>KV875099.1:2049798-2649798 GCA_001879275.1 Coniochaeta ligniaria NRRL 30616 | reverse complement strand
CTTGAAGCGCTGGAGAGTCTTGAACAGAGAGTACGAGATCCGCCCCGATCACCAACAATTCTCTCGCAGGCTCAACCGCATTACCTCAGAGCCGATAAGCGACTGGCTACCTGTCGCAACAAGTGACCTTGACCCGTCATCACCCTCACCAGCAACAGAACCCAAGAAGCTACACCTCATCCGCCAGGATCAAGCCGAGGGCGAGCCCCGTCATTGGTCTCTCTTCGTCGTGTCAGGCGAAGACAAGTCGTCCAAGGGCCACGTGTGGCAGGTTACAGGCGACGCTCTGTGTATGCACTACAACAACCTGAGCGACACTGCCCAGTTTGCCGCCGAGGGATTCAACTCCAATTATGAACTCAACTCCAATCTCAGCGAAGCTCAAGAGAGGATGGTCGAAGAAGCCGTGAAGGACGAACTGCCTCCTGCGGCTGATGATGAACGGTCTATCAAGGAGAATTGTCAGGGCTGGACCATTCGTGTATTGAGACGTCTTCAGGGCCAGGGTGTGGTGGCGGAAAGGACCGCGGACTGGATTGAGCGCGATCTTCTAGAACCCCTCAGAGAGAGAGGTTAATGAGAGAGGGATTCGACAAGGCTGTAGCTTTGTTGGCTTCAGCAAGCGGCGGTCTATGGGAAACTCGGTGGTCAAATCAAGCAAGACACCCGGTTCCTTTCGGGTTGGGTTGCACTGGGCTACCTCCTGCACAGCCGCCTTGATCTGCAGCCGTTGCTTATTATCTTCCACAACCAAGATCAGTTCAGATAATTAGGCTAACTTTTCCCGTCAACTCAAGGCTCAATCTTCCGTATTCTATGGTCTAATCAAGCCTCTTCCAAGCAATGACAATGGCAAGCGAGGAACTGAATAACGAATGCACTGATATCTGCACCAAATTCGCAAAGCTCGCACACAGAAACGGGAAGCTACCGACTCACGACGAGCTTGTATCTTGTTTCGCGGTTAAGCAAGAAGAGTATAAGGAGGATGAACTCCAAGAAGGAATTCTCCTGGGGACTCTTCAAGAGTTGCGTCAACGGAAGAGCTGCCCCGTCTGTCGGCTTGTTCTCATAGCAATCGACGACGCGGCGGATGGAGTGTCACAACCTCCGGCAGACCAGCCAGTTCGGCTACTCCTATTCCCAGGAGAGCAGTCATTCCGTTTATCGTACCCATCACGACTCGGTACTCGACTTGCATTTCTCGCAGACAATGACTCCCAGATCAGTGGACCAGACTCCGCTCGAGTGGTCAAAGGGGACCAGATCAACCCGGCCAAAGTACTGCTCTGGCTCAGGAAATGCGAAGAGCACCACGGCCCGACATGCTACCCTCAGATCAACGGCAATGGTGACGGTACTGCATATAAAACCCTCCCAGCCGTCTTCCGAACCATGCATCCCTACAACTTCAACGAGAGAGCAACGTCCAACTTCCGGGTTATCGACCTTGAGCTTGAGCGTGTCGTGCCCGAAGCACTCGACACCAGATACGTTGCACTCAGCTACGTGTGGGGACAACTCCCCATGTTCCGGCTGCTGAAGAGTAACTTCGAGCAGCTCAGTCGCGAAGGAGGTTTAGCGGGAGTTCTCGGAGCGCTGCCACGCACAATTTTGGATGCTATGCAGTTTGTAAAGTCTCTCGGCATACGTTTCCTGTGGGTAGACGCCCTGTGTCTCATCCAGGATGACGAGAATGACGTTGAGATTGGAATGGAGGTGATGAACTCGGTCTATCAGGGATCGTACTTCACAATCATCGCTGCGTCTGGTAACGACGCAACATCCGGCCTGCCTGGAGTAAGACCTGCGTCTCGGGTGGCTTCCCAGACTACTGTCGATCTGGATCCCTCCGGTAATGGTCTGAAACTGACACTCCAACACAGTATAGACTGGCACCTAAAGCGATCTGTGTACAGCCAACGAGGATGGACGCTCCAGGAACTAGTCCTCCCTAGACGGACCGTCATCTTCATCAACAAGCAAGTCTACTTCCGCTGCCAGGAAGCCAATTGGGCCGAGGAAACCACAGCCGACGCCTTCACCCATCACCTCGACCCGGACGACGGCAACATCAGCCGAATCCCAGGACCCCTGGATGGGCGTCTCCAGTCATGGTGGGCGTACCAGAAATTACTCGAAGAATATTCGAGCCGCGAGATTCGCTTCGATGGAGATACACTTCGCGCGACTGCGGGTGTCCTGCGTCCGTTGTGCGCCGGCATGGAAACGCGGATGCTCGAGGGTCTTCCCGGTCACTACCTAGACAACGCCCTTCTCTTCATATCGGGTCGAGGAGATCTCCGAAGACGACCAGGGTTCGCCAGTTTCTCGTGGGCCGGTTGGTCTGGCTCCGTGATGTGGCCGCGGGAGAACTATGTTTGGTATGACAACGCTGGAAGAAGAACGTGGGACACCTCCAACCTGTTTCGCTGGTTCGCCAGCGAGACGTTCATCAACTGGAGCTATATATCTGTTCATGGTCACCAATCACAACTCATGGGTGACCACTATGACGCGCCTTGCCGTTTGGGTCTCCTCACGGAAAGCATCACTCAAAAGTACCCTCATCTGGCGGAGCGAATGGGCGGTTTGCCGTCCTCCGGCCTGGCAGCATATCCCTCGAAATACTGCAACGGTTCTGGGAGCGGACCATTTTATGAGAATTGGAGATTGGACCAAGGGAAGAAGGACTTGAGCCATGCAGCGCTCGATCTTGCGAACAGCCAAGCCGAATTCAATAGACTAACGGGCAATATCACTAACAGGATGGAGATTATGTTCCTCTTCAACTGGACGGCCTCCAGGCGAGGCCAGGTTCGTCGGTGGCGGGAGGGAACCGAAAGTAAAGACGACAGCGAAGCGCCTCCGAGGTCGATAGGCCGATTTCATGACAGGGTTCACTACCGCTTCCGGCGGGACGATGAGCAAGCTCGACCAAGAGAAGACGCAAGAGAAGAGAATGCGAGGCGAAGCATCGCGAGGAAAGATTGTCCAGACATGTTCATTCCGTGAGTAATCCAGCCATCATGCAATAGACGATGAATAAGGACGCTGATATCCCCACCCACAGCAACTTCCCGCCTTATGCAGTCCTGTATTTCCAGACTGTCTCGATATCACTTATACTAGGCCAACTGCCCGATGCTTCAGGGAAAATGCCACGTCCTGGCGGCACGAACAAGTCATCGTTCCACCGTATCCCTGGCATACCGTTATTCTCCCCAACCTCCGAGATGGTAGGTTCCCTTCACGCCGACAATCTGCAGCTGCTTCCGGCACCAGGCGCAAGCGTCGAGTGCATACTTATGTCGCATTGTCAGGAGCCGACGTGGAATTCGGCTCTGGTGCTTCGAGAAGAGACGGTCTTGACTTCTGATTCCGAAGAAACCGGATCAGTGAGAGATGATCATCCCTGGGATCTGTTCTGGGCTCTGTACATCGTCTGGAAAGATGGAATTGCCGAGCGTCAAGGGGTCGCGCAGATTCTATCTGCTTCTGTGGGAAAATCATGTGCGCCTGGACCGGAGGTCAAGGAGATCCTGCTGGGCTAGATTGTATGCCCGTCGTGTTCTCACTGAATCATCCTTGGTCTGATGTTTCTGGATGCAAGACCACATGGAATGCATGCGTAGATGCATTCAATGTGCATTCTGACAATGAAACTGCTCGTCTTGACCATGCGCATTGTGTAGGTTATCGAGAAGCCCTCCCCCAAAGCTGACCGCTGATACTTTCTCGACGCGACGCTTGATGCTCGTTTAAACCTTGATGAAGTCGTCGATATTGACGCGCTCGAAGAAGCTGATATGTCCAAATCCAACCCAGTATTGTGCCAAGCGGTCATGGGAGGTGAGGATCAGCTGGGACTCGATGTACTTATCTAAAAGGGGTAGAGTTTAGTACCACGACTAATGCCACAAATACCAAGCATATGCAGTGACTTACCATTGACAAACCCCGTCCCCGCGACGTGACCTTTGCTCTTGACAACTCTTGCCCCATGGAAGGGTGCTTCCTGAATTGTCCTCACAAAACCTGCTGGCCCTAGGTCTTCTACTATGAACGTATACTCCCCCCTCGGCACATTCGGGTCGCCAGTCAACTTGATCGCCTCTAACCGCCCGCGGTAGACAGTTTCGTCAATCTTACGTTGTGCGTAATCTTCGTCTGTCTCGCCCTCTTGCCTCGGCATAATATCAAGGTCGAAGTCGTCGTCATCACGTTCAGGCTGGTGGACCAACAGGAACTCGCATCCGTGTCCACTATAGTCCCCGACCCAGATACCGCGGTACGGATAACGCGCCGTGGGTGTGTACAGCTCAGGGTCCAGCGTAGCGTAGGTGCTAATTTCCTCGCCGATGTGCAGGCCCATCGACGAAGGTGGATTGCGACGCGGTTCACGAGGCTGATGCGCCATATTTTCAAAAAGGAGCTCCATGATGTTGATTCCTGTAGTTTCTTCGACCACGGCTGCTCTAGTGGCATCCTCGTTCGACGCACGGAAGCGCCGGCGACTTGCGCCGGACCTCATCTCCAACCATGTTCGGATGCGAAACGCCTGGTCACTCGTCTCAGCGCGGCATGAAGGAATATCCTCGTCTGACAGCGGCGACATGTCCAAACTGTGAACCCTGGCGCCGGCAACACGGCGATGCGCGGGGACAACGGGTGGCGGCCATATGTTGCCGTAAGGAAAACCCGGCCTCAACCGGCGAGAAGCTGCGTCCGGCGACAACGAACGTGCAAGCATAAAATTACTGCACATAAAGTCTGAAGAGATCATTGGGTATCCAGAGTCAAGCATCAGAGGCATTTCGGCACGGAACCGGTTCGTCTCCGTAACTCTTGACGATAAATCTGCGACGTCGTTGGATCGAGATGGTTGTTCTGTAGGGTTGGATACGATTCCATTGCGGACTGGAATACGTGTGATGGTAATGCCACTGTGATCTTGTTCTCGCTCTCGTTCAGAACGAGCAGGTTCGAATCGGAGGACGGGACGATCGATATGCAGCTTGAGCTGTGGTTCAAACGAATGGATGATGACGTCGTCGTCCATCTGCCAGTGGTGGAAAGTGGTGCGATTGCTGATAGCCAGCAATTGGTAGCCTTCAATATTCCCAGTGCGGGGGTCGTACCGTGTCACGATCAGCTTGCCCGTCAGATCACGGTCACAAAACCATAGCTTGTGCTTCGGGAGGAACCACCGCAGGTCGTGGGCAGCATATAGATCACGGAAGCTAGCGCACGGCGACGGAGAGGACAGGACAATGCCAGGGACATTGGCCTGAACGAGAGGTAGCCACAGATGGTCTGTCGTAGCGAGTCGATAAAGATCGCGGCACGTTGATGACACAGCGGCAAGGTCGACCGGCGAGAGGAATGATAAAACATAGTCGATCAACTCCGGAGGCAGTGTAGAGAGATAACATGGTCCCGTTGGTGACCAGTTCCACTCGTCTACATGGACTAGTGTTGTTTAGCTGGACAAGCAACTCTGAGAAAGTCTGAGCGTACACGCACCTGTAGCACGCTCCTTGCCCTTGGGAGCAGCATGGCCGTTATTGTTGTCTGCCACAAGGTCCGCCGTCGTTCCTCCATGTGTACCACCACGGATCAAGCCGCCATCCGACGGCACTGGATGACCCTGTGATATCGAAGCCTCGCTCTCGGGCCCAACCCCGCTCGAATTCTGAATAGGTTCACCCAAACTCATATTGTCGCTGGTCAACTGCGTCGAGTTTCTACTCATAACGTCATACACAGTATTGGCTCTGCATATATTAGGACTCGATAAGGAAGTCGCCAGAGTACAGTACTCTCACAGGTTGCCAAGAAGTGTTGGCGGGTCTTGATATCTCAGCTCTCTGCAAAATGGGCAGATTAAAGTAAAGGGTATTAAGAAGTTCGCTAGCGAGGCCACTCGATCGTTGATTTACCACAGGATGGGAAGCTTTGAAGTTTGTTCGATGACGGGAGGATGGCTGTCTGGTGACGATGACGGGCATAGACGCACGGATCCAGCAGCGAACAAGGCTCAAGCTCTACCTTAGCTTCGTCCGTCTCTGCCGCGAAACGATGAGCCACTTCAGGCGTATTGCCGACAGGAGTGCTAGAACTCAGGTACTTAGGGTCTGGATCTGAAAAAAACAGCAGCTATCTTGGGTCATAACTGTGGGCTGCATGAAGCAAGAACAAGGTATGTGGCAGAAGATATCCAACACCTTTACTTGAAGTGATGAAGGGGGAAGGAGCAAATCGACACGAGTACGAAGTAGTGCAGAGTCCAAGCACCACTGCATTACCCCAACCCCCACCATGGCAGCTACCTAATCCGATAGAACCTTCCTAGTAAGAGGTTTTGATGTCGTGATCATAACTCTTCACCATTACGACTGACAGCAGTGACAGCCGAGGCCGATTTCCCGAATCAAGTCTTGAATCGTCCGGGGCACGATCTACCTCTAGACTACTTCCACAACAGCGCATCTAAGGTAAATGTCCCCGTGCTGTGGTGATGGGGCGCCGTCTGTAGCGGTAAAGATGCTAGCGCCAAGTGGCGTCTTCTGTTGCACTTGGGCTGGAAGGGCCGCCAGAGGAGTGGGCATCTTCCATCCTTCCACTCGCGGCTTGTCCATCTCTCATCTTCATCATCTTACCTAAGGTACCTACCTGTTTGGAGTCAGGTCGCGCCGATATTTCGATTTCGCAATATACCGTGCGTAAGGTATTCTAGCAAAAATCTTTGATTTGCATTCAAGCCGTGACGTCCTAATCAACGGGCCTCATCACAAGGATACTTGAACCGAAGTCGGCCACCTGAAGGTTCGCGTGTTCAGTGCATCATAACCTCAGCCGAATATCTAGGCCGGCAGATGTACAGCTACCTTACATTGGCCTGAGACGAACATAGTACCTTAGGTAGCGCGCGGAGAGGACTTTGACTTTGGCCCGCCAGTGTGGTTGCGTCTCGATACTGCGATATCTCCTTCCCTCTTCGTCATAACCATCACCCCTACCTGTAGGGGTCCCGTCTTTCGGCATACTTTTCGGCATACCTTCGTTTGAAACGATACGGTGCCTGCTGGATTTCCAGATTAGACCATGGCATCCTTACTACCCCTTATTCAGGACATCCTACCGATGATCCTACCGTCGGCCATTCACATAGCGAAAGCTGATGAGATATTGTCTCGTCCTTCGGGCCCTAAAGAAGATGCGTATGCGGTGGATGACGTGGCTGCTACGGTAGAGCATCGAGTCATTAGCAGAGATGCGATCGTCAACAAGACGGACAAGATGTGTGCCACTGGTAAGTCGAGCCTCCAACCTCCCTAATCCACCTTCCCCTTCTGCATGGGTGCCGCGTGGTGTCTTGACAGCGTGGCAACCAAATCCTACAAGGTGTGACTTGCTTGTCACCGATATCTCTCTGCGGTACGCGTACAAATGATTGGGTACAGTCCTGATAGCCAGACCAAACTCGTCCTCGGCCGTACATCACCATGGGGAACAAGGTATGTCTCCTCCCTTCTTATCTCTGCCCTACCAATCTGTGGTGATGGAGGGTTGGGTCCGATAACCGATCAAGTTCTGTGCGAAAGAACCCCTAATGACGGATGTGTACAAGATGCAATTATATACGCGGCCTCCGGAAAAGGCATTCTCCTGACCGGTCCCAGTAATGGAGGCCTGGAACCCAAGAGGCACGAGCTCGCCAAGGGAGACTTTGCTTTCATTCCGGCATGGACAGAACATCAGGCCCTGAACGAGTCGGATGAAGAAGATTTGATGTGGGTAGTTATCCGGACCGGCCCCTCTCCTGTCGAGGTGAATTTGACGGGATGGGAAGGTCCTGAAGCCAAGACGAGGTCTCGAAGATGATGCGAGAACATTTGGAAAATCGTTATGCATCTAAATCTATTGAATCTATGTTGCGGACTCGAGGCTGCAATACTCCTCGATGACATCGAGGATCTGCTGCCTGTCTTCTCTCGCGTCGAAGACCTGCGCGTGATCAAGCGTCGGAAACCAAAGAATCTCAACTCCGGACGGGCCTAGATATCGGGTGCATCTAGGGCTCTCGCTACTGGCCACACTGCCCGCCTCCCGGACTTTGAACA
This sequence comes from Coniochaeta ligniaria NRRL 30616, assembly GCA_001879275.1. Taxonomy (NCBI): domain Eukaryota; kingdom Fungi; phylum Ascomycota; class Sordariomycetes; order Coniochaetales; family Coniochaetaceae; genus Coniochaeta; species Coniochaeta ligniaria. Next base: position 2,641,672 of record KV875099.1, on the reverse strand, counting down.
AGGCATCTATCGCCGCTTGTTCCTCGGACGCGTCCGTGTCTGCCATATCGCCCGTCCTTGCAAGGTAATGAGCCACCGTCTGTGTATTGACGATGAGGTCCCGCCCACCCAGACAAACAGCAACCTGCCTCTTGGTCACGGCCGGCGATGAAGTGGACGTCTGATCTTGCGCTTTACTGCGAGTCACGATTCCATTACTCCCTTTGTTGGAAAGCACGCCCTTACCGACCAACTCTTCCTTCCATACCTCATTCTCCCTCCAGAAAAAGTGTCTTCCTAGACCCTCCGCGACACCGACGTCCATGCTGGCGAAAAACCACAGCTGCCACTCGTTCGCCGTCTGCGGCGGCCGACGGGTGAAGTTATACGCCACGTCAGGTAGGTGCAGCAACAAAGTGACTGGGTCGATGAGCACGACGCCGCGTACGTGTGGTGCCAGGTCCGGATCGCGTATGATGTGCGTTGTCAGAACCGATCCATAAGAGTGAGACACCAGCACGAAGCCATCATCTAGCCATTCAGGCGCGTTGGCCGCAAGGATGGCGCGCAGCTCCTGGACAAACGCCTCGCGCCGTAGCGGCGGGTCGGTCAAGCGGGTGGATATGGGAAGGATTTCAAGTACGATCACGCCGATTTGCCCGTCGTCCTCGCCTCCGGAGCGGCTAGAGGATCCGGTTGGGCGCCCGATCTCGTCGAGGAAGCGAGTGTACGGCCACAGACCGACGCCGATGCCGTGGATGAAGACGACTGGGCGGGCGTTCCGCGCGGTATGCGGCCGGATCCAGAAGCCGATGTGCTCGGAAGCGGAGCTGTAGCGTTTTGCTCGCGGGAAAGGGAGAAGAGTCGGCACGACCTGGAGACGCGGCGGGAATACGGCCAGGGCCTTGCGTAGCGGCGGGCCGTGATACTGGAAGCCGTCTCGGGCGAGGCAGATGTGCGTGGTGAGGTCGACACCGGCCACGATGGTGTACCACAGCAGGCTGCGATACCGCTGTTCGATAGCGTCGATGGTCAACCGCAGACAGGTCGCCGGACCGCGGCCCGGGGGGAGCTTGTATCCCAAAAGGTCCTCAGTGCGCGACACATAATGCTCTAATTCGGCAGTGATGTCGTCGTCGTCTGGCCCTGGCCCCTGGAGAGGCCCGTCACCGTTCACAGCTCCCCGATCAAAGAAGGCCCAGAGGATGAATTCGGCCACGTTGTCGCGCTTGATATCCTTCATCTCGGCGCCATGACACCAGAGGCGGACATAGCTCTCTGGGTCCGGGATGTTGGCGGCGCATTTCTCAAAGAGTTCCAGTCGTTGTTTGCGCGTCAGAGGTGCCGGATGTTGGGCGTTACGCTGGAGCCGGTCGAGGTGTGGCACATATTTGATTATGTAGAAGACGAGTTCCAGTGCCAGAAAGCCGGTGAGAGCAGAGACGGATATCAGGTAGGCTCTGCTTGGTGGCTCATAAGGGTAGAGGATGGCCTTGGATGCGATGAGGCTGATCAGAATGCCTAGTTCAAGCCACGGCGCATGTGCGAGAAGTATAATGGCGGCCCTGATTTGTAAAAGCTGAAACACAGAGTGGTCTAACATGGTATCTTTTTATCTTTCGCATCATGGAGAGGAAATAAAAAGTCGAAGCATGGAGAAATGAAGCCTCTCTTGGTCAGAGAATATGCAAACTGACTGATGTACACGACTCGGCCTCGGCACTGAGGTGGTGCATGGTGCCCAAAAATCCAGCCCTGCTTTCCCAACAGTTTTCTGCTTGCATGTGTCTGGTGATTTCGTGACATGGACGCTTTTGACGGGTATGCGGGCGGGCGGGATTCCAGGCTGCAGGGCCCCACTTCATCGACAACCTCACTACCACAGTAGACAGGTACCTTAGCCTGGAACCTCTTATCTCTCATCCTCCCTTCCTACAACTCACTGTCCTTGTCCATGTCAACGCCAAATTCACCCCAGAACCTTCGAACTTCCAACTCGTCGCTTCCACCACTCTGCGGGAGAAGTATCTCTGTGCCGTTAAACATCTTCATGTACATACAGTGCTCGCCCTAGGAGTTGCATGTCAGCCGAGACTTCAATTGCTTCGTCGCGCTGCAGATTATCAGTACTCACTTTGCCCAGAGTCAGCTTGATGGCACCCTCTGCCTCATTGGGGCGGTATGTCGCCCAGGGCTTTTGGTTATGTATCATGGCGACAATGTTCTGACAGACAATCTCTGCCTGAAATGCTCCAGCTCTCCCCATCTTCGGGCCACCTGTTTCCGCCACGTCGCCGAGGGCCAGAATGTTGGGATATATCTTGTCTCCGGTTACTTGGAGTGTCTGGTCAACCTTGATCTCGCCTGTAGTCTTGCTGATTGTATCGGGAAGGAAGCCGTCGATGAGATCAGTGTTGGCACGCTGGCCAGTGCAAGGGATCTAGCAGAGGACGTCAGAGAAGCAGTCAAGAAGACAGCGCAGCTCGATAACTTACCACAAGATCAAAGTGCTCCTCATGGCCATCTTTGAAACGAAGAGTCGACTGCCCAGAGGCATCAACGTCATTCTCGTCGTGTTTCGAGATCGTCGGCCTCTCCTGCAACTTGAGCTCAACTCCAAGGTCCGTCAACGCCTTGGACGCGTGATCGTGTAGCCTTTTGCCAAACCTTGGTAAAAGCTGGGCTCTCGAGTGGACCAGTGTCACTTTCTTCTCCGGGAAGAAGCTCTTGATATCCGCCGCCATCTCAACCCCTACGGCACCACCGCCGACCAGAGCGATAGACCCGGCAGCATCCACCCGCTTCTGGAAGCTCCGCAGCTCCGCACAACCCGCCGCCTTCTCGGTTGGCTTGAGGCGCGCCGGGAAGGGCTGCGAGCAGCCTGTCGCGATGCTTAGATACTCGTACGGCACCCGCTCCCCGGACTCGAGCAGGACATCCTTGTCTGTAACGCTCTTCACAGTACCTCTGATCTGCTCGAAGATACCCTTCGGGGCTCCCCCGACTATGTTGTTGTATGGAATGAAGGCCTTGGCCTCATGGCCGGAGATGACCGAGAACCGCGGGAAGTTGAAGACGTAGTGTATGTGTGAGTTCCTCTCGATCAGCACCACGCGGTACCCGGTCGGCAGCGTCTCGGACAGTCGTCTTACGAGCATTATGCCGGCGAAGGAACCGCCTATCACGACGACGTTCCTTGGTTCCGGAACGGCCTTGTAGGTGTAGCTGTGGCGGACAGCCCGGACTTTCTGGACTGTGCGGTCGACGGCGAATCTGGACATGAAGGGCAGGGCCGCCCATATGAGGCGTAGCATGTCGGTATTGAACATGACTGCGGTATGCAAGACCACCCGAGATGTACCAAATGTCAAGACGACTGCGGTTGGGATATGCGGAAGTGAAGGCAGCTTGGCATGCGCCCTGTAAACGGGCAGCGCATTTGCTTAAGTGTTCGGCGCCATCACGGCTTCGGAGATGCGACGGACCCGCGCACCCGAGCTGGTTGGGCGATCGTGCAACGTACCAGGTATGTCCGTGTATCCCCTGTAGACACGGGCTTCCTGCCTGTAGCGTGCTGCCTCCTGGAGCTCGGTGATGTCGGGCCAAGTCTTCGGTCTGTTCGGGGCTCAGGGACAAAAGGGGATCCACTCGGATCTTATCTCCGTTGATCAGATAACCTAAAATGCGCAGGTGACGTGGACAGGTCCGCTCTCCACATTCAACGGTCCAGACTGTCGAACGCGAGTAAGGCAGCGGGGCAGCCGCACACTTCATAGGGCATAATAACGGTAAAATGTGCATCAATCACTAGCGGGGGCATGGTCTAGGGGTATGATTTCTCTTTCGCATCATCAGATGTTTCTAGAGAAGGTCCGGGATTCGAATTCCCGTGCCTCCAGCTTTCTTTTGCTCTTGTTGGCTCTTTTTCTTGATCGACTGCCCTCTTAGTTCTGTAGATTCTTATCTGCGTGCCTTTCCTTTTTTATCTATGTTGCCAGCTGCTTTTCCCTCTTGATCAATTGAAGCGTTAAGGTACATACCTATACTAGGTACCTACTGTTCTATAACTTGCTTGACGTTTGGCAGCAGGCGGCAGCTCTCCGGATGGAAATAGTACATGGAAACAGTACATATGCATTGGTCTTTCTACTTACCTACCTGGTATTTGAGGTGCTTTACTCCATCAGTGGTCTATAATCTCGTTGCAAACTCAATTTGCCCACGAGCATCATGTCGTCATGATGAGCGTGCCACGACCGAAGGGTCGGCGTTCTTGACCAACATCTCGACGTATTTGGGGAACCAAGCACCAGCTTTCGGAGCACCATCCATGCCACACATTCCGTCGCTCTCACCTCCAGGCTTCACCCAGACGATGCTGTCGACATATCTGTTGTTCGTCGTCGTCGTCGGCACCCGGCCGAAGCCAGCCTGCACGTTGCACCACTCACCCCATTCCTTGCGGGCTCCAGGCACCGCGACGCGACCCTGGTCGATAATGAACCGTGACGGCAGACCCTCCGCCTCGAGGAAGGGCGCGAGGGAGGAAGCGTAGTGCGACTCGTCCCAAGAGCGGCTGTACTGGGTGTAGTTCTCGCGCACCACCGCCTCGAAGGGGTTGTAGTTGGAGACGTTGGTCACGAAGCCCCTGATCTTGGTGCCTTTTCCTGCCATGCGGACGACCTTGGCGAACTCAGCGGCCGCTATTGACAGTGTTAGCATTCAGGCCGAGTACTACAGAACGGAAATTCAGGCTCTCACCAAGCGGGAGATTGTCATCCCAGCCAAGCCAGCCGCCATTTGCAGCGTCCATGTAAAGATGGACATGGGGGAACTGCAGTTTGGCAATTGCATACGCGATGCCCTCCTCATAAACCGGCGCTGCCTTGGCGCAGAACTCATTGCCCTGGTTGGTCACAGCGTTGGCGAGCGCGTCGGGCTCGAGGACGATAGCGAAGGTCAGGTCCTTGGCGGCGCCGACCTTCGCCGCGTACGGCTTGATGAACTCGTTCTTATACAGGTCCATGCCGCCGTTGCCGCTGCTCAGTTCGCCCGCGCTCTCACCGGCGCTGCAATCTCTGTCGGGGAGGTTGTACAGGACCAGGCCGACGATCTGACGCACGCCCGACCTCGCTTGCTCTGCGCGGGCGGCTTTGATAGCCGCATCGATGTTTCTCAGACCATAGCGGTCCGAAACCCAGACGAAGGTGCCGGTCTTCTGGACGGTGCGCACCTTGGCGGCGTTTGTGTCATCACCAACTGCTTTGAAGGTAGCGTAGGTTGGTTCGAGTTTCTCAGCCCAACTGGGGTTCGCGAAGAGCTTCTTGCCCTCGAAAGGATTTGGAGTGGTCTTGCTGCGATCCAGCCTTGGCGCCGCAGAAACGGCGCCTGCGGTGATCATGGCGACAAATAGGGAACTGGGACGCATTTTGGTGGCCTTGCGGAAGACAAGCTTGGTCAGACCGAGGATATCGAACAGGAGACGTTGTCAAGAGGAGACAGCCCCTGTTGCTGAGCATCTTGGCTTCATTCTGTCTGTCGGTATGCTCTCTTCTTATGTACTATAAGCTTCCGGGGTCTGGCCCCCGTGGGTCGGACTTCATTCTCACTATATGCATTCCAGGAGGACGTTGCCACTGAGTGCCAAGCTCACTATAAAACGCACAACCCCGGAACTAGTTAGGTATTTAGAGCTCTGTCCCTAAAGACGAGTGATACTCACTGATCGGACGGCAAGGTATTTTTCGATCTCGAAAGTCATAGAACTGTCCAGTGAAGGCGACAAAGGATCTGATATTGGTAAGCCTGGACGCTGGACGACTCGGCAGATGAATAGGCCAAGTCCTTGGCTCGACAATGCGAGCCGCCGCTCTGAACTGCAACACTCAAGCCGCATAATACATCCTCAAGTGAGATTTCACCGATCGCGCAACCTAACATGACTTTTTAACCACAAAGATTCGTGGTTCTCGCTTGTTTAACCTCAGTCGTGGCGAGCTCAATTACCGGGGCGTCCTCTGCTCAATCATAACGGGAGGCGCCAATCGAGGGAAATGATACCATTGCATATTGATTGTCTATCTGCGAGGAGCAGGTTCAAGCCGCAGGAGCTGCCTTGAGGCCACTATCCAGGTTCATGAGGAGGACACTGCCATGAGGCTCCCAATTGCAGTGCGGCTCGCAGGCTGGAAGCTCTCGATGACGGGTACTCCGGGCAGAGCAGAATCAAAGGCCAGGCAGGACATCGCGATACTATCGAAGCCCAGCTGGAGTTCAAGGAGAACATGATGACATTGACGCGGTAGACAGGCTGACCGGAGAAGCAACATGGAGACGAGAAGCATATTTCGCAGCCACATAGGTCTGTGAGCGAGACTGGCAACTGACCACTCAATTTTCTGAACATATCGCTGCGATAAGGTACAATGCAGACAGATGCAGATATCTTGACGGTGATGGGCATTCGGGTTGCAAGACTGTCCTGGCCTTGCCCCTTGGCTTCTCATTTCGAAGAATGGGTCATTTTCCATGGAACAGGCAGTGTGCCAGAGTGGTTAATGGGTATGACTAGAAATCATATGGCTTCGGCCGCATAGGTTCAAATCCTGTCACTGTCGTAAATGAAGAACGAAATGACTCAGGTCGTCTCCTCTCGCACTTTTGGTTTTTTTGCTCCATCCGTTGAAAAGTACCGAGGAGGTTTGTCAAGCAGAGATCCGATGTGGGGCTGTTTCAGGAACCCGAGCTGCCCTCTGGCTTCCAACGACGTCATCGAACCCTTTGTGAAGCTCGCTCAGAACTGAGGTGCAGCTTCATCTGTGCCATGACGAACTCGATCTGAGATTGGCAGCCGTGTCCCTTGACTAAGGTACCTACCTAGATGTCCGAGTTTCTCTTTGAAATTACCTTACCAACGTAGCATCTTCGTCACATAATCATCTTCTCTTTCTCATCCTTCACGTCAAAAGCCTGCCGTTTGTTTACAATTGTGCTGAGACTCTTCCTTTGACCGCCTGGACTTGACCAAGCGCAAGCCTTGTAGGAGGCTTAGACCCTCCACTGACTCTATTCGAACCTTTCGGTGTAGACACCAAGACGAGTCCAAGAACTACTCCCAACACTCCCAACTACAAACATGACGGACAAATATCTCATGCGGGTCACAGCAGGGACCAGCTACGACCTAAAAGACCACGTCCAAGTCCCTATCAACTCGTCAAAGACGCTGAAGATCGGCAACGAGCACATGGACATTGAACTAAATGTTCGTATCCAGAACTACAAGGGCCTACCACGGAACTCCCCGAGCACATCGCCCTACTTCTCAGCCCCCCCACATGACTACAACAAGGACCAGTACAGCATAGCCTTCCGCTTCACGCCCAAAAAGCCTACAGGCTCAACAAAGAAGACAGATGACGACGTGTCTGAAGAGGAAGGGATCTCGGCCGTAGATCTCCAGTTCGGCAACGACTTCGACCACCCGATCCGCGACCGGCTGCCGCCAGGCTTCAACACGGCCCTGAATATTGTTCGCTGGTGGATCGATCCTGGTCTCGATGGTGATGCATACGCCGACTCGCCGTATCTGTACGGTCCAGCGCTGAGCAGCCTCAACACGATCCACGTTGGTGCCGGCGAGTATGACGAGGGGCGCGGAGGGCTGTGGTTCGAAGAAGGCGGTGATGAGACCGGCATGAAGGAGCGGTCGGAGATCGGGGCCCCGGACGACGCCAAAGCGAGAATGAAGTGGGCTCTCAAGAAGGAAAGCAAGGACCAGTGGGTGTGGAAGTACGGCCAGACGTATGGTGTCGACTTCTTCAACCCGTACTTGGACTTCTCCGAATTCGCCCTCCGTCTACCGGGGTTTACGCTGCCTATTATGAAGTACTGGGATGGACAAGGACTACGGTAAGTCCCCTAGGCTTCTTGGCGATCCGTTCTTTTCTTCCTCGTAGTCACGTTTGCGTTGTTTGGTCGGTCTCTCATTTGTCGCTGCAGGCGCTCACACACACTTAGATACGTCTTGAGGAACAAGGCCACAGGCCAGGTCTACCTCGTGATATTATTTACGCTGTATCTCAAGGAAGACGTAAATGAGGACGGGTCAATCAAGCCGCATGCTTTCGAGGCTGCAAAGAAGGCCTCGGGGCACGTTGCGAACGGGGCGGGCTCGACAAACGACGGCGACGAGGAGTCCTTCGACGAAGAGAAAGCTATCGAGGAGGCAAGACGGAAGCTCTCTGGCGTCGGTGTCGGCAACGAGGGCACCGAGACCAGTGCGGACGATGTGGACTGAGCGCTCTTTGGAAAACAGCACGGCGTTAAGATGCGAAGATACCAGGTAGAAGTTAGGGGAACCGAAAATACCATGATTGGCCCTAGAGCTTAGGCAAACATCCGTGCCGGGGCTGGTATTTCAGACCTGCAAGAGAAGTTTTGACTAGCCATGCGGTATACGCCGATGGCGGCTGCTGTGTTAGCGGACGGATGTGTCGGTGTTTCGTTGACTGCTGAAGCGTACTCCTAAATGAACATGGATGACCCCAGCGTTGCACACGTACCTTTACACCTGTACATGCTTTGGACGGCCAACGCTGAGCATAGTAATAGACACATAGAATGTACAGCTTCAAACTGAATACTTGCTAGAGGGGGATATACACAGACCGCCTCGATGCTTTAGCTCCCCTTCATCAACTCGCTAGCAAACGGACTCCTCCCCCTGATTTTCTCCCCAAAGAAGACCAACACCCACGGCACAGCCGTCAGCCCAATGGCAACCCCTCCCAGCAGCGCACCGGCCCTGGCCTTTCCAAGATTCGTAAACAAGTAACCAGTCACAAGCGGGAACACGCCCCCAAGCACATTCCGACAGAACGACTGCGCCGCCAGCGCCGAAGACGCGTACTTGTGGTACGTGTCGGCCAGGTAGTTGAAGGTGGCGAGGTACACGCTGTAGATGCCCATGGTGGCCAGACAGATGCCGATCGCGGGCGCGATCCAGTGTATGTCGGGCTTGGAGGTGAAGCCGAAGATGAAGAGCCCCACCGGCAGGAGGATGGCCGACAAACACGTGCCGTAGAGCCTAGCTTCCGGCACGGTGACGGGGAAGCGCCTGCGGAGGAGAGACCAGAACCACGACTGGTCGGCGTCGTTTTCGGCCGTGGGCTGCCACCGTGGGTGGTGGAGGATGTGCTCCTGCAGAATACCCACCACGGTCCCGAGGGCGCCGCCGATCATGATGGCCGCGAAGATGCGGCCGGCCTTCTCGAGGTCCCAGCCGTGCACGCGGGCGAAGACGAGTGGGACGGAGCTGAAGGTTAGGTACAGCACGCCCCAGGCGAAGGCCACCCAGATGGAGAAGAAAAAGACGACGGGCTCGGTGCAGAGGAGGTGGAAGGGGCGGTACAGGGAGATCGAGATCATTTTAGTGAGGGTCGTGCGCTCCTCGTCTTCCTTGACGACCCAGCGTATGCGCTGTAGTTGGAACGCTGAAGCGGATGATACGCGTCTGGATGCGTTCGGTGTCTGTCCCTTCTCTTTGTCAGATGAGCCTCCGACTTGGGTAATTTCATCTGTCAAGGTCTGATCAGACTCCCCGGGTCGAGGCGGCGTGGGTTGCTCTTCCTCGACCCACACTCCGTAGTACCCAGCCTGTTCCAGTTGTTCGTACCACTTATTCAACGCCTTCGCCTTCCTAGATAACAGCACCGAAGCCCTGCTCTCCTTGAAGAACAAAACCAGCACCACCATCAGCACAGCACTCATAATGACTTGGTGCCAGAACACCCATCTCCAGGCGGCCCCGGCTCCGGAGCCGCCTTTCCCAGCCAGGCGATGCGAGATAACAGAACTGATTAACGGTCCCGCGCCCGTACCCATCAGCACGAAACCGCTGTACACCGCCATGGGCGTGTTCCTGTCCGACGCATCGTAAAGATCCGCAATGACGCCTCCTATCATTGTGCTGAAGACGGACCCGCCAACACCAACGAAGACCCGCGCGACCAGCATGCCGGCAAGGCTGGTAACCACGCCGCACACGGCATGGAAGATGACGAAAATGAGACCCGACACGAGGAATACGGGGTACCTCCCGTTGATCTCGGAGAATGGGGCGAGGAACATGGGCGCGAGCGCGAAGCCGAGACAGAAGGTTGATACGCCTCCTGTTACTGCGATGGCCGACGGGGCGTGGAGGTCCACGACCATTAGGGAGACCGCCGGGGAGTAGGAGCCTGCGGCGTAGGCGGTGCAGAAGGTCGCGAAGCAGCAGATCACAAGCAGAAGGTTCTTCCTGTGAGCTGGATAGGTTGTTGGGTTGATGTAGTGTGATAGATCTGGAGGCGATGGTGGTGGTTGTGACTGCGAGTTCTGCTCAATGTTTGGTGTTGGGACGGCGCGCTTGAACGTGAGGTAGACATATCTGATATCTGAACCCGCGTCCGGCGGTGACGGTTCCGTCAGGACCGGTGAGGTATCCTTCTCCTTGATCTTTTCTATCGTCGACACCCCGTCAAGTCCCTGGGAGGACGTCATGGTGGGAGCCACTGCCCGCTTACACTATCGACTTTCTGCTTGTGCCACTCCAGAAGTCCAAGGCTCGCGCGTGTCTGCTGGCGGAGGCCAAGGCAGGTGGTCTGGCACTGAATAGGCGTTTGAGGCACGAAGATATCGTTCTTTGGCGAACAGGAAATAAGCTGTATCCAAGAAGAGAGGAATGTCTTGAGAAGATAGGTCAATGGACCATGGTAGGTAGTAGACTAGCCCAATATCACAGTAGCGTCATGGTGAAATCTTCTAGTCGACAGTAGATCTGCAGGGCGATTAATCCCCGGCGGATATCCGAGAAGACCCTTAGGTAACTTCTACTGCGTACTGCACATGTAGTGTCCGAAGCGATAAGGACAAACGAAGAGCCGTCTTAACTTCTTAAGGCAGGGTAATGCCGTCCAACATGAACGGATATACGGCGTGTGGAACTGCTCCCGGTAGGGTTGGAATTAGGTAGTATCGCAGTAGGCCTGCTAGGCCTGCTAGGGACCGGGAATGATGACCCAGATACGCCTCTTTTTTGGGCACTTGCCAAGAGAAGAATTCCTCGCGCCGTTCAACGTCTCCCCAGAAGTCGATACGCTTGCCTGGCTTGCGAAGTACGCCTGGCATTGTGGATCTGATCTTCGACTATAAGGTTCGCCAGATCCGAGCTTGTTTGCAATCCTGCCAGAGGCTTGAACTCGTCCATGCCGACGAACATACTGCGCAAGGTACCTTACCTTACACTTCCTTCTTTGCGCAGGAATGTCTGTCAGTTTCTGCCCAACTGGCTGTACAGAGTATGAGAGAGGTACTCACTAACAGAAATCCATGATCCGCTTCCTTCGGCAGCACCTCCCGTCGATAGGCTTCCCCAAGCCGCCCAGGTCTCCGCTGTGTGTTGTTGGAGGTCGATTTGATTTGTCGTGCCCCGGCGGAAATAACAGTAGAAATTGAAAACCTGCAGGCGCTAGTTAAACCCGAATATTCGCGTGACGAACCAGAGCGGCTCCGAGACCCTCAGGAGGGGAAGGAGCGAGCGGCTGGGATTTTCGGGAGCCGGGGGAAGGAACAGTGGAGTATATCCGTTCCTGCCCCATTTGAGCACGCCAGCACAGAGATCACGGATCACGGCAATGGGAGGAACTTCAAGTCATCATCGTAATCGCCGACGAGCGGCCTTCCGCCACGCCGGGCAGGCATTCATTCCTGGGTATCTCGTACGCCTTGTCGTAAAAATAAGCAAAAAAGCAACGCAAAAAAAGCAAAACAACGCTGGGCACGCCGGCCAGCTGCTCCCCCTCCCCCAACATCTCATACACCCCGGCATCGACTCCTCCGCTGCCTCACCCTGCTGCCTCTCCGGAGACAGACACCGTTCCGCCGACTCCCTTCACTGCGAATGGTATGACGCCAACAGCGCGAGCTGCTCGTCCACGTCGGGCAGCTCGGGGAACGGTTCCGTCTCCGTCGAGGAGCCGCGACTCTCCCTCTCCTCCGGCCACTCGGGCGCCTCCTCCTTCACCTCGTCCTTCACCTCCTCCTCCTCCTCCTCCTCCTCCTCCACTGCCTTCTCCTTCCCCTTTCCCTTCCCCTTCTCACGGCCAAAAGCAAAGCCGGGCAATCCCCTCACCTTCTTGGCCGCAGGCTCCGCCCTTCCGAGAGCAGACGGCAGGATGCTCGACCGAGCCGTCCCCTTCCTCGCCTCACCAATCATGCTCTCGTCCAGGTGGAACCCCAGACGGCCGTCATCGAAGGCAAAGGGATGCCTGATGAAGACCCCGTTACCGGAATCTCCACCCGTCCCGTCATCGAAGAACGACGCCTGTCCGGGCAGGGTCGGGTAGAAGTCCGACGGGCAGGTGGCGCGGACGGCTCTAAACCGCCCGGCCACCGCCGCTTGGACGGACTTCGCCGTCATCCCCTCCCAGACGAGTGCGAGAAGGCGGTACGTGCTGTCGGCGTCGAGACCGACGGCGCGCAGGTTGTCCACCTTCCCGCACAGCGCCTTCACCGGGCCGAGCACCGCGAGGTACTCGTCCGGGCTATACTTCTCGGGGACTGTATCATGTTAGCATCTGACGTTATTGCTCAAGTGAGAGATTTAGTGTGTGAGAAAGGGCTTACCTCGACCCGCTTCTGCCGGACGCTCCCCAAAATACCGCCTCGCCGCCACAGTAAGGCTGTGGACGGTCGAAAGACCTCCACGAGAGGCCGCCTCCCTCTCCTCCTCGGCTAAGGACCCGGCCGCGTGAAGCAGCAGCCGCTGCTGGATGGCCCTCTTCTTCTGCGCCACCGCGTACGCCTCCACCCGCGGGGTGAGCTTGGTGACGAGCGGCTTGAGGCTCGCCGCCGCAGGGTCGGCCCCGAAGCCCAACTTCGTGAAGTCCAGCTCGATGGCCAGGTGCTGGATGTAGCCAGCGTACCTGCCAAACCAGTGGTGGGCGATGGGGTCGAGCATGGGTCCCGAGAAGGGAGAGAGGACGACGTGGAAGCGCCGGGTGTTCATGATGGTCATGAGGATGTCGGCCCGCATCCCCCAACACACCGAGGTATAGTTGGACACGGAGTCCAAGACATCCGCGAGCTTGTCGAAATAGACGGCTGGCCAGACCGGTTCATACAGCCGCATCCCATTGTTGAGCTTGATGGGCAGCTGGTTGGGGCCGTCCGGGACGAGGTACTTGCATATCATGTACCTCACCCGGTCCGGAAGTCGGAGCAGTGGGTTGGCCAGGTCATTCTTGCTCGGGGCGTGCTTATTCTCCCGGTGGTACTGCACCAAAGAGACTCGAAAGGCGCTCAGCTCGCGCGCACCACTCCAAGTCATATCCGCGTCGCGAGACCAGGAGATATCGACGCGCCGGTCCCAGGCTGGACAGACGAGGGGGATCCGCTCTGCGCGGGTGGTGTCGTCGGCAGAAGGATTCATGATGCCGATGGTTGACGATGTTTGGCCGGCCTTGATTGTCTCGTCACTGCTCGTGCGTTCTCGTGGCAGAAACGGCGCCATGATCTCGTATGAGGGTAGGATGGTGGCGTTGCGGCTGCGACCTCTGGCGCGTGGTCGAGTACTGGTGGCGGATGGTGGTATGGGCCGGACTGTCTCCTGGCTATCGGCTGTGCCGTGGTGTGGGAGAGGAGGAATAGGTTTGGCGGCGGCGGTGAGGGTGTGGTGAGAGAGAGTGGGAGGTGGGTTAAATATGTAACTGCCGTCTAGGCCAAAGCTCATTGAGGGCTGTGCCTCTTGCAGCGATCGAGTGTAGTGCTCGTCTTCCTTCTCTTCGTTCTTCTCTCTGGAGGCGGTAGTGCCGTAGGGAAGTGTGGTGCTCTTCTTGGAACGGGTTGTGACAAGGGAGTGCACCTTGTCGACAACGCGCTTGCGCTTGGAATCTGACCTTTTAAGACCAGCTGGCGACCCCTCGTTCGAAATATCCTCAATACCGACTTGAGCTTGAGGAGCAGGCGGGCCTTCGGCTACGGCCTGGTTGAAACTGATGAGAGAATCCTGCGGGTTATGTTCGGGTTGCTGAGGACGCAGATGAGGCGGCAGGTTGGTCTCGTCGCGCAAAAACTCGGTGAATGATTGCTCCTGCTCGCTGGCGGAGGAAGATGAAGGCTGAGTATCGGAAACCAGAGAGGTCTGGGAAGCGAAGGGGTTCCAAGGGACTCGTTTGCTATCGCCTTCATGTGAGATAAGGGTGATGTGAGGAGCGAACCTAACTCCCTTGGGCTGCTTTGGGCTGGTGATAGTGGCCTCTCCTTCGGGTGATGTGGTGGTGACCTGTCCTTGGGATAATATGGTGGTGACCTCTCCTTCAGGTGATGTGATGGTGACCTCTGGACTTGAATGAGCTGCCTGTGGGTCCTGCGCGGTGATAGCAGACCTCTGGCTATGAGGTGAAATGACATTGTTCTCAGGACCAGACTGGACAGCTTGTGGACTCTGAGCGCTGCTAGCGGAGCCGTTGTCTCTGGTGGAGCTTGAACCGTCGGGGCCATCTTTCTGGCGGAAAGCCAGGTCGAAGCTGGGCGGAGAAGACATGGTTGCTTACGACTGCGATGACTGCGCCGTCTATGGCTTGCTTGTCAACCGGAACCAAGACTGGTACTCTCGCTCGTCTTGCTGCTTAACTACTGCCAAGTCTGGAAGTTGGGTCAGCTGCTGCTTCATAGCGGTGCCCGAAATGAGGTTGATCGAGTCCAGAATTTACTTACTGGGGATAGTGAAGCGTTGCGCAGGTTACTTGAAGCTTCAATACGAATGATAGTATTGATTCAAGTCTCGATAGGCCTTCCTCAACTTCATCTGATTGCGGGAGGATAGATGGAGTTGGGTGCGGTTGAGGTTGGGATGGAGAGGAAAGGTCACGAATTGGGATGGGTTGGAAAAGAAAGGTTGGGTTGAAGATTTGGCTGCGAGCTTGAAAGGAAGTTGAGGTGTACCAGTGGTTGCTCGCACTCTGTGCTTCGTCCTCAGGCCGGAGCTCAGGCCGGAGCTCAGGCCGGGGGTCAAGCCGCATCGCGGCTGAGGCCGGTGACATAATCGCGGCTGAGGCCGGCGACATCATCGCGATGAGGACACCCCGCCGGGGTGGGCGGCTTATGCTTCGTCGACGTCCACCAAAATACACCCAGGGACTCGGAGAGACGATGCGGTGACGAATATAGTGGTTTGGAATAGGTATAAGGTCATTTGGTGGTGTATCAAAGGCTTTTCTCCTAGCCTGTGTCCAGTGGTGATTACCCCTGAATCGTGTTTACACACGCTTGCACAAAGCTACCCCTGATTGTTGACTATGAGCCTATTGCCCCACAGAGACGATTTCATTGCCACGGCCCATAAAAACCTATACAAGTCAGGATTAATCGTCAATGTAGCGAATTTAAATCCTTGATTTGATCCTCTGTTTTCTCTCTGCTTCGCTCTATGGCACTCGTCTAGGTGAGGGTCAATTGCACTGTGATCTCAGGGGCAATTACAGCACGGTTATGTCAGCATCTTGAGCTCTTATCGATAGCACAAAGCCGATAAGAGCGATAAGAATGGACAACGCCAAAGTTTTGCTTCCCCACCATTCGGTCATCGACCCGAAGGCACTGGAAGTTCAACGCCCCACCATCTGTCGCAAACATCATAACCACCTCCCAGGTCAGCTCTCCTATCGACAATTTCCAACCCAATTCACAAACCCACCGTCGCAAATATCAATATCGTACACTACTCGGCTTTGACAGACATCATGGCCGATATCACAGACGCCGTCGCGGGGCCTGTCCCCAAGAACTTCGATGCTGAGAACGCCGACAACTTCGAAGACGTAAGAACCCCTCCAACTTTGAAGTCACAATGTCGCGATGGCTGACAATGTGCCATTGGCGTCTTTTTACCACAGATTGAGAAGCAGTTCGCCGTTAAAGCTGTGAGCCACATGCAGACATACTGGGCCATCCTGGAGAAGGTCAAGGGATCCACACTGCGCCTGACCAAGATCGACGACGAAATCAACGAGCACTTGAAGAAGGACTTCCCCGAGTTCGACCCAGCAGCGACCATCGACGAGGATCAGATGAAGAGCAAGTCGGGCAAGGAGAGGTGGCGCAAATTCATGATGGCGTACGAGAAGAAGGTGGACGACTACAACTTCGGCACCCTCCTGCGGTCCAACCCCAAGTTCGAGTACGGCGAGAAGGAGACCATATTCGGTGAGTTTGAAGAATACGCAGAGGCGAATATGGGCATCTGACTGACATTGTCTGTAGTGCCACGTATGCAGTTTTATGCCGTCGAGATCGCAAGGTAAGCCTTTTGGTCGCTCATCTAAAGGCAACGACTAACCCCCTTCAGGAACCGCGCCGGGTTGAACGATTGGATCTACGAGCAAGCGCAGAAGGAGAAGGCTGAAGCTAGCAAGAAGTCATGATGCGTGTCAAATTAGGATCCGTGATCTTGGAGTTGTGGTTATAGCTGTTGGGAGATGCCAGAATCTTCAGCGTGGAATAAAAGCCATCAAGTCTGACGAGTTCCGACGCCATGATCGGAGACTCCAGCGCAGCTTGGGTGTCAAGGGAGGAGATGCGTAATACCCGGGGCTTCTTAGGTCAGAAGATATCATTTTTTACATTGCTTCCAGATGCACTTTCCCGGGCTAATTTTACCCTGGCATTCAGCTACCTACTGCATTTCAAAGCTGCGATTCCACTGCCGCGTAACTGTTGCCACATGATGTTCATTTGTGATTAATTTCCTTCATTCACAAAATATTAGTTGTTGATATCTGGCTTTGTAGCTGCTAGTATTGTCGGGGAGTTTACCAGTCTAGACTTCTGAGAACAATACTAAGCAACAACCGCCACCACAACAAAGGCAACCTGCAACACTCACAATTTGATATGAACTTCGAATCCATTGATCACAGATCAATGGATGTATTAGCTCCAACTGGAGGCTGGCCATCATGGATTTCCTTCCAGAAGTCTGGGGGTCTAGTCCAAGCATCTTCTGGGTGTCTTACATTTTGTCGATCACTCTCCTTCCTCCCGAGTCAATATCATTAGCGTCTGATCTTGAAACACTGTATCAGTTGCTACTCTCCTTTACAAGATGTCTGTTCTTCAAGACGAGAAGTCTGGACCTCAAGTGTCCTCGGAAGAAGCCCAAGAACAGCCCAAAAGCTCATCGCCACCGACATACCTTTTCGCCTTCACAACCCCAAGACAACTTAGTATCATCGTCTGCGCCGTATGTACGGCAGGTGTCGTTGCTGCAGGCAAGACTGTCTACACTGTCCTCCTCGGAAAGACTTTCGATGTCGTGGCCAAGTACGGAGCCAGTGTGCTCACTGGTCCGGAGTTACTGACCCAGGTCTCACAATGGTGCGGCTATATCACTGTGCTGGGTGTGGGGATGTGGGCTCTGAGCGGTATGGATATGGCCCTTTGGATCACATCGGGAGAACTTCGAGCAGTAACAGCGCGAAAGACGTTGTTCTCGAGAATGATTCAGAAGGAGATGGATTGGTTTGACTCGAGAGGAGACGGCATGTCGAGCTTAATCATACAGACCCAGGGGTAAGTCTTCCAACTCATGCGAGACTGTGTCTCATGTTCTGAGTATGCATTATCTGACAATTATTGCAGACGAGTGCGCGAGCTACAGACAGCATCGTCACAGGCACTTGGCTTCCTCGTATATGATACGTTGGTTTTTGTTGCCTGTCTGATCGTCGCCTTCTATTACTCGTGGAAACTCACTCTCGTCGTCCTGTCCACATGTGTCCCGTCCGTCATCATTCTCTTCCTCATCAACAAACAACTCGACCCTGCCATCAAGGCCCAGAAGCAGGAGCTGGCACATGCCTCCAAACACGCCGTCGCAGCTTTCACAGCCATCGACTTAGTCAAGGTCTACAACGGCGAGGATCACGAACAGTGGCAGTACCAGCAAACGATCAGGAGGGCCGCCAAGCACTACTTCCGGCAGGTGTTGTGCAAATGTGGCCAGATGGGATATATCAAGCTCTGGATGAACATGCTGTTCGTTGTCGGATTCTACTTCGCTGTCGTTCTCGGTGATCAGGGCTCCCTGAGTCCCGGAAATGCGCTCACGACGTTCTATGCTGCGCTCACAGCATTTCAAGCCCTCGAGGCTGTCGGCCCTCACTGGCTGGTTCTTGCCAAGGGGATGGCTGCGGGACAGTCACTAGCTGCTCTTGCGGAGGGTGTCTCTCAACGCTTGAACGGGGAGTCGGCCGAGGTCCGTTCCAAGTCAGAAGGCTATAGACCACTGCGATGCGATGGTGACATTGAGCTACGAAACGTATGTCTGCCCACTCGCACATTCAGAGACGACGATACTGACAGCCAGCTTCTAGATCAGCTTTGCATATCCGTCAAACCCCTCAAGGCAGGTCGTCGCTCCTTGCAGCATGTTATTCCCTTCCGGCGATGTCACATTTCTTGTCGGTCGCAGTGGCTCTGGCAAGAGTACTTTGGGCAACCTACTCGTGCGCTTCTACGAGCCTTCTGGGGGCAAGATCATAGTGGACGGCATTCCGCTGGAAAAGATCGATCTAGGCTGGCTTCGCAGCAATATCACCCTCATCCAGCAATCCAGCATCCTCTTCAACGACAGCCTGGGCAACAATGTCGCCTTGGGCGCTCGAGACCTCAATGGTGTCAGTACCGACGATGTCATCAAGGCTTGCGGGGTAGCTCTGCTGCAGTCAACTATCGCTGCGATGCCTGAGGGTCTCAACACTCGAGTTGGACCGGGAGGATACAGCCTCAGCGGCGGCCAGAACCAAAGAGTGGCACTTGCGAGAGCCAGATTGAGAGACAGTCCAGTATTAATCCTGGATGAAGTGACGAGTGGGTTGGATCCCGCAAACAGGAGTCTTATTATGGATGCCCTCCGACTCTGGAGACGCGGCAAGACGACCATCATCATCACCCATGAAGTCGCGCAGATTGAGGACAGCGAGTATGTCTACGTCATGGACGACGGAAGGCTTGTTCAGGAAGGGTACAGGAAGAGTCTGGTCGCGGACGAATACGGATTGTTCGCCTCTTTGCTGGCGGCAGCAGATCAAGAGGCTGAGACGAAGGAAGAGGCGGAGACGGATACAGAAACGGAGTCAGATGAGGATGAGGATGAGCACATCATTGACGGGAAGTTACGGCCTCCGGAGCCAGCTCATATCTATGACAGCCGTTTCTCCAGGATGTTTCGCGGCCTGTATGACAAAGAGAGTCAGCCATTCTCCAATGGGAGAATGTCGCTCGGAGTCGGCATGACCAGAGCTGCTGAGATGCGCAGGAAGGAGCTCTGGGACGAGCCTGTGGAGGAAGAGCCCGCTCCTGATGATGAGCTACCAAGCATGAACCCGGGAAACACTCGACCTCGAAAGGATGTCTCTCCATATGCGTTTTCCGACCAGCAATACCAAGACTCAGAACGAAGCAGCACCGAAATCGTCAGACAGTCAGGTCTGGCAGTCAGGAACTCTAGACTCACAATTTCGAGCATACCACGAGACGAACGAGTGTCACACCAACCAGATACCGCCAAGCGAATAGAGAGTCAAGCCTCCTTCACTACTTTCATCAACGAGATCCTTCTTAAGAAGAAGATCGAGACCGGAAAAGGTATAGAAGACGAAGCACAGAAAGCTCCGCCTCTCTCAGCAATCCTCCGCACCGTCTGGCCAAATTTAAACAAGAAGTCCCGAGGCCAACTCATACTCGGTCTGATACTTTGCCTCGTGACCGCAGGATGCCAGCCAGCCTTCTCTATCCTCTTTGCCCAGCTGACATCCGCCTTCTGGGCCAAGGGTAACCCCCAAGCAGAAGCGCGGATATGGGGCATCTACCTTGCCATCGTCGCCGTCGTCGAGGCCGTGTCGACGTTCCTTGCCTACCTTCTCATGGAATGCGTCGGTCAGGTTTGGGTCAACACATTACGCGCAGAAGCCTTCAGCAGAATCCTCAGTCAGCCAAAGTCGTGGTTTGATAAGACCAATCACTCACCCGGCCGAATCAGCGAGTGTCTGGACTGGAGCGCTGAGGAGATGAGAAAGCTCGTCGGTCAGTTTGTCCCCATCATGGTGATTGTCACATCTATGGTCGGATCTTCGATAGCTTGGGCCATCGTGATTCGATGGGACCTAACACTCGTCGCACTAACCGCCCTACCTCCCGCTGTTCTTGCTGCGAGGTGGAACTCCAAGACAAGCGACAAGTGGGAATCCATCTGCAACACAGCGGCCGAGAAGACCAGCGCAATCTTCACCGAAGCCTTCTCCAACATCCGCGTCGTCCGCGCCCTCACTCTAGAGCGCTACTTCGCCAGCAAGCATGCCAAATCCGTCGAAGAAGCCTACTACCTGGGCAAGCGCCGCGCCGCCTATGCAGGTTTCTTCTACGGCCTCTACCAGTCCATACCTTTCTTCATCACCTCACTCGTCTTCTGGTACGGCACCACGCTCATCCGCGACGGCAAGCTGGGAGTCACAGACGAGATGAAGGTCATAAACCTCCTCCTCTTCTCCATGGGCAACTCCATTATGCTATTAGGCAACATCCCCCAGCTCGCGGCCGCCAAAACGACGGCCGTACAGATGCTCTACTACGCCTATCTCTCGCACGATGCAGGCCACGAGCACCAAGGAACAGAGAGAGTCGCAACCCCACTCCCCGTCCAACTGAACAGCCTGCGGTTCGCATACCCCGGCCGTCCAACCGCACCCGTCCTCCGCAACCTCAACCTCCGCATCGATCCCGGCACCAGCACAGCCATAGTCGGCGGCTCAGGGTGCGGCAAGAGCACCATCGCCTCACTGCTCCTCCGTCTCTACGAACCGGACTGGTCACCCCAGCTCGTGCGGGCGCCCACCCACCACCTCCACCCGAAACACCGCAGCTACAACTTGGCACCGCTAACATTCTCCTCCCGCTCGGCAAACATGCTCTCGACAACACATCTCCGGTCGCAGTGCGCCTGCGTCCCTCAACGCCCGTTCCTCTTCCCCGGCACAATCAGAGAAAACATCATCTACGGCTTGCCGGAGTCGTCAACTTTGGCGTACAACCTGCTCATTGCGTCCCGTCAAGCAGGTCTGCACAATTTCGTCTCCTCCCTGCCAGAGGGGTACAACACCCCTGTCGGCGACGGAAGCGGCCTCGCGCTTTCGGGCGGGCAGATGCAGCGCGTGGCTATTGCCCGCGCCCTCGTCCGGCGACCCAAGTTGCTGGTGTTGGATGAGCCGACGAGCAGTCTTGATGCCAGTGCTGCTGAGGAGATACGAGCTGTGATCAAGGCGCTGGTGAGGGAACGAGGCAGAGAAATGGCTGTCGTGGTGGTTACGCATAGCAAGGAGATGATGAAGGTTGTTGATCGGATTGCCGTTGTCGAGGGGGGTGTTGTGGCTGAGGTTGGGCGGTATGAGGAACTGATTGCTCGGGGTGGCTGTTTTACGGCGCTTGTTGGCGGCGAGGCAGAGATGAGAAGGCGGGAGAAGGAGAGGAGGAGGCGGGAGAAGAAGGCGAGGAGGACATATGAGGAGGGATGGGAGAAGGATCTCGAGCTTTCGGCTGAGTCGAGTGTTGAAGAGGCGAGAGGTCAGGCATGGCCTCTGCCGGTCAAAATTGTGAACGAGGATGCACTTCGGCGGCTGGAAGGAAGGGCATCAGTCTTAGCGAAGAGGAAGAGCTCACGTGAAAATCGCTTTCGAAGGAAGGAGTAACAGGGCTTGCAGGTCATTCAGATATTTTTCATTATATGATTTTAGGACGTCATA
This sequence comes from Coniochaeta ligniaria NRRL 30616, assembly GCA_001879275.1. Classification (NCBI taxonomy): domain Eukaryota; kingdom Fungi; phylum Ascomycota; class Sordariomycetes; order Coniochaetales; family Coniochaetaceae; genus Coniochaeta; species Coniochaeta ligniaria. The sequence continues at coordinate 2,619,857 of KV875099.1, read as the reverse complement.
CACCATTTCAGCAGCCAAGGCAGTACTTGTCCACGATCGTGAAGCTTGTGAGTATCAGTAGAGAGCGACATGACGGCAGAGGCACGCGACTTACCCATCCCAGATCGGTCCACCAGGGATAGTGTAGTTCTGGTCTGCAGATCAGCCCACCGACTCAAGCATCTGGATGGAGACCAACGTACAGTAGTGTTCTTCATCTGATCCGTGTAGATGTTGATGTTTATCGATGGATCTGGAAGTGTAAGCAGTGTGTGGCGTCTTTCACCGGGCAGACACAACTCACCATTGGGATCATAAGCGCCAGGGAACTTCCTCAAGTACTCTGTGGGCGGTAACACGCTCCCTTTCCCAGTTACGTTCAGGTGGGCACATTCTGGGTAGAACTGCGGCTTGTTCTCTATGTGTATCGACAGTATTTCGTGGCGGATCATGTACAGCCCGGGCTTCAAAGATATGGGGATCGTGGCAGGCCACAAGTCCGGACTTCCATCCCAGTTTTGGAACTGTTTCTGCCACCACATGCCCTCGGGCACGTTGCCCGACAGCAAGCCGGCCTCCCAGATCTTGAACCACTCGACTTCGTTGACGTTGACTTTCGCGCAGTCGCCGTTGCATGGAGCCAACCAAACCGTCATTGGTCCTACCGGATGCAGCCAGTACCAGTAGACGGCGGTGATGTTTTCGCCAGCCTCGATGGGGATGTACGCTGGGGGCGGCACACCGGGGTTGTTGCAAGCGATGAAAGGGTCATCGACACTGAAGATGGGGTCTATGGATGCCCACTGCCTCTGGACCATCCATGGTTGCCCGAGTTGGTCTGATGGTGTCTCATCCGGATCATATCTGAGATGGGTCAGCTACGAAAGCACAGCAAGAGGCGGCCAAGAGCGTCGAACGGGGTAAGATCTCGGGACTCCGGTGGCTCACCCTCTGTACCAAGTATCACCAACCGTGTAGTTGGCTAAACCCCCGTGGGCCAGCGCCGGGCCGAGGAGCGTCGCCAAGGCCGCCAAGACAAGTGACACCATCATTGCGGCCTTCTGTGAGTGATGTGCAAGACGCAAGGATGCCTTCCAAGCACTCTGTATCAAGATAGCCAGCCAAGGTATATCATGTGTCCGGCCTCCACTTGTGGCGATGGCAGAGTTGTGACCCTAGCATAGTACAATTCTCTTGCGGAGCGAAGCGACAAACCATAGAACGAGGGTATGAACTTAGGTTCAACTCATAGAATACTCGGAGACTACCTACTAGGTAGGTAGATGCTTGGAGCAACCAAGCAGCAAAAGAAGGAAAACTCGGAAGTCCTCCGCACAATCAATCTAGACATAGCATCTCACTCGTTGTGTACTTGGCACTGGTACTGTGCTTGCAACCCTATGCTGGCGGCTATATGGTATGATCAACTCCCGGGAGCAAATTTGTGCCCGGCAAAGGAACGAACAGCAGCACAATGCTCAGGTGTCGAAGCAATGATAAAGAAAGAGAGCTTGGCGCCGTGAGCATGCCGACTTCCGGGCTGCGTATTGGTCTCAGAGGACCGTTTACTTGCCGTACCTTCCGGGGACTGCTAGAAATTGACTGAGTTGCCATCAGGAAGTGAAGCTTGTCTGTGTAGGTATGTTGCGGTGAGAATAGAAGTGCCAAGGCGGGAATACTTCTTGGCCACTGAGGAACTTCAGGGGGTGCTCTTTTGCCGGGAAACGACGCTGTGGGGTATGCATCTCTGTGTCGATCCGGGACCAAGGGTTGCCACCTCTGAGGGACTCATTGATTGTGCTATGCAGAGAGACGGACTTTGAAAAGAAGAAGAGGAGCTTCGGATGAGCGAGCACTTCCTGGTCTCTTGTTGGACTCGTGGATCAAGTTGAAAAGGAAGGAAGGCCCGTGGCAGGGGATCCGCCTCGATCCACTCAGCCCTACACGTGGGAACGCGGCTACCCCACTCACAGCTGAACCCACGGGCACCTGACCGCGACTCTCTCGAGAGACTTCATCTCCGTCTTTCCTTCAGAGGAAGAGTGTTACCTCACTTTGACATTTTACACAATATAAGGCACACATGTGTGGAATATGGTACACGTTCTTAATTCTCCGCAGACTCAGGACCAATCGGGGCCAAAATGACCGTCCCTGCGTCCGGCACATTGATCGTCAATCGACAGATGCAGCAAATCGGCTTCCGCGTCTTGCAATGCAACATATTAATATCAGACCCTTTAAGCCGCCTCATCTAGTCTACGGTAAATAGCCATATTGGCACATCCTCTCTCCGTCTGTTGTCAGTATCATTCTCTAACTACTTGCACTTCACTGTACCTTCGATGGTACATACCTCAGGTTGTGAATCACTTCTCCATCTAAACAGCCGGTCAGAAGGCAGCTCGATATTACGCACCTCTCGCGCATTTGGTACGCTTGCAAGTGCAAGTCATCAGGATACGTCGAAACCATATTCCTGGATCCCACCGTAGAGAGAAAGCGGCAAGATATTCCACCAATCTCTTGCCCATTCCATTGTCGGATGTCTTGAGCTTTTGGGTACCAAGCCACAGCAATGACGGATCCACGAGGCCGGGAAGTGATGACTTTCGGCAAAGAAGCTCTGCCCGGAAATATCCAAAGTCGGTGTACACAGGGGCCTCTCCTCTCTCCTGAGGCCCCCCAAACTCCAAGCTAAGCAACTCATATAAGATGCGCATCTGCAATCCGTCTTGTCCTGGCTTGGCCCGCTTGGCCTACTCTACACAGCTCTTGTCCAACCCTCCCGCCACCCAATAGCGAGTTTCCATACTAGCCGCAAAGATGGTCCATCTTGTTTCTGCTCTCCTCCTCGCCGGCGCGGCCTACGCTCTGCCTGCCTCAGAGATCTTTGAGCGCCAAGGCACCTGCAGTCTCGCGAGCACCTACGCAGCCGTCAACAATGCCAAGTTACCGGATCCATTTACCTTCGCCAGTGGCACCAAGGTGGCCAGCTTGGCGGACTGGGACTGCCGGGCTCAGGAGATCAGCAAGATCATGCAGCAGTATGAGCTGGGCACCTATCCGGGGCCTCCAGACTCGGTAAAGGGCACTCTCAGCGGCTCTAGCATCAGCGTCCAGGTGACAGTCGGCGGCAAGTCCATCACCTTCTCGGCATCAATCAAGAAGCCGTCAGGGAACGGCCCGTTCCCGGCAATCATCACGATTGGCGGCGCCTCCCTTCCGATCCCCAACACCGTCGCCACCATCAACTTCGGCAACGACGCCTTTGCCTCGCAGGCGTCCGGCTCCTCCCGAGGCCAGGGATCATTCTACACCCTTTTCGGTGCCTCGCACACCGCCGGCGCCCTCACGGCCTGGGCGTGGGGCGTTGACAGACTGGTCGACGCTCTCGAGCAGGTGAACGCCACGTCTGGCATCGACACCACACGCCTCGGCGTGACGGGCTGCTCCCGCAACGGCAAGGGTGCCTTCATCGTCGGCGCCCTGGTGAAGCGCATCGCGCTCACGCTCCCGCAGGAATCCGGCTCGGGCGGTGCGGCCTGCTGGCGCATCAGCGACTCGCAGCACAGCTCGGGCGCGAACATCCAGACAGCCGGCGAGATCGTGGGCGAGAACGTCTGGTTCTCCAAGAACTTCGACCAATACAGCAAGGCCACCTCCACCGTGCCCGAGGACCACCACATGCTCGCGGCCCTGGTCGCACCGCGCGGCCTGTTCGTCATCGAGAATGATATTGACTGGCTCGGGCCCGTGTCTACCACCGGCTGCATGAAGGCTGGCCGCCTGATCTACAAGGCTGTCGGTGCGCCGAATAACATGGGTTTCTCGCTTGTGGGCGGACACTCGCATTGCCAGTTCCCTAGCTCGCAGCAGACGGATCTGTCGACTTACATCAACTACTTCCTGCTCAAGACCGGTTCTGCTCCGGGAGCGATTGAGAAGAGCTCGGCGTCAGTTGATGTTTCCACTTGGGCCAACTGGAATGTCCCAACTCTTTCGTAGAGGGGAGACGTGGTGAGGATGTGGGTGGACCTGGAGATGGGTGACATGGTTGACAAGATGGAAGTGCACGTGTAACGAAGACCCAAGTGGCACCTCATCTGTACATAAGGTATGGGCTGAAACGTCCCGATATATTGCAAGTGTTTCCGAGCCGTCATTGTCGTGCCTGAGTGCGTGCCAGCATGGACAAATGTGTCAGGTTTCGCTCTCCCAGGTTTAATCTATGTAGCATTTCGCCCTAGGCCACGGAAGGACGACAGAGAGAGTTGATACGTAGAAACAAAGCGTACACGAGGTACCTGCCTTAGATATAAAGTTCAATGAAGTCTACCTTACCGTAAGACTAAGGATTTTTATTTTTATTTTATTTTTGAGTTGTATCCGAATCTCGGACAACCTGGAAGAGTTGGAGACGTCCGGAATAACGGTCACGTGGGCCGCGTTCTTTTCGCGTCTCCGCGTCTTCAGGCCTGCACGTCATCTTCGGGCGCAACTCATCGCACCTTCCACATTACGTTCAAAGTAAGACACGACCCCGCCGAGGGTCGATGGCCGGCCAAGTTCCCGAGGCTTGAGTTTCTCGTCCACCATCTCGTCCACCACGCATTCAGTCCGCCTCGACAGGCAGCACGATGTGGCTTCTCGAGAACGACGGCGACGTCTTTCATGGCAGGAGGCTATGGCTCCGGCCTGGAAAGACATATCTTTTCGGGAGGACAGCATCTGGCAGTGAGTGCTCACCTCGACTCCGGCCTATTCAATGAGACTCGATACGTAGCTGACACCATCTCTCCAGTCGGTGAATATGAAGTGTCTGACAAGACTATCTCGAGAAAGCACCTCACCATCCAAGTCGGCACCGTTGCTGAAGGCGAAGGCGTAAGAATATAGACCTCCGTCGATACCTCCCGCTTCCGTACAGCTGACTCTCTGAGTAACAGCGAAACCTGCGCAGCCGATCACAAATAACTATCCACGACCTCGATACGAAGAAGGGCACCATCGTCAACGGAACTCAAATCCGGGGCCAGGAACATATACTTAATCAGGATGCGAACGAGATCAAAATGGGCAACTGCGCTAAGCTCTTCCATGTCACATGGCATCCGATCGTGTTCAGCTTCTCTTTCACGAGCAAAGAGCTGCGGACGGACCCCTGGGCAAAGCTGCGCGAAGACCTAGAGCAGCTAGACATTAAGTACTCAGCAGAATACGAGCAGACCCTCACGTCGCACGTCGTCTCGAAGAAGAGGAACACGTCAAAAGGTCTCCAGGCTCTGATTAACGGGAAATACATCGTCACCGACAGTTTCATCACGGCTGTGGTAGAAGCAGCCACAACGTCGGACGATGCCGAACCAGGCGCTGCTAGTGCTCTCGAGCAGGACTACGACGGTGCCTGGCCCAACCCGTTGAGGCACCTGCCTCCTCGGGGTGAAGAGCCAAGCGATCGACCAGCTGAGGCATACTCCCCGGACGAGAGGCGACGAGAGGTCTTCGACGGCTACACATTTGTGTTTTACGAGAAGAAGCAATACGATAACCTGTTTCCGGCAATCACGACCGGCAAGGGCAAAGCCGTGCTAAAGGAGGTATTTCCTGGCGAGGCAGACTTGGACGAGTTCATTGGCTATGTCAAAGGTCTTGCCGGCGAGAAAGGTCTTGGCTCGTTCGAAGATGGAAGCGAAGGGAAAGGCGTCGTCGTGGTCCGCTACCTGCCTGCGAAAGGTGCCGACTTCGACTGGTATGCCGAATTCCTGACGTCTGTAGCTCTGCGTCTTGACCACAGACCTATGGATCAGAGGGAGTTTCTAGAAGCTATACTAGCGTGTGATGCTGCTATGCTTCGGAGGCCGCTGGAGGAAGAGTCGCAACCACAGTCAGCGCCCGTTCGTTCTCAACCAGCAGGCAACGACCCGGACAGGATGGAAGTAGACCGGCCGGCCGGTACACTGCCACAACCGGATGCAACGACGCAAGCACAACCGCCAAGTACAGCTCCACAGAGACGCGGTCGCGCAAGACGAACAGCGGGCAGTCGCTTCAAAGGCTTCGATCTGGACTCGGATGACGATGCCGCCGTGGCAATGGAAGAGCCACAGTCCAGTGTTACCCCCGTCTCCCAACCACAACCCTCCAGCGGTTCACGGTCGAGACTCACGGAAGCTCAGTCCCAGCCAGAGCAAGCAACGGGACGGTCTCAGCGCAAGAGGCCACGCTCCCCTATACTAGAAGAGACCCCAGCCGAAATAATGGACGAGCTAGCCCCAACAGCCGCAGCAGTCAAGCGCCGACGCATCGAACTTGGCGAAACGCCCGTCCCAGCAACAGCACCAGAAGCCGATGACGTGATGGACGAAGACGAAGACGAGGATGCTACGCCTGCGAAAGGCAGAGCCGGCGCCAGAGGGAAGAAAAAGGTCAAAGACGAAGTCGACATCCTCATGAGGCAACACAGAGAAGAGGAAGAAGCGCGCGCAGCAGCCGAGAAGGAGGCGCTAAACCAGCTCCCTGACGACGGGATCGACTACGCTGCGATCCGCCGGATGCACATAGTCGAGGAGTGCGAAGTCCGACTACCAGAGGACCGTTCTCGGGGGAGGGACAACGACGGTGGCGGTGACAGGTGGGACCCGCGCTGGAACGGAAGGCAGAACTTCAAGAAATTCCGGAAGCAAGGACAGCCTGCTGGTCGACCGGCGCCGAGAGTCATTGTTGGGCTGCAAGAGGTCAAGACCAAGGAGTACGGCATTGGTGATGATTATTGGTTAGAAGACGAAAGCACGGCTGCGGGCAAGAAGAAGGATAGTCAGCGCGAGACACAGGCCCAGTCTCAGACTCAGACGGTGTCACAGAAGACGAGGGGTAAGGGCAAGGAGAATGAAGATACTCCTGTGAAGGACGTGACTTCGCGTCGTGCTATCGTGGTTGACAGCAGCGATGAGGAGGAGGGCGACGAGCTGCCTGATGTGTCACAGATGCCTCCGCCATCTTCGCAGCCGGAAGCGGCGCCGACTCCTGAGCCGTCCAGGACGAGGACAGCCAAGGCGGCCGAGAAGGCTGTAACAAGGCGTGCTACGCAAACTCAGGCGACGCAGAAGACGCAGACGCAGGCACAGACTGCGACGAGGACAAGCAAGCGTGCCGCAGCGGCTCCGCCTGCTAAGGAGAAGGCGGCAAAGAGGCCTCGACGGGGTGCTGCTGAGGTGGAGGATAGTGATGAGAGTGAGGATGAGCCGAGGTTCCGATTTGGTAGGCGATAGCTCGACCAGGTCCAATCGTGTGTTAATCATGGTGATGGACCATCTATGAATTGCTATCGGCTTTGCTATATGTCTATGGGGGGTATCACATCTCTGTCTATCATCCTCTAGCGTTCTCTAGGATAGCATAGCCTTCCTCCAATTGTACGCTCTTCCGGAAAACGCTTCCTCCCGCCACTCTATGTGGACATAACGAGGGCGGCACCGAAGCCGGCAAATCCTATTATGTATACTCGAAGCGGCGCTTGACAGCCCCGCTGCGAGAATCTCGCAAGAACGCCCTGACCGCAGCCGATAAAAGCTTCGGAGATAGTCCTTCTGGAGTTGGAGAAGCAGACCGATAACCTCGAGGTTTCAATTCCGTCCGGCAACCTTCCTGTGACTGGACCTGCTGTTCCGCGCTTTGGGATCTGTTGAAGAACGAACATGGAGGCATGTTCCTGTTGGCGCATGCTCGCGACACTTGTGGTCAAGGTGCGAAATGATCTTCATCGGACAGAACTTCTTCCCGTGGCATGTCTCTTGTGGCGCGCAACGCTTCAGTCCATCTCCTCCATGCTCGACTTCTCTTCCTTCTCCTCCTCGGCGACTAATATCCCCACTAAACACGACGCCAGCATACCCTCATAGTTAACCCAAGGATGTACCTCGCCAAACAGCTTCGTGCCGTCTCGTCCCGCACCCCTCAGCAACTCTGCCTCGCCACCGGGATGGAAGGGCGCGTAAGGGGACATGTTGTACACTTTGCCCCCCAACACGGTCCAGGCGTCCTTGCCCTTCCGACCAGTCATTTTCTTCAGCATCGACGGTGTGACACGGAGGTAGGGCGCCGTCGGGCCACCGGGGAGGTTACGTAAGTCTGCGTTGGAGTTGGACAGGCGCGCCCAGTCTAACGGGGAATGGCCCGGCGTGAGGACGACTTGCCTTGAGGGCTTGGTTGGTTTGGACGAGTGTGAGGGTGGAGGGGCAAGTGTTGAGGAGCCTGGCTGCCGGGGTTGGAGGCGAGAGGGGAGGGGAGACGGTCGTGAGTGGGCCGTGGGGAGGGGTGCGAGGGTTGGCGGTCGAGGCGGAGGGGCCATGAGGCCCGATGGCCTTGGTGGCGGGGCCATAAGGTTTGACGGTGTAGGGGCGGTTGTAGACTTCGGAGGCAGTGGTGAGACGAGAGGAGCAGTACCAGGCGGTATCCTCGGTGCTTGTGGTGCGTGACTGTCGTCATCATGGCCCGAAAGGGTAAATGTAGGAACGCTGTCGTTGTTGAGTGCGACTGCTGACGCCTTTGGTGTTGTCTCAGAGTCCTCCTGCGTCCTTCGGACTGTCGGAGGTGGAGGTGGAGGCATGGCTGGTCTATCAGGAGTGGCAATGGCTCCATTTCGAGGTTTAACCGTGCTTCTTATATCCTCATCCGTTACGGAACCCCCATCCTGAGCCCTTCCAACATCCTTTGTCGCTCTCTTCACCTGCGACACTGGCGGCGAAGGCCCCAAACCCGGCGTCTGCCGCCATGAACCCAAAAGCGACAGCAACCATTGTGGACGTCGAAAGCAGAAGAGTACAGCCGAGGCTACTATCAGTGATATCCCAAGCAGAGCCATTCTATCGCGGTGTGCGCCTCGTGACTTGAAATGAAATGCGAACGGGTGCTATCGCGGCATTTGGTCCGAATACGCTGTTTTGGTTCTAAAGAGCGGCAGCTGAGGTTCAGCGCGTGTTTCGCAATGATCCAAGAGAAACCAAGAATGAAGCCAAGTATGGCAGATTTATCCTGCTGGTTTGCCTTTGTCTGAAGACCGGGAGTTGGAGTTTGTTTCGTTTCGAGTGCAGCGACCGGGAGTTTCTAAAAGCCACTTGGGAAGAAGCGTTCTTTCTGGAAGGGAAGGACCGATCGCGAACAGCCCCGCCATAGGGCGGCTGCTTAAGGACAGGGATATAGCCTGCAGAACATGGCAGCTGCAGCCCCTGCAGGGCAGTCGCTGCAGGGTGCACCTGCCTGACCTGCCGGAATGACGCGCGATCTCACTGGGAAGTCGCGGTCCAGTGGTGCAACTGCGAGTTGTTTGGCGGGGCAGGTGCAGTTAACGCATGAATAAACAATTCCAGCTCAGAAACATTTTGCCAGACACGCGGAGCTTGGAAGGTCGGGAGTGCATTAAGACCTGTTTACTATGACTCGGGTAACTGAAGATATCTTCATCTCTCTTCTGGTAGCTTTCAACTCGTCTGTTCACTCAAACTTCCAATTCTCGCTCGCCATCTGCAGTTGAAACATTTCTGTAGCAACCTGGAACCCCCATCAGGGCCTAGAAACTCTAATCGCCGCTTGCTGGACCCCAAATTTCCCCAAAGCCATGACCTGCGCCGGAAATGGCGGCCAGTAGGAAGCGCCAAATCTCTACGGTGAAATCAAGGTTCAATCTTATCGGAACTGTCAATGTCACAACAAGATGCGTGCACTTGCAACCGCAACAACCTCGTCCAAACCTACATCGCCACATTCTCAAGGGATAACACGCTCGTCTTCTCGTCAATCCACTCTCTCGAGCGGCTCTGGCGGGAAGTCCAAGTCGGTCGAGGAATTGAGGAACAAGCCCTCGGCTGCCAATGTTTTGATTGCGACAACGAACCGACCCCGTTGCACAAAGTCAACAACAACGAGGACCCCAGCCAGCTTCCAGCAACGAAATACCTCAGTCTCAGCCAAGAGACCGTCACTCTCGCCGTCTGGCATCACAGCGACTACGCGACAGCCTCTCCAAGCTCGAGACAAAAATGCTGCACCAACTCGACCGACTTACCCCCTGAAAAGACCGCCGGTTCCCCCAATGTCTGCCAACAGCAAGCCTCAACCCGGCTCGAGGGCCCCAACGCCCTCACTCAGTGCTGGTGCAGCAAGAGCACTGAATAAACAACCACTAACTCCTAAGATTGCTGCGAGGGGCCTCCGAACTCCCCAACACCAGACCGTATCCGTAACCACGCCACTATCGAGGACTCCGCTGCAGCGGTCCGAGTCCGCCTCGAGCAACAACAGAGACGAGGTTGCGTCTCCCTTGGATGGGTTCCTCAGCAATAACATAACGCCTAGGTCAGGCTCGAGACAAAGTCGCGTCAGTCGCGTCGGCTTCGACAGTGCAAGTAGCACGCCGACCGGCACGCCGAACATGGATAGTCATGACACATGGGAGACACACTCAGGCTTGGGGATCAATACGCCTTCTGCCCCAAAGGTGGACGATATGCGACGGCCTGTGGTCACGTTCAGTTCCCCAGCTGAGGCTCGTGCACCAGTTGCTCCGACGAGACAGGACTCAGATTCCAAGTTCTTCTATGCAAGCGAGGCTACAAAGTCTCAGACATCGCAAGCAGCGCAGCAACCGAGACAGTTCCCGCTCGTTACACCACAGCAGCAGAAAGCGCCGACGTTCTTCTATGCCAACGGGGCCTCTATTCCGGAATCTGGGCAGAGCGTCGCATCCACCCCCTCTGCGCCTGTCCTAGCAACTCCTCCTGTTCAGCAGGACAACTTGATGAGCAAGTTCGTCTATGCCAATAGTACACGAGATTCTCAACCGACGGCTCGACCGAATACCATTGCCCCAAGAGCGGGCTCCGTCGTCTCAACAGCATCCAAAGCGCCTGTGCCGCGTCTCGGTACCCCAACAACGACGGGACCAGGATATGCACAACAACGGCCGACATCCCCAGTGAAGCTTGCCTCATTCTCGTCTACCAAGAACTGCAGCACACCACCTCTTGCAAGTCCTCGCACAAACTTGGGCTCTGCACCATCACTTGGCCCAGCATCTACGGCTATTCAGAGACGAAACATACCACCGAATATAGACACACCTAGCCTACCGCGTTCACGTGGAGGCCATTCGAGACACGGCAGCGTCGCAACAATTCCAGAACAGCCCTCTGTAACAAGACTTGTACCGGCAAGGCACTCTTCAGGCGCCTCTTCGGAAGCCTCCTCACCTTCGAACTTGTCTAGCACCGGCTTCAACCTATCACAACCCACAGCAGCCGCTGGGTTTGCCTCTCTCATCCAAGCAGCAGAAGACTTTACTTCTACCACAGCCGAGACTACTCCTGCAGAAGAAGCAAACTTAAACGAAGCGGCGGCGGATTCAGGGCCCCAGAGCCCGACCAAATCATCCTCCCAAGATCAAGCCCTCACCGAGCTCGTAGCGACTGCCCGCCGTGAGCGCAAAGTTCAGGACTTAGAAATCACCAATGCCAGCCTCGAAGCCATAAACCGCACCTTGGAACGCCAATTACGGAAACAAACAGCCGAGATAAGGCGGTATAGACGGCTTTCCCGCTCTGGCCGGCTGAGCCTCAACTCCGCAGCGAGCAACCGGGTAGTATCTGACGGTTCAGTTGTTGGTGGAGCACTAGCACGAGCAGGCCTAGGACTAGACGATCTCAGCGAAGAGGAGGAGTCTGACGCCGAACGAGACGCGATGAGTCAGGATGAAGAAGACGATGAGGATTACGACCTGTCACCGTCGGAATCCGGCTCGGCAGAAAGGAGCCCTGGTTCTAGGGCGCTGCGAAATGCGCGGCAACGGAGAAGGGACGAGCAGCGACTTCAACTTGATTTGTCCAAACACCAGCAGCTGCTGGTCGACAGTCAAAAGATCAATCAAAGCTTGCGGAGGTGTCTTGGTTGGACGGAGGAGCTGATCAAAGAGGGCCGCCGTGCACTTGAGTACAAAGTGCGGGTGAGCGAGGTTGAGCTGGGAGGGCGAGTCCTTGCGCCTGAGGAGGTGGAGGACCATGATGAGGCCCATATGGGGGGCGAAGCAGAAGGCGAGGAGGAGACCTTGCATGCTGTGACATTTGACCTTACTGGGGCTACCAACGAGAGATGGCCCCACGAGAAGCAGGATAGGGATAGCGGGATCGACTTGCCGGGCGATGGAGGATGAAACGGAGAGACGACAAGCTTCTCGGACGAAACTACCTTGCGGCCGAAAAGAAATGCGAAACTAAACGACACAACGTCAACAACACCACTCAGGACAGACTGTTTCCTTGACCCTACCTACACCTGTTCTGGCCAAACTGGGACGGATGGAGCCCGACCATTTGACTTTGGACAAACATTATACCAACAGCACTTTTCCTTTTTGCATATATAAGCCGGCGAGCCTCGGCGTGGCACGGAAAGCATCTTGGCGTTTTTTTTTATGGTCAGGAGACTACGGATATTCATCAACCGAGACAGCAACTTTTTCTTTTGTCAACATTCCCTACATGTGTACTATCAGATACCCCAAATCATTAACGGCCAGATGGATAGGCGGCTAGCCTTGCGTGGCTAGCAGAGAGCCCGCGAGGTACTGTAAGAGTACTGGTTGTATCTCCTGGGAACTTAATGGACTCCTTATCCACCCAACGACTCCTGCCCAGGGGTCGGGACTTGTATAACTAGCGTTACAGAGACAACATCTTGTTGAGCAATGCAAATGCAAATGTATAGAATGTCAATGACAACGTCGATATTTTATACGTTGAACATACGCTAATCATCACCCATAGCATCGACATACTCGTATGTCTATTTGCCTACTATACCGAGGGGAGACTCTAACAATGAACAGCGCTAGAAAAGGTACGAGTCCAGACAAGGGGATATGTAACTCCTTTACTACCCTCGAAGGAAACTGAGGCCATTGCACTTTCTGCAGGGGTATGCAAGATAACAGAAAACATAGCCCATACCACTTCCCCTTCGTCATTCTCCCATCCTCCCTGTCCACATCCCAAGCTGCCCTATTCTGTATCACCATCACCTAGCCCATTACCACAAGCGTACAGCCCACAACAGAGCACCAGCCCCATCCCCCCGTTCCGGACACCAGAAGCCACCCTCCTCCCACTCTATGACAAGGCCTTTTCCGTCTTGGGAGCGTCAGCGTGGCCCGTGGTGCTGCTCGCACCATCACTGCTCGTAGCGTCCTTGTGCCTCTCCTTCTTGTCCTTATGCTTGTCCTTGCTCTTCTTTTTCTCCTCCTTCTCCTTCTTGAGCGCCGCTTCGGCCACCAGCTGCTCAAAGGCCATGTAATCGCCCTCTTCTTCGGGTGTTCGTTGCGCCTGTCCATCAGTCAGCATCCCCCTTTACGAAATCATCGGAGGAAGAGAAGGGGGAAATTACCTTAGCACAAATCTCCCCTATTATCAGCAGCGCCTCGGCCCTCTCCAGCCTCTTCTGCAGCGGAACCTTCTTATCATTCAACACCGCATCGCACACGTCCCTCAGCACGCTCTGGATCTCAAACTTGCTCCCCCTCCACGCGGCCGTCAGGATCTTGCCCGTCACCCGCCTCTCATACTCGACCCTCTTCTCCTCGGTCCACTCCTCCCCGCCCGCCTGTTCGAGGCGCGCCATCTCCTCCATCGTCGCCTGCGCGTCGATCGCGGAGCTGATCGTGTTCCACGTGTCCTTGACCAGGGCGCCCTTGTCTTTTACCCTCGAGAAGAAGCCGCCGACGCCAAAGAACTTTTGGCTCCGGATCAAGGTAGTGGCCTTGGTGATGTACGTGTGCCCGATGGCGTGCAGGATATCAAGGCCGAAACTCTCCATCTTCAGGTCTTCGACCTCTAGCCGCGTCTTCTCGCTGAAGGCCCTGGTGACGTCGGCCCCCTTGTCCGTCTCTGTCCAGACAGAGACGCGATCGAGGAGTTTCTGCGCCAGAGTATCGACCCGTTGTTTCCTGATCTCGGCGCGCTCGCGCTCGTACGCCGCCAGCTTCTCGCGCTGCTCTTTGCTGAGGCCGGCCTTTTTCTTTTCTTCCTTTTGCTTCTTCTTCAGCTCCGCGGCGGACAGCGGCTCGCCGTCGCCGTCGTCCGAGGCGCGGTCCATGATCGCCGGACGGAGGGGGATCTGCGTCCGGGAGGCGCTGCGGGGTGTTGATGTGCCCGAGGCTGGCGCGGGTGTCGTTGTGCGGGATGTGGCGGAGGAGGCGGACGGTGCTGCTGCTGCTGGGGGTGGTGCAGATGGCGTGCCATTCTCGTCCTCGACAACTACCGTCGGTGGCGGCACCCTCGGCGCATCAGCCGTCCCGCCCGGCGCAGCGCCACCAGCGGTCTTCAAGCTCTCCTTAACTGCCTCGTCCATACCGGGGAACTCTTCGCTTCCCGCAGGCGCGCCTTCGACATGATCCTGCTGCGCGCCTTCCTCGCCCTCGGCCATGGTGATGTCCATCGTCGCGGTGAGGTCCTTCATAAGGCTTATCTCGCCGATCCAGTCGACGAACGCCTCGCCGCCGAAGATGCTGGTGAAGAACTCGCCGGGGTCGACGAAGCCCTCGGTCGGACGCGCCGACTCCTTGCCGTACTTGTCGTAGGCCTTCCGGAGCTCGGCATCGGACAGGACTTGGTAGGCTTCGCCGATCTCTTGGAATTTGGCGTGGGCGGTTGGGTCGTTTGGGTTCTTGTCTAAGTCACAGGGGAGGTTAGTGCTGCAGTTGCGAAGGCGAAGGCGGTAGGGGTGACGGTGCTAACTAACCGGGGTGGTGGATGATGGCGAGCTTGCGATATGCTTTCTTGATCTCCAGCTCGGAGGCGGTTGGCTTGACGCCGAGGATATCGTAGTATGCCGTGTCGACGACCATGGTGGCGGCTTCCGTCCCGGGACGTGGAAATCAACAACGGCGGAGTCGATAGGGGACTGGTTTCAATAAGATAACGGCAGCGGTCTGTATTTAGAGCGATGCAAAGCGGACAGAAGAAGAAGCAGATACCTAGTGTCAGGGTACGGTATCTTGTCACTTTGCAGCTTTTCTGGCGACCGTGCTTGCCGTGCAAGGCAACTCAGCCCGGCCAAATTACGTAGTGGAGGTCACTTTGCAAGCACGTGGCTTACATAAGAGTGGGGGTCATCAAAGTCCAGCTTTATGTGGGGGGCGAATCGAATTGGGCCAATTCTATCCAAATTGACTGTTTCATTCTGACTTATGTCCATGATGGCGATGCTGGCCTTCAGATGGCCCAGCCTAAATAATTCTTGAAGGCCGATGAATCTGATGATAGGCCGCAAGTCTGCCCGCACTATCACTACGATGCTTTACGAAGTAGATCTGGCGAGTCAAACCAGACTCCGCAAGAGATGGAAGACGGACTACCGCAGTAGGGTATACTGGCTCTCGCAGGTGATGCAAATGCGGTGCTATTTGGGACGGACACTCTCCTGGGCATGCGGAATTGTCGTAAGCACTTGAACTGTACGTCCGAGAGCAGGCAGTCGGCGCGTACAGACAATGTCCATTGAGCAAATCCCGGGCAACTCCTAGTCTAACTCCACGTCAACCCTTCTGTAATGGACACTTTCAGATCAGCATCGCCAGCTCTAGGGAGACAGACTGCTCGAACTCGCTTTTCATGTGCCAAATCAGAAAATAACACTCCAAAGTTGGTATATCATCCGCCACCTCTACTATCGTCCACCATCTACTGCACACCAGCAGCCTTCATCCGCTCAAAGCACTGTCGGTACGCCTCATGGACCTCGGGGACCTCATAGTTGTACTCCTTCAGCTTGGTCGTCAGCTTCGTGGTGTCGAGCTTGCAGTTACTCCGGCCAGCCTTGATGACCTTGGCCTGCTCCTCGAGGCTGAAGTTCTTCCACTTGAAGTCGGGGCGGACGATGTCGCGGAAGAGCGTCAGCACCTCGTTGTGCGAGATGGCGCCGGGGTTGGTGAAGTTGTAGATGCCCGTCTCCTTGTGCTCGGCCAGCAGGATCGAGGCCGGGAGCAGGTCGGTGAGGATGGTGTTGCTGTTGGGGATGTCGACCACGCGCTCGTACTTGGAGATCTTGGTGACGAAGTTGCGCGAGTGCAGGTCGTCCGAGACCGGCATGCGGAGACGGAGGATGAGGCAGTTGGTGTAGTGCTTCATGACCTGCGATCCGGGAAGTCAGTAAGATACAGGCAATGGTAGTTAACTAGAGGGTAACTGACCTCCTCAACGTGCGCCTTGGTCTCCGAGTAGAAGCTGCCGTCGAAGTTGGCCTTGTCGGTCTCGAGAAAGCCGGGGCCGTCCCACGGGTGCTTCTCGTCGTACTGGTAAATGCAGCCGGTAGCGAAGACGGTGACGTGGATACCCTTGAGGTAGCAGGCGTCTGTCAGGTTGAGGGTACCAATGACGTTTGACCGCATGGTAGCCTCCTTGTTGTCCTCGCACCAGTCGACGTTGGGGCGGCCTGTGCAGCCGGCGGCGTTCAGGACGTGTGTAGGCTTGACACGCTCCAACTCTGCAATAACGCCCTCGCGGTTCTCCATGCGGACCGTGGTTGTGTAGACCTCCTTGCCCGACTTCTCCAGCAGGTCCTTCAGGTGGCCGGCAACCCAGCCCTCACCGCCCCAGATGAGGAAGCGGTTGGCACTCGTGCCGTTGGTACCGTTGGTGGCCATTGTGTGAGAGGGGAGTGTGAGTGTGTAAGTGTCGGTGTGGCGGTCGAAGGTTAGAAGAGGCTTGTAGCTTTGAGTTCGGCGGATTAGACAGTTGGACAGGAGACGTGAGGGTGGAAGGAGCAGAAAAAGATGGGAAGACAAACTATTTGAACACCTATCTGCTAACTAATACGAGTTGAACCAGCAAGGGAGTGGCGGAATGGGCTGGGAAGGAGTGTCTCAAAACGGAGCTGAGCGATTGAACCAAATCAATTGATGGCGGGGCGCTAGGAGACATCGAGAGACTGGAGGGGTCTTTTTCAGGGGTCGCCTGCAGTCGCCTGCAGCTGTCGGCTAGCGATTATCGATTATCACATACGCAGTAGGTAGGTAGCCCCCCTTGAGTCGATAATGCCACCTACACCGATACTTCGTATCCCAAGTTCCCAACTTCTGATTGACTTCACAGATATCCCGCCTGCCTCTGCACGCAAAGACCTTATCGTGCGTCATTCCAAGTCCTCAGCCTTGTGTTGAAGATCTATCCGTCAACAAGGTACCTATGCATGCGACCCTGTTACCAGGTTCTCCTTATTAGACGGACCGCTGCCGGCCTGTGTCTGCGGCGCTACCAGTGCAGGGAGCGTACTTGTTCCCGTGGTCAGTCACGGCTTGCACTTCGTACCGTCTCAGACTGCAACGATGCCACCGGCTGCATCACAGAACCTGCATTGCTTAGGTGGAAGGTATCCTCATGCTGACGAATTATTTGGCGGTTCGTATTGCAGTTCTCCGTGTAGATGTATTCTTGTCTGTGGCTGTGCCACCAGCGCGTAAGAACCTTACTGCTGCTGTGAAAGGTGCTTACCCGACCTTAGGTACCTCGCATGTTTCAAGGTAGGTGCCTCTAGGTGATTTGAGTAGAGGTATCACAAGGTGTTGCAACACGTAATGACAGGAAGAAGGAAGTTGTCCTCGACTGCGACTGGCCCTTCTTGTTAAGGTCGCTCGCTGCCCCTCACCAAGTGTCACCACCCGCGCAGGTCCCTGCACGCTCAGGGGGGTGGATCTTGGGGAAGGTGCAGCCGCGCCTCTGACTGGTCAATTGCGCTGGATGCATCTCCATTCGCTCGCCAGTGAGGATGTGAGATTGCTCTGGTGACAATTTTCCATCCAGCGAAGACTGGCCCAAGGTTGATGTCCACACTTTCTTCTCACCCGGCCATTCACCCGGGACACGCTACAACAAGGGGTCCTTTTCCTTGCCTTTTCCAGAATTTCCTGCTGCGGAGATCTGGCCGTGAACCTGCTCCAACTCGACAGACGTTTTCCACCATTTCGGTTTCGTAATCCACGGCTTCATTGTCGATAGCAATCCACCACGTCCCGACTTCACCAGCCTGCCCTGCACCCTGCCGCAAGTCGATCACTAAGACAGTCTCAGGCCTCTCGAGCCCCCAACCGCTACAATGGGTTTTGCAAAGCAGGCCATCTACTTTCTTGCCCACCCCAACGAGCTCCGTGCCGTCATTCAATGGTGTGTCCTCCTCCCTTTACCTGCTCTGCCCCTATTCACTCGTGTGCGCCTGCTAACTCTTGAACTATAGGAAACTATGGCACGAGCCGGTCCACACGCGCGATCCCAAGAACGAGACGCCAACAGAGAAGTCATGCTACCATTTCCTCAACATGACGTCGCGGTCATTCGCCGCAGTCATCCTGGAGCTGAACCCTGAGCTGCTCCTCCCCGTCTGCCTATTCTACCTCGTCCTACGAGGACTCGACACGATAGAGGACGACATGACCCTAGACATCAAGGAGAAGGAGCCTCTACTACGCAACTTCAGTCAGCACATGGAAACGGACGGCTGGACATTCGACAAGAGCGGCCCGAACGAGAAGGACCGCGAGTTGTTGGTACACTTCGACGACATTATTGTCGAGCTCAAGAAGGTGAAGAAGCCGTACTACGACATAATCGCCGACATTGCCACCAAGATGGGCAACGGCATGGCCGACTACGCCTTGGACGCCGAGCTCAACGAGCAGGGCGTCCAGACCATCGCGGACTACGAACTCTACTGCCACTACGTCGCCGGACTGGTCGGTGATGGCCTGACACGGTTATTCGTCGAAGCCAAGCTAGCCAATCCCATCCTTCTTGAGCGACCGGACCTTACTGAGAGCATGGGCCAGTTCTTGCAGAAAACCAATATCATCCGCGACATCCACGAAGACCAACTCGACAAGCGCCGTTGGTGGCCCAAGGAGATCTGGAGCAAGTATGTCGACAACTGGGACGACCTCTTCAAGCCCGAGTACCGGACCAAGGCGCTCGAGTGCAGCTCCGAGATGGTTCTGAACGCACTGAAGCACGCCGAGGAATGTTTACACTACATGGCTGGTATCCGGGACCAGAGTGTCTTCAACTTCGTCGCCATTCCACAGGCCATGGCTATCGCCACCCTTGAGCTAGTGTTCCGGAACCCGGCCATCTTCGAGAGCCATATCAAGATCACCAAGGGCGATGCCTGCCAGCTCATGAATGACTCGACTCAGAACCTACGCGTGGTGTGCGATGTCTTCCGGAAGTATGCCAGGAGGATAGCCAAGAAGAACGATCCGCGGGACCCTCACTTCCTGGCTATAAGTGCGGCGTGTGGCAAGGTAATTGATGCGGAAGTCTCAAGAAAGACAAGCTTGCTAATGCAGTCACAGATCGAGCAAAAGATCGATACCATGTACCCCAGACAGGACCCGAAGAAGATTGGCGCCGCGGCAAACGCGCCTCAACAGGAACCTGGAATGGATACCAAGGAGGCAGTCTTCCTGATGCTCGCTGTCGTTGGTGTGCTGTTGCTTGTCGGAGGTCTGATGGTTCGTTGTCTCCGCTTTCCGCCTGGTCGGGCCGTCCATGCGCCGGTCTGGCCCTAAAATTAGTGGATAGCGCTAACTTTTTCCTTATAGGTTGGAGCTGCGTGGCTTCTCGGTGCAAAATTCGACCAGGCCTTCCGCAGCTACGACAAGATGGTCAAAGATGGCAACACCTATCTCAACACCCCTACCGGCCATACTCTACCGACGGGCCGTGACGAATTGTAAAGTATCTGCGAGGAGTTGTTGCGCATGTGTGATTTGCTGCTTCTACTTTGCTACCATACGCTGATTTCGAATGCGCTTGCGCCCAATGTTGGGATTCATTTGGGATTCATGAGACAGCCAGTGGTCGCGAGACCGGGCGGCGCTTTTATACTAACTACATATCTTAATACACTCGAGATACCTCGTTGTTTTACCATAGTGACCTGACCAGAACACTGTTCTCCGGATTCAGAACCAAGACACCACGTGTGGTTATTTTTGAGTGTCGACTCTGAAAATCAGTTACCAGGATGGCAGATCGCCACAAACACAACAAGCACGGATGTCAAATTGCAATTCGGTCACCCATCACGGGTTCGATGACTGTTGTTGCGCCGAAGATGTGCTGATATTGACGCCATTGCGAGAAGCCTGGAATCCGGGCACGCCTCAGACGAGGTATAGACTTTGGTCTGTGATACTTTGTCGAAGGGTGGACTGCACACATTTCATTCGCATAT
The DNA here is from genome assembly GCA_001879275.1 of Coniochaeta ligniaria NRRL 30616. NCBI lineage: Eukaryota > Fungi > Ascomycota > Sordariomycetes > Coniochaetales > Coniochaetaceae > Coniochaeta > Coniochaeta ligniaria. The sequence continues at coordinate 2,599,610 of KV875099.1, read as the reverse complement.
TAACTATTCTTTTCCTCTCTGGTGATTAAAGGTGATCAAGAGAGATATAATACCTTATTTGATGAAGATCACGCCCTCTCAATCCAGACGTGGAATTGACTAATATCCCTCCCGTTCCATGTGAAAACACTGCATCCGCGATCTTCAACCGTCAGGACCATCAAACAATTCGCAGAACCCCGTTTCTGCTTACCCTACTTACCCATCGGCACAGAAGGAGTTCGGAAACACGAGCCTTCGCTGGCGATCATGTTCGTGGAATCAGCCGAGAGGCGGCATCAGGGGCCTTCCGAGCTTATCTGCATCGCTCCTGTCTGCTCCTTCAGACTTGTACCTCAAGTAGGTAGAATACTGTCCATTGGTCTGTGTATAGTTGTTGCTTAATCACCTTGCCTTCATAACAGTATGACGAGCAAGGACGTCGAGGTCCAGTCTGAACCACGACGAGTTTTATGGTCCAGCAATTCGGGGACTTGACCCATGCTCGATTTCCGCTTTCCATGAGCAAGGGCCATATTGCCATGTCTATCTCCATAGCTAGGTACAAATGCAAGGTCATGATATATATGCAAAAAAAACCTGTATATCCTCCGTTCAACAAGCAGCGCAGCCCAACACAGTGCTCCAACACAAGGCCTTCACACATTGCCGTTATTAGCAATCAGATTCGTCGTCCTCGCCGCATTATTCTTGACCGTCGCCCCAGTGGCCTGCGCAAGCTGCTGCATCCTGCGCACCACAGCATCGACATTCGTCAGCCCCTCCAGCGCCATCAGATACGCCGCCAGACCGGCGACATGCGGGCTCGCCATGCTCGTCCCGCTCAGCGTGGCGCTGGCGGTATTGCTCGTGATGCCGACGCTCTGCACGTTGACCCCCGGGGCAAAGATGTCGACCCCGCGGCCAAAGTTGCTGAAGGAGGCCTTCGCGTCGGTCTTCTGGTCGATGGCCCCGACCGTGATGGCCGCGGGCGCCGAGCCGGGCGAGGTGTTGGCCGTGTCCTGGTTCTCGTTGCCGGCCGCCACGACGGGGACGACGCCGGCTGCGGTGAGGGCGTTGATGGCGTCGTTGATGGCGCGGCTGCGGCCGCCGCCTAGGGACATGTTCATTACTGCTTTGCCGGCCAGGTTGGAGGCTGTGACGTTGGAGACGACTGGGGTAATTTGTTAGAACGTGAGTGAGATGGAGGGGGCGCACGAGGTGGCTTACCAAAGTTCATGCCGGCTAGGACGCCCGAGTTGGTGCCCGAGCCGTCGGCGTCGAGGACCTTGACTGCGACTAGACTCACCCGCTTGGCTACGCCGAAGGTGCGTCCGCCGATGGTGCCTGCTACGTGGCTGCCGTGGCCGTTTTCGTCGGTGTCCTGTGGCCCCCCCAGTCAGTCTCACATCCCAGTCAAGCTGAATCGGACCAGACTCACAACATCATTAACGAAATTCGCCGCAAACGTCGCCCGCCCCTGAAACTCCGAATGCGACACCAGAATCCCCGTGTCGACGACAAAAGCAGTGATCCCCTCCCCCGCAGTCGAGTCAAAGACATAACTCGCTTCCCCAGCATCAGCATGACTGAGCCTAGCCAGCCCGCTCGTCGCCTGCCCCTGGGTGCTCAGAGCACTGAGCCTCACTCTCGTATCGGCCTCGATGTACGAGACCTCGTCCGCGTCGAAGATCTGGTTCATTGTGCGGTCGTCGGCCTCGAGGGCCATGGCGTTCCAGGTGCCTAGACGGAAGGTGTTGACCTTGGTCGAGAGGGACCGGCCGTCGAGGCTGCGCTTGCCGACGTTGGCTTTGGCGATCTTGGCTATCCATTTGGACTGGTGGGTGGCTATGGCTTCTTCGCCAAAGGTGCTGTTGTAGACTACTATGAAGCGGTTTGCGATGATGTCGGACTCGGACACTTCTGGGTTGGAGACGGGCACGCCCATGAAGTGGCCCTTGCGGGGACTCGGGGCGGCTTGGGTGAGGGTGAGGAGGGTGAGGAGGACGGTAAGTAGTTTGGTTGCCATGGTGAATGTGATGATGGGTTTTCTTGTTGTGATGGTTTTGTATTAGGCAGTGGCGGCAAGTAGACACAGGAGCAGAAGGAACGTAGATCTCTTGAACTGGCTCTGCTAGCAGGCAAGCTGTGTGTGAAAGGAGAGGCGGTGGTGACGATGCTAAGTCAAGATCGACCACGTAAACGATGATATGCACAGCAAGATAGAAATGAATAAGAAGAAAAAGAAGGGATAAGATCTACTGCGCCCTGGCCCGAACCAAGAAGACAAGAAGAAGAGAGTCAACGCTGGTTGACTGACACAATAGGAGTCGAGGCCAGCGGCTCCTATTTATTCGGCCACACAATACCAAGCAATAGCCCGGGGGGAAATCAGACTTAGGACAAGCCAACAATAGACCAAGACTCAACGCAGTGGGACCAGGGGGGAAATTCCCATCTTGCGCGAGTCGTTCGATACCTCGAAGTGCCAGACTGGAACGAGGTGTAACAAACACGGGCGCTACTCCAGCGATGGACGCCAAGTCAAACAGCACGGCGTGCCGACCCCGGCCTGCCAAGCAGCACATAAACATCGCTGACGACGTAAGTGTGTAATGCACTCGGCGATTGACGAAACGGCCACTACCAAGCCCGGTACTGTGGGTTCTCAAACACTGCCATGTGAGAGATACAAAGGCCAAGTATGAAGGGAGGACGGGTGGAGGAGGTTGAAGATAGCTTCACCTTTGGTCTGGAGGTTGAGCTTCCGACGTTGAATTTCCTTGCGGCTCTAGAGTGACTGTAGCACGTGAGATAGCCAGTAGCAGAAAGAGCGCATGATAGACCATATCAGACCGAGCCTGAAAGATGCGATCTCAGATGAGGCTCAGCGAGGTCCGTCCCGCGGTACCTTACTTGGAGATGGAACCATGCGCCCATCCGCTCGAGACTAGAATTAGCGTGTACGTAATTGGTCCTCGCGTCTCTGAGTAAAGGCAAGCTCGCGCATCACGAGCATCGTCAGAATAGAGACAGTTAGCAGGCACCCATCGGACGATCTGCCAGAAGAGGGCTGGCATGCAACCGTAAAGGAACAGAGTGCTGGCGTGGCCTTCTGTAAAACACAGGGTTTCTGAAATGCCAAGTGAAGAACATGTTTGTAGGATGTCAAAGGGGTCTTCCAGCGGCGATGCAGTGGGATTGGCCCCCTGTGGGGAATTAAATGGGCGGCTGAAACCAGCTTCTTGTTTAGTCGTACAGTGTCAGGTACACTGGATAGCAAAGCCGCACCATGGGCATGTCGCCTTTTCCAGCTGACTCCCTACTGTAAGGCTGGGAGAGTGCAAGTCAAGCAGAGAGAGAGAGAAGAGGGCTGTAGAAGCAGAAAATGGGATGTAACGGCGAGTGATCGCGCATACGTACTACAGTATTCCAAGTACAGCTATGAGACCTCTGTCTTGATGGCTCTACACAGTAGGTAGTGAGAATGAAGTCAGAGCTACTGAGCTATTTGCCTCCCACATGAAATGACGCCGTGTAAGCTACTGGATATGGTTCATAGATCATCGATGGATCAAGGTACGATAACGATGAGGTAGGATCTCTTTGGCACATATGATGCTTTGATGCGTCGTTGACTGATCGCGTCAGATCGACTGGAGTCAAGATATGTAGGGATCTGACACATAGGTAAAGTTTCTTACCAAAGGTAAATTTGTAGAGACAATGGGGAGATGTGTGATATGAGAGTCTAGACCTGACGGGAGTTTCCAGTCCAAGACTGACGAGGATGGAGGTTGAGACGTTGAGACACAAAGCACAAAGACGACGGACGGGTCATTGTGGCTGTGAATGGCACTAGACCTAGTATAGTCTAGCTTCTTACCGTCGTGAGCTGTGGCAGGTGCGGTGCGATGTGGCTGAAATCAATTTACGCGGTGCTGTCGTGAAGAAGCGGGCAGGCAGTGCAGGTCGTGTCTTGTCTGTCTCAAATGACCCTCATTAAAAAAGAAACACACGCCTTCCCGGCTCCTCTCGCCCAGTTGCGCCGCCGCCGTTCCTTTTACCGGCCAGCCTCACAGAGAGTAATCCCTTGACTACCTACCTTACCTCTACGACATACCACTATAGGCTCTAGAATTGTACTTCGTCCCATACACATAACACCTACCAAATACCACCTAGACACCAGACCATAAGCCTCAAGTAACTTGATTGAGTGGGTAGACAGACAGTCGATCCATCGGTTAGCCAAATCGTCCAATCGTCTCTCTGCGACGGCACCACAACCATCACCGCCCAACCCAAGCCCGATACGATTCCATTTCACCACCGACTCTAGTCCCTGCAATCTCCGGCTCGTTCACACACTGCGATATCTGGCATAAAGCATCACCGGGAACTGGTACGCCAGATCCGGAGTCCCAAGCCAGCCCCGGCTGGTCCACGCTGGTCAGCTCGCGTGCCCCAGACTTCGTACTGGATCTGCGGTTCGAACCAGCTACTACTCCCGACACAACGCCCTCATGCCATGAGACCCCCTCTGGCGGCTTAACATTTCTACCGGTCCAGCACAATGTTGACCTCGAATCCACCCCATTCCCGCGAGGATGTTCCGACCGATGACGCCTTATCCATCGGTATCAGTCGTCTCCCGCGGCACGAGCGAGCCATGTCGATAGACAGGGACGAAGAGGACGAGGGGAAGGCCACCGTCGAACTTGCTGCTATAATGACGACAGCCTCGAATCCAGTCTCGCCTGGACCGTCGAGCCCTCCTCTAGACCAGAGTCGGACACAGGACTTTGTCCCGCCTGCTCGACCTAGCAGCACGCCTTTTCCACAGCCAGAACATCGAGCCGATATACAATGTTTGACCTGTCCTGCGGATGAGATGATGGGCTTGGAGGGACCAGGGACAAGTGAGATGCCCGATATGCAGGCACCGTCCCCCACAGAGCCTGCCCGGATGAGCTTGAACGATCTGCCTGCCGAGATTCACGAATGTATACTTGACCATCTCTTCGGCTTTCGCGTGTCGACGACGTCCAAGAGCAGCATTGTGCGATGGGGCACAGCTCTCAGGCATTCACGGCGTAAGGAGCTCTCCGAGTTGGCTCTTCTCAGTCCTGTCTGGCGGGGCCTTATACAGGAGCGTCTGTACCGACATATCAAAATCAAGGCCACTTCGGACAGCATGAACGACTTCCTGGACTGGTTCGTCATGCATGAACATCTACGGCCATACGTCAAGCACGTTGAGCTATGGTTTCCCGTCTTTGAGCCCAAATACAGCCTCCAAACACTGGCCAATCTTAACACGTTGCCGACAGTGACTGTCGACGGGCTGACACAGACCTCGTACACGCTACCAGTGGACAATTGCTCTTTGGAGGATGCCTTCGAGGTGATTGCCATGATGCTCCCTGACGTCTGCGTCTTGACTCTGGAAGGAGGAGAGCGGAAGAAAGCCCCCAAAGTCAGGTTGACCAGCCACCATGCTGGAACCAACGCTTGGTTCAATAATGGCCTAATTTATATGCCCAAGCTCCATTCAGTTCGTACGTTGGTTACCAAGGGCCAATGGAATCTTATACGGAGCGAGAGGGATTTTGAGGTCATCATGTCCTCGCTACCGAACCTGGAAGAATGGCACGGATATTACAGCAAACCCAAGTCCAAGAGCTATCTTACCATGGCTACGATCTTGCCGAGACTTCCCGCCAACCTCACCACGTTGGAACTTTGCATTGAGGGCGACTACCGCCGAGAACTCAACTTTCCGCCCTACTTCCTCAAGGTGTCAAACAAGCTGCATTTCTGCAAGATGCTGGCTGATGCCGCACCGGCTCTGGAGCACCTGTCGTACACTGGTCGCGTTTGTAGGATATTCTTCGATCTCGTGGCTCTCCAGACAGATCCTCGGACTACAAAGCTCAAGTCCATCGACCTGACGGTGAAAAACTGCTGCCGGCACGTAACTCACTGGAACGAATCGGGTTCAGGTATAACAGACATGAACTTCATCAGGGCCTTTGAGAGCCTCGTTATATCTGGTATCCGGTCTCTCACGAAGCTGAAGGCGCTGGAGTACTTGCGGATCCGATACGTGGATCTAGGTATGTCACCGGCCGGCCCTTAGCTCCCCAACATGCGCTAATCCTCGATCAGACTCCCCAATCCCACAATTGAACCCCTTTTTCACGCTTCACAAGGACCTAGCCCAAGGTGTCTGGAGCAGCGAAATCGTCGGAGAGCTCAGCCGCGCCCGCCCAGGAGCCGGCTTCGAGTACCTCGACGACACCTTCGGCGAGATTGTGATCTCCAAGGACGGCCGCTTCATCGTCAACCCCAACCACTCCAAGTCGAAAGTCACCTCGCTCAAACTGGACAATTACGGCCTGCTAACGGGCGTCCAAGCGGTGGCCGGTGGCGGCATGTCGATAACTTAGTCAGAAGACAAGCCGTCCCTTCCGTCATTCTTGAAGCGTAGGCGCGATCCGGACATTTCCGTTGTAATAAAAGACGCCCGTGACATGCGAGTCAACTTTTCGAAAGTCCCCGAGTGGTGGGATTGGCACCTAGAGGATTGGATCCCCACTGACCCAAGCAACTTTGACGACCATCTTTACAGGCTCTGGGGTCTTCCCCGTCTTATCTGGATCAGGGCTGTTGATTCGCACGGGCAGTGTTACATCACCAGCGCCCACCCCCCGGTGGGTGTCACGGCGGGAGAACCCGAGGGAGAATACGGGGGAGGTAATTCGGCAGAGCGAGATTGGTGCCTTGAGTCTACACTCCCTGTTGATGCACATGAATTGGGAGCCCGACTCTGGCAGGTGAAAATTGAGCGACTGGTGGAAGAGATGGTGGCTATTGGGCCGAGCACTACTCCCTGCGATACCGACTATGACGGGCGATGGGATACCGACTAATTTCCATGGGAGCTTCTGTTTTCCTTAGGTTGCGCTTCTGCTTTTCGTTTCTCAGCATGGCGTTGGTTGTGGCCATGTTAAGTTTCCTTTTTCTGCGAGTTTGGTACGAGGGCATAGACGGCGTCTTTGGTGTTTCTGCGAAGAATACCTCTGCTAGGGTTTTACGGTCATCAGTTCTTCCATCTCGGTGTTCAGGGGTTGAACCGCGGTCAGCAGCATGACTGTATGTTTGGGCTTGTTCGTTTGTTGGATTAATGTGGGCTGTGCTGTCTGAGAGACAGCTCCAGTCAGCTGGCTGGGGCAAAAAACGCTGTCTTTGAGGGGTTCTAGAGCGATATCACTGGGTCATGGCTGTGACTGACTGTCGGAATGCTGTGTCGGGATCACAGAGAGAAGGATGTACCTGGAAAAGGAGGTCAGGTGTCAGGTCTGGAAGAATGTCGTGGGGAAATCAACTGTCACCGGTACAGCGCGACCATGAGTCAACTTGACGAAACGGTCATCAGCGAAGCATAATCTCTATAGTCTCCATTTTGAGACCTTGATCATAATTGAATTTCAGCGTTATCTCACACTGATCCATCCAGACCTATGAGATTATTGGTGAGCACTCAGTTGTAGACTACGACTATCTTGGACCTCATACCACAAGTACACCATTTCCCATTCTATGGTATGCCATGTCCGCCATGCTACATCTACAATTCTTCATCTCATGCACAGTATCAGCTTCACAGCATCCAACTATGAACAGAGGTTATTTTCCCACATCCCCGATAATGACGCCCAGAATCCAGCAGTTGACTAGGAAGAACGCCAGCGACGACACCCACAGACCCGGCACGAAGGTGCTCGTACCGAGAAACTCGAGCTCGTACCCTTGCTGTAACCACGCCGCTTGTCCGGCGATCCAGAGCAACAACGCCGCAAGACCGAGGCGCTTGTTGCGCAGGAAGGAGGAGCGCGGGAGGTACAGGGGGAGGAAGACCATGTACCAGAGAAAGTACTGTCGAAGTTAGTCAGCAAACGATCAAGGAACATGGAGGGCGAAGGAAGTTTGTCTTCGGCATACCTGGCTGGTGCAGACCTTGTTGAATGTCACAAAAGCAAAAGTCTGGGCAAGCATCGACGTCGCCAGGTCGGCCTTGGCCGTGATGAGCGGGATGAGGACGCATGACAGCAGCAGCTGGGGGATGAAAGCCACTGATTCGATGCGCAGCCCCGAGGAGGCCGGTGTCGCGGATGCTAGGTACAGCTGGATGTTGTACGGGCTGAAGTTGTGTCTGTGATCGACGCGGGTGACGTGGTGAAGGTAGGTGTGTGTTATGAAGGGCGTGCCGTACAGCGTGTACATGAGGATGTTGAGACTGCTGAAGGTCCCCAGACTGACGAGCGCGAGGTCAAGTCTCGCCGGTGTGATGAAGCGCCTGACTTTCTCGAACACGGTCTGTGGGTCTGCTGTGGCCGTCCTTGGCCTTCCCAACCGCTCATCGTCCATCCACCATACGATGGCCGGCGCGTAGATAAACGGATAAATCTTGAAGTGCACCCCGAAGCCGAGTAACAAGCCAGCCAGCGGGATTCTCTTGGACAGCACAGCCCACAACAGCGCCATTACCAACACACCCAACAACCCCTCGGAACTCCCACGCGTGCTAATAGTAGCAACCATGGGGTTCAACAACCAAATAGCAGCGAACTTCCTCGCCGTGGCTGGATCCATGCCCTTCCCCTTGCCTCCATCACCAACACCCGAGATCAAGATGCGCTCAATCAGCCACCCGGCAACCAAATCGGCAACAGCAAAGACTCCCTTCCCAAAAGCAAACAGCGCGGCATTACCGAGCGGCGAGGCGGTGCTCCATGCGGTAGGCAGGAGAAGCCAGGCCAACAGCGGCGTGTAGCGGTACGTCTCCCTGTCGTAGGGGGAGTGGGAGCGGGACACGGAGCGGGCGGCATCGGTGAAGACGAGGTAGTCGATGTCGGTGTACTTTATGGCCGAGTTTGCATCTTGGTGGAGGCCGTAGAGGAGGAGGATGAGGCGCAAAAGGGTGGCGGAGAGGTAGAGGGGGGTTGGGGTTGAGAAGAAGCGTGATATGAGGGACGAAGCCTGTGGTCTGGACAGGGGTTGAGCATGAGCCCGGGCTGCTGGCGGTGGAGGTTTGGTAGAGGCCATGTCTGTCGACTATTACTTCGGATTGCACCCCCTTTTCAATACAATCTTGATGAGCAAACAAGCCACAGCGGCGACCCTAACCGGCTATGCAGGCTTGACGCCGAAACAATGCACACTCACAATCCTCAAGCCGATTGTGTGTGCAAGAAAAATCAGTATGGTGGTTTTTCTTATTGAGCTCTCATTTGAGATGTCGAACCTCACTTCAAACGACTTGTCATGAGGTCTGGAGAACACCTTACTGAACTGTCCTGTGGTTGTGAACAGATCCACCAATCATTTCGTCATTTCTCCCAATCAGCGCCCGCCATCAGCACTGAGAGTGGAGCTTACCACAACTCACCACAGCTCTTGAGCTCACCACAGGTAAACGACACTGCCAGTACCAACCCTGCATCACCACCAAACCATAGTCAGTCGCCATGTCTGGACTCAAGCGCGACCACCAGGGTAACGAGAAGCAGAAGCCGCATGAGGGTGCCCGCAAGACGGTGCCGGTGGTGAGAAACGAGTACACACCCATGTTTGAGCAATTCCGCAATGAGCTCGACCACCACCATGAGCGCCGAGAGAAGATCGTCAAGGCTTCGCGCGACATCACTGCTTTGAGCAAGAAGATGTGAGTTCACCTGCGGTTCAGAAACCGAGTTCGCGCGAGCCATTTGCTAATCCTTTACTGTGACCACCAGCATCTTTGCCCTCCAACGGTAAGCTCCACCAGACCATCACATCTCAATAGAGGACCCTCACTGACAATTGCCAGAGTCCGCAAGATCCAGCAAGACCTCCCAAATGACATTAAGAAGGACATGGAAGCCCGTCTGGATCAGATCTCCAAACTGCTTGCCTCAATTGCCCGAGAGACCCAGGGCATCAACCGCTACCGCTATTCCAACAACCTCAGCTGCATGGAGGAGCTCGTCGAGGCTCTGACCTTCGCTCACTACCTCAGGACCCAGTCTCTGGTCTCCTATGACGAGCTCTCGGCAGAGATTGAAAGCCTAGCCCAGCGTGGTGCTACCCCGGAGGACGATGCGGTGGTGAAGGCCCAGCCCGACGCCAATATGCCCGAGATCACACCCTCCGAGAGCAGTCAAGCCACTGCAGGCACGGTGGAGGATCCGGTGGTATCAATTACCGTGCAGGACTACATTTACGGTGTCTTCGACCTCACGGGCGAGATGATGCGGTTCGCCACCACCTCGACAGCCCTGACAAGGAGTCTGGCCACAGCCGACGGCGATGATGCCTCGGCTCGTCCCCGCACCATCTTGCAGGACATGCAGGATCTCCGCAGCTTCGTCGAGATGTTGCCGCAGAGTAAGGGCAGGTCTTGGACTCAGAAGCTCCAAGTCTTGCGCCAGTCGGTCCGAAAGGTAGAGCTCATCGGTTACGGTATGGTTGTTCGTGGCGGCGAACGTGCGAAGGGCTGGGTGCCGGATGCCGAGGTGGACGCTGACCCGGATGAGTAATGTGGAATGGCTACATGACAGTGTTGTCTGTTGTCCCTCGTTGTTCGCTCGTCATATGAGTCATGGTTAGTCGCTCGAGGCGTGTGTACGTAGGTCAGGGATGGAAATGACGGCTCGTCACTGTATAATTAATTGGTCACGGATGAAAGGCGTTCAAAACAAAGATGGTATTGTCACTATACTACGAGTGTTAGTGGTGGTTAGTAGGTATTCACCCCGATCCCACGCAATCTCGCTGTCCTTAGCGGGCGATTGTCACAATCACCAACCATGACCGACATCTTGATATTAAACTCTAGATTTCGCATGTCATATGAGTTGTGAACTTCCAATTCCACCTCATAGACATGTCTCACCATCCTCCAGGTCCGACACCATACGCTCCTCCACAGTAGAATAGTGCCTCTCGTATAACACAGGGAAGTCAATAAAGTCATATACCTAAGTGTCCTAGCTGTCGTTCATTGTATGTGGAAGATGCCGTACAAGCCAGCGTATGAACTTCTAGTCTTACCTCACGGACCTTAGTCGCGGCGAGACTCGTGACTACAACAGACAACTACTGAGCGCGGACAACAGAGCACACTAAGCAGGAACAACACTTGATTTGCAAGCATTATAACCGTAACACACAAAGCAAACTTGTATCCAAATATTACAAAGTCAAGATGCCTCCTATCCAAATCCAAAGAGTAAGTCTCCTATGCACCGTCCGTCCTTCATCTACCACGGCCAAACCGACACCCTAGGTCTGGCCATCAAAGAGCCCCATGTGTTTCCGCCCTGCCTCAAACCTCCCCTCTGAACAAGCCAGCTCTCGCACTCCTACCAAGCTGTGCAAGAAACGATCCCACGTCCCAAGTTTGCTGCTGTGGATGGGCCTCTGGATGGGTCTCTGGATGGGTCTCTGAATGAACCTCTAGTTGTTCCCCGGCATAGCTGCCCGAAGGTCCCCAGAGATCAAACATATACCCCATCCCAAGCCCTAACATCAGCAACGCACCCATCGCCAACCACTCCCCCCGCGAGATCCCAGTCACCAGCCCAACAAAGCTCTCCCGAAACAGCTTCTCTCTCCTAGCCTCCCTAACACCCTTAACATACTCCCCCAACCGCGGCCTCCCCTCCGCCACATCCGCCTCGTCACTCGCCTTCCCACAATAATACCCAACCAAAGCCTTTCTGATCACAACCTCATCCACCCCCTTTAACCCCCCTTTGACCACACGCCTATACCTCTCCAACCCAGGCCAAACAACAACCTTCACCTTCGGCACCACCACCACCTTCCTGAAAGCCGCCAACTGCCCCTTCACCAGCGGCGTCGGCAGCCCCCTCTCCCGCGCCCTATCCTCCGCCGCGACGTGCGCCGCCCCCTTCTCGATCGACTCGGCCGCGTGCCTGGAAACCTGGTAGACGACCTCGCAAGCCGCGTCGTGGGAGTGGCGCGAACGGTCAGACCGGTCGCCGGGCGCGGGCCACACAAGACGAAAAATGGAGCCGCTGCGCCGCATGGACACGGCCAGGAAGCCGGCCTCGGCGACGAGGGCGTGCAGGTCCGCGTGGATCGAGACCAGGGGGTTGGTCGCCGAGGACGACGGGAAGTGGACGTCCAGGAGGTCGAGGAGGGGGAGGAGGAGGGCCAGGATGCGGCTGGTCAGGATGTCGACTTCGGACCAGAAGTTGGGCGGCAGAGGGGAGCGGCCGAGGACGGAGTTGATGGTTTGGGCGCGGATGGTTGTGCGTTCGTAGCCTTCGGACTCTCAATGTTAGCTCTACGTGTGTCACGGTTGGTAGTGGAGGTTACAACAGACCTTCGCACTGAACAGTCCCTGAATCCAGCTCCTCGAGCAATTTCTTCTGCTCCTCACTCGCGCCAAAAAGCAATTTATCCCACGCCCCGTCCTCCAGTGCCTTGGCAATGATGCCGCTCACCATGGCCTTCCTCTCCGTCTCGGAGCGCAACAGCGCCTCCCACCCTGCCAGCAGATTATCCTGTCTCGCCACAAGCGAAGCATACGTCAGGAACTCCCTCGTGAACCCCGTTCCCCCAAGCCACAGCGAGTCTACCTCCTCGTCCTCGTCCTCATCCTCGTTCCTGGGGATATCCCCGAACCCAAAGTGCGCCTCGACGAACCGCCTCGCGTGCGCGTAGACGTCGACGAAGAGCATCTCGAACCAGGCGTCGGGCTTCTCCTCTTTGGAGAAGGAGGCGTCGAGGAGGCGGAAGCGGGTGGGTTTGTAGCTGCGCGGCAGTTCGGCCAGGGATCTGGGAGTTTTGGCTGAGCGAGACGGGACGGAGGGTTGCAGCAGGGACTCCTCGATGCCGAGGAGGCTGATGCGTTTGGCGTGCTCGTCTGTCGCGGAGATGGGGACGTAGTCCACCACTACTGGCTCGGAGGAGGGCCTGGGAAAGGAGGAGGGGAAGAGGCTGTTGATGAAGGCCATTCTTGGACTATTATTTAGATACCGACGGAAAGGCAGCGTGTAGTAATTCGGTGATTCAGGGAGAGTTATACTGCTTGATAGATGTGGGAGAAATCTGTGTGTGGTGATAGTCAAGCCAAACGGGTAAGTGTCAGGATACTCGTCTGGGTGAGATCGACACGACAGTTGATAGACGTGAAGCCGACATTGTGATATATGGTGGGCGTCGATGGCGTTTTGTACAAGGATCTTGCGACAAAAGAAGGGGAAGAATACCGCGATGCACGGTACCGAGTCCGAATGCGTCGACAAAGAAACATAGGTGCGAGCCATGGGCGTCCATGAAGCTCAAAGAAACACCATACTGCCAGAGTACACGCTGCACTCGGTGTCCCGGAATTGGAATATCGGAACAATGAAAGGCAAGCAACACGTCCGACCCGCCCCTGTTGCAACTTAATTCAATAGCTGCTTGCTCCAACCAAGGCTAGCTAGCTTGTTCATCGTACATCCTCGCAGGTAATGCGTAGTGACCATCTCCCTGCTTGCGTCCCATCATGACTCCTCCAAATCCCAGCATAACCGGAGTTCAAACCAATCCACCTAAGAGAAACATACAGCAGGACAAGGTTGTTCAACACCTTTGAAAACATCGCAATTCGAAAAAAGATAAAATCAGAGAGTCCACCGTCGGCACCTGGCTCCCTTTTCCATGAGAAGAAACAACGTATAAGAGGCTCCTTTGCCTATTGTGCCTTCCCCTCCATAACGGCCAAAAGGGCCAAATAAGCAGCGCATAACATCTCGCAAGATACACTCCGGAACCATCAGGCATACGCAACATCTTCACCGTGAAAGACGTATCGTTTGCATGTCGTGACAGGCTGTGTAAGAACTCAAGCACGCATAAGTTGCGCAACAACCCGGAAGACCTCGACCTCGCACTCCTCGCCGCCTGGCAGCTTCTGCCCCTTGGGGAGCGCCGCAACAACGTGCACCTGGATCTCGTTCAGGCCCAACCCCAGATTCGCCTCAAAGACCAGCAAGTTCTGCAGATGCGCCAAGTCGTCGTCGGGGATCGGGAACGGCGGCGAGCGGCTCAGCACGTTTCCGTTGCAAACAACGAATAGCCTGTATGCGCGGTTCTGCTGCTCCAGTGGCGCGATGATGGGGATTACCTGCAGCTTATACTGGTTGTTCGGCACGTGGACGGTGATCGAGTGCTGCGCGTAAACGGGGTCTGCTGGGATCTTGATGTTGAAGCGCATGTCGTTGTCTATGGGGATGTTGGGGTGGCCTCTTATGTGTAGGCTTTTGATGAGGGCGCTGGACAGACCTAACGATATCATTAGCTCGGTGGTGAGGAAATTTCGGGCACGTAGCTTACCTCTGCCCGGTGCTCGCTTGATTTTGTTGTATATGGGTTGCTGGCGCTCAACTGGCGGGTGGTGATATCCGTTCTGTACGGGAACGGGGGCACCAGGTGGCAGAAATTGTGGTTGCGGCTGCATATGCATAGGCGGCGGAAAGGGCAAAGGCTGGGGAGGGACACCACTCAAGCGAGGCGTGACCGCTGGAGACTGTCCATTGGCAAGCTCTTGCTTGACGCCTGGAATAGGCGGGCTTGGAGAGGCCACTGCGCCAGACATGCTGCGCATGCGCTCGAGCTGCGGTAAGCTCATGGGCAAGCCGGAACCCCCGTTTGGACCTGCGAAGCGCTGTGCCGCAATACCGCTCATGGCGCCGTCGGATGGCGTTGCCGCTACTGGTGTGCCGCTTTGGGGTGCCGGTGAAGCAGTTGTCTGTGCTCGCGAACCGCCCACGTGTATTGTGATCTTCTTGGGTCCGGTTGTTGCCGGGGCCTCTTGAGGCTGCGGAACTCTCAACTTGATCTTTGGTTGTGGGGGTTCTTGCACGACGGCCTTGGCTTTGCCGAGTTCTGCCTCGAAGAATTCCTGCGGCGGGTCAGCTTTCGAGGGTCTCGGCGCAGGTTTCGTACACAGCTGCACAAACTTACCTTCAGTTCAGTTGCCTGGTTGTATATGTCACTACCCTCCTCGTTGAAGTAGTGAGCATTCTCCCAAAGCAAGTTCGTCCTCTCCTCAAATGCTGCCCAACCCTTGAACTCGCTGACTCCCGTCGGAGGATTCCGGCCGTGAATTCCTTTCACGAGCTTCTGCAGGCCTTTTAAGGATAGCGGATTCTGAATGATGCTGAAATACTCCTTCAACGAACGGGATGGCAGGTTCAGGAACGCCTCAAATTTGCCATATTCCGGTTCTCTGCAGCAAGGTCGGTCAGTCATCGCTCGCATCGCTTGGATACGGAGGTACTCACTCATCGTCAGGCTTTCGGATCATTTCCTCCACGATCTTCTCCTGGGCTTGCTGGAAAGTGAGCCCCTTGTAGGGTACACCCTCGTACTCATGGTCCGGCTTTACCTTCCCTCTTACGGACGGCCGGCCGGGTCCCCTTCTCTTGGGTCGGGCTTCGGCATCGGAATCACCATCATCGTCGCCTTCGTCCTCGTCCTCGTCCTCGTCCTCATCTTCTTCGTCGCCTTCATCCTCATCGTCCTTGACTTCATCCTCAGCCTCGGCCTCACCCTCACCCTCAGCGTCCTGTTCACTCTCAACATCCTCGTCTCCCCGGCCGTCTCCCTCATCGAGCGGCAGAGGTGTCTCGGGGATGGGCGCTGGTTGACAGCTGTAGGACGGGATCTTCTTGTATGCAGGGTTCGTCTTGGTCATGTAATTGCTGACAGCCTTTCTGATCCGCTCGGCATCTTCAAAAACATCCGAGTGACGAGAGTAGTAGTCCTTTGCATTTTTGACCATCCTTCTAAGCCAACTCTCGAACTCGGCCATGTTCTTGAATTCGCGGCGGTACAGCTTTTGTTCGAGCGTCCGGAGGGACACGGGCATCGGGGTCTTTGCATAGTAGTCCTCGTTGCCCTTCCGTGGGAGCAGCTCCTCGAAATATCCAGCTACAAGACGGCCGCTGCAGCAGTGATTGTATTAGACGCAAGAACATGCGTATTGGAGTCTATAGATTCAGCGGATGACGTACCTCTTGTCTTGTGTGCGCCTGAGCTGGTCGAGGAAAGACAGGCCATATGAAGTGGTCGACTCGGCCGTCTCGCCTTGCAGGAGGTTGAACTGCGAAGGTGGCTGAGAAACATGTTAGCTAGGATGCTCTGCAGCTCGCTGTCCGGGGGCGCACTCGGAAAGAGTGCGATATGTAGAGGTGTAGTCGCATCGGTCCTGGTGGCTCACGAAAACAACTAAAAGCTTATGCATCATGGCCGTTATGTTCGCAGGTTGTTTTGCATTCGCCTTGGATTTTACACATGGTAATGTGCTTCTAACCATGGAAGGGTGTGACAGAACCAAGCCAAAGCGACGGGACTTACAGGAGGCATCTTTCGCCGTTTAGCAGCCCGTTCGTCGGCCTCTGATCCGCCTCCATTTGCGGTCGCAGCCTTGCGCTTGTTGTCCATGATTGAGGAGCAATATTGCACGATTTTCTATCGACTTTTCTAGCTAGCTGGAGATAGTCTGCAAGACCTAGAAAAGGTGCAGCATGCGTTCGGGTATTGGCAGACTCGAGGGGTAGCTGGGGTAGGTATTCGCAATTGAGCGACGACGCGTCGGTCGATGGTCGTCGCGGGTCCGTCGATTGTCCAGTTTTCTCCAGTCGGCGTACCACGCGGTCGATGCGCTGCCACTTGTCGGAAGTTGGGTCGATGTAAAAAGTCAACTGGCAGTAACTAGCTCGGAAGCAAGAAAATGCAGGTGAATTACAAGGCAATTGTTGGCTCCCGACGACTGAAATTGTCAAGAAATGGAAGCAAAGGTGAGCTGCAGCTTGTTGGTGAACTCTCTCGGCGCTCGTGAGAAGCTCCCAGATGATTTGTGGAACTGTGGCTTGATCTCAGAGTGGGTCGGATTATGCCTAAGCCACAAGACAACACTGCTGTAGGGTCTGGTGGCTGTCAGCTGGCATTGAAGCGAGGCAGGTGCGGCATGAACCGTTGGATCTGGGCCGCACCTTCCAGGTTTTGTTTACTTCAACAACTTCTCCATTCCCCTCCGAGTTTCGCCCACTTTCCACCTCAACCTTTCCGCCCCTCGCTGTCGACAAGTCATTTCTAAGACTAGTATTGCCCACCAACCGAAACCGGCATCTCTGCAGCTTATACAGTTGTTTGAGCATCTGTGATTTCCCGCAATTGCACAAGTTTGACCGCATTCGAAACACTCAAACACAGCACTTGCAGTCTGCTGCCTGCGAACCCGGGCACGTCGAAACTTTCGCACCACGCGCCCACCGGATTCTCTCCGTCTTGACGCGACTTCAAGGCTGCACTATTGCCCGCCACGAAACGTGCCAGTCAGTTATTTGCCTATAAATCGCCCACTGTCAGTTGCCAGCCGAGACCCAACATCAACCAACATCCGACCATACCGAGGTAACCACCAGCACTACCAACTTCTCCTCAACCACCTACCCCAACCGCAATGGCGAACACGGAAGGAATGGATATCGATACCAGCCGACGGAATCGCGTCCCGCGACCCTTGACAGACAGCGAGCGGCAACGTCTGGAGGAGTTTGTCGACGCAATCCACTACTCGTCACGGTAGGCCACTGACGCGATCTCTCACTGACCGCTTTCCACGGCACTTGCTGACATCTTGCGTAGTTACAACGATAGCGAGTATGAGTACCGTCACGTGCAGATCCCAAAGCAAATGCTCAAAGTCATCCCATCAGACTACCACGACAAGGCAAAGGGCACCCTAAAGCTACTCTGGGAGGAGGAATGGCGGGCGATGGGCATCACGCAGAGCCTGGGTTGGGAACACTACGAGGTCCATGAGCCGGAGCCACATATCCTGCTATTCAAGTGCGTCCACTTCCATTATGGCGAGCAGTTGTGACCTGTCGAAATGCTAACCACCTGCCAGGCGACCACTCAACTACCAACCTCCCGCCCAATGAACGTTCGACCAATGACGACGGAATTCTCGCACTGTATCATATTTGCATTTGCCGTAACAACAACACGCCACGACTGCATAGCGATTTAGGGGCTGCGCTTTTTGTATGGGGAGGTTAACGCTTGAACGGTGTTATGGACAGCATAACTCAGGTTGCGTGTACTGGCCTGGCTCACGGTCTACCGGGGACGCGAAGTCATGCTCTGGTTGGGTTTGTGCCGCGTCGGCAAGAGGTGATGGTTCTGGTGGAGTTCCACCACTTGAGCAGCGTCAATAAACAGGGACGGCCAGGGTACATGCCAGCGAAGTTGGCTGTATTTCCAGGTGGACAAGAAAGATAGTTCACACGGGTTGGGACCGGAGCAAGGGCGGTGTTGAGCATACATGCCTGGTGGACTGCGTGCGTTGTTGTTGGTTATGGCGCATCTTAGTATGTTATGTACCCTATAACTGGGTGGACATAGGCCGCAATCAACATAAACTTTTTACCAAATGATCAACATCTTCAAGCTCGCGGTGCGAATGCAGGGTCGATAGTGGTATTGAGAAGGGAGGTCTAGTAGGCGTGAAAAGAAGGGCAGTTGAGTCGGTGAAGGTTATCCCTTGTTATCAAATTCGTGCAGAAGAAATTGATCTTGGCCTAAAGATCCCTTCACTACACACCAAAAAACATCTCAGGCATACAGCTTATGTTATATGGCAGCGCCGCAACGGTGCCAAAGGGTGGCGTAAGTGCAACGGCTCACATGACCGGTCTTCGTGTTACGAACGCTAGCCATCACGAAAATCCAAAAATAGCTTCAAGCCTCCGACATTTTTGCCTCGTTCCGAAGAGACTCACCACACAGCCTTAATCATCACGAAACTTTTTGCCTCTGCGCCATGAAACAATGGCTTCGGATACGTACATTTGGGGCGCTGATAGAAAATCTCCAAGACCAGTTACATCGGTCCATCATTCCGCTCGTCTCTCCACTCCCTCGGGTCAACGGTCACACACACCTGCCAGAAAGCCTCCCTCCCTTCGAGCTCCGATACACCTGCTGTAGGGCTTTGCATGTTCATGAGGTGTCTCAACACAAATTATCCAGGAGGGCTTGCGCAACTTCGATCATCAAGATGAAGAATGTGCACCACCATATACCTGTATAGTGATAAGCATAGGGATGTCACAGCATCAGCATGCTTAATTCCACCACAGACAGATCTACTGATGATCACATGCCATGTTGTGGCTCGTGTCGGAAGTCCTTCACGATGCCATGCTCTGCCTACCTTATCTGCGAATGCCACCGTGTTGCTGACGAAGGGCCGTTTGCTGTCTTCCGCCCCTCCTTCGGACCCTTCAAGGGCGAGATGGCACTATCATATATTTCATGGTATCCCTCTGTCGTGCTCTGCTTCCTTTCCTCTTGGTAGGTATCTTTGCAATCTTGTCCCCAAACAAGTGTCTATCTGAGCGAGCAAGTCATCTCATCCACTTCCATCCACTACCAACCACACAACCACTCGCTCTCGCCCTCGCTACCTTACACAAAGTGTCTGTCTTGTTACAGCCACAGCCACTCGATCAAGACCAATATCAGGCGTCCTTGCGTCCATCATACATTGACCCTATGCGGCTCAATACGTTACTCCCTCTGCTCTATCTCGGGCTGGTGACAGCCAGACCAGTCGAGTGTCCAGACGTGAGTTACCACAGGTCACCTTTTCCCTTCAGCCGCTAACCGCACCATCAGTCAAAACGAGACCTCATATTAAATGGCCAAGCAGACCCCGCACTCTGCTGCAGCTACGGCAAGTGTTTGAAGGATGTCGTGGTGGAGAGTGGTTAGGTGACCGTGGACGAGATACGTACACGGAGCCTTTACATGTGGGAGCACGGTTCTATCAAAAAAAAAAAAGTTTGCATGGTATACGGCGTTGGGCAGGGGCACCATTTCTGAATTTAGGACGACGAGAGAAAGCATCCGGGCATACACAAGATGGATGCATCCAACACGGCGGTGACGGCAACACCGGGCGAAAACTATGAATTATGACTGGCATGGAGGAATAGGATGTACCGAGCTTATTCTCATAAAGAGAAGCTATGCAGAATGCTTGGCAACGTTGGTGCAGGTGATCTCGTATTCCAGTCTGACCCAGCCTTTGGCCGTGACATGGCATCTTTAGCGCCTCCAGGCCGCATGAACCCCCTCTCATCACTGCCTGGGCCATACAGACAGACATGGCGTGCTCTATCTGTCATGTCTCCATGATGTCCGGCAAATGGGACCAAAACCCAACGCGAAATAACTGTCGAAGCCGGGACTCGAACAGAAGCTCATCATCGAGAGTCATCCCCGTGCATCCAAGACCAACCGCCTTGCTAATGGCCCAAGCACAAGCATCGGCCACCAACTGATCTGTTGATAGCAGAGACCTTCAGACCTACTTATCAACGACCTCTCCGGAAGCAAACGTCTCACTATCAGTAACAAACCCATACGATCCCTACCACTCGTTAGCTTTCCCATCACCCCTCACCCCAGTACCCAGGTTAACTCACCGCAACATTGTACAAACAAACCTCCCTCGCCCCAGGAGTCGTAGTCGCACAGCAATCCTCAACCACAACACAGTCCCACCCGGCATTATACGCATCACTCAGCGTGCCCAGCACGCACTGGTCGGTATTAACCCCCGCGAACAGCAGCGTCCTCTTGCCCCCCTCCGTCAGCGCCCTCCACAGCGGCTGCGCCTCGCTCCACAGCCCGCTCATGCGATTCTTATCGCACCACAGGTCGCCTGACCCCAAACGGACCTCGTCCGCCAGGCCGCCGTAGACGGCGCTGTTCCACTCCCCCTTACAGAGGGTCTTGCCCTGGCCCTCCCCCAGATCGGCGCCTAGACCCGCGCGCACGGCCTTGGACGGGTCGGGCTCGGAGGTGATGAGGGAGTGCGCGAAGCCGCGCCGCACCGAGGCGGGCAGGGCGGACAGGTCGGAGGGCGTCAGGCCCCAGTTGAGCCAGATTACCTTTTGTCTACGTCAGCAACCCTTCGCGTCCCAATGACCAGAGGTGAAGGGGGGCAGTAAAACAACAAACCTGGATGCCGAGCTGCCGACACTTGGCGATGAGCTTCAGCGTCG
This sequence comes from Coniochaeta ligniaria NRRL 30616, assembly GCA_001879275.1. NCBI lineage: Eukaryota > Fungi > Ascomycota > Sordariomycetes > Coniochaetales > Coniochaetaceae > Coniochaeta > Coniochaeta ligniaria. The sequence continues at coordinate 2,578,485 of KV875099.1, read as the reverse complement.
GCTCCACGGCCGCCAGACCAAGCGGGTGGTCGCGGCACTTGGGGTGGAGGAAGAAGTTCTGCATGTCGACCACGACGAGGGCGGTGATGGCGGGGGATATGGTGATGCATGTCTCGCCCGGCCCTTGGGTTGTGCGCAGCTTGTACGCGGGGCGCGCGTGGTTGCGGGTTAGGTCATAGGTTTTGGTCTTGCGGTCGTAGTGCCACTCTTCGCCTGGGGGCCCGAAGGTGAGATCTGGGGCCTGTGTCGAAGCCATCTTACTGTGTTTTCTTTTCTTGGGGTTTGATAGTCGCTCTGTGTTGTGAAGATTCGAGCAACCCGTGGTTCACTTGAACCTCGCTTCCTTACATAGTAACATGGCACTCTTGGAGGCTCTTATCGGAGAGGGATCCGATAAGAGCTCCGGTATGTTTTATCAGAAGTGACACATTGGAAAGATACCGAGTTGATATGCAGTATGGCTTTCGGCACTTGTATATCGCCGCTGGTAATTAGCCAGTAGCGTAGGCTTAGCTCTTAGACTCGACTGCAGTCGACACGTCAGCTGGAGGCTGGATCAAGATGCGCTTGCATCTCAACGTGAGGGTAGAAGAAGCGTTCAGCATCAGGATGAAGAAGAAGGAAAGAGCTCAAAGCAAGGGCAGACGGTCACGAGGAAGATGTATGCATCGGCCGAATGAAGAGCCAAGCTAAAATCGGAGCCGGAGCTCAGGTCCTGTGATATGATCGGACAATGTGGCTCATGTCCTCGAGGCTCATAAGGGGTAAAGCTCCCCCGAGCTCGTCTCGAGCCGCCAAGCTTCCCGGTGATTTGGTCGCGTGGGATGTCACTGAAGCTTGGTGGGTTTCTGCCGCCGCGAACTTCCCGGGGTGGCATGGCGGGGAGTGCGGGACTCGGCCTTGCGACGCCGTGATTGGAGCGGCAAGCTTCGGGCTTGGAGCACCCGAAATGGACGTCGTTGAGGGGTCGGCGAACCCCACACTCGAGGCCGTGTTGCGTGTTGGAAGAGCACGAGAACGAAAAAGACTTCGGCATTCTGATTGTCCCGCGCAGCAAATCTGATGGATATTTCCGAAGGCGATGCTGCGCGACATGCGCGGCGTGTCGTATTGGCTGGGTTGGCGTCGTGGGAGGAGCCGCCGGAAAGGCGATGCGAGATACATTTCTGCGAGCCAGGAGACTGCCGTGGCCACATGGTGACAGGTCGCATAACTCACTCGGAGCTATATCTCATCGTAGGACCCTGAGAAACTCATCATTCAACTGGACTGTCTCCTCCATCTTGTCAACTACACAGTACCGCACCTGCACAGTACCAAAGCGAGATCGGCACCGGCTGGACGCATATAAACCACGAGCTCAGACTTCCCCAACTGTTACCCCGCGTCCGAACTCACTGTTGCAATACACGAGTCTCTTGGGTCCTCGAGTGCGTGAGCTGCCATCATGAGCCCTTCAGCCGTCGATGCCGCGCCCGCCGCGCCGGCAACTAAAGTCAGCAAAGCCAACATTGGCGTCTACACGAACCCGGGCCATGATCTGTGGATAAACGAGGCCGGCCCAAGCCTGGAGGACGTGCAGAAGGGCGAGGGCCTCAAGGAAGGACTGGTCACGATCGCAATCAGGAGCACAGGCATCTGCGGGTAAGCTTCATGAGCAGGCACTCTTGACTTCTTGTGTGAGCAATCTGCTCACCGCTGGCGCCCTACAGGTCCGACGTCCACTTCTGGAAGCACGGCTGCATCGGCCCCATGATCGTCGAGTGCGACCACGTCCTGGGCCACGAGTCGGCGGGTGAGGTCATCGCTGCCCACCCGAGCGTCACATCCCTCAAAGTCGGCGACCGCGTCGCCATCGAGCCCCAGGTCATCTGCGGCGAGTGCGAGCCGTGTCTGACGGGGCGGTACAACGGCTGCGAGCGCGTCGCCTTCCTCTCGACGCCGCCCGTGGCCGGTCTGCTCAGGCGCTACGTCAACCACCCCGCCGCATGGTGCCACAAGATCGGCGACATGTCGTACGAGAACGGCGCCATGCTCGAGCCGCTGTCTGTGTCGCTTGCCGGCATCCAGCGCGCCGAGTTGAGACTGGGTGACCCTGTGCTGATCTGCGGCGCCGGACCTATCGGGCTGATTACCCTGCTGTGCGCCAAGGCTGCGGGTGCGTGTCCGCTCGTGATCACGGATATCGATGAGGGACGGCTGGCGTTTGCCAAGGAGATCTGCCCGTCTGTCATCACCCACAAGGTTGAGCGCCTGTCGGCCGAGGACTCGGCCAAGGCGATTGTGAAGTCGTTTGGCGGCGTGGAGCCGACGTTGGCGCTCGAGTGTACCGGCGTCGAGAGCAGCATTGCTGCGGCGATCTGGGCGGTCAAGTTCGGCGGCAAGGTGTTCGTCATCGGCGTGGGCAGGAACGAGATCCAGATCCCGTTCATGAGGGCCAGCGTGCGTGAGGTGGACCTCCAGTTCCAGTACCGGTACAGCAACACATGGCCGCGGGCTATCCGTCTGGTTGAGAACGGTGTGGTCGATCTCACCAAGCTAGTTACGCACCGTTACAAGCTTGAGGATGCGCTCAAGGCGTTCGAGACGGCTTCTGACCCCAAGACGGGCGCCATCAAGGTGCAGATCCAGAGTCTGGACTGATGCGGTCGTGATGGTTTTTGGTCTCTTTCGGTCTCTTGCATCTCACGGTTCTCTGGCTGCAGCATTGACAAGGGTAGACTTTTGGGTGCTATCTCACCGGCTTGTGTTTCTCGACGTCTTCATGATCGATCGGGTGTGAGAGTTTGGGCAGAGTACGTCCGGGCATCCAGCTCATAGAAATGAAATCTTTGTTCAGAAACATCCTCTCATTGAAATCAGCCTTAACTGCCTGCATCTTTTGAATCGAAAGATGAAATTAAATGAGATGCACCGGAGTAAAGTATCACGTCTTGGGATGGAAGGCGCGTTCCTCGCTGTGAATACCTAGTCCAGCTTTGTATACTAAGCCAAGGGGTGCCAGCTGAGGCTCACTGGATTGTCAGCTGGCAGGGACGAAGCCCCGAAATGATGGCCTCTCATTGGCCCATGTGCCCGAGCTCTCGATCAAGCTGTGGCTGGCAGTGGCAGCCACCTCAGCAACAGCAGTTGCACACGAAATCTTCCGAGCTTCTGCCAACTCCAGTTTTTTTCTCGGGTAACTTGTCGTCGACGAACCATCATCGCCAAGCGCAAAAAAGCTCTCAATCCCGAACCTCACCTCCAACCTCCTGAACACCTCCAGACTATCCGCAAACACCCCCCCTCCACCCAATTGACCTCCCCCCGCCAAACAATTGGGACATCTACACACGTCACACGGCAATGTCTCTCCCACTACTAGCAGCCCGGCCCCTAGTCCGGCGCTCGGCCCTGCAAATGGGCCGCCGCCTCGAGTCGACCGCGACCGGCAAGGCCGCCGACGCCGCGTCCAAGGCCACCTCCACCGCCAAGGAGGCCACCTCCAAGGCCACGACCACCGCGAAGGACGCCACGGCCAAGGCCACGGCCGCCGCGTCCGAGTACGCCGGCAAGGCGCAGGAGGGCCTCTCGCGCGTCACCTCCTCCGCCGGCCCGGCCATCGTCAACGCCGCCAAGGGCGTGACTGGCGCGCTGAGCAAGGTCGGCGGCCGGACGGGGAGGCTGGTCGCTTTCGTTGAGCGTATGTTTTCTACAGCCCCCCATGTTTTTTGCCAATGCTCGAATGCACCCCGGCTAACTCGTGTCAACAGGCCAAGTCCCCTTTGTGATCTACTACTCCAAAGTCGGCCTCGAGCTGGGCAAGATTGTCTTCCGCGGCCAAAATATGACTCCTCCGTACGCTTCTCCCCCTCTTCTCCCCCTCTACACCAAGTGTTTTGTTTACTGACATACACAAACATTAGCCCCGTCTCGACCTTCCAGACCTACTTCCAAAACCTGTGGAAACAGCTCCAGAACCCCAGCGCCCTCTTCCGCCAGGCCCAGACCACGACCGCCCAGGCCGCCGAGAAGGCCGCCAGCCAGGCCCCCTCACTGCTGCAGCAGGCCCGCAACATCAACCGCGGCCAGCTCGTGGCCGGCGGCGTCGTCGTCGCTGAGGTCCTCGGCTTCTTCACCGTGGGCGAGATGATTGGCCGGATGAAGCTGGTGGGCTACCACGGCGAGCCTAGCGCCCATCACTAAGCTGTTACGCTTGGGATGGACGAGAACCGACGGAGCGATGGACGGACGGATGGATGGGAACCTGGCTGGTGGCTGGGAAAACAACAACGAGCTCGTTTGTTTATCCAGAAGGGAAGACGCGAGGCTGACGCCACGGCAGACGGTAGAGGTCTTGCTGGCGTCGAGGAGCGGGGAGGTCGTGATAGGGACTCCTCCGGAAGTGGCTGGATGAGGCGGACAAGGCGGAGGTGGAACTAGACGAGAGAGTGCAGTGTACTCGCCCTGTGTACATTTTTTGCCCTCCGGCCGAGATAAAGTGGGGGGGTTTTCTCTCTTTTCCTTTTGTAATCGTGTACAATCAACTGCATGGGGTGTTCAGAGTAAAGAAGTCGACAAATGATCGTTTTGGCGTGAGTGTTTTGCAGCTTTTGCCCGTATGACTTACACAAACGGCCCCTGTTTGGGAGGTACGCAAACATTGGACCCTGTATCCGATCATGGCTTATGGTGTTACGTCTAGTGGAGGTAAGGAGCACAGCGTCGATGGTTGGGTGCCTACCTTTCTTCGGATTCTCCAGCCTTCCTCTACTGTCAGGTGACCTACATAGCTGCGTCGGTGGAAGGTAGGGGGACATGACGTCGCGGCCATGCATGACACGCTAGCTGGTGGTGGTTGAAGGCAGCTCTCCGTACTGCAGTTGGCTCGTATACAGCCTGTTTGGTTGGCTTTCATGTTGGAGACGTTGACGTGGCGGACATAATGGCAAGCTAAGTCGGACTCAGCCCAGAGCCAGCCACTTGTGAAGAAGGCCCAGCGTAGTGTGTTGACTGCTGTTGTGCTCGAGAGGTGTGCCTTGGCTGTATTCGCTGTTGTGGTCGGTCAACCTACTAGCTACAGTGGCCGCGTGACTCTCCCTGGCCCCGGGCAAGTAGCGGTGGACATCTGTCTTCCGTCCAGCCCCTATGTTATCCAGGTCCCTGGAGTATAATTGGCAGACGTCTGACCGGTCAAGGACTCTTTGGCACGACATGTTTGCCAGCATGAGTGCCAGCTGTCCTGCATGCTCTTATCCTCGGACCTTGAGTTCATGTTTGTGGTCCGCATGCCGGCTGGAAGTAAGCCAAACCGTCATTTCAGAAGACGACTCTGGAAAGAGGGAGGGTACGTTGGCATATGGCATGTGATGGCATGGCTTGCCAATAGGCCGATCCCAGAAAGAGTAGGGTAGGTTTGCGGAGAACTAGTGACACCTATCATGCAGCTGAACTTATCGAGTGAAGCTGACGGGGGGTTGATCGGCCCAGGAAGAACACGATGTGAGAGTAGGGTGCCAAGGTCTGATGGGAGAAGTCACGGACAGCAGAGCAAGATCGGCTGTAGTGCCATGAAGGCCGCGACTAGGAGAGAGACTAGCCTGTGTCCAGCAGCGAGGTAAAGCGACGCAGTCCCTGATCAGTGAAGCGGTTATCGCACCGATGCCCGTGGCAGCAGGGGCCTAGATGCGTCTAGCGGAAGTGCGTCCATCATCGATATCATAGGTTTAATCGAGTCCTCGACAGCATGGATATCGGTACCAATATCATTGACATTATGGTATATCTACACGACGAGAGTCCGGATCGATCACCGGGACCGTTGCCCAAAGTTGCTTGTCCTTCTTTGAAACGCCTCATGAATGAAATGGAGTAAGCCGCCCACAACTTTTTCCCGACCTGACCGCCACACCAATCCAAGGAACTGAGTCGTTATTAGCAATAGTTGGGGCATGAATGCGAGCAAACGCCCCCACAATGTCTCGCTATGCCTGCCATGGCGGTGGACACAAGGTAGATGCGTCGGACCAGGCAAGCTAGTAAGGTAGATATGCAGCCTTACGCCAACAGCGCTCTCGGCCGGCAGGATAGGACAAAACAAAAACATGAGGCCACGGGGAGGAGTAACATGGCCAAGCTCCCCACCCAAAAGCAGCAGAAACAAGCGGGCCGACGTTGCAGCTAGGCGGGAGAGCTCGCGACAAGGGATGATGCGATGGCCCGCCGGAGCCTGCAAGTCGCCTTTTGCCGCCAACAAATACCGGTTCAAGTGAAGACAAGGGAATACCCGTTTCTGCTCATCTTGCTTCAATTTGCATGCTTTTGAAAGGCTTTGGTGCCCGGTGCGCTTTTCTGAGATACTATATCCGTTGTTTCTGACGTTATTGTTGAGGGGGAGGGGCACCGGCCATGATGACAGCAACAGGCCGCAATAACGGCCGGTAGAGAAGTCGTCGCCGCGTGGGTCACCCATAGCGGCCGGAGCGAGTTGGCTCAAGCGAGCCTCCTATTGGTTTGGAGCCTGATCCATTGCTCAAAGCGTAGCCATATGCTAGACCAGCGTGGATCCGCTTCACGGAAATGTGCGATGCTGTTCGAGGTCCTCTTGGCGGGCTGGACTGATCCGTAAACAGACGCGTGAAATCCAACAATGTCCAGCATTTCGTAAACAGCTGAAATGGAACGAGATACAACAGAAAGGTTTCAGTATGTAGAGTGGTGGAGGTGGACAGAGGTGTTGCATAACGAAACATCGACTGCATGGTGCTGTTGGGACCAATAACGGGAGAATGATGGCTGCGACTGAGTAACTTTGAAACGACTTCGCCATACTTGCCGTGTGAGTTTCGGAAGATACGACAAATGTGGCCATGGTGTTGTAGATGTTCTGACTCGCGGTAGCTCGCTAAGGCACAAGTCCTGCACCTATGTTGTTTGCCAACTCAGCACAGGAAGAGGCTTGAGCCTGGATTCAGCCCTCCGCTCAATGCCTAGGCATGATGGCTCTGAGGGGCAGTGACCGGCGGGTGCCCGAAGGGTCAATCATTATGGCCTTCGTGCCGTCCAGACATGGCTATGTGCACGTCAGTCACCGTACAACAAGGTAGCGCCTGGTCTCCGGCAGCTTGCATAAACATGAGTGACTTACACGTTGCAAAACGCATGGAACCTCCTGTTAGCGACTTCCAATCTCACCCTCTCGACAAGGGCTTGGATTTCAGCGATCGACTTGTCCCTCATTCTGGCCAAGGGCGCTAGCGTCAAAGCGGCAAGACCTGTAGTCAGGCCGAGGGCGAGCCAACGCCCCCGTTCTTTCTCGTTAGGATCGGTAGGCCAGCCGTTTACGGCTACTTTGATGACCTCTTCCTTGATGTCGACAAAGCCGGCTTCCCTCAGGTGGGCCATGGTCCTCTGACTGTCCACTCTCATGGAGCGGCCGTGGTCATCCATGGCACTGAGGAGCTCGCTCGCCCATTTCAGCATGTCAGCGTTCGGCGGTAGAGAACCGTCTTCGCATCGAGGTACCCAGTCTATCTCCAACTGTTCGATGTAGCCGACGCGGGGTTTTAGGTGGCTGTAAAGGATGTTAATATTTCTCGCGTCTGATGTGTCCGCGGAATGTCGGATGTAGGATGAAGAACCTACCTGTAAACTTGCGAGTAGAGCTGCGGGTAGTTTTGAATGCTTCCATTGAGCGTACGCAGATGAATCAGATCCCACAGATCCCAGCCATCTCGGCGCATGCCCTGCCAAGGGGTTTCAATGTCCACCTGGAAGAACTCGACATTCCTCGGAATCCTGGCAAGTTAGTACATGATGTCAAGTCGACGTGGGCAGTGATACGTACTCCTGGGGTTGTATCAAGGCCAGGTCAACCCCCCGAACAAAGACTTCTTCAGGATTGTATAGACTGGGCAGCGAGTGTTAGGATATACGAAGCTGGAGGGGGGGAGAGGTTACTAACTCGGCAACCTCGATTGACCAGATCCCGGTACCGCAACCTAGGTCAAGTATGTTGCATTTGTAACCAGGACCTATGTGCACGGGTGCGCTGAAGAGCCTGTTATTGCGGGCGACAAGGAAGGTTTTGTGCATGATGTCGAGCCTGTTCTTTTCCTCCTTTACATCAAGGACATATCAGCAACCTGGTATGAGGTGAGCGTCGTGAGACAGTCTTACCTCATCGCAAGGGAATAAATACTTTCCCTTGTGCCAGGCATGGTAAAATCGCCCGTTTTCGACATACTCCTTCCTCGGATTATATACCAAACCTCGACTATCCACAGCCATCTCCGAAGCGCCAGACGACATAGGCTGAGGAGGTCGATCCATCTCAGTTGCTCTACGCGGACGGTCACGTTCCGGGCTGGACGAATCTCAGTTGACATGGCTTCAGAAGTGGACTCAGGCGACTCACAAGTTATAGGACACGGGATGTCACTGGAATACTGACTGAAGCGAATGACAGTAGTTTGCTAGTTTGGGCATCTACGCAACAGTATTCTGAAGCGCGTTGGAGCTGACGAATGCCTAGGCAACACGTTAGTACTCTCGGTAATGTACAATCTCGAGGTTGGTGAGTACCAATGTGCAGGACGGCCTCCAATGCCGGGCGACGAGACAGGTGCTCGAGCGTCTATGAAAGGAGAAGCTGAGTCGTTATGCTTGATGGCGGGAATGCAAAGGGTTGCGGATAACATCCAGGTCAGAATTTGGGCCCGTCTCCCTCCTGACTGTAAAGGGACAGGCTCTGTAGCTGTGTGCGTGGTAGGTACACCTTGACCGGGGATCCTTCTCTTATAACGAGCGAGGCAGAGGTTTGGCTAGTACCAGAGGTAGAGAGGAATGAACGGGTGAGGCTACACGAACACGAGCATCAGACCGGGAGGAGGGTAGCAGTTTATAAGTCGAGTCGGCTGCCGTTGCTGTTGCTGTTGCGAATCGCGTGTGTGTGTCGTGAAAAGTGACGGTTAAGAGGCGCAATGAGCTGGCAATGCCGGAGATTTGACCCAGTGAGTGAGTGCCGGTGGGTACGTATTCCGTGTATCCCAGGTCTGTAACCATGGGTCCCCCTCCGCCTGGGTTGTTGTTGATGTTGTTGTTGTAGTGTAGGTGCGTGCAGGAAAGTGACGATGAGCTCAGTCTCTTTCCAAATCCAAATTGTCGGTCGGTTGGCGCTTGCCCTTGAACCAAGGCGGAGAGATTTGGGAGGTTCAGGTCCCCAGGGTTCCATCCCATTTGCTTCCCAATGGAGACGAGAAAGGCCGCCCCACAGAAGGTCCCCTGTCGAACGCGGTTTTGTCGAGGGAAGGCGCCAGCACCCGCACAATGGACTTCGGCCCTCCACCAGCTCCTTCCATTTGGCCAAAACTGCGGCGCGGGCCACAGGGGGCGGTGTCAGCTGCGGGCCTATCAGCTCTCGGCTTTGCAATGGATCCACTAATCTCATTCTCAACTGATCCCAACTGTCGGGTCGCTCTCGTCTCGCTCGTCATTAGCCTCCTTTTCTCTCATGCACGGACACCGCATCTCCATCCATTCCTCAAGTTGTCGTCGTCGACTAGACAGATGATTGTCATTCAATTCCGCATCGCCCTCGGTGAAGCTATATGACATGTTCTCCGTCTTGAGGTCCAGGATCTCACTGGAAAGAGGGAGTGAGTGGTACAGGCCCCGTTCCTGTTATCTGGGATGCGGATAGACAGGGACCGGGTTGTCTCCTAGACTGTGCTACTGTGAGATTGGCTGTTCCCAATAGTGGCTGATTCCCGGCACGTCGGGTTCGCTCACAGGCTGGACACATCAGGGAATGTGTGTTGCCGCGGTTGGGAATCGGTGTACCGTGTGCTACTTGGCTGTTGCTTAGCTTGCTTGGGCTCGGTCTGACGAGGGACGGATCTGATTCTGGCGGCCCCTTCTCTATCCCAGGAGCCAACGGTTGGCCTTTGGACTGCCTCGGATGCCATAATCCGGCAGTTCCGACAGGTCATATCTTACGAAGGCATATTCGAGCATGGGCAACTAGGATGATGTGCTGTGTGTCTCATGACAGTGATAACCGAGGTTTGGTGTTGACTCTGCAGCTGTGTGAGACCAAAACACTTCCCCCCGGCTGGGAATCCTCGTCAATGGGTGCCCAAGGAGGGGACGGGGCTCGCTAGCGTGAGCTGCCGGCTCTTGTTGGGATTGGAACACCAAGGGGAGAGCCAGCAGCAAGGATATTTGGCGGGGCACGAGACACGAAGACACACAATTCGCCAGCTCCGAGGGTGAACCAAGCTGTCGGGTCGTCTCAGCGACTCACATCGCTGGATCCTCTCTCTACCACCCAGTCGAGTTCGGGGAACACAGTGGCTGGCCGCTCCGAAATCCACGCGGACCACTGTACAGTGTACGGCCCTCGGACAGAGAGCTGGGAAAAATGACCACTGATAAATTAACAGCACACCCTTTCACCATCGCCGACGCTGTTTTCTCGTCGGCCAACTGGAGCAGAGTCGAGCTGAGTCGGTGATTGTGATGATCCTCCATCGCACCATTCCATTTGGAGCGAGGCGAGAGGACATGGACAGATCCGGCTGCATCTTGCGGAAGTGAAGCGAGTGGTGATAGCGCTATGTCGACATTCTCAGCTGCTACGCAGGACCGATCTCAATAACAATTGGACCAACAAAAACGGCACTTCACACTCCCCTCGCTGTGCGAGATATCACCATACACACCCAAGTAGCTGCCCTGTACATCCGCAGTTACAGCTTCGAATGACTGTGGCGTACCGCACAGCAACATTGATGAGTGTCTATCATCACTTTCATTTCGCTTGTCACTGGCTCCTGGTCGGAACTCGGAACCGCGGCGGCTTTCCGTGAATATAGACACGTCAACTGCCTTACCTTGCTGTGTTACACACGATGCCAGGGGGGGATGGGCATGACTTCTCTCAGCGTCTTTGCTACAGTGGGCCCACCCTGTTGGAGAGTCAACAAGGAGCAGTGCTTTGCATGGCCATGGTTCTCAAGCCAATCCTGCATCAGAGCATCCTGAAGGGAGTGCATTATTGTCGCAACTCGACGCAACTTCCTCCAGTAGGATCACGGTCGGCTCCGAAGCAGGATTGTGGTAAAATTGGTTGCCCAGGCTCTGGACGAAGACTTGGTACGAAGCACCAGACTAAACCTGGGAAGGATTGACGCTATGCAAGTCTGTGCTACGCCGCGCTGGTGACAGGCTATAGCGTGTCGTGTGCGGGCACTCGCTTCACCGCAATACACCTCACCGGTCCCCAACAGCCACGACAACAGCGAGGGATCAGCTGGACTCCCCCTCTCGCCGAGGCGGTCAGACCAGGCTAGCGAAGACAGCGTGGCTGGGCTTGCTGGGCAATCCTTGTGTCGACCTCCGACGCTTTGGACCTGGACCCACTCAGGAAGGATGGCTGGCCCCACCGCTTACCAGACTGTCGGGTCCAGATAAATGAGGGCCAGCTGCCCCCCCCTTTGTTAAGAGATGGTCTGCAGTCAGCCAATTCCTTTCCGGTTCTGTTATGTGACCAGCCGCGGCAAGCGAATATCCTCTGATAGTGTGGCAGCTTTCATGATTTCAGGCTATCGTAAATACATACATGCCATGCGGTCTACAAATCACGCGCTCACTGATCGATGCGTGATCAATCATTTCTTGCATCAGGTACGAATGGCACGTAGCCATGTATCACCCCGAGACGATTCAGATGAGAGGATGACCGTTTATCACACTACACTCACATGAAGTAACTAGAGCTTGCTTAAAGCCCGTGCTGCTGCTCGACCAGCATGTGTCTTGTCAATGGTATTGGAAACCACAGATGCTTGGAGAGAGTATTCAGGAACGAAGAATCTATCAAGTCGGATGCTAACCTGTCGCAGCGATATTTATTCGCTACACGTCTCACCAGACAATGGCGTTCTCACGAGCTGCGTCGATCCGTCCTGAAGTAGAGAGGTTACCGAACAGTGGGAGAACCAATATTCCCTGGGACACCTTGTGCTAAGGTACCCTTGACTACCCACCAACAGGAGTCACTCTGGTGTATCATTCGCGGCATTCATTCGGCCAAGCGCCATGGTCAAACTAGAGAACGGACGGCCCAAACCAGCGGTTCCAGACACTGCAGGCTCAAAAACCAAACTCCGATCCAAAGTCCTTTTTCGGCCAACTTGCATACGGCCCTGCGCTTTGTCGGCACCCGGATCCAGACCGTCGGTACATGGTGCAAGATGCTCCTTCGAGATAGCAGTCGATGCTGTGCCCACGGCTCTGGAGGTAGTCGTTCAGCCCTCCATGCATTGGGAGGCCTGTCTGGTGCTGTCGCGCCTAGGAAGCGGACGTTCATCATACTACGTGGTGTATGTCCATCTACATGGGTGACGCTGAGCCTAGATGCTTGCTTCATGTCTTTAAGCGCATTGCATCAGGAGTGGCTTTGGTGTCTACATGCTCTTATCGTGTTTTGTGCACGAGGAAACAGAGAAAGGCACTGTTCGAAGAGAGCGCGATCTGAGGGTTAGGGTTCCGAGTGCCACCGGCCACCGCCGATCATCTCCTGATTTGCAACGAAGTTGTGTCAGTGTAACGAAACGGCGGCACCCTGCGAGCCGAAACACGGCAGCAAACAAAATGACGTTCCAATTGCCGGCCAGACGATTGGGGTAATCTAACCACCTTCCATTCTTGGCGTCGATCGGCAAACACCGGCAACGCTATCAACGGTCGGGTCTCGCTCATGTGCCGTTGGCCGGGCGCTAGACCCGTCGTTCTCAAAGCTCAGCGGCGACGGAAAGAATGACGTCCCACTCTCTCTCGAAACCGGCCGGGGATACGGTCAAGATTGCGGGGAATAACGGTCTGACCAGTGACTTCTATCACTTCTCTGCCATGCCACTGCGTCACGCGTGGTACAGACTATCGACACTCGACCGAGCTATTACGTTCTAAGTTCTAACATCCTTTCGGTCTAGAGATAGACGAGATAGCAAGCAGCCGGGGGCTCGAGGGCTTGCCTAGTGGCAATGAAGTGTATATCTAGATGGCTGGTGATATCAGTGGCGCCTCCACGTCTGACAGATCGGTGGGCACTCCGATCAACGGCAGGGTCGTTACCGATATGCCAGCCTGTGACTGGAGGAGATAAGTCTCCCGGTCGTCCGTCGGTCTGCTTATAGTCGACGTCCCTGCTGCTGCAGTTTGTCCTTCTAGACGCGTCTTGACTTCCCACGTCACAAGTGTAACTGGGAGTCCTGGGCAGCCGTCAAGATGTCGTCGACCGATGCTCCAGAAAAGGGAGAGAAGGCCGAAGCCGTGCTCAAGCACGCCGATTCAAATGATGCCGACGACGCTCTCAGGATCATCCAGGCAGGAGAGACCATCCTCCTTACACCACAAGATGAGAAGAGGCTGCTACGGAAGATTGACCGGTGGATCATGCCTTGTCTGTGTATTGTTTACGGATTGAATTACCTGGACAAGACCTGCGTTTCGTACGCCTCAATAATGGGATTCAAGGTAGGACACGATACCCCTCACTTACAGCAACGGACCAAAAACGCTTACTGAATCCTGCAGGACGACACACATCTCCAGGGCCAGGACTACTCATGGATCGCCTCGATGTTCTACTTCGGTTATCTCGCCTTCGAATGGCCGACCAACCGCCTCCTCCAGCGACTGCCGCTCGCCAAATGGTCCTCCTTCAATATCATCATGTGGGGTCTGGTGCTGTGCTGTATGGCGGCGTGCGACAGCTTCAGTAGCGCCATGGCCGTGCGCTTCTTCCTCGGCATGTTTGAGTCGGCCGTCAGCCCTGGCTTTGCCCTTTTCACCAGCCAGTGGTACACGATCCACGAACAGGGATCTCGGACCGGGTTCTGGTTCTCGTTCAACGGTTGGGGTCAGGTGCGTACTTACATTTACACAGTCCTCTAACTGGACAATGACTAATGACTCGTAGATCATCGGCGGCGCAATAGCCTACGGCATCGCAGTAGGCACAGAGAAGCATCCCCTGGGCATCAAGTCCTGGCAGCTGCTCTTCCTGGTAATCGGCCTCTTCACCGCGGCCATCGGCGTCCTCTTCCTCTGGATCATGCCCGATAACCAGATGAATGCCAAGTTCCTGACCGAAAAGGAGCGCCTCATGGCCGTCGAGCGCATTCGTGTTAACCAGCAGGGCGTCGGTAATAAGCATTTCAAGATGTACCAGTTCAAGGAGGCCATGACGGACCCCATGGTCTGGGCGTTTGTGTTTTACGCTCTTGTCGCAGATATACCAAATGGCGGGATATCGAACTTCTTCTCGCAGCTCATCGTGTCGTTTGGCTTCAACAGCAAGCAGTCTCTTCTCCTGGGCATGCCGGGAGGCGCGGTCGAGGTCATTGCCCTGATCGTGGCTGGCTGGGCGGGTGACTACTACCACAACAGACTCCTGGTGTGCACGTCCGGTCTCCTGCTCTCGATCCTGGGCATGTTGCTCGTGACCTGCCTCGACAACAGCCACAATGTCGGGAAACTGATCGGGTACTACCTCACCCAGGCGTCGCCCACGCCCTTCGTCGCTCTGCTCTCGCTCATCTCGACCAACGTCGCCGGGTGGACCAAGAAGACGACCGTGGCGGCCATGTACCTGATCGGGTACTGCGTGGGCAACATCATCGGCCCGCAGGTCTTCCAGGCCAAGGACGCGCCCGAGTACCGGCCTGCCAAGATCACCATCATCGTGTGCTGGGTGGTGTCGCTTATGGACATCCTGTTTATTTACTGGTGGTGCAGGAGCCAGAACAAGAAGAAGGCGGCCATCAGGGCGCAGCCGGGGTACGTCAAGATCGAGGGACAGGAGTTTTATGATCTGACGGATCGGGAGAATCCGGAGTTCATTTACAGCTTGTAAGTTGGAAGAAAGTGCCGGCGGAGGCGTGACTTACACCTGAGGTGGGATTAGCATGATAGCTGGGTACCTTAACAAATGATTATAGTATTTTGACCATATCTCGGATATCAAGATGCCAAATATACGACTAGGTGACGAGAAAATTAGACGATCAGACGATCAGACGACTTAACGAGTAGAGTACTAGAAGACCAGATGATATGATGACACGATAATACGAAGACTGTTATACGACTAAATGGACGCGAAGTCAGAACCTGAGTAAGGTATCTGGGTCACTGCCCTACCACAGGTGTAATAGCGGATATGTGCCATACCTTGCATAAAGAACACAGTTGGATATGATCTAGATCAAGAAAACGAGGCTTGTCCTGAGCACTATTCATTCTAGAGACATTAAGCACCCGCCAACTCCGAGCCAAGGAAACGCTGGTCTCAAGCCTAAGTGACTACTCCCTCAATCACCACCCGCACCCAACTCTCCACCTAGCTGACAGCATTCAGCACCCCCGTCAACCCCGCATCCCGATGCGCCCTCTCCCTCAATTTCCGCTTATAAACCTCACACTCCTCGTCCCGACACTTACACCCGCACCCCCTATCCGCACAGACGTGATCCGCTCGATTAAACACGCACCCCGCATCATCACACTCGACGTCCCGTCCCGTCCAGGCGTGGTGGTGATGTTTCTCCACCCTCGACCTCGCCAGTCTCGGAAACCTGCGGCGTCTGTGCTTGTGCTTCCCTTCCTTCTTGTCCGGGGACCGGAACGGCGCGCCGGGCATGTAGAAGCCCGGGTTGGCGGGGTCGGTGGCGTTGCCGGGCGTGGGATCTGTTCCTTCTAAGTCTGAGTCCGGCCCGGGACCCTCGGAGCAGGAGCACGCGTCTGGGTCGTGGTAGTCGTGCCAGTCTGGGCTAGAGTGGGTGATGTCGCCTCCTGATGGGCCGGGGTGGGACTGGCTGCTTGGGTCAGGCGGGGATAGGTCGCTGCCTTGCGGGTGTTGGTGGAAGGCGTCGCCGCCCGGCGGTGCGGTGCCGGCGCCGGTGCCCTGGGGTGTCATGTAGTTGCTTGTCGGCGCGGTGGAACCGGCACCGGGCGGCGAGCTGTAGGGGGAGGAGCCGGTTCCTTGGGGAGACGGAGAGCCGTGTTGGCCTTGGTGGTAGCTGTCTGGGCTCATGGCTTGGCCGGGGTGGGAGGAGTCGCCGAAACCGCCGTGCTGGTGGTAGTCTGGGCTCATCGTGCCGTTCTGGTGGTAGCTGTCCGGGCTTATGGTGCCTTGGTGGCTCTGCATGGTGTGGTTGTACCCGTCCCCGCCGGTCATAGGCTGGCTGCCTGGATGGTTGAAGGTCGGGTCTGATCCCATTGGGCTGGGGGCGACGTGTTGGCCGCCTGGCCCGCCCATTGTGTGGGTGTATCCCTCAGCTCCGGTCATGGGCTGGCCACCGGGGCCGGAGAACGACTGGTAGTTGTTACCTGGCACTTGGCCGGGGTTGCCGTGTCCCATGGGGTTCTGGTACGCGTTGGGGGCTGAGTTTGCCAGATGCGTCTCGGGACCAGGGGTATACTGTGACCCGGGAGCTGGAGTCGCCTGCGAACTGGGTGCGGGCGGGTAGCTGCCGGTTCCTGTTGGTGCATGGGAGCCGGGGACGGACTCGCCGCCGTGACCGAAGGGCACTTGCGAACCAGGAGCGGGCGGGTGTCCGCCTGGCCCCATCGGGTATTGGGCACCAGGCGCCAAGTTCTCAGTACCGGGACCATATCCAAACGGAGCCTGTGATCCAGGGCCAGGCGGATAAGCACCGGATCCAGCAGGACCAGTCAGACCTTGGCTCGCAGGAGAGCCAGGCGACATGGGCTGACTGCTGTTCGCACTCATGGGCTGCTGTGTACCGGGAGCCATCTGCTGCCCGAAATTGCCAGGCGGGTAACTCTTCATGTCGTGATACTGACCATCTCCCTGCTGAGGAGTCGGTCCGCCCTGTGACTGCGGCCCGCCAGACCCCTTCTCTTTGGGAGCAGCATGGTTTGAATTCAGGGCATTAGGCGGCACAAGCGGCGGAACAAACGCCATGGGCTGCGACCCGGGATACGCCGGAGCCCCCGTGGGCGGCATGCCACTCGTCGGAGGGGCACTCATCGGAGCGTTCATAGGCGGGATGCCGCTCGTCGGAGGGGCACTCATCGGAGCGTTCACAGGCGGGATACCGCCCTGCCCACCAGGAGGCGCAAAACTCTGCGGTCCCGGCGGTCCGGACATAGGTGCCTGGCCCCCGCTTGCCGGGCCTGTCAACCCATGCGAACCGCCGTCTCCCGGCGGTAACCCATGCGACCCCGGCCCCAGTCCGTTACTCATATGGTCGACAGGATACACATTCGTATGCGCCATCATCTTCTCCGTCCCGGTGCCCCCAAACTGGCCGACGTTGCTCTCCCCCCCGCTCG
Organism: Coniochaeta ligniaria NRRL 30616; assembly: GCA_001879275.1. Lineage (NCBI taxonomy): Eukaryota > Fungi > Ascomycota > Sordariomycetes > Coniochaetales > Coniochaetaceae > Coniochaeta > Coniochaeta ligniaria. Next base: position 2,561,142 of record KV875099.1, on the reverse strand, counting down.
GGGGCACCGCGTTCCCGCCTCCCCCGCCGCCCAAGAAGTGCTTATAGGCAAAATAACCCCCCAGCCCGCCGAGACCGAGCAGCGCGGCCGTGACACCGATGCCCACGCCCGCCTTCCCGCCCGCCGACAGGCCGCCCCCACCCCCGCCGCCGGTGACGCCGACGGTGCAGTTCTTGAAGGGCACGTTGGAGTTGGTGATGACGGAGAACATGGCGTCCTTGGGCGCGGCCTTGGCCGTGATCTGCAGGTCGAGCTCGCCCGAGCTGGGCGCCGTGACGTCGATGACCGAGGGCAGGTACGAGTACGAACTGTTCGTGGTGTTCAACGTCGAGCCGCCCATGACCGCCGCGACGTCCAGGTACCCGGCTGATATACTTGTGATTGTGAAATTCACGCGCTCGCCTTTCTGCGCCGAGTACTTCAGCGTAACGGTGTCGGATCCGGTGACGAAGTGCGTCTCGGCCAGACCCGCGAGCAGCTGGCTGTCGTAGCCCTGCGGGTTGTCGTTGTAGGTCAGGCCGTTCAGCAGGACGTAGTTGATGAAGTTCTGCGAGCCGGCAGCGAGAGTAATGGTGGCGTAGACGCCGCGGCTGTTCTTGACCGCGCTGAGGACGTCGGTGGGCTGCGAGGAGGCGCTGGTGTCGAGGAAGCCGAAGGAGACGCGGATGCCGGCTGCGGTGGCGTTGTTGATTGCGTCGACTAGTTCGTCGGGGTTGTAGTCCTTTCCCTCGGGTTAGCGAAGGGTAGAGATGAGCTGGGTGGTATGAGAAACTCTTACCTCTCCGTCTGTAAAGACGACGATGGCGCTCCGCTTGTCTGTCCCGCCGCCGCCGCCGTTGAGCTGGGCGATGGCCATGTTCACCCCGGACGCGATATACGTGCCACCGGTAGCATCGACGTTGTCGAACGAGCTGTTGGCCTTACCCGGGTCACCTAGCGGGTAGTCAAGGTATGCCGCATCGTCAAAGTCGATGACTGTGACCAAATCGGCCTTCTGACTGCCACTCGCTTCACTGCTCGAGATCAAGAAGTCGTTCAAGGCGCGTCCGGCCTTGATCCGGAGGTCGTAAGGGTCATTGTACGCCATGGAACCCGAGCTGTCTAGCACAATCGCAACCTTGCGATCGCCATTGTTGGAGCTCACACTTAGATCTGTACAAACGGTGTCGTCCCTTTTCTGGATTTGATGATGCTGGCTCTTGAGTGTCGACGCGGCCGCGAGGGACGCGCAGAGAAGTGGAAGTGAGAGCAGCATTTTGGCAAGAAAGCGACTCTCACGGCGCCTGTCCTGTTGTCTCTATGAGCGAGCCGTGAAAGTCACAACAGCAAAAGACAGCGGAACGGAACAGGAAGCATAAGGGATCAAGAACATTCCCCTCGCGTCGGGCGCGTCAAGCCATTATGAGTCCCCTAGGTCCTGCCCGACGACCAGTATCCAGCCGCAACGGCGAAGCACCCCCCGTCGAAGCCACACAGAGCCTCGCGCAGCCATACCATGTTAAGGATAGCCATATGCAGAGCTGCTCATACCTCCCAGCCAGGGGGTGGCCTTGCTTGGCACTAAGCAAACGCACCCAATTGACGCGCTGGAGAGAAGAGGCACGAGCTGTGATATCTGCAAGCCATCGGGTAGGACATGTCTAGACCCCTTTTGACGACCGACAGGGTGCGCGGAGATGAGAGAGGGCTGAAGACGGCATGCAGTGCGGTTGCGCCATGGCTGCACACCTGGCCAATTGAAATGTCAAGCAGAAAATGTGGCGTTTTGATAGTTCGAACAGCTGAAAATGTGGAAGAAATGAACCTGGCGAGAATCAGTTTTCGGATTTTCGTAGCAATGGGTAAAGGCGAAAGACGCGGATTGCCAATGACGATGTGCTCGCCTGGTCTAAAATATAAATAGCAATGTGTTGTTATATATCACCAAAGGAAACAAATATGCAAGACATGCCATGAGCCCCTCAAACTCCGAGTACAAATGCTCAAAACCATCTCATCAGTCCACCCAGATATGCCGTCGGAAAGCTCGCAATACGACAAGGCTGTACATATCCTACATCTTAGGATAGCGACCTGGTAACCCAGGTGTAGATGACCGCAATCCGCTCTAATACCACACAGGAAATCACGCCCAACTATCGCTTCTCAATAAGAAGCACATGCATAGCAGCATATGCGAGGACAATAAAGACCGCCCCAAACACACCGAGGTTGATGATATCCATCCACATGGCCCCGTTGTTGAAACCGAACGAGCTCAGGATAGCCGCGCCAGGCACGGTAATATCCAGACCGTACTTCTTGTCCACAAGCGTCAGATGAGTGACCTCGTTGACTATCAGGGCCTCGAAGCCGTAGTGGAAGATGGATAGCCACTGCAGCCAGATGGCCGCAGGCGGGATGGCGTTGTGGTTGAGCAGGAGGCCGGCAAAGAGCAGGCTGAAGAGCATCACCAGGCTACCGATGAGGTTGGCCACGCTGCCGTCCTTACAGACGATGCCGATGAAGAGGCAGATTGCGGCGGCTGCTAGGTTGAACAGGACTAGAACGAGCATGAAAATGAAGAAATGCGAGACGTCCGGCACGAGACCAGTCATTGGGTAGATGATGGCGCCCAGCAGGATAGGTGGGATGACCCGCAGAGGGACAATATCGAAGATGACCTTGGAAGCGAAGTATGTAATCGGCGAATAGTATCCGTTTGCCCTCTCTCGTACGAACAAGAGTCTCTCGGCCGAGAAGACATTCAAGCTCGTGAGGGTGCTGAAGCCAAAGAGCGCCAAGATGAAGAAGAAGAGTCCCAGCCGGTTTTGGAAGCCGGGGATGTCGCTTGTCAAGCCGTAGAAGAGGAAGCCGGAGAAGACAGCCAGCAGGATGGCAATGGCGTAGTGGGTGAGCATGAGCATCGGGTTCCGGTAGAGGTTCCTCCACGTGCGCTGCGAGAGAATCTTGAACTGTCCCCAATAACCTACGCGAGTGTATCCTTTGCCAATACCAGTGCCGTTCGTGCCGTTGGGTCCGCCATTGGCAGCAAAACCGTTGGAGTTTCGGCCATTGCTATTCTGAGCATCGTTGATAGCTTGTTGGATTTCGTCGTGGATAGTCTCCGCAATATCAGACTGGAAGTACGACTGCACCAAGACGTCTAGATCGCTGCTGAGGGAGGCTGCTGGTGGAAGGTCATGGGGATCGTCGTCATTTGGAGGCGGAACGATATGGGGCGTTTGCTTTTGAAGTTTATAGGCTCCAACAACGTCGTCACCAGCTTCTGACGAGGCTGCTGTATCTGGGGTCTGCTGTCGGCGACGTGTGTACAATTCTCTCTCAAGCTTGGCGCGGACCGAGTCTCGTCGCTTGCCCTTGGGTCTGGAGGAAGATGCTTCCACCCCGCTGTCCTCTCCAATACTGGTGCCAGATATGCTGGCGATGGACTTCACACCTCTGGTGCTGCTCGGGCCAAGGCTAGCCGCGTCGGTATAGACGTTGCCGTCGTCAAATGTAGACATGGAGCCAGCATGCATCGTCAAATCGACCAGGTAATCGGCGATGTTGAAGCCTGGCGGGCAGTCGTACCCTATCTGCTGGAAATATGCCTGGCATTGCGAGAACGGACCAGAGTAGACTGCTTTGCCCTGCGCCAGAAGGATGAGCCGGTCGAAAAGGGCCACGATGTTCGAGCGAGGCTGGTGGATAGTGAAAATGACGGTTCGCTTGTACGTCTTCGCGAGAGTGACCAGGCACTCAACGACGTTGAAGGCGTTATAGGCATCGAGACCCGAGGTTGGTTCGTCCAGGAAAAGTATGGCTGGGCTCGTGACAAGTTCGCAGGCAATGCCAACCCGACGCTTCTCTCCGCCAGAGATGCCGCGTCCCTTCCCTTCCTCGGACCCGATCAGCGAGTCGCGGATGTGGTAGATGCCGAGCTGCTTCTCAACCTCGATGACTCGTTGTTCCTTTGCTCCTCGGCTCATGTCCCGCGGTAGACGAAGGAGCGCACTGGTCAAGATCGTTTCGTGGACCGTCAGAGTTGGTAGCATGGTGTCCTCCTGGTCGACGAAGCCGACAACGTTCTTGAATTCGGCATCGGTGACTTTCTCGCCGTTGATATAGAAGTTGCCGCCGGTAATGCCGCGCTTGTTCTTTCGGGCCAAGATGTCCAGGAATGTAGTCTTTCCTGCCCCAGAAGCGCCCATGATCGCGACCACCTCTCCCGGATGAGCCATGCCCTGGATCCCAGAGAGAATCTGTTTCCCGTTCAAGCCGTACGACACATCTTCGAAATACAAGGAAGCAGGCTTATGGTCCGCCATAAGCTTAACCGCCTCATCGTCCGAATCGTCCAGGCTGAGCGCCTGATACTGGAACTTCCTCCTGGAGAGATACCAAGTGAGAAGGAAGACGGCGACCAGGAACAGCGCGCACCCCGCGATGATGCCGGCAATAAGCGGAGTGTTGATCTTGGGGACCGGATGGGTGTACCCAGGGACCTCGGTGTGGTACAGACACTCGCCAGAGCGGCAAGTTAGGAAGATACTGTTGTCGCCGAACATCTCGCTGATGAGATTGTTCATCTTAGGTTCCTCGAAAAAGCATTTGTTGACGCCACCGTTCTCCTGGAGACAGCGGAACTGCGCCGGACCACGGATCTCTTCGTCTAGGAAGTCGCTGATGTCGACAGACCCATCCTTTCCACACAGCATGCGGTCTGGGATGCATTCGCATGCAATTGTCTCGCACTTGTAGGAGGTGCTGTTCTTCTGGTCGTCAAGCTCGGCGCTAGATTTGCATTCGTTGAGGTGGCACATGAATGATTCTTGCTGGTCGACCCAGACTGCACAGCAGGGTTAACAACACATGTCAAGAACCGAAGCGCAAGATTCGAGGGAAGACGTACACTGAAAATCGCACTTCTGATCCTCTGCGTTGCAGGTAAACGTGACTTGGGGTATTTGAGCACCCAGCAGGCTTCGGATAGCCTTGTTGGTGACATCGCACATCTGGTAGTTCTGATTGACGACCTCGCCCCTTTGGTAACATACTCCGCCGTCGCCGGTCTGCATTAGAGCATCGCACGCCTTGTTCTCGGTGCAGACGTTGCAGTTGATGCCCGTCCAGCCTTCGTCGCACCCGCAGGAACCGCCATCGCGCATGGGGCGGTCCTGCCCACGGGCGAGTGAACCGCACACTATAAGAGACGATTAGCAACCCATGAAGGCGACACATATTGTGTTTGAGAGCAACGTACGCGGCTGGAGGCAGTCATCGCCACCGAAGCCGGCAGGGCAGTCGCATTTTCCGGTGTAGTTGTTGCATGAGGCATATTGACCGCAAGAGTAGGCTGGGAGGTGGCAGTTGAAGCTGCAGAGACACCGGCGTCAGCATTTGATAAAATACAGGCATCCAGCAGGCATGGAGAATGGTCGCATGCGAGTACTTACCACGGCGGACAGTCGCTAGGACGGTCGTCCATCAGCGACCTCTGCGCGCGCAGCATCTCGACCTTGGAGTATTCCCTCGAAGCCGAGGCACCGACTATGAGCGATGACAGCGACAACGCCATCAGAATGGCGCCCCGTATTCGTAGCGCCATGGCTTGTCGTGTGGGAATGGTATGGTATGGGTAGCGCTGTTCAGGTGGTGCGGTTGTAGGCAAGTGAGGAGGTTCGGGTGTTTACCCTGTGACTTGGTTGTCGAGACGGAGCTGTCAGATCGGCATTTGCAGCGTGTGGCGTCCACGAGCTCGGTGTGACCTCCGGCAGATGGGTGCCGTTGTCGGGAGCCCCTGAGATGAATAGTTTGCACAAACACCCGTCTCTAGCACCGCTTGCGACTCGTCGGCTGCCTTGAAACAGCTTCTGGAGCTGGGGAAAGGAGGATGTGATAACGTCACGGATAGAGACTAGCGTTGGAAAGCAACGTAGGCTAGAATCTAGGTTGTGGGTACTGTGGAAAGGCGGAGGATAGAAACCTCAAGAGGCTGCGTCGCAAGAGAGGAGATATGGATGCGTCGTCATGAACTTAGCACAGTGTCGAGCTGCCTTGTGATAAGCACGTGTAACATGTATCGAACGGGGACGGGCGACGGAGGATCGGACGATGATGCCGCAAGCTCTAGCCAGGTGGTTGCCTGTGGAGCACTGAATGCCAGACCTGGAAACCTGGAGGCGGGAGCTTCTTCCCCACCAAGTTGGCCAGCAAAGCATCCCCTAGAGGTACCTTGGGCAAGTACATTCGCACACTCTGATTGGTCCATCTAAGCTCAGATCTCCAAATGATCGCACAGGAGCGTTTTGGTTGGACTGCAAGCGTTCCCGTTTCTCCGCGTGCCTGTCTCTCCACACCTTATCGTGAACACCCAGAATCTGGTGCAGAATGAGGGGACGGGAATGACAATGCGGATCTCATTCGGGCTTTCCCGATTCCCGACATTAGAATCAAGGTTGCCATTGTGCAGTACAAATATATCAATGTTTGGTGAAGGTGCTCTCTACGGTGGCTGAAGGTGGAAGCTATCAAGACTCAAGTACCCTCTATGAACCCACATTGGCGCCCTTCTCATGTCAAGTCGTCAAATGCATGTACATGACTCTGGCCGACGGGAGGAATAGTATATAAGCCGCCTAACAGAGTCTACTGTGGGTTCATTAGCTGTAACAGTATTCTTGATATCTGAGACCTTCTTCGTCTTCAAGGTCTGGACAACGACGAGTCAAAATGGTCAAGATAGAGCCCTTCCAGGTCGAGCAATGGATGGACCGGTACGAGACGACGCCAGGAGTCATCAACACAGCCGAGACCTGCGTGGCTTCCGTTTCTATCAACGAATTGGTCGATCTCGGCGAGGATAAAGATGCCAAGCTGCTCGACTTCTCGCGACCGCTGACCTACAGCGCCATCCGCGGATCCGACGAGCTACGCCGCCGAGTTGCCGAGCTCGTCAGCAAAGGGGCCTCAAGTCCTCTGTCCGCGGAGAACGTGCTGATAACCCAAGGAGCTATCGGGGCCAACTTCCTGCTCCTCTACACTCTCATCGGACCAGGTGACCACGTCGTCTGCGTCTACCCTACATATGAGCAGCTGTACGCCGTGCCGGAGCACCTGGGCGCTGAAGTATCGTTATGGAAGTTGAAGCAGCAGAACGGCTACGTGCCAGACGTCAGCGAGCTCGAAACACTGGTGAAGAGCAACACAAAGGTCCGTCTCAGACCGCATCTCACCAAGCGCAGTCACTGACCCGCGCAGCTCATCATCCTCAACAACCCAAACAACCCAACCGGGTCTGTCATCCCCCATTCCGTCCTCCAAGACATCGTAGCGTTCGCAAAAGCACGAGGCATCACCATCCTCTCCGACGAGGTGTACAGTCCCTCTTCCACAGCCTCCCATCCGAGGAGGATGCTCCTCCCTCGATACTCTCCCTCGGCTACTCCAAAACCGTCGCGACAGGCTCCATGTCCAAAGCCTTCGCCCTAGCCGGCATCCGGCTCGGCTGGATCGCCTCGCGCGACAAGGACGTGATCGAAGCCGTCGCCTCGGCGCGGGACTACACCACCATCAGCGTGTCGCAGCTGGACGACCAGGTCGCCGCCTATGCCCTGTCACCCTCCGTTCTACCGTCGCTGATGAGTAGGAACATGGAAATTGCCCGGACGAATCTGGAGCTGCTTGATGGGTTCGTCAGGAAGTATAGTTCTGTCTGTCGGTGGGTTAAGCCCAAGGCTGGGACGACGGCGCTGGTGCAGTTTAGGAAGGAAGGGGAGCCGGTGGACGATGAGAAGTTTGTGCTACATCTGCTGGACAGGACAAAGGTGTTGTTCTTGCCTGCTTGCGTGTGCTTTGGAGGGGGGAAGCACTTTAAGGGGTTTGTGAGGATCGGGTATGCCTGTCATACGAGTGTGTTGAGGGAGGGATTGGAGAAGTTGGCGGGTTATGTTGAGGAGCATTTGTCGTAGACGTCGTGATTGATGAGTGAGGTTGAATTAGTAGTGCAAGCCTGTGATCGGTCAGTACATCATCATATCATGCCCAAGGAGTGCATCACTTAGGTGAATCTTGAGTAACACTGCGTTATCGACTGTATTCATCCAATACCAAGGACACGACCCCACAGCTGTGGATGTCCAAGAGCCGCCTCCGAGACAGCTGCTCCGAGATCTCCAAGTACGCGTATGTCTTCTCAGTTCCAAGGACCGGGTCGTCGACTGACTGTTGACTGTCTCTTTTCAATGCTGACACCTTCCCTGGAAGATAAAAGCTAAAAAAGGCAAGGCGGTATCTAAGGCTCAAGTTTAAGATGCTGAGTGAGCCGCGCCTTCCCGTCCTTTGTTCATGTACCGATTCGGGCAGTCCCTTCCGGATGACCTCGATTCGCCAATCTTGTCCGCATCATGATGTTTGCCTTCTGGATATGGCGTCCTTGGATCATCGACGCGGTAACTTCCACAGTCCACAGGAGTCTTGGTTGTGGCTTGCCCGGCAAACTCGGATTGGATTGCGGAGTTCCAGCTCGTAGCAGCGGACCTCCAGGGGTGCTTGGCCCTGGGCTGAGCCACTGATGTTTCCTCTTGTCTTTTCGTGTCGGGTTTCAGCTTCTTGGCCCAGCCTGGGCATTATTCAACAACTGATCCTAATTCCTGATGTCTTCAATCGGCTGTCTGTGCCGACTGTGCCCAGAGAAAAGGGCGTCCACTCTTTCCTTTTCATTTTTAATAACATGTCGACAGTCGTCGCTGTGCTGACGGACATTGGAGAATCTCTCCTTTGGATGATTGAGACTGCCCAACGACGATAGACTCAGTGATCGCGCGTTCCGTCTGGGAAAGAACAGGGCCACTGGTTGTTTTCTAAGTTGTTTGCAACTGAAGCTTTAGCTTCTACCATACCTACCTTACATTTGCTTCACATTTCCTTATCTTCGCTCCAAGAGCAAACTTGTCCCTACTCTTCTTGGAGAAGGCCGTTCCTAGGTCGACCGTCCCTCCCTTGCTTTCAACGTCTGGTATCTCATAACAACGGGTTGTCCAGCCTTGCTGGCAAGCGTACAACCTGCATCGTCATACAAGGCCATTGGATTCTACACCATTAGATTCTACACATCACTAGCAGTATCACAAAACTGTCTTAAACTATCAACTATGAGGTCGACATACGCACTGACCGTCGGCACACTGCTGATCGGCTCGGCCGCGGCCGATAGCCCGGTACCAGGAGTCGTCCAGTGGCAGATCGAGAAGAGGCAGTCAGCGGTATCACCACTTCTCCAAAAGCGGGCAGACACATACGAGGAGGTCATCACCAACGAGCGGATGCGCGGAGGCTATTTTGCGACCTGCGCCATAGGCACGCCTTTCCAGAACCTCACCCTCCAGCTCGACACGGGCAGCAGCGACATCTGGGTGCCAGACGTCACGGCCGAAGCATGTCAGGCGTCGCGGTCTAATCCCAAGGGCTGTACGTTCGGCACCTTTGACCCAAACAAGTCGAGTTCCTTCGTAGACGTCGGAAAGGGCACCTTCAGCATATCGTATGTGGACGGCACCCACTCTAAGGGCGACTATTTCGCCGACAAGTTCGAAATAGGAGGTGCCGTCGTCAACGTGACAATGGGCCTGGGAATCGACACTGACATTGCCTATGGCTTGGTTGGTGTCGGATATGCCCTTAACGAGGCTATTGTCGCGGGCACGCAATCTGCTTCGTCTGCGTATCCCAATCTGCCGGTGACCATGCAGAGGGAGGGGCTGATCAACACCATCGCCTACAGCCTGTGGTTGAACGACCTGGGTATGTACCTTGACATCATCTCTTCGACTCTAGAATTGATTATACTAACACTGTCACAGACGCCAACACAGGCAACATCCTCTTCGGCGGAATTGACACGGCCAAATACAAAGGCGACCTAACCCGCATCCAGATCTACCAAGACGACCGCACCGGCGCCTTCACCTCCTTCCTCGTCGCCCTGACCTCGGTGGAAGCCGTCAGCCCATCCGGCAACGACACCCTCACGTCGCGCCAATTCCCCATCCCCGTCGTCCTGGACTCCGGCACGACCCTCTCGTACCTCCCCGCCGACCTCGCCATGCAGATCTGGAAGGAAGTCGGGGCCATCTACTCCTCCGAACTCCAGCTCGCCGTGATCCCCTGCTCCATGGCCAGCTCGGCGGGCGTCTTCACCTTCGGCTTCGCGGGTCCCAACGGCCCGCGCATCAGCGTCGACATGACGGAGCTCGTCCTCCCCCTGACCTCCGGCGAGGCGCCCAAGTTCACCGGCGGTCCGTACAAGGGGCAAGGGGCGTGCGAGTTCGGCATCCAGAATTTCAGCTCGGACCCGTTCCTGCTGGGGGACACGTTCCTCCGGTCCGCGTACGTGGTCTACGATCTGGTGAACAACGAGGTCGGCATTGCGCCGACGGATTTCAACTCGACGACGTCGAATATCGTTGCTTTCCCGAGCTACGGGGCGCAGATGCCCAGCGCCACGGCGGCGCCGAGTCAGAGCCAGGTGACTGCCAGGCCCTCGGTTACGACGCCGGGGTATGTGGCTAGCGCGGGGTTCTCGGAGACTGCCACTGCTTCGGCTGGGGGTAGTGGCGGAGGCAGTTCCAGTGCTGGGGGTAGTCAGGGCACCGGGAAGAATGCGGGATCGAGGGCGCCGCCGTTTGATTTTGCGAGGGTGGTGGTTGTGGGTGTTTGCATGGTGTTTGTTTCGGTTGGGTCGGGAGCTTTCCTGCTGATTTGAAGAGGCAGAGGTGGGAGCAGTGGATGAAAAATGGTAATACGGGTGGTGAGATGAGCATCGTGCTATGGTCTGGAGGTTATACCCATTCGGTTGTGTAGAGTATGGTTGGAGTCTTTGGACATTAATTGGTCGGTATAGAGGAGAAGAGAAAAGCATCGTTACATCGATAGATTCCTAATTCATTGGAACTCCTGGGAGCAATCCTGTCAGGTATAAGTCACCAGACCACAGTATCAACTTTCCTCTACTCATTACCTCTGGTCCCTCATCCGTTCTGGTGTTGCAGTATTTGGGTTAGGGTTAGGTGAGATAAAGGTACTCAGGTACTTCAGCCAGGGGCGACCTCGGATTGCCGGAACCCGCCAGCTGGCAGATTGCCCCACTAAAAAGTTCTCGCGGTGCGAAGACCTCTCAACGCGAAATGTTCCGATCGCAAAATGTTCGAGACGTCCCATTCTAGCATTCTGTTTCCATGTCACTCCTTTTTTGAAGCCTTCATTCTTTAGTTGCTTCGAAGATGAGGGTGTCACGGGCCGCGGCCGTCTTGAATGACGGTCGATTACTCGGCTCTGGCTCCGGATTGCGGTCTCTCGGCCTGCAATGTAGGACCTCTGCTTCGTCAAGCGCATCTCGAAAATGGCCTGTTGGCTCCCGATGCTTCAGTGGCACCTCCACGGCGAGGACGGCTGCTGCTGCTGCTCATGCTGCGTGAGTATCTCTCTGTCCTGAGCTTTCAAGCATCAATTAGCTAACCATCAATCTCTCCACACAGCCTCAAGCAAGCACAAGAGCTCGCCGCCCAGAATATGACCCCTGAGGTCGTCGCCGCAAAGATGAGCCCAGAGGAGACAAAGAGGTTGTCGACAGTACGGAATATTGGCATTGCGGTACGTTTGTGATACAAGATTGGCTGCTTAGTGGAGCACCCAATAGACTGACACGACTTTCATAGGCACACATCGACAGCGGCAAAACCACCGTCACCGAGCGAGTCCTCTTCTACACCGGCCGCGTCAAGGCGATCCACGAAGTCCGAGGCCGAGACGGCGTCGGCGCCAAGATGGACTCTATGGAACTGGAACGCGAGAGAGGCATCACCATCCAGTCAGCGGCAACCTTCTGCGACTGGGTAAAGAAGGAACCTACCGGCGAAACGAACACCTACCACATCAATCTGATTGACACCCCCGGACATATCGACTTTACCATCGAGGTTGAACGCGCCATGCGAGTGCTAGACGGTGCCGTCATGGTGCTCTGCGCTGTCAGCGGCGTCCAGAGTCAGACCATCACCGTCGATCGCCAGATGAAGCGCTACAACGTGCCCCGTATCAGCTTTGTGAACAAGATGGACCGCATGGGCGCCAACCCCTGGAAGGCCGTCGAACAGATCAACTCGAAACTGAAGATCCCCGCCGCTGCTATCCAGGTCCCCATCGGATCCGAAAAGGAGTTCGAGGGTGTCGTCGACCTGATCGACCTGAAGTGCATCCGCAACGACGGTCAGCGAGGCGTGCACCTCCGCGTCACCAACGAAATCCCCGAAGATCTCAAGGAGCTCGTCCAGCAGAAGCGCCAAGAGCTGATCGAAAAGCTCGCCGACGTCGATGACGAGATGGCCGAGCTCTTCCTGGAAGAAATCACGCCCACGCCCGAGCAGATCAAGGCCGCCATCCGCCGAGCCACCATCGCCCTCAAGTTCAGCCCCGTCATGATGGGTTCCGCCCTGGCCGACAAGGCCGTCCAGCCCATGCTCGACGCCGTCTGCGACTTCCTGCCGAACCCGTCCAACGTGCCGAACCTGGCCCTCGACCGCTCCCAGGGCGAGGCCCCCGTGCACCTGATCCCGTACAACGCCCTGCCCTTCGTCGGCCTCGCCTTCAAGCTCGAGGAGAACCCCTACGGCCAGCTGACCTACATCCGCGTCTACCAAGGCTCCCTCAAGAAGGGCACCTTCCTCTTCAACACCCGCACCAACAAGAAGGTCCGCATCCCGCGCATCGTGCGCATGCACTCCAACGAGATGGAGGACGTGGCCGAGATCGGCGCCGGCGAGATCTGCGCCGTCTTCGGCGTCGAGTGCGCGTCCGGCGACACCTTCACCGACGGCAACCTGCCCTACACAATGTCCTCCATGTTCGTGCCCGACGCCGTCATGTCGCTCTCCATCAAGCCCAAGCGCTCCTCCGACGCCGACGCCTTCTCCAAGGCCATGAACCGCTTCCAGCGCGAGGACCCCACCTTCCGCCTGCACGTCGACGAGGAGTCCGAGGAGACCATCATCTCGGGCATGGGCGAGCTGCACCTCGAGATCTACGTCGAGCGCCTCCGCCGCGAGTACAAGGTCGACTGCGAGACGGGCCAGCCGCGCGTCGCCTACCGCGAGACCGTCACCCGCCACGCCGACTACGACTTCCTCCTCAAGCGCCAGACCGGCGGGCCGGGAGACTTCGCGCGCGTCATGGGCTACATCGAGCCCAACGAGGGCAAGCCGGAGGAGAACGAGTTCGAGGAGCAGGTCGTCGGCGGCATGATCCCGGACAAGTACCTCGGCGCCTGCGGCAAGGGCTTCGAGGAGGCGTGCCGCAAGGGTCCCTTGCTGGGCCACAAGGTCATCGGCGTGCGCATGATCGTCAACGACGGCCAGACGCACGTCACCGACTCGTCCGACTACGCCTTCAACCTCGCCACGCAGATGGCCTTCCGCAAGGCCTTCGAGGACGCGGGCGGCCAGGTGCTCGAGCCGCTGATGAAGACCACCATCACGGCGCCCAACGAGTTCCAGGGCAACATCCTCATGCTGATGAACAAGCGGGGCACGATTGTGGACACGGAGATCGGCGCCGACGACTTCACGCTCGTCGCCGACTGCAGTCTGAACGCCATGTTTGGCTTCAGCTCGCACATCCGCGCCGCGACGCAGGGCAAGGGCGAGTTCAGCATGGAGTTCAGCCACTACGCGCCTGCGCCGGTGCAGTTGCAGAAGGAGCTTGTTGCCAAGTACCAGAAGGAGCTTGAGGCTAAGAGGACGAAGTAAACTCCTCATACGGTGGAGGAGGACGGATGATTGAGACTGCTGGGTTATACCGGTGTTGTCAGATATGAGTTTTTGGGACCTAGAAGGGTCCAGAACGTATGGAGAGGAGACTTGGACGATTAAGAGGTCGCTCATGTATGATACTTGTGTCTTGATGTTTGTATAAGATGTCACATCACATGTCGTTGTTACATAGAAGGACACGGCATAGCATGGGGGTTGTAAAGAAGGATCCCCTCTCCGGACGAGAATGGTATAGAAGGGTAGTGGAGATAGACAAGACTGCCTAATGATCAAGAATTTGTACACGTATATTTTGACAATAAATTTGAGGTGACAGACCATGCTTAGTTCAGTATGGCAAAGTGATTGAACATGTTGGTGGTGGATGTGGATGATGATGCAAAAGGGGCAGCCCACATACTAAGACCACCTATTAAACAACACAAAATTCATCATTATAATAAAAAATGGTATCCTTGAAAGAACTACCAAAAGGTTATGTCTGAGTGACCGGCAAAATGATCAAACATGGCAAGTATATGTGTGGTTTATATGGCGTTCGAACATGGGACCTCAAGTGCACCAGATATGGTAGATAGCATTTAGATCGCCCTGGCCACTCGGCCAGAGCACCCTTCTGCTTCGGGTACTGGAGGGAAGCGTAATTGTTCCTTATGACCCGGTAGCATCTCGAACAAGGTTTCGCTGTTCCGGGACTTGAACGGAGATCGGATAGAAAGTTCGGATGGAAGCTCCAATGACCCTGGGCGACAGATCGTGCGTATGCTGAGGGCCTCGGGGGCGAAGGAGAGCAGTCGAACATCAAGTACCGGCACCGGACGATCTCGACCATTGCATACTGGCAGCACAGCAGGTTCGTCCAAGACCACAGTTAGATTTGCGAGACCAAATATTCAAGGACCTCACCGCACACAAAAACACCCCTACCCACCTCACCTCCAAACCCAAGCCTCCGTCCCTCAACCAAACTTCTTCTCAAACTTCTTAAACATGCCCGTAACCCCCCTCTCAAGCCGACCCGCATTCTCCTCCAGCTTCCCCTTCCCCTCCTTCTTCGGCGTGTACTGCGCCCCAATCTCGCCCTGCGTGGGGCGATACAGCTGCTGGTGCATCCCGTACTCCTGCCCCGGCGCCACGGGCGGCGCAGCAGCAGCACCGTAATTATACCCGGAGTACCCGCCCACCGGCGGCGCCGTAGCGGGCGGCAGACCGGGACTGGCCAGGCCCGGCGTCCCCGGCGGCGCGAAACCAGGCGACTGCGGGTAGGCGCCGATGGTCATGTGCGGGTGTGCCGCTGCCACGGGCATGGTCGCCGCCCTCGCTAGGCCGGGGTGGACGGGCGGAGGGGTGGCCGAGGCCGTGGCTGCTGCGCCGAGGGAGCCGAAGCCCGGGTACTGGTGCGGCACGGGGGCTGCGGCTGGTACCGGGGGGCCGGGGAACTGCGGTGCGCTGGCCGGGGGGAGGAAGTGCTGTGGCGGTGCGAAGGCTGGCGACAAGGGGCCTGGACCGATGGGGCTGCCGTAGCCGGCTGGCGGGACGAGGCCGGGGCTAAACGGGGTGGTGGCGTCGTGCGCTAGGGTTGCGTGCAGGGGGTTTAGGCCGCCGTCTTCGGGCGGGGGCGTCTTTTCCCTGTGGCGGACTTGCTCGGGCGCGGGCGGCGCGGCGGGGTTGTAGGGGATGGGCACGAAGGCGGCTGGGGGAGAGGCGGCGTCGCTCCCTGTGCCGGAGACGGCTGAGACGGGGGGAGGGGCAAAGGATGGGACGCCGGGTTGGTGGGATGGGGAGGAGTCGGCGATGGCGGCTTTCTCGAGCTGCTGCACTACGGCGCTTACGTCGTTGGGGTGGTGCTGGCGCGGTGGCGGGCCGGGCTCGTCGAGGATCTCGCATTGGGACGGGGCGACGACGCGGCGGATGCCGTTGACGAAGCTGAGGGCGTCTTGTTGGGTCCAGAAGTAGATGTCGAGCGAGTGCAGCTTGTAGTGGTATTTGTTCTGGTTGTGAGGGTCGTAGGTGGGCAGATGCCACTCCTCGTGGCCGTCGACGTCGCCAACGGTCAGGGTGACGACGCAGGTGTGCTTGTAGGAGTAGTGCAGGTGGGTTGTATCGAGGTCTACCGTGATCAGTTTGAGCCGCCACCTGAATAAGATCGGACGCTCTTACAGCCATCGAATGCGTCTTGATCATTCGTGCCGGGTTGGTTCGCGATCTCAACCCGCGCTCTGGCCTGGTTCGCGTCCTCGAAGAGGTAGACGTACGACCCCTTGTCAAACCTGTGGTGTTGTGGTTTGTCGTCGGGCGGACTGTAGAAGTAGTGGATGTCCGCAAAGCTTTTTGTGACCAAACCGTATTAGACAGCTCGTCTTCATCTTCCCTGGATATCAAGCAAGGACTCACAGAACAGCTACGTTCTCTTCTCCTGGCCGGGCAGCCATCTCTGCGGGGCGCTTACAGCAGAGCGCGAAGACAGAAGGGTGGAAGCTCGTTCGAGTCGCGACTCGACCCTTACGAGTGGCTTAACAAATTGAAGTCTGAAAACGACTCGAGAAACAGATTCACTTAAGCAACTTGCTTAAAGCTCAGAGCTCAAAAACAACACGATCACAAGAAGAAGTGACGGAGAGAGTGAGAGAAGGAAGAAGGCCGCAGAACCGCGGCCTGACCTACCGTGACCCTGGCTCCCGCTAACGCATGTACCTGAAGGGGAGCCATCACCATTGGACTGCTACAGATGCAAACGACAGGGTCTTGCGTGACATGCTATGACTTCTTGGTTGAGATGCCGGCGCTTACAGAGCTTCGTGGTTGGAGAAAGCACCAATTGGCGGGGTCGATTGGTGTTTTGTCTGTAATTCCGATAAGAACCATCCATTATCACCGATAGCGATTCTTATCCGCTAGTGGCTTTTCTGCTCGTTAAACAGACTGTGTCGCCAAATTTTGGAGACGGAAGGAGCCGCGTCTTTCGTTCTTTCCCTCAACGACGCAACGACCACTTCAAGACGACGACGAGCATCACCAGATTACGGCGATAACGCTGTTCACTGCTTCATAGCTGGGGCAATTACCAATATAACTGCCTCTTACACTCATTTTCGCCTCTCGTGAGTCAGCCTCATCCTGCGGCGACCCTATCGAAACCTCCGAGCTCACGACTAACGACCTTCACCAGGGCACAAACGCCGCTTCGTCTCTCCTCCCCAAATATCCCCGAGGCTCGACCTCAACCACACATCAAAATGGGCATCCACAGCATAGCAAACGCCTGCTCCCACCTGCAAAACGCCTCGCGCGCCCGGCTCGGCCTGACCTCCATCCCCAACACAAAATACAACCTCCGCCTGATGCTGGCCCTCCACCGCGCAGGCTTCATATCCTCGGTCACGCGCGGCGGGCCCTCGCCGCCGAAGGACCTGACCGCCGAACCCGAGCCCGTCACGTCCCAGAACGTCGCCACCCGGCGGCTCTGGGTCGGCCTGAAGTACTGGGACAACGAGCCCGTCATGAGGAACATCCAGCCCGTGTCGAAGCCGAGTCGGGCGGTGACGAGCGACTTGAAGGAGCTGAGTCGTGTCGCCAGGGGGTTTGAGGCTGGGTATGTGAAGGGGCTGAATCTGGGGGAGACGTTGTTTGTGAGCACGGACCGGGGGATACTGGAGGTGCGGGAGGCGTTGGAGAGGAAGGTTGGGGGGTTGGTGCTGTGCCGGGTTTCGTGATGAGAGTTCCTAAGGTGGAATTGGTTGCGGTTGTGGGCGAAAGGGTGTAGGATATGCGTGATGTATCATAGCAGAGGATGAAGAGACGTGGTTTTTACTCTCCAGTTTGGCTGACTTGATCTGAGAATTTCAACGTCGAGTCGAGGAGCAGTTAAGCTCAATGTGGAGGAGAGCTGTATATGACATCGGGCTCTGTTGCTATGTCATTACAGACATGTAGACCTCTGTACAGCTATATTGTTTGGATATCACTGTGTCCATTAAATATTTATTCACACACACGCTCTTGGTATCAAAACTCACTCGCCTCTGACCACTGAATCAATGCCACAAGTACCGCACAAAGAGGAGAAAGGTGGTTTGTTCCTTGACGAAATGCTTAGGACAGGTATCAACTAAGAGAGTACACGAGAATACACTAGGGTGTCCATGATGCCGTGATTTCTTATCATGCGGCAACCTGTTCCTTCGTCACTGACTCCTCCACTGTCTTATCATCTTCCACTGTCTCCTCCTCTTCCGCAGTCTTCTCCTCCTCTTCCGCAGTCTTCTCCTCCTCTTCTGCTCTTACTGCCTTGACAGCCTCCTCAATGGGTTCAGCGAGCTCCGGGGCAATGGTCTTGTCACTTGACCCGTTTACCAAGGTTGCCTCACTGGGAGCCTCCTCTGCAGCCTCTTGTTCCAGTGCGGCCTCGTCTTGTTCTAGGGGTATTTCATGCTTCGAGCTTTCCGATTCAGTAGGGAGAGGAACCTCGTCCTCAGCCTCCTTTGCAGCCTCAGTCTCCTCCGCAGCACCACCGAGCTGCTCAACAACAGGCGCAACCTCTTCAACCGCGGGCACTTCCTTCTTCTCCTCAGGCTTAGTCTCCTCGTGCTCGGTCTCCTCAGGCTTAGTCTCCTCAGGCTTAGTCTCCTCAGGCTCGGTCTCCTCATGCTCGGTCTCCTCAGGCTCGGTCTCCTCAGGCTTGGTTTCCTCAGGCAGAGCCGCCGGACCATCAATTTGCTTGGCCACCTCTACAGCCTCCTCGGCCGTGGCAACCTTCTCGACCACAGGCGCAACCTCCTTTGCAGATGACGACTGCTCAGCATGGCTCGAGCTCGAAGCCGCTGCTGGCACCGATTTCACGACAGGCTTGACGTGTTTTATCTCCGGGTGCTTCGTCTCCGGCTTGTGCACCGCCTTCTTCACCACCGGCGCAGGAGCAGTCTTCCGCGGAGGCGTAAGAGGCGCCTTGTCATGCGTCTTGGAGGCAGACGCTGTCGTGGGGCGCATCATCCTAGCCAGGAAGCCCTCGTCGACATGCGCTTCCTTCTTTGTAGGGGGGTGGTCCTTGGAGTGTTGCTTCGGCGGTGGTCCGATGCTGGGTCTCGGTCGGCTGATGGTCGAGCTTTGCCTCTTAAGGGGTTTGCTTGCGGCTGCAGCGCTTGCCCTGGTTGCTGTGGTCGATATGCTAGCTCGACTGTGCGATCGAGCTTGGCTCTCTGCGCGGTGACCCGCTGCTGGTAAGGATTGACGAGGGACGTTGAATTTGGTGGCTGAAGCGGCGGTATGTGTGGTAAGTCCAGGAGGCAGCTTGACCGGTCGGGTCGGCGACTTGACCTTTGGTTTCACGAATCCTGTGCTTGCAGGGGACGGTTGCAGTGGAGGTGGCTTCTTTGCCGACAATGAACCTGATGCCGAAGTTGGAGCTGGCTTTGTCGTGCTCACGCTTGCTCTCGGAGCCGATGGCTTTTCTGGATGAGCGGCCTTCTTCTCTGGTGTCTTGGTGGGAAGCTTCGGTGCAGCAGTTGCTGGACTCTTTAGGGGCTTTGTGACGGTCGGCGATTTCGTAGGCTTCGTTAATGTCTTGCTGGCTGTGTTGACCGGAGCCAATGTCTTCCCTGTCGACTTACTTCCGCTAGCTGCGGGTTTCGAAGGCTCTTTAGCCACTGCCTTGCCCTTCCCCTTGTCCTTAACTCCGCCCGTACCGTTCAGAATCTCGCCCTTGGGCGGTATTGGGCCATTTCCAGTCACAGCTGACTTGTCCGTCGGACCGCCCACCGCCATCTTCGTGTTCACCTCTTCCTCATCCACAGTCTTGTCCGGATTTATCGGTGGTGCCAAGACTTTGCCATTAGGCGACTTCGGAAGGGGCAGACTCGGCATCTGGGGGACAGAATCGGTGCGAGGGGACTCCGGTATTGGTTGCTCTCTAAGACTAGTCCTCCTCATTGGAGTCTTCTCGGCCTTGTTTTCTGCAGGGGCACTGGTATTCTCTTGTGAGGTTGTTCTTGACAGGCTCGGAGTCTCGAGGTCGCCGCTGAGTTTCCTGGTCGACACACCACTGACACTCGAATCACGGCTTGTGTCTCGCTGCAGGCCTAAGCGTCCATCCTTCTCGATTGCTATGAAGTTGGTCCGAATTCTAGAGATGGGTCTCGGGGACTCAGTTCCGGCTAGACAATTAGAGGACAGATTAGTATCTCGGCAAGAAGACTCGAAGAGTAGCAAGACATCAGGGGTTATCCCTTTGGGCACATGTAGCGTCTTGAGGAGTAGTGATGATGCAGGTTTCGGAAGACACGAGCTCAAGCGCGTGTTAAGCTCTGTGGTTACAGAACATTTGATTCAATAGAAGGTGGATGTGAAGTCAAGATTATGGAACTTACCGGACCCTGCTCCCGGTGACCTTCCGCGGTCATCTGCTGATGGCGGACTAGTATCGCCTTTCTGTTCGAACATGGCTCGAAGATTCCTAACACCACTCATGTTGGCAGCTTTGTCGGAATGCTGTGCTGGGCGGAGCTTTTAAGGGGACAGCTTGGGCTAGAGCCCCGATCCGGAGAAATCAAGTTGCCGGGAAGGAGCGCCCCAGCAACTAACTGGTGGGTCGGGCAGGCGCGTCGCGATCGTCGATGCGGTCAAGAAAAAGGAGTTGGGATGGCTGTTGACAGCTGCAGCTTCCCCTCCTCTAGTAGGAAGTGTCTTGGATTCCGAGACGCGACTGGCGAGCTAAGGGAGAGCTCTCACCGCGCTTCGACGAATCTGTCGTCCCTCGTTGGTCAAGTTCGATACTCGATAGGTCGTCTTAGTGGGGCCGTTGGTGTGAATGAAGCTGCAAAGGGTTGGATGCCAGCATTAAAGTAAGGTCATATTAGGAGTATAGAGTGTCTTGCAAATCGCCAGATATGTCTTATCGCCAGCAGCATACGAGGGGAAGAGAAGAAACATCAGACGTCGTCAGTGTGTTGGGCATGGTCTGGCATTTAAGATGCATTTATTAAATTAACAGGGTTGCTTTAGGGATGGTCCGGATGGTGGGTTCAGGCTTTCAGGGGACCTGCTTGGAGACGCAGGAGTTGCTCAGGTGTCCAAACGGCGAGGAAAAGGGGGTTCACGGCAGCCAATGCATTGGTTCTGCCCCAAACAATCACGATCGAGGACGAAGAGGCGGATCCGGGATTCTGTCAAGCTGTACACACACGTGTACCTCGTCTGTCGGTATTCGGCTTATTTACGCTGTAGCCTGTGTCTGGTTTCACTGCCTGATCTCACAAGGCTGTCATGAATCATGATGCCGAATGTCAGGAGCAAGGAACCTCGACCCAAGGCAGCTGTCTAAATAAGGCACCAGGTCGTCGAGCTTGTGGCACGAAACCCTCCGTCAACTGTTGGCTTTTCAATCAATCACCATCAGTATTTCGCCTTTACAAAATGCTCACACTCGGTGGTGAAGATCCGTGCTTTCCAGGAAGAGGAACTCTGACGCAGTTTCGAATATACTTTGTCATGCGAAGGTCTTCGATCCTCGCTCCGATCGATATTTATCACTGTGATAAGCAAAGGCCCTCATAGACTTCTTCTGTCTCTCTTTTTGGATGCAAAGCTTCGTGGAATTGTTGGACACATAACAGTGGTTGCCGTAGACAGACAGACAACAAATCACCACATATTGTTCTCGACATGTTCGTCTGTTTGATGTTTCAGAAGATGAAGCTGCATGGCGCTGCATGAAGCTCCAGAGCTTGGACCCCACCGCCCACGCTATCGAATCAGCAAGCGTCCTCTGGTCGGAAGGACCCGAGCGTGCGGTACGTACCTGAATCGACCTCCGACCCCGGACCTAGCGCGGCCGAAAAGCTGGAGATGCCGGGGTTTGTGCCAACGGATGTTGAACTTTTTCTCGACCAAGTCACAGTTGAACCTCGCCTCTTGAGAGTCAATTGAGCAGCAACCATGGCAGCTAGGACTCTAAGAATAGGTACGACTTTCTAATCAATCTCCCAGCAATTATTTTAACCTTCAAACCTAACCCAATTTCCAACTAGGCCTCATCCCCGGCGACGGAATCGGCAAGGAGGTCATCCCCGCCGGCCGCCGCATCCTCGAAGCCCTCCCGGCCTCCCTGGGCCTCAAATTCGAGTTCGTCGACCTCAAAGCCGGCTTCGAGACCTTCGAGCAGACCGGCGCCGCGCTCCCGGACAAGACCGTCGAGGTCCTCAAGTCGGAGTGCGATGGCGCCCTCTTCGGCGCCGTTAGCTCCCCCACCACGCCGCGCAAGGGCTACAGCTCGCCCATCGTCGCCCTCCGCAAGAAGCTCGACCTGTACGCCAACGTGCGCCCCGTCAAGTCCGTCATGACGGCCGCCAAGCCCATCGACATGGTCATCGTGCGCGAGAACACCGAGGACCTGTACGTCAAGGAGGAGAGGACCTACGACGCCCCCGACGGCACGGGCAAGGTGGCCGAGGCCATCAAGCGCATCTCGCAGCGGGCCAGCAGCCGGATCGCGACTATGGCCGGTGAGATTGCGCTGCGGAGGCAGAAGATCCGCGAGGGCGGCGCGTCGAGCATCCACAAGGGTCCGCTGGTGACCATCACGCACAAGTCCAACGTCCTGTCGCAGACCGACGGTCTGTTCCGCCAGACCGCCAAGGAGGCCCTCGCGGCCGCCAGGTTCAGCAGCGTCGCGGTCGAGGAGCAGATCGTCGACTCGATGGTGTACAAGCTCTTCCGCCAGCCCGAGGACTACGACGTCATCGTCGCCCCCAACCTGTACGGCGACATTCTGTCTGACGGTGCTGCTGCGCTCGTTGGATCTCTTGGCCTCGTGCCCTCTGCCAATGTCGGCGAGGGCTTTGCTATCGGTGAGCCGTGCCACGGAAGCGCACCGGACATCATGGGCCAGGGCATCGCGAACCCGATTGCCACGCTCCGCAGCGCCGCTCTGATGCTCGAGTTCTTGAACGAGGAGAAGGCTGCTGCTCTCATGTATGCTGCTATCGACGCCAACCTGGAGGAGGGACGGCTGCTCAGCCCTGACTTGGGCGGTACAGCCAAGACGGAGGAGGTTGTGGCTGATATTCTTAGACGGCTTTAAGCTGGGAGCTAGGAGAGTTTAAATGAGACCTGTATGCTAGGATTCTGCCATACTGCCTTAGAGAGCTTCTGATGATGTGGTGAACAAAATGGTTACTGTATTAGCTGATATGGAGTCAGGTACGTAGATAAAATCAGCGTCAAACTTGCATGCTGCGTCCTGTGCCGGGCCCCTTAAGCCAGCGCTACCTGTCCACCACACACAGAGACGACAATCCCCTTGTTCTCTCTCCACTGGTCTTGTGGCTCAATGGCAGAGCGTCTGACTACGAATCAGGAGGTTGCAGGTTCGACCCCTGCCAAGATCACATTTTGCTTCGTGGAGTTGTGGGACATGACTCGCTCATGTCCGACAAAACTTTTTGTGCTGGACACCGACAGAGCCATGCCCTGAGGCACCATAGCTGCCGCTCAGTCAACATGCCTTTCAGGTGCTTCTACATTTATGTATTCATAGCAATGCGTACTATCGAAGGGCTACCGAATGTCTTTTAGACCACAGTTCCAACTTTGCCCCTTGGGGAGGCATAGCAAAAAAGACTGCACTGCACGAAGCAAAAGATTAAACGAACTCTCCCGCCGGGAATTGAACCCGGGTCCCGAGCGAATTGCTACTGCCGGATGGCGGATGACAAGCTCATATACTAACCACTATACTACGGAAGACTTACAGGTGTTGAGCACCTGTCGTAGACGTGAGTCGTTGATGAACGGGATCGGTTTGTAGTGCCATATATAGCATGACTCGCGATGCCACGGTGTGGATAAGGAAGGGCTCGGCTTCGAAAACCATGTTTGCGGCGGACTAGGGACGTTCACCGAGCTGCGGACCTGCAGCCCGGTAACCCTAAGACGGCGACGTGTTGTAGGAATATGGGATTGAGAACAGCCAAGAGGGTAAAAGAACAGGCATTTCTCTGAATCATAGACTGCCATACTCCGAGATATGCGGAGTCAAGCTGGACACTCGCCAGCCATTCGAAGATTGCTGAAGTGGTTGACGATACGAGCGTCATGGGCCATCGTGAAGATGTTCGTCGAAGCCGAATAGGAGCCCCAGAAACACTCTCTCTTGACAGTCAGGGGACAGTGAAGATTGCGCTCGCAATTGTAAACCCCAAGTCGTCGAAAATCAATTCCATCAACGTGGTAGTAAAGTAAAGTGCCCTTAGCCCTGTGAGACGGTCTTCCCAGCGCAGAGTCTCGGAGCTAAAGAGGTAATCTGCAGCAATGTGGTTGGCCAACAGACGACATGGAAACCTTCGATTGGTTCGGCGACCAGACTCGGGAAGCGGGCGGTAGAATGTCTCAAACACGTTGCGGAGAGGGTCGTATTTGACTCGGCCAGCTGTAAGGTACGACAGTCCAGTGTCTCACCGCGTAAAGTGCTAAAAAGGAAAACCGGGCAGCCTAAGGTAAGAAACGAGGCACAGCCGTCACGAACGGCTGGCAGTGCTGAAGTTCGTTATGCGGGCAGCGACCCAGCCTCACGGGAAGCTGACAGCGCAAGGCAGACAGACTAATTGCCTATAGCCACAGATCTCATCTGTCTTGTACACGTGTTGTAGGCGGCAAACAATTGAGGATGAATATTGATCTCATCTGGAGACAAGCGCAAACAGTGATGTCACAGATGAAGGTTGACGAAGAGATGAGAAATCCTGAAAGCAAGTGGGATGAGGTCGAAGGCGTGGACCTATTGGACGACGCAAAAGGGAAGTTGCGACGGGCACCTTCGTATCGCAATTCGTAAACGACATGCGCGGCAGCCGACCGACTCGTCACGCTGATTTCAATGTCGAAGAAGGTGCAACTGGCCATCTTCGAGGTTCGGTGCTGCTGAAGTGTTTACAGATGAGAAGTCCAAAAGCGTAGGATTCTTCACGTCTGCGTTGGATTCCAGGAGAGGAGCTGAGGCTAATAAGGTATTGTTGCCAGAGTCGTCACCGTGACTTGTCGGCATGGGTCCCTGGCGACTTCGCCGCGTTTAGAGCCAGGGTCCAGGTCTTGGCGTAGCTCCGCTGGTTCCTACATCGTTCCAGCTTTCCGCTGCTGACGAAATATCTCGGTCTTTCCTTGTGCAAATATCCGTACCCTCGTTTTGTGATCCTCGTTGCTGTGAACACCATCGTCCGGTTGCCTTAGGATTGTGTGAACTTCTACGAATACTCTGTGCAAAAGACCTCTTGGTCGATTGGCTTCAACCCCGCCATCGAAGCAACACGACGCTCGAGCTGTAGCCGCTACCAGCCTCGCTCTCCAACCGTCCGACATCCCGTCTCACGAGAGCTTCGCAACCGGCGATTCCGCCATGAGGGAGTCTATATCTCCTCTCTCATAGCACCATCACCACACAACACAGAGGGGCACTAGTATATACATGACCTCTGGCTGCTTAGCCAACACATTTCCGCAATGCGCGTCCCGACACGGATGCCCATACCCGTCTTCGACTCGCCAGCTACAATACCCTGGGAGACGAGATCGTTGAGGATAAGAGACCAGGGCAATGGCCCGCCAATATCAGGAATCGTACGTATCCTTAGACCTCGATGTTCATGAGACCGGAATCTTCGGACTGACGTAACCAGGCCGTTGCCGCCGTCGCTGCCACCGTAGTCCTAATCATAGCCGCCTTCTTCGGCCTTCGACACCTCCGCATCCGACACCAAAAACCGAAATACATACCGACACCTTTCTTAAAACGACTATGGACCGATTGGAAGGTGCCCAAATACCAGCACCGCTACCAGCAGCCGACCGACAATGACGGCGACGCGGCGCTCCGCGGCGCCAACCACATGAGGGATGCGAGGAACAATCTACGCACTTCTCTACGAAATCCTACATCTACAACGGCAGCCGCTACAACAGAAGCGGGCGTCGACCGCAACACGTCGGTCCGCTCGGTCATGACCCTGCCACCCTACAGTATGGACGCGAATGAGCACGAGCGGGTCCTAGGCAGAGAAGGCGAGCGAGGCGGGATAGACGTAGTGGTGGAGATGCCCACGGCCGAAGACGAGGAAGCACTGAGGGAGGAGGAGATGGAGGCGCTCTACCAGATCCGGCTGGCTAGGAGACGGCAGATCGAGGAGCGGGAAGACAGGAGACAACGGCGCCGAGAGGCGAGGGCGAGAAACGACGCGGTCGCTCTAGAGGAGCTGCGACGGAGGGCGAGGGAGAATGCGGACGCGAACTCGGCCGAGGCGGTGCAGGAATTGCGGAGGGAGCACGAGCGTATCAAGGAGACGAGGCAGAGAGCCGTCAGCAGCGTGAGCTATCATGATGTCGGCCTTGTAAGGGCCGACGGCACGAGGTTAAGGGCCAACAGCACCGAGAGCGAAAGAGTCGGCTTGCTCAGCGACGCGGCGAGTATTGCGCCTTCGGCACGATCGGTGAGCGCATCTGGCCCGGGAAGTCTATTCCACCGGCGAGACCGCAGCGCCAGTTCGGTCATCAGCATCGACACGGGCCACAGTCCGCCCGGATCGCCGGGCCTGACCACGGGGGACAGCACTTTCAGCCTCCACAGCCCCGGCGTCCGATCGCGCGCAAACTCGGGCCCCACCACGCCCCGGGCCGGATCCAGTCCGGAGATGATCGACGCCGCGGAGGCGGATCTCGGAGACGTGGACATGCCGCCGCACTCGCCGCCGGGATACGACGACGTCAGCCTAGACGAGCTCACGCCCGCCCATTCGCGGGAGTCGCGGTCGGGGGCCAACAGCCCGTACAACGAGCCGCCGCCGGACTACCCCGGTCCGACGCAGACGAGGAATCACAGGCTGTCGGCGCAGATGGCCGGGTTGGCGGCTTCGGCTTCGGCGACGGAGGAGGAGCGGCCTGAGGGATCTGCGAGGAGGTTGTCGAGGGGTGTTGGCGGGGTGCCGCAGCTGCCCAGTCTGAGGTTGACGAGGTTGCCGCAGATTGTTATTGAGCCGAGTACTGCTACGCCAGGGGACGATGAGAGGTGATGGTGTTAAGGCAAGACGTGTAACGATGTTTGATGATTTGACGGTGGACGCTATCTACGGTACTATGTTACGGATCACGGAGTAACGGAACTGGCTTGGATTTCTCAGTCTGGTCCTTCTCACTAATGCCATATTATTTTCTGGTTGCTCGTACTTAGAATCATGGTGATGATACCTTTGTATATCTGCACAATCCAGTTCTTTCCGGGGGCATCAGAACGTCGCAACCTCAAACCAGGGATCACCACCTTCTCAGAATCTCGAACACTACCTGTACCAATATTAGAAACAAGTTCTGCAAAAGAAAGCTCTACACCTCAGTGAATATGATTCCTGTTTCGACTTTCGAACGACACTAAATACCAAGTTGAGTAATCATCCATCCATCCCCTTGGCGCCGAGGGCCCTCGGAGCCAACGCCGTCCCAGCTTACCGCGGGTATGAGACACCTTCCCCAATCGCGAATTAGCGTAGTACTGTTGGTTGGTCCATTCCCACCTTAAACTGTGCCGTTTTATCCCCGATTAGCTTGAGGGGAAGCTTACCGGCAGCTGGGGTTGATGCTACGAATTTGTAATGACATCGTAGCCGTATTGAAGTCGGCGATAAAGAGAGCACATTAAGAAACTTCGTGGGATCACGAGCTTTGACCTTGAACTCTGCAAGTATAATATCACCGAGTTCATGTTGCTGACGAGAGTGTTTTATGCCCGATGTTCCTGGCTTCAGATGCTGGAGATGTATAAGTGCTGGCTTGACGGCAACCTCATAACTGCCGAACCCATAAGACAGTCATACAGCTAGTCCAGCAGTTCAAGCCTCGGCACCCGAACACCAACGTCAAACATAACAGACATAGATTATAGATCCTAACTACCTCGACACCACAGCACTCTCGAGAGGCACCAGACGACAATATGGAGACCACCATGGAGAAAGACATAAAACGAGACCTCGAGAAAGATCCGGAGCAAGACGCCCCCGAAACAGCCTCCGACACGGACCAAGACCCCGGGGTCATACTCCCGGACAGCGACACCACCGCACCGGCCCCGTCCCCACAAGAACCCTCCCTCTCGCCTCCCCCTGACGGCGGCCTGCAAGCATGGCTGCAAGTCCTCGGCAGCTTCTCCGTCATGGTCGCCACCTGGGGGCTGATCAACACCTTCGGCGTCTACCAGACCTACTACGAGACCACCCTGCTCGCGGGCCGGACCTCCTCCTCGGCCATATCCTGGATCGGCTCCATCCAGGCCTGCCTCCTCCTCGTGCTGGGCCTGGTGTCCGGCCCGCTCTACGACGGCGGCTGGTTCCGCACCACCATGACCGCGGGCCTCTTCCTCATCGCGCTCGGCATGTTCATGACCAGCCTGGCGACCGAGTACTGGCAGCTCATCCTGGCCCAGGGCATCTGCGTCGGCGCCGGCATGGGCCTCTCCTTCCTGCCCTCGACGGCGATCCTCGCCCAGTACTTCTCCTCCCGCCGCGCCCTCGCCATCGGCGTCGCCAGCGCCGGCTCCCCGCTGGCCGGCATCGTCTTCCCCATCATGTTCTCCCGCCTGACGGCCACCCTCGGCTTCGGCTGGGCCACGCGCGTAATCGCCTTCGTCGTGCTCGCCCTGTCCGCCGTCCCCGTGGCCTTCATGCGCGTCCGCCACCCGCCCCCCGCCGTGCGCCGCGCGCTCTTCGACCGCACCGCCCTGGCCGACCCGGCCTTCATGCTCTTCGCGGCCGCGGGCTTCGCCGCCTTCCTGGTGCTGTACGTGCCCTTCTTCTACACGCAGCTGTACACCATCGAGCACGGGATATCCTCCGTCGACTTCGCGCCCTACCTCGTCACCTTCCTCAACGTCGGCAGCGTCTTCGGCCGCGTCATACCGGGCGCCGTGGCGGACCGCTACGGGCCCCTGAACACGACCATCTTCTGCGTCATGGCCAGCGCCGTGCTGGCGTTTGCGTGGATCGGGTGTAGCGACCTGGGCGGGCTGACGGTTTTCGCGCTGCTGTACGGCGCCTTCTCCGGCGGCGTGGTCGGGCTGGCGCCGAGCGTGATTGTTAGTCTCAGCCCGGATATGGGCCGGGTCGGGGCGCGCATGGGCATGAGCTTCGCGTTTAATGGTGTTGCTGTCTTGGTCGGGACGCCGATTGCGGGGGCTATACTGGGGGGTTCGGGGTGGGTGCCCATGATTGTGTTTACGGGTGTTTTCCTGACTGCTGGGTTGGTGCTGTATTCCTCGTCGAGGCTGTTCGTGTGGAGGAAGAAGGGTGGCATGAGGGCGTGATGGTCCGGGTTGTCTGTCGGTCGGTTAGAGGCATTGTGAGCATATACGGCATATCTGGCGTTGGTGTATTTGAAGGCAGCATATAGAAATTGGAGCATATTAGTCAACCATATCTACTTGTGCATGGCCCGAGGGCTAGATGTAGAAGCCTATAACTGCTTCCTTCGCCAGTTCCAAAATTGGGTACTGGCATAGTTATTTCACAGCTACTACCTCACAAGCGCCTGCTGCCATCGTGACTGAGACACCCGAGCTCGAGTAGTATACGATGTCTGTCATATCGAACACCTCACGGATATGCGCACCTCAACGAAAGTCACCATAATCACTTGACTATGAGATGTGCTGCCAAGACTCGAAATTGCCTGCTCTTCGGATAACAGACCGTAAGAGGCGCGCCGTACTAACGAAGCACATTTGGTTCATGCCGCCTTCCCCATCCATAGAAGGCATAGAATCAGCAATATTGTCGCCAACTTGCTTTGGGCGGTGAGAAAAACAGCCAGAGTATTGCTGACTAACACCAAGGACGGGAGTCAGTCAGCCCAAATGAGGCAGGCTACTGGCCGATGTCGAGAGCTCGATGCGAATACCTGTGTACAGCGTAGCCCATGCCAGATGTCGCCATCGGGTTGACGGCCAATGGCATACTGATCGGCCCTGGCGATCTTTGGACCGGCCGGCCTTCGACGTCTGGATGTTTGCGGCTTTGCTGTTTACTGGCAGCTGGCGTGATTCGTAGTGGTTGTTGATCTGTGGTGATCTGGGTGACTCGGCATTTGTCAGGCACGACTAAGCAGGGTGGTCCCTGCCGTTTGCATAATCAGCGTCTGCTTGAGTGTCAGCCCTTATTAAGCGCAAAGGCTGTAGACCCACAAATCACGCATTAGTGCCCGTCGTCATAGTGGGGTTTGAGCGGTTGCAGTGGAGGGGCAACGAGGAGATCTTGATGCTTCGACATGCCTCGACGCCCGTGAGCTTCATGATTCCATACCTTAGCTTATCTCTCAGTTCTCTCTGGAAGCCGGCAATTGTACAGGGCGGGATTCGTTGACCGCTGGATTGGTGTGTGGCACCAAACTCTGAAGTGAGAATGCTTGAAGATCACAGGAGGAGCTCCGGTAAGCTTCCCGAGAACCGCATGACTCGAATCCGACAGCAAAGAAGCGTCGATGCTAGTGCAGAAGTCTGGGGTGGCATTGGTCTGCTTAAAATCAGGGGGGACACTCAAGTACCCAAGTCTCCAAGGAGGCTGGCTAGGTAGATCGGATCCGAAGCCGAATTTGTGATGATTATTGGAGCATGAGCAGAGCATGACCCATCGAGGGAGGCCAGGCTTGGACTGAACTGGCTGATAACAAATCAGTACACAGTACTGCAAGGAGGCATGTCGTTATACCCACTCCTGCTACTTGATGCGGAGAGGTATAAAAGCCATTCCCGCCCGTGGTGCAGCATTCCCCCAAGCTATCGTCCGGAGTGAAACACACCAAGCACAACTGAACCTAGTCGCACATATCACTACTTATTACCCGGTGATCCCCATCAGCTCCTGTTCCAGCGATTTACCTCGACATCCTTTCCCGCATATCCATTCAAAGTCTCGGCTCGAGCAAAACCGTCCAAGATGGCTCCCAAGATCGCAATTGTATTTGTAAGTGGCCACTGGCGCTTGTTTTTCATACGCGGACATGAATGCGGCAACGACAGTATAGACTGTCGCGGGTAGCTGCATGTTCATGAGCGTCGACGGTCTCGATCGCGTGTCGCCGTACACACAAACACCACCAGCTGTCTCAGCTGATCTCGCTTGGACGTCGTTCGGCTCGCTAACCGGTCTGTCGCACAGTACTCCATGTACGGCCACATCGAGAAGTTGGCCGAGGCCGAGAAGAGAGGCATTGAGAAGGCCGGTGGCACCGTCGACCTGTACCAGTAAGTACCATCACATTGGCCAATCTCAGACCCGCAACGTCAGGTTACTGACCAATGCCTGCCAGGATCCCCGAGACTCTGTCCCAAGACGTGCTCACAAAGATGTACGCGCCGCCCAAGAACGCCGCCATCCCCACGCTCGAGGACCCGGCCACGCTGGAGCAGTACGACGCCTTCCTGCTCGGCATCCCGACGCGTTACGGCAACTTCCCCGCCCAGTGGAAGACATTCTGGGACAAGACGGGCAAGCAGTGGTCGTCGGGCGGCTTCTGGGGCAAGTACGGCGGCTTCTTCATCTCGACGGCGTCGCCCGGCGGCGGCCAGGAGTCGACGGCCATCGCGGCCATGTCGACGCTGACCCACCACGGCATCATCTACGTGCCGCTCGGCTACGCCAAGACGTTCGCGCAGCTGACGAACCTCGCCGAGGTCCACGGAGGAAGCCCCTGGGGTGCCGGCACCTTTGCCGGCGCCGACGGCAGCCGCCAGCCGACCGAGCTCGAGCTCGAGATTGCCGAGACCCAGGGCGAGAACTTCTACAATACCGTCGCCAAGGCCACCGGTGCGTAAATCTGGACGGGTTTCCCTCGGGCAGAGTCGGCGGAGGGTGTTTGTTGTGGTGAGCACAGGTGCTAACCTGGACCTGGAAGGCGGAGCGAAGAAGGCGGTCGTGAACCAGCCAGCCCCGGCAGCGAAGGAGGCGCCAGCGGCGAAGAAGAGCAGTCCTACTCCAGCTCCGAAGGAGGAAAAGGACAAGGAAGGGCCGTGTGGTCTGCCGTCCAAGTGTGTGGTCTTATAGAGCTGATGTGCAGCATGTTTGGTACTCTTGGAATCCTATCGATTGATATCAAGTATTCTGTTGAAGCTGTTGCGGCACTGCCACTGATGGTCTCTTCTTACACGCGTCGATCCGACGGCGAGTTTAGCTATACCTGTTCGAATACCTTAATTAGAAACAGTCACTTGACCTACCTTGCGATACCTTCAAGCTGCGAGATAGTGATATCGCGGCTGTCTCGAGATGGATGGCTCGACCGTCAGCACTGCAACATGGTGAACTAGACGATCGGTAGAGTGTCATGATCGAACTTCCAGTTTGGCTTCGAAAATGAAGGCGCGTCTTGACCCGAATGGAACCCGGAAGGTACCGAAGGCAGGGGCGACCCAGCACACCAATCTTGATTGAATCAAGCTTAAACTTTGAAAACGCTAGCTTATGACGGCAGTTACGGCAGGAGCAGCGCGCCTTCCCTTGCTTCGTACCTTATCATCATCGATTCCTGGAATGCTTTCGTTCTGGACTCTTGCCGTGCTGCAAAGATGCGGCGTTGATGATTCCCATAAGGGGCTAGACACCAAAATTACACTCGTTGTAGCACACCGTTCGAGCCGCTGCTGCTTACATGCGGCCTGTTGGGAATACGAATCTATTTTGTCAGCCCCTCGGCCTGCGATAGGTCCTTGTCGCTTTTTGGGTGTCCGGGTCGCACGGTCACACCACACCTCGACCAAATTCCAGGGTCCTAAAGTCTTGGCGCGGTCGACCATTTGACACGACGCCAGCTGCGTATCGCCCGCGACGGGTGCGGATGCTACGCTGTGCCCAAATTGGAGCTGTCAAATGTTCAGGTTGGGCAATGTACGAGGCGCAAGTTCTCATGCCTTTGTCTCTACTCTCTAGACACTTGTCGCGTCGCGCTGTCTCGCGTCTCGTCTCGCAAGAGTGGGCTTCCCATACTGTGCAGACTGTGCAGAAAACCTGGAACTTATCCCTCTAGTCTCAGCCGATCTCGAAAAGGGGCATTTGGATGATTGTAGCCGTTTGGGGCGTTGGCATTCCTGCCTGGCCTCCTCAAACACAGCTGACAGTCAGACAGTGACACGGTTTATTGGGTCCCTATCAGATCTACCAATGCACCCACAGAAGCTCGGAAGGGATACCGAATCATGGTCGCTCAACAGTCGAGCTAGATGTCAATCTCATCTCCACTAAGCTCCTCCCCCAGGAATTCAACTCCCCCCCCCTGGTCCTGACCCCCTCTACCTAGCGTGCACTTGCATTGGCTTGGCCCCCATAGACGATTGTGCGTGTGTTGGCTCATGGATTCACCTGGTAGTCAGGCAGTTCAGGAAGGGGCATTCGGGAATTCGCCGTCAGCCCTCTCCTCCTCCCTAGAGGTACAGGAGGAATGAGTCCTGTCTCAGTGTCAGCCGTACAAATGTACATCCCCCGCCGCTTCCTCTTGTGCAGCCCTCCTTTCCGTCGTTCCCTCCTATCCAACCTTTGTGTGTTTCGCTGTTTCTTGCTCACGGGTTGATAGAGGCTTCAACAGCATCTTCTATCTTCCGTTCTCTTTGAGGCGACAGCCTGACTACTCTCGTTGTTTCTTAGTCTTACTAGTTACTAGATTACCCTTACGCCGTCATGAATAACTCACTCTTCAGCAACCCCAAGCGGGTAACGCAGATGCTCTGGCTTGCCGCCGGTCTTCTGTTCTTCGTCGCCGTCTTCCACTCTACTGGACTCGGCTCTACATCCAAGGACTGGGTCAGCTCGACCGTCCAAGGCGTGACCGGGTCATCCGGACAAAGATCCTCCCTAAAAGAGTACATGAGACTTGCAGAAGCCTCGTGGCTGAAGACGGTCAAGCAACGTCACGAGCTTATTGCAAAGGACTGGGGCACAGTTGACAAGATGCCCTTGTAAGCCGCTCCCCCATCACCCAGCGACAACCCTCGTGTCGTGACCGAGCTTGGATGCTTACCAGTGTCCTTTAGATATGCCGCCCATACGCCAGACGAGTACTTCACCACCCCGTACACGGCGTGGGACTTCACACCCGCATCGTACGGTTGCCCGCACGAGATGGAGCGCATCGGCCGCATGGGCGACGGCGGCAAGTGGGTGTGCGGCATGTCCAAGTTCGAGGCCGCGTCCAAGGTCAAGCCCTGCATCATCTACAGCTTCGGCGTCCGCGACGAGTCCTCGTTCGAGAACGAGATGCTCTCGCGCACCAACTGCGAGGTCTGGGCCTACGACTTCTCCGTCGTCGACTTTGGCGAGCAGCTCGAGTCCAGCAACCGCGCCAGGGCCAAGTTCATGCAGGTCGGCATCGCGGGCAAGACGGATAAGACCCGGAACCCCCCCTTCTACAGCATTGCCGACTTGATGAAGATGAATGGACATGACTACATGTGAGTGTCGATACTGGTTGCCATCGACCCGGCTAGAAGCTAACGAGAGCACAGCGATATCCTGAAAATGGACATCGAATTCGCCGAGTTCGAGGCCATGGACGGTCTCAGCCGCGACTTCCCCGCCGACAAGGGCTACGAGCTGCCCATCGGCCAGCTGATGATTGAGATCCATCTCTTCAAGGGCAGGATCGACTCCAAGACGTATCTCCAGTGGTGGGAGCGCCTCGAGGTCCGCGGCCTTCGGCCCGCATGGACGGAGCCCAACCTCATCGCCGTTACTATGAACGCAAACGGCGACAAGGACCCGAACATGGCAGAATACACCTTGATCAATGTCATCGACAAGCGGAGTGTTATATTGCAGTAGACTGCGACGCGGTGTCGGCAGGCGGATGTAATTAGTCTCCAATCGATCCTGTACAACATTGTCTCCCTGGTTCGGTAAAAGACTGGTGCTGCAGGTGAACGGATGCCACTCTTCTCGTGGCTTATAATGGTGCGAGTGACGGGGTGTATAGATACTACCAAGACTCGAGGCAAGAACTAGACGGCAGTGCTGACCGCCTCGGAAATGAAAACCGTCCAACCCCTAGCTGTCCTCCCTCCTGATTCAGTGAGTCGCACTCAATTACGGATGTCTCAGCCTGCCACAGACATGATTTCGCTTGCCACTCGTGTGAATTAGCAATGACGTCCAGTAGCCACATCAAACATCGGGCTGCTGTCCCAAGTGTAGGCAACCTAGATCGCCTACTACAATCATCGGCAGAAGACATGTCGATACTTTTCCGCGACTTATAGTTATGACCGTAATAGCAAGGCTAAGTGCCAGCAGCAGAATGCTAAGACCGCCGCCACACTCCATCTTGTACATTGCATAACGGCCATCACAGTCTAGTGTGATATGATCCGATGCTCGATTATTTTCCACAAACGACCAAGAAGCCCATGCCAAGACTAAACCGATCGTAGATACCTAGTCACATTTACTGTCATTCATGGCCAGCTGCATGACGGTGTGGTGTTTGAGGTCCTGAGAGATGTGTGGGAGGCGCTGAAGTCGGCCGCGCTCGCTACTTGACGTCCCATTGTGGGGTCAAGACGTGTAAGTCGGATTCATCATACGGGGGAGCTTTTGGAGTATAAGTAGGACGTAAGTAAGGGTACCTTGGATATCGGAAATTCCAAAGACGGTCTTGATCATTTCCAGAAAAAAAATATAGAATATCATCTGGGAAAATGGCGGCTGAGAAGACGGACAACTGGTCTTCCGAGGTGACCTGCACACCTCACTTATCCCGCTCAGGATTCGGCCATCCCTGCTAACACTGATGCAGGCCTACCAACACTCGGCCTCTTTCGTGCCCAAGCTCGCCACAAAGATAGTACAATGGCTTGATCCCCAGAAGGACGATCACATCCTCGATATCAGGTGCGGCGGTAGGTTTACACTCACCAACGAATCTGTTCATGTCCAGTCTAACAGAGATGGCCAGACGGCGTTCTCAGCCTCGACCTCGCCCGCACCGTATCGGAAGGCGTCATACACGGCATCGACAGTTCACCGTCCATGATCAACGCAGCCCAAAAAGCAGCCGCGGATAATGGCTTACAGAAGACCAGCACGTTTGAAGGTATGTTCTGTCTCAGCCCATCCTCCCGCGGTACAAGTGAGGGAGAGCTAAGAGTTCGCGCAACCAAAGTCCTGGACGCAACCGACTTGATCAACCGCCCGCACTTCCAGCTCTACAACAAGGCCTTCTCCAACGCAGCGCTGCACTGGATCCTGCGACCCGAGGCGACCCGCGAGGCCTTCTTCAACGGCGTCAAGGCCGCCTTGACGCCCGGTGGCACCTTCGCCTTCGAGATGGGCGGGCTGGGAAACTGCTCCGAGCTGCGGTGCGCGCTGCTCATGGCCGTGGGGCGCCGGGTCGGGCTGGCCAGGGCTCAGGAGGCTGATCCGTGGTTCTTTCCGGACGAGGACTGGGTTACGGATGTGATGGAGAGGAAGGTTGCGGGGTGGAAGATTGAGAGGATTGAGAGGGAGTGGCGGCCTACGACGACTGATTCTGGGGGCGTGGACGGCTGGATTAGGTTGATGGGGAGGCAGTTCTTTGAGTGCCTGCCCGAGGAGCAGAGGGAGGAGTGTATACGCGAGGTGGTCGATGTGCTGGAGGTCGTGTGTGCTAAGCCTGGGGGTGGCTATATGTTTAGCTATGTGAGGTTGAGGGTTCTAGCTAGAAAGACTGAGTAACTCTAGACCTAATGATGAGAGAGATTCATTGCTTGTCTAGGAGAGAGATAGGAGTGACGACGAGCGAGCATGAGAGATGAATAACGGGACCAGGTACCCCAGAAATAACAGCCAATCGGATGCTGCAGAGCGAGGGTTGGCCAAGAGGCGGAAACGGTGGAGCTCCGATAACTCAGGTTCCAGTCTGATAACGACCTCAGTTTTCCGGCGTGTGCTTTCGCTTTGTCGATGCATCCACATCTCGACTTTAGCATCATCCCGCAAGAGTTGTATAGGTGCTGAACACTATCTAATCAACACAAAATGTCGGCCGACGATCAAGCATTTCTGGATGTCGTAAGTACAAGCTGCACACTCGGCAAGAATCGCCATGACGCGTCGCTGAACTAACCGAACATGACGACGATAGCTCTCCTCCATTCCAACCGACGCCAAACGCTATTCCGGTGATGTGGCCGACTACATCGACAAGCAGGTCGAGAAGGCCGCAGATCTCCTAAAAGACACCCTCGCCAAAGCCCCATGGATACCCGAGTCCATCCGGCCGCGACCACCTCCGCCCGAGCCGCCGAAGCTGATCGCACTGCCGTCGTCGGCATACGAGAAGGTTCAAGACTGGGTGACGAAACACAAGATCCTGACAGGCGTCATCGTCCTCACTACAGGTATCGTCGTGTACCGAACATACAGGAATAGCAGGTACTGCCGCAAGACACGGCGCGCAAAGCGGGCAAGGAGCGGAGGTCGCCTGGAGGTGGTCGTCCTCGCCGGCTCACCAACGCTGCCCCTGACCCGGTCTCTGTCCCTGGACCTGGAAAGGAAAGGCTTCGTCGTGTTCATCGTATGCAACACCATCGAAGACGAGATTATGGTGCAGAACCTGGCCCGACCTGACATCCGGCCGCTCACCATCGACATCACCGACGTAAGCACCTCACCCTCTTATCCTGGCAAAATAAACCCAACTAACACCCTCTAGCCCCCAAGCGCCGGCTCTTCAATAGAGCGCTTCGCCCACTACCTCCAAGACCGGCACTCCCCCGTCCCAGGCGCAAAGCACCACCACCTAACGCTCAAAGCCGTCCTCTTGATCCCCTCCCTCGCATACCAAACCTCTCCCATCGCCACCATCCCGCCCTCCAGCTTCGCCGACCTCTTCAACACGCACCTCCTCCACCCCATCCTCACAATCCAAGCCTTCCTCCCGCTCCTCACCGCCCGCCTAGGCTCCTCCGACAAGGCACCCCCCAAAGTCCTAGTCTTCACCCCCTCCATAATCTCCTCCATCAACCCGCCCTTCCACGCCCCGGAGGCAACAGTCTGCTCCGCCCTCTCGGCCTTCACCGAAGTCCTGGCCGCCGAGCTTCGCCCGCTGTCCATCCCCGTCACGCACATTCAGCTCGGCACCTTCGACTTCCAGGGCTTCACCCCGGAAAAGAGCCACCAGACGGCCCAGCAGCAGCGCCCCGGCAACAGCTACCAACCGGGCCTCCTCATGGGCCCCGCCGAGAACGCCGAGACGCCGCTCGCCTGGCCCGAGTCGGCGCGCCACGCCTACGGGCGCAACTACGTCAGCCAGTCTGCCTCGGCCATCGCCGTGGGCCGGATACGCGGGCTGAGGGGGAGTAGCCTGCGGAGTCTGCACAATGCCGTGTTTGATGTCATCGACGGGAGTAACACGAGCGGTGTGGTGAGGATTGGGCTAGGTGCTAGTGTGTATGGTTTCGTGGGGCGGTGGGTGCCGAGGGGTCTGGTGTCGTGGATGATGGGGATTCGGCGGGTGGATGAGCTGGCTAGCTGGTCGAGCAGCGGGGGTGATAGTCCGCGGGCCGGGTCGGCGGGGAGTAGTAGTGGCAGTGCCGGGGGCATGGACTATGTTAGTGTGCCGGTGGGGGATCTGCCTGGTGGTGCGGATGTCTGGAGGGAGCTGTAGGTTGGGGAGCACTGAGGGTATGCTGTGAGAGGGGCATTTGCATTTGCATGTGGGAGTGAGGCGTTGTGGGATAGATTCTCCTCTATATAGACATCACGACTCTGGATGAGGAATGAAGCACATAATATGTACCACTGTCACTGGTAACACTGCACGCTCCTTGCCCGAGCCGCGGCTCTGGGATCAACTCCCTTGCCTGGAGAATATATCTGTATATGGCACTCTAACGGTAACGGATGATAGTAAATCAGACACATAATCACAAAAGCGAGCAAGAGGTATTCTCCAAATTGTTGACCGTTCAATACTGTACATTCCACCACAATCTCAACATCAATCTATATTACAGGCCCTTGTTCCTCCTCACAACTAGTTCTCCCTGTCGATGCCCAGCAGCAGAACTCACAGCTTCCCACCAGTCAGCTCCTCCGCAATGATCTTCTGCTTCCTCGCCGTCCTAGTCGCATCAGGCTGGTACATCTCATACCCCATATTGACAGGGTTGTCCCTCCCATACCCCTGCTGGTCAATCATGGCGCTCGTCTTGATAGGCGGACCATCAGTATCCCAGATGCTCAGCGCATCCGACACGCCCTTGGTCGAAAAGTAGTTCTCGTCAAACAGCTCATCCACCTTCCTCGCCAGCTCCGTCTCATCAACAATAAAGTCCTTGGCAGCAATGTACAGCTCCGACAGAGCATCACCCCTCGCCTCGGCCCGCGCGGCGTGCAGCTTGGCCGTGCGGCGTGCGCTCTTCCTCGCCGTCTCGAAGCGCGCCGGGTCCTCGCGGACGGCGAGCTGCTCGGCCACGGAGGCGAGGATGGTCGAGCGGGTGAGCACGTCGTCGGCCCTGTCGGGCGCCGTGGCCGCGCGGCGGTGCGCCTCGCCCTTCTCCCTCGTCTTGCGGGCGCGGAAGTCGTCCGAGCCGGACTTGCGGTCGTACAGGCCCTTGAGACCCGCCGAGAGCGCGGAGCGGCGGCTGTGCGCCATGCGCCGGCGCCAGGCCTCCAGCTCGTTCTTGGGGGCCGCGCCGGATTCTTCTGCGATGGAGAGCGGGGTGGCGCGCATCACGTAGTCGGGCGCGAGCTTGCGGTCGCCGGTCTTGCGGGGGAAGATCTCGCGGGGGACGGGGAGGTGGCCGCGGACGGGCGGGCGGCGGACGAGGGTTGCTTGTGGGGGCTCGGGGACGGAGATGTATCTTGGGGACTCCGGTGGGATGCGCGTGGAGGATCGAGGTGCTGCTGGGGATTGGGAGGCGGAGGAGGTGGTGCTGAAGGTATTCCGGAGGCTGGTGGTTGCTGTCCTCGGTGTCGTGGAGGCGGAGGTTCGACCGGCGAGGCCGCAGAGCGACGGCCGTGGTATTGGCGGCGGCATCTTGATGGTTTGAAGCCCTTGGACTAGAGCTCAACCTGTTGTATGTATGGGTGTCGGTGATCAGCCAAGCAACCTCGAAAGCTGGCTGGTGATGGTTGTCGTCGTGGAGCTCAAAGTCCAGTTGAGAATTATTTGGCCCGGCTGCACATTTGTCCGTTGCCGGGACGTCGGTGCGTTTTAGGCCGTTTCCGCCGACCAAAAGTTTTGGAGACGGCTGGGAAACAAAAATGCCCATCCAAATTTTCTGAGCTTTTCAATCTCCAACCCCACCAAAAACCACCTACATTTTCCGCCTCTTTTCCAGCAGACTCTCCCATCTGCACACCTCTAGACCACCCTTGGGAGCCTACCAAAGACACAATGGGTACAGGAAAGAAAGAAAAGAGCCGTCTTGTCCGCCAGGGCAAGACGGGGGACGGCATGCAGAATGTCAAGGTGAAGGGTGAAAACTTCTACCGGTGAGTGCCCATGTCTGGCAATGGGAATGGCAAGGAGCAAAAACTGACAATCATGCAGTGGTCCCGAGAAGCTCAAGAGGCTCAACATGTACAAGGGTGGAAGGGCACAGCGCAACGCCGACGGAAAGATCACACAGGCCGCTTCGTACCAGTCGAGAGACATTCCCACAGCCGTGATCGAGCCGAACCGGAAATGGTTTACCAACACCCGCGTCATCTCACAAGACACCCTGAAGTCCTTCCGGGAGGCAATCGCAGAGAAGGACAAGGACCCGTACCAGGTCCTCCTCAAGAGCAACAAGCTGCCCATGTCGCTCATCCGCGACGGCCAAGACGTCAACGGCCTGAAGCAGCACCAGGCTAAGATGACGGTCGAGAGCCAGCCGTTTGCCGAAGTGTTCGGGCCCAAGAAGCAGAGGAAGAGGGTCAAGCTCAGTTCGACGACGATCGATGATCTGGCGCAGGACGCCGATAAGGGCCTGGAGCAGCACTTGGAGAGGCTCGAGCAGATCAAGTTCCTGAGCGGCCAATCTGGTGTCGGCGCAGATGGTGCTGAGGCGGTCCTTGCGGAGGACGACTACACAATACCCACTGCTAAGGAGCCTATCTTCAACAAGGGCCAGAGCAAACGTATCTGGAACGAGTTGTACAAGGTCATTGACTCTTCTGGTAAGATTCCCAGCATGCCTGTCCTAGGCAACGTCCTTTGCTAACTTATGCAGATGTCATTCTTCATGTCCTCGATGCCAGAGATCCTCTAGGCACCAGGTGTAGGAGCGTTGAGAAATACCTCCGCGAAGAGGCGCCACACAAACACCTGGTCTTTGTCATCAACAAGACAGACCTGGTGCCCACAAGCGTAGCAGTAAGTTCACATTGTCTTTCCGTTCACTATGTTTCCCGCGATTACTCGCGTTCCCAATGGTTTAGTCAGGGTACTCCAGTTCTCTCTTCGGAGGGATATCTACTGTGGGATGCATCCGTTACATCGTTGGGAGATCAATATCCACCTCCCATGCCCTTGGTTTCCGGATCGAGGGTGGATGGTCTCCGTCTTGGGGGCCGTCAAGGGAACCGGACGTGTTCCATTAGAGTTGAAGACAACCACCACATAACTGGGTGGCTCGTGGTCGTTTTCTTAGTAATGTCTCATACATTCTTGTTTTCCTTTTCGACTTGTTATCACTCGCAAAGTTCAACCTGTAACGAACTTGAGGCTAACATGAATTAGGCAAACTGGGTGCGCGCCCTTCAAAAAGAATACCCGACATGTGCCTTCAAGGCCAACATAAAGAACTCCTTCGGCCGAGGCAGTCTCATCCAGCTACTACGGCAATTCTCCATATTACACGAGGACAGGAAGCAGATCTCGGTCGGCCTGATCGGCTACCCCAACACAGGCAAGAGTTCCATCATCAACACACTACGAGGCAAGAAGGTCTGCACCGTCGCCCCCATCCCCGGCGAGACCAAGGTGTGGCAGTACATCACGCTCATGAAACGCATCTACCTGATCGACTGCCCGGGTATCGTGCCTCCCAACCAGAACGACACGCAAGAGGACATTCTCCTCCG
This sequence comes from Coniochaeta ligniaria NRRL 30616, assembly GCA_001879275.1. NCBI lineage: Eukaryota > Fungi > Ascomycota > Sordariomycetes > Coniochaetales > Coniochaetaceae > Coniochaeta > Coniochaeta ligniaria. The sequence goes on along the minus strand of KV875099.1, from coordinate 2,519,279 downwards.
CGGTGTCGTCCGTATGGAGAACGTCGAGAACCCGGAGCAGTATATTCCTGCCGTGCTGAAGAAATGCAAGAAGCACCACGTCGAGCGGACTTATGAGTTGACGGGCTGGGACACGCACGTCCAGTTCCTCGAGCTATTAGCCCGCAAGGGCGGTCGTCTGCTGAAAGCAGGCGAGCCGGACCTCGACGGTGTGGCCAAGATGGTGCTCAACGATTTTATGCGGGGAAAGATCCCTTGGTTTACTGCTCCGCCCAAGGTTGAGAGCATGGAGGGCAAGGTCAAGGAAGGCAGAGAGGGTAGACTGGGCGAGATGCCGCTTAAGCGGAAGCGGGAGGAGGGCGAGACGGATACGGTTGGTGATGCGTCGTTTGCTGATGACTCGGTCGTCGTCAGTGATGATGAGGAGTCTGAGGATGGGGAGGGTGAGGGTGAGGAGTTTAGTGGGTTTGAGACGGAGGCTGAGACGGAGGGGGGTGCGAAGCTGGATGCTGAAGAGGGTGCGGGGGCGGAGGATATGATTTCACTTGGCGGTTCGGATGATGAGGATGAGGATGATGCTGAGCAAGCGGAAGGCGACGAGAAGGCTGAGGAGAGCGCCGAGGAAGAGGTTCAGAAGGAGCCGAGTCCACCGCCAAAGAAGAGGAGAAGTGCTCGTGTTGCTGGGGCTATCTCAAGGCAATAGAGCTTAGGGTGATGTGGTTCGGACGGTCACGATGAAAGAATAATGATACCCTCTGGCACAAGCTGCTGCCAACGCCTACTGCCCATTCAATTCTCGACGTCGCCTGAACTCAGTGATAAAACGCTTCGTTTAAAGTTCCTAATATTGTTGCCTCTCATCACCTTCAATCATAACCACCACTCCAGCCGAATACGGTCACAGTCAACAAATTCAACACAGCGACGATGTGTTTCTCAGCAGTCGCCAATCCTCCTTTACACGTTCCGAGATAGCCTCCTGTTGATTTGCAGAATGACGGGCGACCTTCATAGCCACGGCTGGTGCTAGATGCTAGAACCTGATGCACCTAGTTCCGAAAAGCAGTGAAATCGCCCGGTTTGTATGGTCGTGAAGGGCCGTTTGGGGTTGAAAAAGCAGTGAAATTGCCCGGTTTGTATGGCAAGATTGGGCTTGGAAAAGCAAACCGGGCGACCTCACTGGATGGCAATAATAACGAGCTGCATGCTCTCGTTAGCCAATCCCGTGAAAGCTTCATGCACAAGATTATTCCACATCCGGCTGCGGCTCACTCACAATCGAAGACCTTCGCTCATTTTTCGAAAGTAATGGCACCGTCACCGACTACTAGGGCCGGGGAGTAGGCACCTAGGTTGACGTTGAGCGGAATCGCAACGGTGAGCGTTGCGAGGGTGGCCACTATGGCTGCGATGACTGACCGGGCGAGCATGTTGGTGGGAGATGAGAAAATTAAGATGCACCTGTGCACTTTGTATTAAGGCTGATTATATATGAAAAGACAAGAGTAAAGAATGAGATTGATCGTATCAAACGAAGGTATGGATGGCAGTGTAGAGGAAGAGTAATCAGAGGGAAGACACGAGAAGAGTGTTTGGCTGGAGGTTATATGTAGCAGAGCAAGAGATAGCAAGTCTGTCACCGGGAGCACGGCCTAGACTGCATCGTGTAACTGCCAAGTTACTGTCGGCCGTGAAAGAGTGAAGGGTCTGGACAGCCAAGGTAGCCAAGGCGTGTCGAGGAGGCGGCGATCAGATAGAGGGCGAAGTGTTTCAGGTTATTTCTCTTTGGGTCGGTGACAGCATGGACAGATCCCAACGTTGGAGAAGACAGAAATGGTGACGGGAGATCATAAGTTTCGGATAACTTGGCGCACCGGTGACCGTAATAATGGTACGAGATATATACATAATGACCATCTTGGATCGCTTGCTAGCTTCAGAGATAAGTTGCCAACCGTAAAACATATACTGCGAAAGATTACGAATAAACATGGAGTAAATCCCGTCCAAAATCACACTGTCCCATTCCATCTCACAGCTTAGCCTGCCTCTGCGGTATCTTTACAACAACCTTCCCCCATGTACCCCGACTCCCAAGCGCATTCAGCGCATCAGGTATACTCTCCAGTCCAACAAACTCCTTATCCGTAAACACCGTCCCCCTAAACTTGCCCTCGGCAACAAGCTTCATAATGCCCTTCCAGACAGCAGCCTCGGTGTCCTTCTCGCTCACCGCATACCTACCCCAGTGAATGCCGACAAGGCTGATGTTCTTCAGCAGCACCTTGTTCATGGCCACCTTCTCGATGTTGCCGGCCGCAAACCCGACGATTAGGATGCGTCCGTTCCAGGCGATGCACTTGGTGCTCTTGTCCACCAGGCCCACGGGGTCGTAGACAATATCGACGCCTCTGCCTTTGGGGGTCATCTTCTTGACCTGCTCGGGCCAGGTGTTGTCTCTGTAGTCGATGACGTGGTCTGCGCCGAAGGACTTGGCGACCTCGAGTTTGCGCTCCGTGCCAGCGGTTGCTATCACTGTTGCGCCGAAGGCTTTGGCCACTACACCATCACATCAGCACATTACCGCACATATTCTTGTGAAGTGACCTGAGCTCACCCTGAACAGCAGCCAACCCCACTCCTCCCGCCGCAGCATGAACAAGCACATAGTCTCCCTCCTTGATCCCAGCCCTCACCACCAGGGCCCCGTAGCTCGTCGGCGCAGTAACAAACAGGCCCGCCGCCTCATCAAACGACCAGCCCTCCGGCACGGGCAACATACCGCCCTCCTTGGCCAGTAACTTGGTCGCGTAGGCGCCCTGAGTCGCACCAAACACCTTGGACCCAACCGGAAACTTGGGGTTGGACAAGCCGGAGGGTGTGGCGAGAACGACACCTGCGAACTCGGCGCCCGAGATCCATGGGAACGGCGGCTGGTTCTGGTACTTGCCCTGGATCTGCAGGATGTCGAAGAAGTTGGTTGCGGCGGCGTGGACTTCGACTAGGTAGTCATTTGGGCCTGGGACGGGGTCTGGCAGATCTGTGACTTTGAGTTCGTGGGGTCCCTGAACGAGTTAGATAAGTTGACCAGTGAGAAGAGGGATGAGTGAGCTTGCCTTGACATATTGGCTGATCTGGATGCCTCTCATCTTGACGGTACAATATTTGCCTATGTACAATGGAGTGAGGAGAAAACGCAAAGAAACACGGCGCAGTGATACAGAACAGGGAAACCATACAAAACTTCAGGAAGGAGCTCCAAGATTGACATACATAAGAGGCAGGAACAAGCTGAGTCGAATAGGCTGCTTACAACCGAGGTACCGATTTTGGCTTAGCCCCGACCCGCTGTTTTGGCATCACCTTCAGACAGCCCAGCACATTGTAACGAAGCTCGCTTACCATACCTTCTTGGTGAAGCCGACCCAGCGCCCAGCGCGTTTGAGTTCCCTAATAGGTTTTTCTTCTATTATCTTTGGCTGGGGTTCCATTGTCCGGCATACTGACGAGCCCTGCCTCAGCGGACATCTTACCACATGACCCCGAATCGAGGACTTCACCTTCGAGTCGAAGCATCTTAGGCGGATTCATGGATGGCAAAAAATGAGCAGCATAGATGTTCCTGCGAACGTTGAGGAACATGCTGACGCGATCCTTCGAGTATGTTCGTATCACCGACGGGACTTTGACCTCGTCGTAGTTCGTTCGCGCCCACACGATATGCGCCTCGTTCAAGGGTCTCTTCGGGCAGCTTTCGAGACGTTGCCGACCGCTGAGCTCGGGATCTTGGGTCGTCTACCCGCAGAACTCATGTCCATAGTCCTCCGCGGGCTCGATGTTCGTTCTTTCTTCTACTTCCGTCAAGTCAATCGCCGAGCTCGCGTCCTATCAACCGGACTGTGGGAATATGAACTGGTCTCCAAGCATGCGTTGGAGGGCCTGCGAGGTCTATTGCGCGCCGAGCTTGCTCACTGCTTTACTATCGACGACCTCTATCGGACTCTTATAACGGATAAATGTACGACCTGTGGGGCTTTTGGAGGGCTCTTGTTCCTCTTTACCGCGGAGAGATGTTGCTTCGAGTGCCTCCAGTCTTCGGCCCACTACCGCGCCCTCCCTCCATCTGCTTTTGCCAAACTCGCAAAAATATCTCCAAGTCGACTCAAGCGCCTATCGGGACTAAGTTTACGGACCGTACCTGGTATCTATAATATGATGGAAAGGCCAGTGAGACGACCAAAGTATCTGATATTTGAAGAGAAGGCTATACAGACGCTACTTGGTATTAGGGCTATTGGAGAAGACTCGATTCGAAATTTGAGAAGCCGGAGAGAGCAATCAGACCAACGTTTTATGACAGCTACGGCATATCCGTACTACAGCTTGGAGAATGCCAAACTCGAGCGTGGTGTCAGCTGTAAAGGCTGCCAAGTTCGTCTGGAACTTGTTCACGGTGATTTGGATCATCGAGATCAGGTGTTTTCGACACGGGGCTTCTTGTTTCATTTCTCACGATGTGTGGAAACACAGCATCTCTGGGCTGAGAGCAAAGGGGGGACGCGAACTGTCAAGGAGCCAGAGCTCACTCGCCGCTGTGGCTATTTCAACCAGCTAGGTTCTGACGGGCGCCCTGCATAACACTTCAGAACGTGTTCTATCCAGGTTGCCCTCATGACGTACAGAATGTATGCTATCCCTAGATCGTCCACTGGTACAAAAGCACCCTTGGTCTGTTGTACATCCCGAAGTTAGTCTTCACAGCCGGGCGAAGGTACCGATCGGTTTGCTTTTACGGAAGGTAATTCGTGCGTTAAAGGGATCGCTCTTTCTTGCTGTCTCTTTTCCATACATAAGGAATCCAACTTGAAGTCCAGACAATGCTTGGAAAGTCTCAATGCCCACAGAATCATGAAGCTATCTACTCTGGGTCCGAAAAGTACTTCTTTGCAGCGTTTGGATAAACCAAGTGTCCATCACAGTAGTTGGTCGAAAACCTTTCCATCTGCTTCTTGACAGGCTTGCACTGTCGTCGGCCGATTTGCCCAGTGTGGAAACGATCTGGCATCCGCGGATGATCGACCATCTTGACATCGAACGCACCGAGTATCTCGCTCTATTGACTCAGGAATGCAAATGGAAGGCGGATTCTGCATCAGAAAGAATGATTGCTAAGATGGCGCGCTTCCCCTGGGAGATCCAATATATGGAAGCCGAAACCCGCATGTACCAGGTCCTTGAGGGCCGGGGCATCGCTCCCGAATTCCTCGGGCATATCCACGAGGCAGGCAGGGTCATCGGATTCCTTCTGGAGAAAGTTCCGGACGGACGGAACGCTGAGCCAGCCGATCTGGACATCTGCGAGGCGGCCTTGCGGCGCTTCCATGCGCTGGGGTTTGTACATGGGGACTGTAACAAGTACAACTTCATCATACGCCTGGATGGGCAGGTTGTCCTCATTGATTTCGACAAGGCGAAGACTTGCGCCGACCCAGCTCTGATGGAGGCGGAGATCGCGAGCTTGGAGGGGCAATTGGCTGAGACGACGGGTCGTGGTGGTGGGCTTATGCCATTTGACGAGGGAGTCAGTGACAGGGAGTCAGGAGAATATACACCAGATGTTCTTCACTCAGTAGTCATACGAGGTCCGTTCCAGGCAGCCATGTCTAATGTTTAGACGAGAATGCTTGTACATCCAGTCATTTCTCCTGCTACATAGTAGGCTAGTTCAACTCAACCAATTCTTTACCTCGAAAAGTTGAAAACGAAATACATATAAAAGCAAAGGACGCTAAATAAGTGGGGTTGTGGAAACGGAACTTCTTCCGCGGTACCTCACCGCAAGCCGAGGCAAATTGAGATGAGCCGCTATTGGCTGCACACCGAGAGCTTCTCGGTGTATCCACCACATTCCACTGACCTTCTCGGTGACCATTTCTCGAGTCGACTTCATTCAACTCCAACAACCATCAACATCAAGCCAACCACCAAACACAACCACCACCAGCCTCGCCGCAATCCCGAATACAACTTCGATTGCAACAGCGAACAGCCTAGCAACATCAGTGCATCGCCTCGAGCACCACAACCACCATGGCGACAACCGCCACCACCCAAGCCCACCAGCTGGCGCACCAGCTCCTCTCCCCAACCCAACCACACAACTACACCTTCACCTTCACCCCCTTCCTGCGCAAGACCCACCAGCACTCCCTCCCGCCCGACCGCCCCATCTGCCGCTCCTTCGCCAGCACCGGCCAGTGCCCCCTCAAGACCCGCTGCCCGGAGCGGCACGTCTCCTCGGCGCCCCCCCAAACCTCGGCCACGGGCGCGCCGCCCTTCGGCTCGCTGGTGTGCAAGCACTGGCTGCGGGGCCTGTGCAAGAAGGGCGAGGGCTGCGAGTTCCTGCACGAGTACAACCTGCGCAAGATGCCCGAGTGCAACTTCTTCCTGCGGAACGGGTACTGCTCTAATGGCGACGAGTGTCTGTACCTGCACATCGACCCGGACAGCAAGCTGCCGCCGTGTCCGTGGTATGAGCGCGGTTTCTGCCCGCTGGGCCCGCGGTGCGGGAAGAAGCATGTCTTTCGGAAGGCGATTTGTCCTTACTACCTGGCTGGGTTCTGTCCTGATGGGAGGAAGGTGTGTAAGGAGGGGGCGCACCCGAAGTGGGTTGCTGACAAGGACTTGGAGAGGCCGAGGGCCCGGGTGGAGAAGACGAGGGAGGAGGAGGAGGAACTGAAGAGGCTGAAGGAGGAGGAGATGAGGGAGCGGCAGCGGGAGAGGGAGGAGAGGGACGGGTTCAGGGACGGCGGGAGGGGAGGGTATAGAGATGGTGGGCGTGGGAGGGGAGGGTGGAGGGGGAAGAGAGGCGGTGGATTTCGGGGACGGGGGCATTAGGCTGCGTGCCGTGGCGGAAGTTTACACGGCTGTGGCTGTGGCTGTGGCTGCAGTTGCCGGGGACAAGACAGAGGCGACGAGAACCTCAGGTTAGGCTGCAGGAGGCAGAGGAAGGGTTGTCAAGCGAAGTGGTTTGCGCACCTCTGCTGTTTTGTCTTGGAGGCGAAAATGACGAGGGCTTATGGCTATTACGCTCTGGCCGAAAGGTGGACGAGATTAGTATTGGCTCCTGCGGTTTAATGATCACAGCTCTTAGGAGTAGGATAGCACAAATATGATACCCAAGGAAGAGTTTCCAAACGATTGTAAATATGACCCATATGTGACCTATACTTTTATCCTTGCCTTTGTGGCGCCGTTTACCTGGCAATCAGCCAGCACTGCTATATGCACACGTTTTTCCACCACCAGCAAACCCCCAGACGCCTTCTTTCCTCTATCACTTCTTGAAAGCCAAATCACCCGTACTCAAGAGCTGCACCTTGATCCGCACAGGCTGTATCCCCTCGGCAAGCAAATAATCATTCATCTCCATCATAAACTGCTCGGGACCGCAGATATAGTACTCGGTCCCGCCATGGCCAAGAAACAGATCCTCCCGATCGACCAGCTTCAGGTCAACCCTAAAATCATACTCCTTCTTCTCTACGCCCGCCAGCGTCGCAGTCGCCAGGTCCGTACTGAAGATATTACTCTTCAGACCGGGCATACTCTTTTTAAGCAGCTCGATGTGATGCTCGAACGGGATCCCCTTCCGGGAGCCGTAGATCCAGCTCACGTCGCGGTGCGGCTGCGTCTCAGCCACCGTGTTGAGGATGGACATGAGCGGCGCCACGCCAACGCCGGCGGATATGAGCACGAGCGGCACGCTGCTGCCCTGGTGGGTGTCGAGGTAGAACTCCCCCGCCGGGTGGGAGACGTCGAGCATGTCGCCTGGTGATATGGAGTCGATGAGGTAGTTGGATACCAGGCCTGGGTTGAAGTAGCAGGTTGACACCGAGTTGGAGTATTGTGAGCCCTGGTCCCGCTTGATGGTTATCCTGTAGCAGTCTTGTCTTGGTGCGTCGCTTAGTGCGTACTGGCGGGATTGGAGGTAGCCGATTGTTGGCACGTGGACTTGGACGGAGACGTATTGCCCTGGCAGAAAGTCGGGCAGCACTTTACCGCCGACTGGTACTAGGTAGAGAGACCAGATATCCTCGGACTCCTGAGTCTTTCTGCTAACGCTGAATTTCCGGTAGCCCGTCCAGTTGTCAAAGTCCCGGTAGAGCTGGACTTCCCGCCCCATAAGCATTCGCGCCAGTGTCCAGTAGGCTCTGGTCCAGGCGTCGTGGACTTGGGGGGTCATGGCAGGGCCGAGGACGACGCCGAAGGCTTGGAGGAGGTATTTGCCTACAATGTCGTAGTGTTCGGGATGGATGCCTAGGGAGCAGTGCTTCTGGCATACTCGCTCCAGTTTGGGGATGATCTCGCCTATGTCTGAGATGTTCTTTGCGAAGTGGAGGATGACCGAGGTGAGCGCCCGGGGTTGGCGGCCGTTCTTTTGATTGGCCGTGTTGAAGTAGTTGTTGAGTTCCGGGTGGGCTTTGATCATTGTCCTGTAGAATGTGGAGGCGAGCTCTTCGCCATGCTCTTGTAGGATCGGGATCGTCGCCTTGACGATCTTTGTTTGCTGGTAGGAGAGCGCCATTACGATGGTGAGAGTAGACTTATGAGATATGTATGAAAGAACGGCACTCGGGATAAGCAACAGGGAGACAGCGAGCACTTGCTGTGAGAACGGCCTTCCGGTACACTTATACCATAGTCCTGACACCGAGGCAGAGAGATCCTCACGCAAGATAACCTTTTGCCAGCCATTCCCACCGCCAGACGAACCCGAATCTATTTCGCATATTGCATGCTAGTGCTTCTCTCGTATGATCTCCAAGTTAACTGTGGAGTAGTCGGGTATGTCATGTGGGTTTATGACGCTGTACCCGTGCCATGAAGCGGTCCAGTCCAACGTGTAGATGTCGGATATCCGCAGCTAAGCCTGGTAGCGAGGACGGATGATCGGCTAGAACCGTAGACGGTAGACTGAAAGAGACCGGTATGATCGAACGGTGGTAGTAGTGCGGCAATGTAAGTCATGCCACTCGGTCCGCAACCCCAACATATGAATACCAAATCAAGGATGTATAGCCTTGCGTTGGGGTGGGAAAGACCAGCGAGCACATGGCGGCCACACATTGCTGTTACATTGGCTCCGCTGTGGTCTATATTCGTTCCGGGGCGGTGTGAATCTACGGTTCATCGGCTAGAATAGCCTATCTGGATAGCCAAGTTGAAAACCCACTGCGTTCACTCCGTTGTTGGGCGGGTTCCACAGAGACTCATGGTCAAGATCTTGTGGTATGGGGAAAGTGCTTCGAGATACCAGACGCAAAGGCGAGTGACAGCGAATCTGAGGCGTATCACGTTTGGTCCTGAAGTAGTCCAGCGTCACAGCAATCTCCAGCAAAGGAACAAGAGAATAGAATACTGCCAGTTCCGGCAGTCAGAGCCGAGATAGTCCATGGATGGCGAAATCTAGACTAGAGAGATCGTATGAAGCACACTTGGCACAAAAAACTTAAAAGTGGTTGGTTGATCGTACGATATCATCGGCAGATTCCTCAAATTGCATCGTTCTAGAAAACTTCCTCGAGGACCCACTAGTAGGGCGGAAATCGACGGAGATTTAGGTCGATGCGGGACGAGCCATTGTTCTCTGTGCCGTTTCGTCTTGAGACACAACCTGAAGGACTGGAGCTTTCGTGTTTGTTGATGTTTTGACGCTTGTGAATGTGAGGAGGAGGACCTGGGAGACGAAGGAATGCATGGCGTCAGTTTGGCGTCCTCACCAAGTGGATCGGGCCAATCGATGTCATTGATGGAGAATCATCACACCGAAGGACCGACAGGGCAGCGGCTAGGGCCATCAAAACATGACCGCGAGCTGCTTATAGAGCACCGGCCGCGAGCTGGGCTTTTCCGTGTGAAGGGTTACATTCCGCTTCCGCCAATATCGCCTCTCTATCCTGTCAAATGGCGCCTCACACGGTGCACTCCGGTACAGCCGGCCCCGGATCGGACACCCGTGTCTCCACCTTTCACAACCCGGTCCTGAGGGGCTTCAATCCAGACCCGACCATCTGTGTCGTGCCGGCCACGGACGCCGCGCCGACCACCTTCTTCCTCAGCACCTCCACCTTCGAGTTCTTCCCCGGGTGCGCCATCTACACCTCCACCAACCTGATCAACTGGAAGTTGATCGGTCACGCACTCAATCGCCGGTCACAACTAGACCTCCGGACAGTCGAGCCGGGCGCCGGTAGTTGGGCGAGCACGTTGAGGTACCGACCGGACGAGAAGAGGTTTTATCTTGCCAACGGCCTGTTTCATCGCTATAGGCCGGCCAGCGACGAACGTATCTTCCCGCGAGGCTTCTATGTCTGGACCGACAATATCTGGGACGACAATGCGTGGAGTGATCCGGTCTATTTCGACAACCCTGGCTTCGACCAGGATCTGTTTTGGGACGATGCCGTCAGCCCACCAAAGGTGTATCTCTCCACCACTGTCCGCATGGCCAACAGACCTACAAACTCGACGCAGAAGGACTTTGCGATCCATATATCAGAGATCGATCTTCCTACGGGTCGAACACTGACACCACCCGTGGTCATCCGCTCCTCTCCGCATGGCATAGCGGAGGGCTCGCATATCATCCGTCGCGGAGCATGGTATTACCTCTTCACAGCTGAAGGAGGAACCGAAGCCGGCCACCAGGAATGGGTCTTCCGCTCACGCGAGGGTCCGCTCGGACCGTGGGAGGGCACCGGAAAACCGCTGTGGTACAACGGGCCGGAAGAGGAGGTGCAGCGGACTGGGCATGCAGACGTCTTTGAGGATGGAGAGGGGCGGTGGTGGGCTGTGCTGTTGGGCGTGAGACCGGTGAGGGTTCAAGGCGGGACAGGTCCACGGTGGTTAGAGCCGCAGTTAGGGCGGGAGACGTTCCTTGTCAAAGTTGATTGGGAGCATGATTGGCCAGTTTTCAACGAGGGGAAGAACATCAGTCTCCTGACCCAGGGGAGAGACAATGTTCCGGCCGGGGATTCTATAGCTGGGTCCCTCTGGCAAGCTGATGTGAGAGGACCAGAATTAGAGCTCGGATGGTATCAGAAACGTAAGGAGACCGCTCGCGGATGGCTTGGTAGGAAGGCCATTGAAAACTCAACGACTGACACGAGTATCACAGACACACCGCTCAAGAGACATTACAGCCTCACGGAACGTCCAGGTTACCTCCGGTTGTATGGCAACTGTTACGACCTATCGAGCCCTGAGGCTCCAGCCATGCTTCTCCGGAAGCAGACGTCATACAGGGGCGAGGTGTTCCAAGTCAAGATGACATTCAACCCAAGAAAGCCTGGCTATGAAGCAGGTGTGGTGCTATGGTGGAACCAGTTCTCCTACGCAACCGTCGGTCTCACGGCTGCCGCAGACCCGAACGCAGGATATGCCAAGACTGTCATGGTCCGAACACCGACGGGACGGCCAGGAGAGATGAAAGTGAGTTCCCTTTTGATTGGAGCCAGCTGGTGTTATGTGTTGTGTGTGTACTGACTGTTTACCAGCTCGCTTCGCAACCTGAGCGGCCGGACGACGGAGAGGTTGAACTGTCCGTCAGCTGTCTCGAGACCGGCTACAACATAAAGATCTGGGCCGGGAAGCTGTACCATTCCTCTTTTGTGGCTGCAGAAGACCTAACAGTCGCTCCTCCGGTTGGCGGTACGTTCGCCGGGGTCATGTACGGCGTGTATTCGTTCGGTCGCGGAGAGCCAGTGCTAGACCCGGCCGATTTTCGAGACATTTCGGTGACGCGAGGCAGGTAGGTCAAGGCGAGCTTCGGCCGTCGCTGTTAATACTGCGATCGGGGTGACTTCCGATCCCGAAAAGCAATTTGCTTCCCTGTTCGCCATTCTCGTCCTCGGGTTGTCGCTGCTGTAGCTCGGATTGCCTATTAGAGCAACTCTGGACCGGGTGAGAATGCGCCGACCTCTTCGGTATGATTGTCAGCCACACTTGCCTTACCGGATGTGGAGCGCCCGCAACGGAAGCGGGGAGCTCGTCGGTATTGGAGCGACAGTGACAGAGGCGGGGAGTAGAACTCCGAACCGCAATGGTTCCCGCTACACCGGCATTCATGGTGATCCTGTGTACAGTCGGTCTGAGGCTCGCAGACCGGCAACACCGTGCATTCAGGCCGGTCATAGGATAGCTGAATCTGACGTGTCCAGCCTCACACCATCAAAGGTCCACGGCACGGGGCGCCCCTGAGGGCCACGCCGTGTAGCGTGACACAGCACATATCGGGCTTAGTAGAAACCCCGTAGATGCCCGCTGCGGTTGCCGACGTCGTAGCCGTCCCGGGTGTATTCATCTGGGGTCTTACAGCAGGACGTCACCAAAGCTCAGCGTCGTCTTCTGGACCTGTGTGCCGGCGTGAAGCCGGACGTGGGTCTGAAATCCAGTGACCGTCGACAGGATGCGCCCACCGTGTGCCACACTTCTGAGATTAGTTGATAAGAGTATTGACTCGAGTCGTTAAGAGGAGCGGTTGTGGAGTGTATCCAACGGGACATACCTCCGACAGTTGTGCCAATGGCGGAACTTTTAGATTGCAGTCACTGGCCGTTTGAACATGCTGCGGTCCTCGTTCGAGGCTGGACTAGACTAGCAGATAGTATATCAGATGGTTTTATCAGATGAGCCCGCGAGCTCATAGGAGCGGGGGTCGAAGACGCAGGCCGTTGTGGCTGCAGGGTCCATTGCATAGTAAGGAGCCGGCGAGCATACCTTGGGCCAGTAGGATGGCCTATCACCCGCCATCTTACCCTTGAACAACCTTGAAGATGCCTCTTGCGTTAAGAGCCCCGGCCTGTGGTTGGGCTTTGGACAGTGAGCCTCCATTCTAATCTGCTCTTGGCGTCGGGGTTGTCGGTCGATAGCTATAGCGCGGTCGGATATGGGCTACACGGAGGTGATGACTTCGCTCTTTTCCTCGCTGGCTCAGTAATTAGATAGGGGCCTTGTCTTTCATGACCTGGCAATAGAGTTGACGGATGACTGCCGACGACATTAAGTCCGGGATGCGGTTGACCAAATGCGGTATGCCGGCGCTACGGCGGGGTATCATCGGTAGAGTTCCCCATATTCCTTATGCGTGCGAATCGAAGATCTGGATATGCTTAGATGCTATCACGTTTGCTGACCAAGATATGTCAGGAATGGACTCACACAGCACTTGCCAAGTCAAGGGAGGGTCGCGTGGCCAGCTATAGGCGACAGTTGGATGCTTCACCTGCTGCGCTTCCGAATGTCAAACGTTCAGACACATGAATGAAGCTCTCATTGAGACCGCATCACGTTGGGTGTACGCTGTGAAGACCTCGTGGAGCGAGGGAGTAGATGAAGTCTCTGCTTCCTGTCCACTAGGTACCCGGCAGATGAGCTGGACGGAAGGAGTAGAGGAGGTCTGGAGCTCGACCTTCCCAGGACTAGTACATGATGAAGTAATGACCCAATCGTGACCCCTCGCGGGCTAGTATTCCTTCCTCCGGCTCCCTCTGATTCATGTGCCCCTTCCAGTTTAGCCCATACTGGCCTGACCTAGAACTTAAACGCAAGTAGCTTCCATTGTCTCTTATAAACATTATTCCCACAACATCACTCTGTTGTCTTGAGACTGCCAGGCGGTGACTTCAGAATCGTCACCAGTTAGTCTGTTGTCTTCAAGAGATCACCACCTATGGACTGGTATCGCGCAACAACATCTCCCTAGCCGGCACCCAATATGTACTCCGCTCGATTCAGCCTAACCCCAATGGCCTCCCGCCTGAGTCGCGTGACTCGCATCGCGAGCACGGCTCACACAACCAAGCTCAACGTCGTGAGCCGTCTTCCGGGCCGCAACATTGTGACAACTAGAGACTTCCACAACACCCATAAGCGGCTCACTCCCAGCTCCGGCTCAAAGCAGTCGGCCCTCCTCCCAGAATTCAGCCTCAAAAACAGAGTAATCGTCGTCTCGGGCGGCGGCCGCGGTCTCGGCCTAGTCCAGTGCGAGGCCCTCCTGGAAGCCGGCGCCGCCGTCCACGCCATCGACCGCCTGCCCGCTCCAGCCGCAGACTCCGAGTTCGCCAAAGTCGCCGACCGCGCCGAGAGCGAGCTGGGCACGAGCTTCACCTACCACCGGCTCGACGTCCGCGACAATGCCCTGCTCAACGACACGGTGGCGGGCATCGCCGAGAAGCACGGCCGCATCGACGGCCTCATTGCTGCCGCCGGTATCCAGCAGGAGACGCCGGCGCTGGAGTACAGCCAGGACGACAGCGATAAGATGATGGCCGTCAACGTCACCGGGGTGTTTATGACGGCTCAGGCGGTTGCCAGGCAGATGATCAAGCGTAAGCAGGGGGGTAGTTTGGTGCTGATTGGGAGTATGAGCGGGACTGTGGCCAATCGTGGGTTGATCTGTCCGTAAGTTTGTTTCCAATCAACATCTGACTCAGATAGTGGTTTGGCTGACTCGAGGACTGGGAACAGTGCCTATAACGCGTCCAAGGCGGGAGTCATCCAGCTCGCTCGCAACCTGGCCGCTGAATGGGGCGAGCACGGGATACGCGTCAACACCATTTCGCCAGGATACATCGTCACCGCCATGACTGCCGGTCTCTTCGACGCGTTCCCTGAGCGGAGGAAGGACTGGCCGAATGCGAATATGCTCGGTCGTCTCAGCTATCCCAACGAGTACCGCGGCGCGGCGGTGTTCCTCCTGAGCGATGCGAGCAGCTTCATGACGGGCGCCGATCTGAGGGTCGACGGTGGCCATTGTGCGTGGTAGGCTCAGTTGGGATCTCGGAAGAAGGACGTTCAGGACGGAACCCAGATGGAAACGGAGGTTATCTGCTTGTTACCATGCTCTTCCTTCGTAATAGGGGATCGTCCCGTTGCTAGTATCGTAGTGTTACAGGTAGTGAACAGGGGGCTCGCTCGTCAATCGATATGATACAAACCACTCTCTTACCTCAAGCCGAAAGCTGCTGCAAGGCCTCCACGACACCCGGCGGTCCCAGCCGCTTCACCACCCCCGGCCTTAGACCAAACCTCTCCTCAATATCCTTATCTCCAACCCCTTGCTGCCGCAGCAACAATACCCGTCTTATAGTCCCAACATCAAGCAACTCCTTCCCCTTATCCGTCGTCCGCCCCATGTGCTCCATCTCCGCATCAGCCTGCTCCTCCAGCCGTCTCCTCGCCTCCAGAACCCCTAACGTAGCATTGTCCCTTGCCGAAGGCCAATTCGGCGGTGGCGGCGACTGGTACTGGGTACTGGGATCACCCGACCCAGAGCCGCGCGGCCCTGCTGTGGAGGAGTTGGAGAAGAGAGGGTTGGGCTGGACGGCGCCTAGTTCTTTTAGACGGGCGGCGAAGGCAGGATTCATGAATTCTGTAGGCACGGTTTCTTGGTTTAAGGCGTCGGCGCGGGTTGCTGCGGTTTGTTTAGTGGGGGTTAAGGCGGGATGTTGGACGGTGTACGGTTATACCTTCATCTTTGGAGAATGTAGCCGGCCGAGACGGTTCAGGGTTCGGCCGCGGGTGAGAGGATGGCCGTGGTGGTGCTGCTCCCGGAGCTCTGGTTGGGAATTTGCGGGCGCCTGCTTGGGCGGCTTTGGAGGATCCGGACCCCATGTTGGGCTTGTCCGTTTGACGGTGCGTAAGTATAGCCGTACTACTGAAGCGGCTGTTATGTCACTGTTGATGGTGAAGATGGTCGTCAGCATCACACTTCTGTCGAGACTGCATGCCGTCATAATCGCAGAAACATCTCTAGCAATGCTGATTGGCCAGAGCTTTGAGATCCACACCGCACTCGGGAAGCCCCACTCAGTTCGCATTCGCTTAACGGCCAATCAGGCTAAGTTACAGTATTATCATGTACAGCTGGACTCGCAATCGCACGCGTAACGACCTGCGAGCGTCGTCATTGCGCGGCTGCCGTCTTCACAAGGGATCACAAGGTACCTCGAAACGGCTGTCACTTACATGCAACCGTACCAGATCTTTGTATGGTCTCGGGGGTCTCGCTGACATGGGGAAACGGAGGCTCGTAGATACGCGCCTGCGATATCCGAGTTGGCTTCAGAGGAGTCGCACAAGCGGTTACGTAGGCCATGACACGGCGGCGGCCGAACGACCCAACTGTTTCGGTGAGGACCAGTCTCCAGAGGTCTGGAGATGTTGAATAGGTTGGGTATAAGTGTACCTGTTCCTCAGCAGGGTTATCAAGAGTTCTACCTCGATCTCTTCCAGTCTGCCCATCTAGGTACAAAACCAGCTCAGCTGTATCCAGTGTCAACTCCCGTTTCTACCATATTCAACCACCAATAACCCTCAACCCAATCCCAAATCTCATCACAATGTGCCTCCGATCCCAAAAAGCCCTCGAGACCGCCCAAGCCAAGGCCCTCGCGGCGCAATCCAACCCCTCTCCCTGCGCAGCCTGCAACGAGCACTCCCCAGCGCAACTAGTGACATTGGTACACGCAATGTCGCGCACCGACTTTCGGCAGCTCAAGCATGAAGTCAAGCAGGAGAAGCGCGCCATCAAAGCCGAGATGAAGGCGTACCAGCACGAGAACAAGGCCGACTGGAAGATGGCCAAGCATGAGAGGAAGGCGATGAAGCATGCCATCAAGGCGCAGCTCTGGAGCGATGTCATTGCGAGGCATGGACAGAGACAGAGGGAGGGAAGTGGGCAGGTGCAGGGGGAGGTGGTTGAGTATCAGACTTTACGGGACGATGGCGAGATTCAGAGGGGGGTTGTGAGTTTGCCGCCTGGATATGATGAGGTTAACGAGAAGAAGGACATGAATGTGTAAGAGCCAGGTGAGGCGTCGAGGATGATGTTTTGGAGTTGGACGGATCTGAGATTTGAGGTGTCCCTGTCGGGTCAGTGATGTGTGTACGAGCATGACTTCTAGCAACAACTTAACCAGAAGCGTTTCCTTTGTATCATCATATACAATTTCAAAGCTCGCAACTCCAGGGCGAATCCCTCCTCTCGAAGGTTAAAAGGCTCTCCGGAGGGAGACGCATATCCAAGCCTCCCACCCACCGTTGAGAAACTATTACCATCATGTCGGGTTGTGTCCGTCACCCTAAATAGCAATACGATCTACCTAAGGTAGTTTTCGCCCAGATCGGGGCTTTGACAGCTCTAATAAGCTAGCCTATAGACCTACATAACCATGGGCGTATCACTACACTGATCACTCCGCTCCCGAGCAAACAGATGCAGCGCCTGATCCTCCTAAGGGTCGCCGCACACGTGTGTCCCATGTCAGTGCCCTATTGTGCTAGGCGACGTCGGCAGGGCTGACGGCAAACGGCCCTAAGAAGACAGGGTGTGTGCTCGCGCACTGTTTAGGACGAGCATCGTGTAGTAAGCGTCAGCAACGACAGAGACTATTCGGTCCAACGGTGCTAGATAAATTCTCCGGCAACGAACAAGGGACGGGATCGGCCGGCCGGGTACAAAAACAGTTTATCGGATCCGAAATGGCCAACGTTTTGCGGCGTCTGACACACATCAGACACAAGGGGTAGACTCTCCAGGCATAATGCACGGCATTATAGCACGACACGTATCGCGGTAAGAAGTGAAAAGAAAACCTCGACCTAGGCCGTTGATGATTCCGCGGTAGTGAGGACACAAAGAGTCAAAGACTAAGGCGACGGCACAGTTCCGCGACGAGATGGGTCTTGAGCGTTGACTCCGCAATTGCTACCTGCTGGTTAGGGACTAGAGCCCAACTATAGATCTAATTCGTCGTTGCGCTTAGGTCGTTAGTCGTTGTAACACAAGCCGTGCTGCCGTCGTTGACATGAGCTGCAGTATTCGTATCACGTATCACAACCGCTTGGTGGCGCAGGCAATGCGACGCATACGATGCAATTAAGGCCGTGTGACATTGAAGTGTTCGCCTGACAGAACGGCAGATCAAGTTGTGCCTTTTCAACGAAGTCAACCGCAGTGATGACATAACGTCCCCTATCCTCCAGGATGTTAGCCCACATGTACTTCGTAAGGTAGCGGAAGAACACCAGGCAGGTACCCGACTTTCATGCGCTAGAACGTGATCTCCACTCTGTCCAAAATAGTCATTTTGCCCTGTGCGTTCCCAAGCAAATCCCCATCCCTGTCAACTCTCGCATCTCGACAAATCGTAATGCTTCCGTGTGCCTCGATGGAGTCCGATATTACCACTAGCGTGCACTGGCCAGTTCAAACTCCAACGGTCTTGTGCTACTGCAGGGATCAGCATCCCTGCGTGCTACCCTAGCCTTGCCGAATGGGCCATTTTTGGCCGTCTGGCTTTTTAACCTTGTTTTCCGTGCCACCTTGAGTCAAAGCTGGCTTTGCGATGACTCGATCTCGAATCGCGCGTCGTGTTTGTCGCTCGCATGACTTCGACACTGCCTATCGTAGGAGTCACCCAATATACGGTAGGCTGCAATATTCAACAGCCGACCCTGCGGTTGGCTGATAATCTATGAGTAATAACTTGGAGAGGAAGCAGAGACTTGATACGTCCTCAGCTACTCAGTACCTCCGGCCTTTTCTTTCAAGATGGCTGCAGCACAGCCAACGCCTGCCGGCCCTTCCCAAGGAGCGCCACATCTTGGACCTGGATCTTGTGGTGGTTGCAACAGTACGGCTAGATACCGCAACTCGCGTGTCTTGCACTCAGGGGTTAATGTACCTTGAAAACCTAGGATACCTGTTCCATGACCCTTGAAATGACAATGATGAAGCCTCCGTTTATGTCTGCTTCGCTCTACCCGGAACTCCTGTTGCGCCCCATTTTGCTCCCTGTCATAAGTACGAAGTGTTACATGATAGCACAGAAGTAACTGAAACATCTTTCCCATCAGCGCGTCTATTCAACCGCATGTATCCAACGCCCTCATTGTCTTTGCGCCTCTATCGCTTAGCATGGTATCAGTCGCACCAACAAGTAATGTCTCACCAGAAGACAAGGAAGTATATAGAATAAGACGCCTATCAGCGGCCCCAGGTGTGTTCCTGGTTCTGATCGTCCGCCAAGTCTCTGCTCCGCATCGAGGCCGTCGTAGACGTGAGAATGCCGCTGTTACTTCCCAGCGGCGGCAGAGACATGGGAGGAAGCACGCCGGGCGGCGGCCCTAGGAAGTTTAGCGGACCGACCCCGGGCTGCCTCCCACTACTGTGGCTTGTTTCGTAGTTCTCGTCTCGTAGGTCGAGTGTCCCGATATCGAACCTCTTCGAGCACCCATCTTCCATATGTCTAAGTGTCCCACGGTTAGCACCGCATCTTCCTAAAGTGGTCAGCAGGAGCAGATGAACCTTCTCAACGTGTCCTTGCGAGCAAACAGACGGCCGCAGTAGTCGCATTTGTGGTTCCGCTCTTTCATGTGGACGCTCTGGTGATGCCGCTGTAGGTCCGTCTTGCGGACAAACTTCTTGTTGCAGTCGTCGGCCAGGCACGGAAACGGGTACTCTCTCTTGTCGTCGTGGGTTTCCATGTGGGCCTTGAAGTTGTAGCTCCGACTGAATAGCTTTCCGCAGCCCTTGACTTCGCACTGGAAGTTGGCCTCCTCGCGCGTCGTGAGGCGTCGAGGCGTCCGGCGCGGCCGCGCAACACGGTACGGCCTCCTCGTATCTTGTGTAAAAGGGGAGCTGGTCGCCGTGCCGTCGTAATATTGACCCAGCTCTACGGATGACTGGAAGTCCGACGTCCTCCACGACGATTGCCCGTCTGATAGATATCCAGACGTGCTGCCGGTATAGGATCCGCTGTCCGTGGCATATGTGGTGTGTAGGGAGCGAGGTGATGGATGACGTGACACCTCTAAGCCTTGGCCGTAGTCTATGCCATGCTCCATCTTTATCCTTGGCGTCAATGATCCAGGAAGAGAAGAGGCAGAGGTGTACGAGACAGTGGACCTCAACGAAGGATCTGGTGACCTTGAGATAGCTCCAGTGGGCGGAGGAGTTGAAGAATGGACATTGTGCGACTGAGAATGGTGCGCCTGGTATATGTCATGGCCATATGGCGGGGGGAGAACGGAGTCGTATCCTTCGTAGGTATCATAATTGGAAGAGAGAATGCTGGGCATAGCAGCACCCGAGGATGAGGGATGGAGTAAGGTTGATCCAGTCCACTCGGGCTGGCATAGATCTCCAAGAGGTGGGAGAGAGGGGTCGGAATCCATCGGAGGCGTCATGGAGCAACGTTGATCTGAGCCATATATCGACGAGAGCCTATAGTGTTGATCCGCCAGATCTGGCGGCGAGGGGTAGTCTAGCGAGGATCGTTCGGATGCGCAATAGGTGATTGATGAGGAGGAGGGCGATCGAGTAAGAGACGGCGGCGGTGAGAGGGCCATGGCTGACGAAACAGGAGAGAGGGGTCGGGAGTGGTTGGAAGCCAGACGCCTTTTATCGCAACTGTCGATGCGCCAGGCAGACACAGGATGTGATGGAGAAAGGTCTGTTGGAGTATCTGCAGCTAGTGCCGTGTTTACGTGTGCAGCTTTTCAAGGATCCGAATTAGGGTTGTCGCAGGGGGGGATCTGGGGTTGTGCTGTTATGGGAAGCCAGCAAGATTTAAGTATGTCAAATCCACGTCCCTCTTCCTCTTGATCGTGCGCGGCGCAAGTCGTCAACCAACTGCGAGGGAAGGAACAGGCCTCGATGTTGGAATTGTAGCACCCCGGTCACCTTGCAGGTTGGTACGTACCCTGTATAGCGAGGCAGACGACGGTAAAGTGGACTTAGAGTTTGGTGCTTCTTCTGACAAGGCAGAGTCGACCTAGCTCATCATCTTATACAAATCCTCGATGGGTCCTGGCTCTAGCCTAGCCCATAATAGAGGGGATAAGTATAGGTGATGTTGACGGGCTGAGGTAAAAGTAGCAGTAGAAGACATGGGCATGGGTACAGGACGGACTTGAAAATACACTGGGAACAGGTTAAGTGTGGGAACGACCATTCATAGCACACCACGCTAAAGGCGTCTGGTACACCCACGAACGGTAAGGATCGGACAGCAGAACCAACCGGGAGACTTCTGGCGGTAAACAGGGGGGTTGTGATGTGAACAGGGCAGGGGGTGTAGGAGCGATACAATGCCAAATTCTGTGCAGAACTTCGAAACACTGTAGAAATGGCAATGCCAACAGCAGCTGGCTCGCCAACAAAATGGTTGTGGGCTATGTTAAGAGTCGTGTGCATGTATTTAGGAGCGTGTGAAACATAATATATCTAAAAGTAGAGGGAATGATAGGAGAGAGACGAGGGCGTGAGACGGATGTAGCGAGGTACTCCTCCAATGTACGGCATGACATATAACAGAGCCACTTCCATCACAGCCAACAAGAAGGACTGGTCAATGGAGGACATCCGCCAGCAGACCGTGAGAGAGCAGCTCTGGACATTTTCAACGGCCGCAAAAGGATCTTGGATGTTCCTGGACGGGGTCAACAGGGTAAGTCTAGTAGTGGCAGGCATGGTGAGCAAGGCAGCGGGCGGGACCCATGAGAGCGGGTTACGCTTCATCAACCCGCCCAACGACCTATCAAACAGACAAGTTGTTCGCAATGGCTCGGCGTCGGGCTGTGGGACTTGTGTCGGCAACACGTCCACAGCGCTGACTGTGGGCAATGGCTTCACGTGTAGACCTGAATCCGTAGGCCGATAAGAGCGGCAGTGCGTGGTGCCAGTAGTAAGGTAGATACTCGTGATGGCCGGTGAGGGCTCAGGGCAGGGGGCACCAAATACATTACAGGCGATGAATGTCTGTCTGTTGTTGCATTTGACAAGGAGCCCGGAAGCCACACGATTCGAACTCCACACACACGAGCTGCGCTACCGTCGGGCTCGGCCTTAGAGCAAAAAATCATGCCATGACGACTGGTTGGAACCACTTGGCCCCCTGGTCGTGCATTTTCTCGGCCCCATGTCTTTGACTCTTTTTGCACCGATGGTACCTAGGTTACTTTTTGGCCCCCAATCTTCTCCGCTGTGGGACGGCGCTTTCCTAACAGGAAGGAGGGAATTAACTCGAGCAGGATAAAATCGAAAGAGCGGATCGAAGCTTTGAAGCGAAATGAGGATTAAAAAGTGAGAGTTGAAATGGCGCTCCTGAGTCCAGTTCTTCTCTTGCCACAGTCTGATGTACCGCAGAAGAACTTGATGGGTTGGGGAAGAGGGGCTCGCGGCTGTTGTAATAAGGCTTGATTGACGTTGGGGGCTAAAGCAAGGGCCTTCCTCTACCACAACCAAGGTACCTTATGCATAACAACACCAGAGAAGACAGTTGATTCGTGCGCCGAAAATTAGAGATAGCCGGGAGACTCGCTCCGACGAGCAGGTGACAGATTGGCCATGTTTGCCGCGGGTACAACTCCAGAAACTCCTCACGTTCAGGTGCTACCTTGCCTTAGGTAAGGTGCCTTACCTATAACAGGTACCATCTTGCGAGCCAGGGTCACATCATTAAAGTTCCTGTGGACCTGATCCCTGCTTTCATCGTGCTCCGCGGAATGTGCGGAGGTATCAGCCTGCTAGTGGTGGAATATATGGAGACGGTACGTACCTTACGCACCTATTTCTGTACGACACATTGGTCATGGCGCGTGGGATGCACATGAGAGACTCCGCCACAGAATTCTATTAAACCTCTCAGTTGACATTCATCCCAATTGTTAAAGACACCACATGCCGAGTCACACAGGGCTACGAACCCGGTGTTGTGTCTATGGTCGACGCAGTACAGCGTTCAGACATGTACAGTTAACCGGCAGAGTAGTGTCAAAGATGTGCTGTCAGGACCGAGATTTAGAGGCTTCGATTTGGAAGATGAGCGACGTTCATGCACTGTCTTGACTTGGTGGGACAGATCTTCCCGTCCACGGTCTCGCCCTCAGGCCTGGAATCCTGACGTGACTAGATTCATGTACACCTGGTGGAATTCTCCCCTCGTACGCTATGCAGACAGATTGCCAAATGCATGTCCCGGTCCGTTGGCACGGTTTGTCTGTGGCAATGACGCTTGCGAGCCAGGATGGCCAACAAGAAGGATGCTCGACTCTCAAACACTTGGAAATCAACCACCGGCATTTCTCACACCATGGCAAAGAACTTGAAATTCACATGAGGTCCCTGGGGCCTTGCGGCTGCCTGGGTGTGCCTGAGGTGCGTGATGTGATGCTACCGTACCTACCTTAAGCCAAGGTATTTAAGGTAGTCGACCGCATGTCTGTTTGTGCCGTTGCGCCGTGTAGCGATGCGGGTTGGGGTTGAACAGGGGGGGGAAAGGAGGCGCAGGTGCCTGAACAACTCAGTTATGATTGGACGGCGTCTATCTTCCCTGTATTTTTAAGCGATCTGCCGCGCGCCTCCATGCGAGAAGGTCCGATCCTTAAATGCGCTAGTCCTTTAGCCAGTGTTCCTGTGCCTCGATCGACGGTTTGTCTTTATCAGATTACCCCACTACAATCTACCGCTGCCGCTGCCGCTGCCATGCCCATCCTCATCACTTTTCAATTCCTTCCCAGAGCACCGCTATTTTCGTCTCGTTCAACAACCAGACTTGGACAGTTGCTTCATTCAGCTCAAGATCGCCTTACGTGTGTCGGCACCTATTGCGCACCTGCGACCGCTGCGGACCTGTTGTTGGCACCGCATTGAGAGCTGACTTCCGTGCGGAAAATAGCCGTTTGATGTTTCGGCTCTGCAGGATCAGCCAACCTTGGTATGATTTGTTTCATTGTTCTTGAGGGAAGCCGGCCGGCATGTTGGTCAGCCTTGATCATATCAAGACGCTCTGGTCAATGTGTTGGAAAGGCATCCAACCGGGGATTTATCCATGAAGGCACGTGTAACCACCTTCCGCATCGGTGTGACCAGGTAGCACAGGTCGACGGCATATACCGTCGAACTACCTAGCTACATGGAAAGAGGTAAGGTATCTACGTCGCCGACCTGGGACTTAACCGCCTGCCTATGAGACGTCTGGGTCCAACGAGTGCTTGTTCCCCGGGATGCCAACCAGCGGCATGGACTGGCAACAGTGGCAAGGCAGAATCGTCGTTTCCAACTTGGGAGCGCTCTCTAGCCAGTGGTTACCTTTGTTTTTGTTGGATAAGATCCTTCGGGGTATGCACGACCATGCAATCATACCAACTATTGCCGTTTCATGTGCGTGTCTTCACAATCTCCCCCCTTCTACCGTGCTTATACGGGTAGGCTACAGAACGGTAGGAAGGTCCTCCTTGATCTAAAATCTCTGCCATGCCTAGGTTTCTCCGGGGATGTTCTGCCGCGGTTCTGGAAGGTTGCACTTCCAAAACCGTCAGCCGCATCGATTTCGGTCCCGAGTCGATGACCGATCACGTACACAGATTTCAAAAGGCATTGCCGCACTGATATCGACCATGTGCGCTGAGCCTCACAATACATTCGACTGCATAATGGGAACAAGCTGGATTTGTATAGTCGAATCCTGATTGTGAATACGGTCTCGAGATGGCTCAAAGCACTAGGTCCAGGGTTGAGAACAGCATTTTGTCATACCGTATCAATTCGGCTAATACTCGTCTACTACTGTGCGAGATAGGTAGGTAGTCAAGCAGATACCTTAGGTAAGGTAAATAGGTAGGTAGAATGTGAGGTAATCCAGTCCTTCCCTCAACAGTAACATGAGTGTTGGGCTGTTGATGTCTGCGTACCAAAACAGTGTTTACCATGGTAGATATCGCAGGATTTCAGGAGCTACACTGCCACGGCCGTAGCTTCCTGAGGTCAATGGCCCAAAGCTCCCTGACCCCGGTCCCCGATCCCCGAGACGAGACGATCAAAAGATCGGCCCAACCGCCAGGAAATAAGGGCCGTCGGGCCGATGATTCGGTGAAGACAAGGATGTATAGTTTGAGACGACAGCCCTTTGGATTGGGGGAAGCATGATGAACTTCCTGGTAAGAAGAGTACCTAGGTATGCACCGTAAGGGCTTGTCAGGCCGAATACCGAAGAGGATCACGGCCTCCGGAGACTGGCGTCGCGGGTTTAATTCGTAGGGTTCCCACTAAGCGCGCACGGCCGCAAAGTTTGGTCACGCAAGGACACGTAAGCACGTGACCGGCTTTGTTACTTCCAACATAGAGGCAACTCAAGGCAACGACGAGCTCTTGAAAGAACGACAATCATCTTTACACCAGGACAACAGCACAGGCATCGCGTCTGCCAACGGTCTATGCGGCTTCTCTGCTTTCTGACTGTTACGTTCATCCACTCTCTTGACGCTTACCTTGTTTCTCAAGCTCTCTATCGACATCTCGGCCACCACCCCTGCAAACCAGCTACCGATCGATCCATTGCCCTGGGTAGGGCTTAAACAGTCACCATGAAGTTCAATATCGAGTATGTTAACCCTAATAGTGTGATATGCTCCGTGCTATGACAGAGATCTGGATGCTGAAAGTGCTCGTGACTCAGTGATCTGCCAGTGCTCTTCCCTTACCCGCGCATCTACCCAGGTAAGTACTTCGCTCCACTGCCTAGTGTCGTCTGTAACCATATTGACAACCAGTCAATAGAGCAATATGCGTATGTTTGTCCCTTCACCAGGTACCTTTATTTCGTGCTTGTTGACCCATGATCAACCGCAGCTACATGTGCGATCTAAAAAGCGAGTATTCTCTCCTGGCCTGGCCCGGCCTACCCCTTTGAGACCCATCTCTGACTGTAGCTCTCAGAAACTCTTGATGCCGGCGGTCACTGTGTGCTGGAGATGCCTTCAGGCACAGGCAAGACGGTGTCTCTCTTATCCCTCATTGTGGCGTATCAACAGCATTATCCTGAGCACCGGAAGCTCATATACTGTTCACGTACGTCCGCCGGCTAGTGTGGCAAATTCTGGACTTCTGCTAACCAATACACTCGAAGGGACTATGTCCGAGATCGAGAAGGCCCTGGCTGAGTTGAAAGCTTTGATGAAGTACCGGGCGGAGCAGCTAGGGTACGAAGAGGACTTCAGAGGCCTTGGCTTGACGAGTCGTAAGAATCTTTGCTTGCATCCGTCCGTCAAGAGAGAGAAAAGCGGTGCGGTGGTCGATGCACGCTGCCGGAGCTTGACTGCTGGTTTCGTCAAGGAGAAGAAGGAGAGGGGCGAGGACGTCGAGCTCTGCGTTTACCATGATGTCGGTACTCGTCTTATTCTCCCATTGACTTTCGTTACTGACCTTCAACTTCAGAACCTCGACCTCCTGGAACCGCATAACCTTGTTCCAAACGGCGTCTGGACACTGGATGGCCTTCTACGATACGGCGAGGAGCACAAGCAGTGCCCCTACTTCACATCACGTCGAATGGTATGTCACTCTTCTTCCCGGCCCACTGCACTTTCTAATGTGTCTAGATGCAATTTTGCAACGTTATCATCTATTCCTATCACTACCTCCTAGACCCTAAAATTGCCGACCGCGTGTCAAAGGAGCTATCCAAGGACTGCATCGTGGTCTTTGACGAAGCGCATAACATTGACAATGTCTGCATTGAGTCACTCAGCACTGATATCACCGAGGACTCGCTGAGAAAAGCGACCAGGGGTGCACAGAATCTAGAGAGGAAAATCAACGAGATGAGGGAAACAGATCAGCAGCAGCTGCAAAACGAGTACGAGAAACTAGTCGAAGGCCTGCGTGGAGCGGGTGAAGCTCGTGACGAGGATGCGTTCATGGCAAATCCAAGTCAGTTAACCAGAATCTTCCTTCTTTCTCTGCAGCCACCATGCTAACTCCCACCCCAGCACTCCCGGACGACCTGCTTAAGGAGGCTGTACCTGGAAATATCCGGAGAGCGGAGCATTTCGTTGCCTTTCTCAAGAGGTTCATCGAATATCTGAAGGTAGGCTTGCTTGGAATTGGCAAAAGAGCGCCCCGGCTCTCTCTTCATATGCATTTCCACTGACCGACAAACTTAAATAGACTAGGATGAAGGTCCGACAAGTCATCTCAGAAACTCCTCCTTCGTTCCTAGCGCATCTCAAGGAGTACACATTTATTGAGAAGAAGCCGCTACGCTTTTGCGCGGAGCGCCTCACATCGTTGGTGCGAACGCTCGAGCTCACAAACATCGAAGACTATCAACCGCTGCAGGAAGTCGCAACGTTTGCAACTCTTGTTGCCACCTACGAGAAGGGGTTCCTCCTGATTCTGGAGCCCTTCGAGTCAGACACTGCCGAAGTGCCCAATCCTGTCCTCCATTTCACGTGTCTGGACGCCGCCATCGCGATCAAGCCCGTTTTTGACAGGTTCAGCTCTGTCGTCATAACCTCTGGTACCATCTCTCCTTTGGAGATGTATCCGAAGATGCTAGGATTCTCAACTGTTGTTCAGGAGTCCTACACCATGACACTGGCTAGAGACTCCTTCTTGCCTATGATTGTCACCCGCGGCAGCGATCAGGCCGCCATTTCGACCAGCTTCCAGGTCCGGAACGAACCGAGTGTGGTTCGGAACTATGGAAACCTCCTCACAGAGTTTGCCCGCATAACACCGGATGGAATGGTTGTCTTCTTCCCCTCCTACCTATACATGGAGTCCATCATCAGCATGTGGCAGGGCATGGGCATCCTGGACGAGGTGTGGAAGTACAAGCTCATCCTCGTCGAGACCCCCGACGCGCAGGAGACGTCTCTGGCACTCGAGACATATCGCACGGCGTGTTGCAACGGACGCGGCGCCGTCCTGCTGTGCGTGGCGCGCGGCAAAGTATCAGAAGGCATCGACTTTGACCACCAGTACGGGCGGACCGTGCTGTGTATCGGTGTGCCTTTCCAGTACACGGAGTCGAGGATCCTCAAAGCCCGTCTCGAGTTCCTCCGTGAAACGTACCGCATCCGCGAAAACGACTTCCTCTCTTTCGATGCTATGCGTCACGCCGCGCAGTGCCTGGGGCGAGTGCTGCGGGGGAAGGACGACTACGGCATCATGGTGCTCGCCGACCGACGGTTCCAGAAGAAGCGCTCTCAGCTACCCAAATGGATCAACGCCAAGCTGGAGGACAAGAATGACAACCTCAGCACGGACATGGCCATTGGCATCGCGCGGACCTTCTTAAGGGGTATGGCTCAGCCTTTCAGGGCCAAAGACCAGGAAGGAATCAGTACCTGGAGCTGGGAGGATCTACAAAGGCACCAAGAGCAACTAGCGGACGAACAGATCCGAGAGCTGCGGGCGAGACAAGACGCCCCCGATACAATGCAGGGCGTGGTCGCGAACGGCGGAAGAGTGCACGATGGTAGCGACTATGGAATGGACGATGACGAGGAAGAAGAGATGATGGCAATCAGTGCATAGTGGGCACTAAGATCTCAACGACAGACGTTCTAATACCGCATCGAGAGGTAGACCAAGAATGGTAGCAACGCTTGCCGAGTGTATATAAATAGTGGATAAGCGCACGGTAGGCTATGTAGGAGAGCGATAAGCAACATGCCCGTTGATGGATTCTAAAATCTCTTAAACAATGGCGCTGCTGTGTAGAATCTCCTCTCCTTGAAACTCCTGATCTCACGGAGCCAAAAAAATGCCACCACCCTTGAAGAACTCCATCACTTGAACAGCCAATACCATGCAGGGTATCTCATCATTACCTAGCTCTTGTTCGAGATAAGCGGCCGGATTGCGGCGGCCTTGACAGCTCGCATGCTAGGAATGGTGTTCTTTCTCCCAGGTTTCCGTCCTACCTCGGTGCACAGCATGCGGATGAGGTCCGGATTGTACCAGTAGCTGGTGTGCGCCGACAACATATTCAAGTACTGTATTTCCAAGGGACCCCCGCCGGACCTTAGATAGTAGTCGATCTGGCCGTTGTCGTTCAGGAGATATGCCTTCTTCTCTGCAATGTCCTCGCGCGTAAAGTCGTGCACCTCAAGCTCGAGCTGTGACGGCAGTCGTACCGTTGGAGGCTTCTTAGCTGCCGTGTCCTGTGGCGAAGATGTCTCCGGCGCGCCGCCGGTTAGCCCTCGAAACAGGTTGCCCATGGATTGGAAAAGGGAGGCTGTCGAGCTGGGGACATAAGCAGTCTTTAGGCTCGAAGCATATTTGGGATCGATGGTGCCGTTCAGGAGGTAGGCGATAGGATCCTCTTTGGCAAGGATATTGTATATGTTGTCCACCGCGAGACAGCCGAATTTCCCAGCGTCACCGACAAGGTCGTCATCGGTCACGTCGTCACGGTCAGCGCCTGGTTTTAGACGTCCGCGCCTCGGGGTCAAGTTGCCTCTCTCGAGCAATAAGAAGAAGCCTGCGGGGCTGCCAAGTAAAAACAAATTCGTGGTGTCGAACTCGAAGCGATCACTGAGCGGCAGCTCCCGTGTCAGGTCTAGACGAGGGATAGAGGTTGGCTGCTTGGAAAGAATCTCGAGAGTCATTACACTTCCGAGCGAATGACCAATGATATGAACACGACCCTTTTCGGAGAACCCGGGGTTGTTTTGGCACCAGAGCCTGTATACCCGGTTGGCTTCAGCGACCAGGGCCGCAACCATCATCGGCTTGTGGTGGGACATGTAGAAGGGGATATCAAACATGACGTCTGAGATCATACTGCGCACAGCCGGTATCGTGTTGGGCTCAATGTCTTTGAGCGTGAAGTCATCGGCCTTGTCCTCCTCCCTCATGGGCCCTCCTTCCTCAAATTTCACCACATGTCGCCAGTTAACAGGAAGAACCATGATGCCGTTCTGAGAAGGCCGAAGGACCGATCTGACCGCTTCATTTCCGAGTTCGACATTGACAGCCCGGCGGAAGGCGTTGATCGCGTGGGTAAAGTGGAAGCTCTCAACACGCTCGGCGAACTTCTGGCCGATCCCGTGGGCTACGAGAACGAGGTCTGTGACCTGGCCGCGTTCCTGCTCCGACTCACAGCCAGGACAGGTTTCTTGCCTGGCACCGTGCGCAGCATGGGGTAGATTTATACCATGTGACGGCTGGATCTGTGGGCGCTTCTTGCCGTGCAGACTCTCCCATGCATGCCAATCAAAGCCCCTGACAACAGGTACTCCAACAGTGAGGCCTCTCATGATCTTTGCAACTGGTTTACGCCCGTAGTATTCCGACGGTTTCTGGCTCTGTTTTAGGAGGAAAGCCGAAACACCGTCTCTGTAGATAACATGATAATTCTTGTACGGTTGTTTGGCTTCATCAGGTGGATCGTCTCCGGGCTGCACAGCCTCTAGCGTACCAGCAGCAGCAGCCTCGCCTTGATAGCACCGAGAAGCACAGAACGGATCGCTAGATATAGGCGGCTCAGGAGGGGACAGTTCCTTGCCCTTGGATCGCTTATCGACAGTCTCCGGCCACAATGGATGTGAGACCTTTTCCTCGCCGAGCGCACCGACATCTAGGGCAGACCTGAGCTCGTCTGCCCATGTGTCGGACCACGCGCGGAGTTCTCGATAACCGGCCTCAAGTTGGTTTGCAACAGCCGGTTCGACAGGTAGCATGCCATCCCTAGACTGGTTAGCTTTCTATCTAAAAGAAGTTGTGCCTTTGAGCTTCTTACTTGTAGAACCACGTTGAACGCATAACATTGCTGATGTCGTTCACAGGAGACCAATAAATAGGTTTCATCTGCAAGACCGGAAGAGACACCTTGTGAAGCCTCGATACACCTACGGGGATGTCCGTGGATTCCTCTATCACCGGGTTCTCCCGGTTTCCGCTACACGCTGTATCCTCCCGTTCATGCACTTGCCGATGCTGCGAGTGGGTAGGGGTTGCTGTGTTGGACGGAGAACGGCCCCCAGCAGTAGAGGAGGAGTCCGGCAGAGAGCCAACGGGTGAGTCTTGCGGCACTGTCCCAACACGCACAAACGGCATTCCGGATATGCCATCATCGT
This sequence comes from Coniochaeta ligniaria NRRL 30616, assembly GCA_001879275.1. Lineage (NCBI taxonomy): Eukaryota > Fungi > Ascomycota > Sordariomycetes > Coniochaetales > Coniochaetaceae > Coniochaeta > Coniochaeta ligniaria. Next base: position 2,488,367 of record KV875099.1, on the reverse strand, counting down.
GCACAGGTGGCCGTATCTGGACGACTTGCACCACATCAGCTGAGGGCAGAGCATCTAAATGTGGATCCTCTACCGTAACAGCCGCAGACGCCGCACGGGAGCGGTCATTTCTCCCCTCAGCATATGTGTTCGGCACACAGATGTTTGATGTCGAGTCTGGGGCAGTTTTCTTCGTCACGGTGGCCTCCACATCAGTCTCGCCCACGCCCGATCTAAGTCGTTCAAGTCTTGACATAACATCCTGTATCACCCTATCCTGACTTAGAAGTCGCTGTCGCTTCCGGACGAGGGCGCAGAACTCGTTTCTAAGTTCAGCAGACGCATCGATCAGAAGTTCCGAGCAACACACAGGGACGGGGCTGTCGGGGAGCACTGCCGGTGTGTCTGTAACCAGAGTCGCATCCTGACCTTCACGCTCATGCTTTATCCTGTGTTTGGCAACAAGTTTGTGTATGACAGCGTCGAGCTTTGCTGCGTTCTCTTTGGACAAGGATGGGCTCGGGCTCCGATTTCGCTGGGCGTGGGCATGGTTCTTCCTGGAACTGCCGGAGCTAAGTGCTAGCCAGGCTTTCTCCAGAGTATTGCTATCCCCAGGGGAGAAAGGCCGCAGCGGAGCCTTGTGATGTTTCGAGTCTGTGGCCCCGACGATTGTCGCGGTGGATAGGGGATCGTCAAGAGGGATAGGTGAGGAGTAGAAGAAATGAGCCTTCAACGGCGGTATGCCTTGGAGCGCGCCATGGGTTTGCGGCGGAGTAACCGGTGCTAGACGGCAGGAAGGACCGAATGTATGGTCGGTATCTGATGGCATGGTTGCGAAGAGAAGCGGAGTATTCGAGCCTATTCGATACTGGCGTCTCTACCGTTGCGATGCGTCGCTGCCGAAAAAGCTACCTTCACCGCAGCTCTGGTCACGGTGGTTGGGAGAATCGGGAATTTGGAGGCATGTCTGGAAAGCAACTGGTGTTCAGTTGGATAAGTGCACTATTAAGCGGGCAGTTTGCAGACAATCCGCGTGTCTCATTGTCTTGAACTTTAATAAACATGATGCGCAGGCGGACGATTGGTCTTTCGCGTTTGCCTGCTGTGTTGCCCGATGACGTGGAGGTCGGCGCGGTAGTCGTCGGTTACACTAGGCAGTTCTCGGTTAGACACACCCACTCTGGAAGAACACCGCAATGTCCGCAAATGTCCGCAAATGTCCGACCTGTCACAATGTTCCAGGTGTTCGTCCGGTAGAGGGTAGAATTCAGCATAACATTAAAGTAATCGTGGTAAAAAGGAATCGTTCCTGTGAAGGATATGCCTTACATCTAGGGTAGTGACCTCTCTGGACTAGTTAGTCGTTGTCGACCAGTGCGTGACCACTTGCAAACTCCGTGACTAAAAATGCCACGTATAGACCAAGCATGACACCGCCCATCCACCGTTTCCCACCGCCTAGCACAATGCCCAAAATCAACACGGCCGAACCAAACATGACCGAGGCTTCAAGAATGCCGAAGCTGAGCTGCAACTGCTCAGCGTCTCCCCACAAGAACAGGATCCCGCCACAAAGCGTGACCAGGAAGATATTGGAGCCAACAGTGTTGGCAACCATGATGCCGGGTTGATGCCTCACACCTCCCATAATAGCCACAAATTTCTCGGGCAATGTCGTCGCCAGAGATAGGATAGTGGTGCCAACCACAGTACCAGAGAGACCAAGCTCGCTGCCAACGCTCCCCGCACTATGCGCCACAATGTAACTCGATACCAAGAGCGCACCAAGCCCCAACAAAAGCTTGAATATGTGCGAGCGGAGGGGCTTGGGACGGCTTCGGCGTGGAGCGAACCGTGGGAATTTCCCCCGAGTCTTGGAGCTGGGTAGGAGCTCCATCTCTCGACTGTTCCTAGCGGTCAATGTCGAGCTTGATGACCGCCGACGATCCTTTTCAACCTCTCCTTGACACTTCTCCTCGTCGTCGCTCTCATCTCCCGCATCGCCATCGCTGTCGCTGTCACTATCGCTGTCGCTATCTGAGTCATCTTCCGGCGCCGTCATAACGCCCCGGTATATTGCTGTAGCAACTGATGCCACATAGACGACGAATGCAACGATGAGAAGAGTACCTGCTACCCATTTCAAGGTGGCACTGAGAGTATAGAGCAGCAGCAGAAATACCGAAGTCAATCCGAGCAGGACTGCTGCGTAAATCTTGGAGCTGCGGTCGAACGTGGCAGTCTTCATGAAGATCAGGCCTAGCGAGAAAGAAGCCAAGATGTTTGCGATAGAGGAGCCCATGAGATTTCCAAGGGCTAGCGACTGGTTCTTCTGACCAAGAGCAACAGCGATGACAACAAGCTCCTCCCACTCGGCACCACATGTCAGCAACCCGACGAGTGTTGGCGACACATTGAGGCGCTTAGCAACGACAGCCGTGTGGTCGATGAACTTGTCGGCGCCATATTCGAGGAGAAAAAGTCCTGCAATAAAAGAGGCAATGTTGAAGAGAAGGGAGTCGATATCGGCCATAGTGGAAAAACAACGAAAGGACTGGACTGGTTTAAACGAGCGGATTCCCAGTTTTGGCGATGATCACTAGAGATCAAAACCACTCCAGCGCAAGAAGCGATAAAGAATGAAGGACCGCCCCGGATATCAGAAAGTCATAGTGGAAGTGACGAAGTCGTGGATGGAATCGTCGTCGTCGGACGATAACCCGTCCTGTCTCGAAGGAGGAGGATCTAAGAATTTAATGGGACGGAGTGGGCGGCCAACAAAGCAGCAGTCTAATAAGGGGGGGTCCGCTGGATTTTACGCTACACGTGGAGATCCCGGGTGGAAATCTGGCCCTGGCGCAGTGCATCCAGGTCGCTGGGATTCAGCTGACGGCAGGCACTATCGATATTAATTGGACCCCACCTTCCCAGATTGAGCGTTCAAGACAAAAGAGTCAGGGGACGTACCTCGTACCACAGAGTCCACAGTGCTTCTGTAGCATGAGACGACCTTGAAGTTTTGCTGTTTTTAGGATTCCGTTAACACTATAAACAACCTGTAAGTCAGATCAATAGGGTGAGTAAGCAGTCCTGAAGCAAGCCGATGCCATCTGATCCCAATTGCCAAGCTTCCGCGAGCGAGACAAAATGCTTGTGTTCGATCTAGCTTGGGCTCGGTTTCCACTTTCCACTGGATGTGCCGCCGTGCCGCCTACCGATAAGATCCGAGTGGACCATTTCAGCCCTCAAGGCCTTGGCAAGAAATGCGCAAACCGGGAATTTAAAAGAAACTATCGAAGCCACAAACCATCTGCGATGAGTCGACAACAGCCGCACAAAGCTACACCTGCACACTTGAGGTTAGGATCAGCCCTGCTGTGTGTTCCAGACCGTGATCCATCCAGCCATCTTAGCCAGAATGCACGCTGACTGCAAAACTCATGTTGGGATTGGCCGCGGCAGACGATGCGGTTGGGTAACATTAGACAGTACAGCACGTGTTGACGCTAGCAGGATACTGCAGAGTGGAAGAGTCCGTCCAATGTTGCTTGCCCCTGACAAGAAAAGCCCCGCGCTAGGAAGCTCGAAAACGCAATCCATGCCGCTTCTCAGCTTCGACCATTTGACAAGCCAAGCCAGTTACAGTCTCGCGTCCCCACCCGTCACTGCATTTCCCAAAATCTTAGCCAGTCTGGCCATATGAAGCCATGATAAAGAACCGATTCCCTCCCTGATGGGGTTCCCTAAGCCCTCGACGACCTGCAACCACAGGTTCCTCGGGCTCGTCTTGATACCTATTCCTTCCGGTGCTCATACCTTCGCACTTCGAGACCTGTCTGTGTGAGGTGCCTCTGCTGGCTGCTTAAGTGCTGTTGGAATCAAGATGGCTGACCGCCTCGACATGGCCCCTCTCCCCTCGGCGGATGAGAAGAAAGTAGCAGCCGCCAACGTCTCCGATGCTCAGATCACGCCAATTCCGACACGCACTCCCAATGAGACAGGACGCCTGGGTGTCCTGAAAGGCTGGCTGTTGCCACGCCATGAGCAAACGGCTTGGGCCAAGTTCTTGAGGTTTTTCACCTTCCTCGGCCCTGGTGCTATTATTAGCGTTGCCTACATCGATCCCGACAACTACCAAGTCGCCATCTCGTCTGGCGGTTCGTTCCAGTACAAGCTGTTGTTCATGGTCCTTATATCCAACATAATAGCCATCTATCTCCAGGTATGATTTGGTCTGGTCCCTCAAACGCTTGGTGGCCTTCTGTTGACTTACATCGCCTCTTAGGCCTTATCCGTAAAGCTCGGTACCGTGACGGGAATGGACCTGGCTCAGATGAACCATCGCTACCTGCCACGCTGGCTTGAGCTGTTCATCTATGCCATAGCCGAGGCGTGCATCATCTGTACTGACCTGGGACAAGTCATTGGCACTGCCATAGCTCTCAACATGCTTATACCGCAGATCCCTCTACCGGCAGGCTGTGTGATTTCCGTGGCTGAGACTCTTCTCATCCTTATCTTCTACAACAACAGGGGCGAGCTTCGCCGTATCCGCATTTTCGAGATTTTCATTGCCATCCTCGTCCTCACCATCTTCATTATCATCTGCATCGCGCTTGGCATGATCGAAGCGCCAGCAGGGCAGGTGTTCCGTGGCTATGTGCCCTCGCGCGAGATATTCGTCGGAACTGGTCTTTACGAGTCTTGCGCCATTCTAGGCGGTACACTTATGCCGCACGCATTTTATCTCGGCACAGCGCTCACACGGGCCCGTCTCTTTGACTTCGACGTCAAGAACAATCTGACGCCCATGTCTAGTCCAGCCAGCAGTACCGAGTCATTCTACAGGCCCTCGCTGCGGGCGATCAAGGCCTGCCTGCACTATTCAATCGCCGAGCTTGCATTCACACTTTTTACAGTGGCTGTCTTTGTCAACTCGGCGTTGCTCATCATCTCAGGTGCAGCCTTTTATGATCCGTATTCCGGCGACAACACGGATGACAACGGTACACCACAAATATCGGGCGACTTGTATGACATCTACAATCTTTTCAGGGACTCCATAGCCCCGGCGGCAGGCATCCTGTTTGCCGTGTCACTCTTGTTCTCTGGCATCAGCGCCGGCATCGTGGCGACAATGGCTGGACAGATTGTCATGGAAGGAGCACTGAACATCCGCCTGTCACCCTTCCTTCGCAGGCTCATCACCCGTTGTGTGGCCATCATCCCAGCCCTCATTATCGCTGCGTCACTCGGGCAGGAGGGACTATCGCAGGCCCTTGTGGCGTGCAACTACATCCTCGCTGTTGGACTGATCTTCATCACGTTCCCGGTAGTCTACTACACCTGCTTCAGCAAATATATGCAGGTCCCGACGGATGATGGTACAGGAACCGTGGACATGAAGAACAACTGGCCGACAGCCATTGCCGCATGGATCATCTGGCTCCTCGTCGTAGTCATGGATGTTGCTACGATCGTGCTAATCGGCTTAGGGTTGTCCGATGATGACTAGTCAAGACAGTGATCCGCGACAAGGAGACGAGCGGTGCAAGGGCAAATCGGGTGTTAACGGACAAGGAGACGGCATGATATAGCTGTCATGAGGACGAAGTGGTCCAGGGAACCTGTCGTCACCCGAAGAAGCCTGATAAACGCTCGTGGCAGGGACATATAAACAGGTTAACGCATTTTACGCACAATATTATACCAATAGAAGTTTGGACAAGGCACCTAGCTCCATACTAACAAGAGCTCCCAGGGACGGAAAACGTTTCGCAGTTTGATATGGCACTCAAACATACACAGGAGAGGATTGCCTTTGTTGTGCGGCATCTGGAACCTATCGTGGTACTTCGACCAAGTGACTGACTAAAGCTTCCATAGTGTGTATTATCCCCCTATGGTACATACCTACCTAGCCTAGAGTCGCGTCTTCTTGAAGACCGTGCCAATCCTTGAGCTGGACTCGACCATGAGAAGTTGGGTTTGAGTGGACAGAAACGACGTACTATGCAGGGAACGTCTTATCGAAAGCGGGAGAGTGTTGTGTGACAAAGCGGCCTCAAACGTCTACGACTATCAGAAGGCGGATAAGTCTTCGGCTCACCCTGTTCACATGACAGGCATGACTACAGCAAACCCCGAATCGAGATGGGTTTGGAGAATACTGTGCTTGAATCTCGATGGAAACGGAAGAAACTCATGATGGCAAACCTTACGAGCGACTAGTCTTGGGTAGGAGGTGGTCGAGCGAGTGGAGCTAAGATCTGATCTGCAGTCTAGGGGAACTTCCAGGTTTGCCACCGATCTCTACTGTGTAGCACCGTAAGAGAACCGTAAGAGAACCGACGTACTTGCGTGATCCCGACCTTTGAGGTTATCACTGTGGCATATCTGACATTGATCTCTGAACGCTGGTGGTGGCAATATTCCCGTGTCTCCTACATCAATTGGAAACATTGAGAGATTCTCATGAAAGCCAGCATGTTTAGAACTACCTTGCGCATACTACATTCAATACTTGCATTCGCATGCCACTTGTTACCTTGTTGGTGTGAAAGCTTAAGAGTCGCATTGGCCGGGTCGCAGTCCAGCCCGCGCTCCTAGCTTGCAACCGGATCCACTTGAATTAGCAATCTCCACTTGATCAGCGGCATGATTGGACAAAGTTGAGCTTGCGCTTAAGCTAGAGCCCGGCATCCACCCCCGCCATTGACTTTCCCGGACCCTAGAACCCTGCGCTCCTACCACTCTGTCCCACTTGCTTTTTGGCCCCGCTTGCATTTCATTCTTCCATGTCCTGTCGTCAATCATGTCGCACATGATGAGGAATTGTTGGAGAAAAGCGTTGCTCGCCTGGGACATGCTCGGCTTGGGGCAGATCGCCTACCAGACGCGGTTGCAATGTCTCTTTCGCCGGATGAGGGCAGACTTGCTTTGTCTCGCAGTCCTGAGAGGAAGTCGGCCATTGAGATCGACCGCGTTAGAGCAGAGAGAGCTACGAATGAGAAGCGACTAGGATGCTCCCAACCGTGTCTTATCTGCCGCCTCAAGTGGGTGCGCTTGGCGCAACATCCCCTCATCCAGCAGGGATGCGTGCGATAAGGCTGCTGGCTGACTGGCTGCTCGTGCTGTGACAGCAACCTCCTGCAACCTTCCTCCTCTTAACGCTCGACGTCCGCTACACATGCCATAGCATCACAGCAGCATCCGGTACCGTTATCGGGTGCCAACGTACCACTACTACCTTCTCGCACACCCAGGAGAAGAAGCCGATCGTCGCTTTGTGTTTGTTGGCCCCCGTCAGTATTGGCCTAATCTCGACTCAACTTCATCCGACAGCACCGCGAGAGCATCCGAACCTTTGCAGTCCAGAACCCCCATCAGTTGGCGCCCTATGTCCATGTCCAATTGAGCTCTAGACCTATGTTCTGTACCTCATCTTTATTATTATCCCCCTGCCTTTGCCCTGCGTCATTTCGTCCAGACTTCTCTCCCCTGACGTCTAAAGTGTCGCATCTATCAGGACCTCCTTTGTTGTCCACCTTGTGATAGTTCCAGCTATCGCGGCACTGCTATCTCAATATCTGGATTTCAACAATAATAGAAGACAGTAAAACCGCCGCTTACCTTCATGGGCCGCTGATACTTCGTCTCGCCTCCTCGTTGCTCCCAGCTAGCCATGGCCACAATCGCTCTTCCGCGACCGATTGCCCCTCATCGCTCGCCGTCCTCAATCGGTCCTCTGGGCTCTCCTATATCTCTTGATGCCATTAACGCTCAATCAGCGTCTCAATGTCCCGTGCCAGTACCAAACAAGCATATCCCAACCTGTCCACCAGGACCGGTGCCGAATAATGAGTTGAGCACACCTCCGCCGTCGCCTGCCGGGCAAGAAGACGAAAACGTCCCTCACTCTCTCCTGTTCCCTCCCGATAACTATGCCCGCCTCCAGTCCGGCCCTCACTCCATATACAGGATCGACGCCGGGAGTGTGGCGGCCGCTCTTGATCACCTTGCTCGCCAGCCGCTGCCAGATCCCTCTCACGTTTTCCCGTGGTTCCACGGCCTGCATCCGAACAACCATATCCAGCAAACATTCTTCATTTCGAGACGCCGGTCCTTGAGAAGGACACCCGCCTGTATCCGAGGAATCACCCTTGTCAAGGCCGATGGCGACTTGACCTCCTCCCGGTTAAAGGGTGCCATTGCACCCCAAGAGTTCCTACAATTCGGACAATACGCTGAATTTGTCGAGGCTGATCCAACAGAGGGCTTCTCGGTCCGCAACTTCCATATCCAGGCCGCCAAGGCCGCCATGACGTCCGACATCATCGTCTACGGTGATAACGATGTCGTCGTCAGGAAACTGGGCTGGGATATCGCTGCCGCTCAGAATAGGTGGCGTGAGAAACACGACACCCAGGGGCACACATTGCCTGAATACAACACCTTTATTTGTGTTAGTCCCTTTTCTGATTTCGAAGACAAGCACCAAGATATTGTCGCTGTCGACTCGGCCGGCCATCCGACCGGGGCGGTTATCGATCTCACGAGCCAAGAGAGGGCCGAGATGTACGCGATGGCCAAATCTTCCGAGATATCGCACAACGTGTGGCTCGGACCAACGCCAGATCCCGGAACTGAGGAGGAACACCGATACGATATCCTTGTGGAATGCACGGATCTCGGCCGTCTGAATCCAGCTGTGCTGCAGGCGATTGCTGATAACCCGGACGAGCCGATACTTCAGCCGTACCTGGATTTCCCGTCCTCGGGTAGTATTCTTGCCCCAAGCTGGTCTCATTCCGAAGCAGACGGCATCCTCGAAACCTGCAAATGGTTATACCACTTAGCCCACGGGACCCACCCGTCCTCTGGAGGCGCGGAGACTGACGACGACGGGGATAGTGTCATGGGAGATAGTTCCGACTATTCGCGGAGAAACAGGTCCCGCCCTCAGAGGACTATTCTTATACACTGTGCGGACGGGTACACGGAATCCACGATGCTGGGCATCGCATATTACAGTTTCAGCACCGGACGTCCGGTCCCAGACGCGTGGCTGAACTTACACACGACCAAACGACGTAATTTCTTCGCCTACACATCCGACGTGGCTTTACTTAGTGCCATCGCGCCGAGGCTGCTACACGAGTCGCCGGTGTGCGCCGGGAAGAGCCTCGCCGAGATCACGGCGCTCATCAATAATGAGCCCAAGTGGTTTGCCGGGATTGACGGTTCGTTTCCTAGCAGGATCACGGACTATATGTACCTGGGTAACCTTACCCACGCCAACAACCCGAGCTTACTGAAGGCTCTCGGAATCACCCAGATCCTCAGCGTGGGAGAGACAGCCATGTGGCGGGACGGCGAGCTAGAGGAGTGGGGAACTGACAATGTCTGTCTTGTCCAAGGCGTCCAGGACAACGGCATTGATCCTCTGACAGACGAGTTCGAGCGTTGCTTAGAGTTTATCGGTATGGCTTCCCCTTTTTCTTCTTCTTCCAGCGTGTGCCCAGAATCCATTGTGTTGGTGACATGAGCTAACCCCCGTGAAATAGACCGTGGGCGGCAAAGAGGTACTGCAACGCTCGTGCACTGCAGGGTCGGAGTCTCGCGGAGTGCGACCATCGTGATTGCCGAGGTGATGCGGTCGATGAACATGTCCTTCCCGAGAGCGTACTGCTTCGTCAGGGCCCGTCGGCTCAACGTCATCATCCAGCCCCACCTGAGATTCGCCTACGAGCTCTTGAAGTGGGAGGAGGTTCTCAAGACGAAGCCAGGCTCGTCCTCCGAGAAAGCCGGCGTCTCTGCCAAGAGGGAGCTCGAATGGGGCGAGATCGCGCGAGAAATCGCTCTTATGAACCGCCCTTATGCGAGATGACGAGACACGGCCTCGAGGAACCTCGACAGCCATGGACCGTATCCTGTGGGGCTGACAGAAAACGGATAACTGCTGGCGTGAACTAAATCCTCGCTCGCAAGTGTTCCCTGGAAAGCCGTGGATTCAGAGAATCTCGAGCTGGCCAGTTTTATGATGTTGACGACTTACCAATTAAGCGAGCAAGGATGTTGGAGCATGCTAATTTACTGACTTCTTTTCTTTTTTGTGGTGGAATCTGGCCCTCTTCGTTTTGGTTGGTATTGGGACAGGGAGGGACGATTTTGTGTCTCATTGTGCGTAACAGGATTGTATCTGCATGACTGGCAGCCACATTGTATGTGTTTGTGTCTTGTGGCAGGGCTCGCTCTTCTTCGGTCTATTTCAGGATGGGAAGGAATCACCAGCTATTTGTGATACGTCGGAATTTCAAGCAAGCGGTTTATGTCGTTGATTTCGACCGCCCTGGACATATGGTACCTTGATAGCCGGAAAGTTGTGTGACAGTTTATGTATCAACGGTCAAGAAATCAAGATATCTATTTGGCGTGGCGGATCACTTCTCAGGGCATATATATTGTCCAAGGCGGGATTGACTTGTTGAATACCATATACCTCTCCCAGAGCTTGATCTACAGATGGCCGACTTATCAAACCAGCTTGGAGACGTTTATGACGAGGTATGAAAACCACAACAGCGCAAACTGAGAAGCACAGTTCAAGTAACAAATATTAACAATGCCCAAACGCCGTACGCTTATGCAATGATCGAGAAGCCGACGCTCTTGGGCATCACGACCGTGTGGCCCTCCCACCTTACATTACAGCATGAAGAGCGTGCAAACCGCCCGCTCCCGCTCATCATAGAATAAGGATCCTGCTCGATAGATCTTCAAGCCTCTCCTTCATTGAGCTGGGTACCCTAAGATCCGTAACCGGAGGGTTCCAACTTATCATAACCATCCAGGACCCTATCATAGTTAGTGACTTATCCCACCTTGGTCTTCAACTCGCGATGAAGGGTAAAGGAAGACAGCAGAAAAGCTGGCCGTCGGAGGGTAGACTCACGAAAAATGCTTCACCAAATATCCCTCACCGCCATGCTCCATGTCGATGTTGAAGACGTAAAACCCCCCATCACTGGTAACGACCATAACCTGCGGCGAGCTGCTGCTCATGGCGACAACACTCCTAAGCGGACCCGCCGACGAGCCGCCTCCAGCACCGCCCCCGCCCCCTCCGCCCCGCGGTGACGCGACGCTGGAAGACGACTTTGGTATCTTGATGTACGCAAAGTCGCGCAGCGGCTCCCACATCTCCGTGACGGTCTGCGGGAGGTACGAGCCGACGACGCCGGCCACGCTGCGGCCCATAATCTGCGATGAACGCCGCAGCATGCTGCTGAAGGACCCGCTCGCCCGGCGCTGCGCTTGCTGTCCGCCACCGGAGGGACCTCCGGCGCCTGGACCGCCTCTTGCGTTCAGAGTCTGTGATGCGCCGCTGGCGTAGTCGGTCGTCACCTCGGATGCGGGTGATCCGCCGTTGTTGCTACCGGGCGACTGATCTTGGCTGTCGTAGCTGCGAGCCCGCGACCAGCGGTCGCTTCGCGGCGATGCTGGCCGCTCGGCGGCGGCGGGTAAGGCGTTGCCCGCCGCGGGATTTCCTTGCTTGTCGGCGCCCAGGCGGAAGATATGGACGGTGTCGGAGGTGGAGGAGACGCAGAGGAGGGTAGAGCTGAGATTGAAGGACATGCTGTATATCGTCGAGGGGTATGTGCCGCGACGGAACTGGTAGAGCTTTTGGCCCCGCGGGACGCTGAAGACGCGGATGATGGTGCCTGTCTCGGACGCCGTGGCCAGCGTAGTTCCTTCGCTGTTCAGCGCTATGCAGCATAGAGGGGAACGATGTGCCTCAATGACATTGACGGCTTTCAGCGTCAGCGTATCAAAAATGAGCACTTCTCCAGATGTCGGGGGCACATATGTGGATAAGGGTGGCGCGTGTGAAGGTCGCTTGTCACCCGTATCGTCCCGTGGTTTTGGTAGCGGGTATGCGATGTAGCAGTTCTCGGAGGAGGGAGACAGCGCACAGATGGCGGACGAGTTCGGGGACGTGGCGATCGTATACAGTAGGCTCATATTCGATATGTCGTAGAGGTATATCTCTTCCTCCAGAACGACCGCCAGTCGCTTCCGGTTCAGCCGGACTGCCAAGACGGCGGATGGAAATGTGAGTTCGCAGATGACGGACGCTCTCTAAGACAATAGATGGTTAGTGAGGGCACGACAAGAAGGGTATCGAAAGGCGTGCCTTAGTATTCTGTATTATGAGGTGTCTCGGCGAGAGGATCAAAGCGACCAACGAGGTGGAGAATAGCATCTCGATGATGGAGACATTGCCATCGTCGCTATTGAAGATCTTAGAAAAGGGATCGGTGTGGTAGATTCGGAAGCCTTTGGATGTTCCTGTGGGAAGTATTGTGTCAGTTTTTGGTCACGCATGCTACGATGGTAACGGCCCCTTCGCTTACCGACGGCTAGACAACTGTGATCCTGGTTGAAGGTAATAAAGTTAAGAGACGCGCCAGCAGACATGGCGCTGGCTGGCTGCCCGGAGGCAATGGGCGGTGCAAGATGCGCAGTGTCGCCTATGCTGGAGTCGATCAGGTTCCGTAGCAGATATGCCACGGCGACTGTTGGTGTTGAGCAGAAGCGAAGCCGTCCTCGGTCAGGATCACGACACAACGCTGGCGCTGAGCTCTAGGTTTCCGTCTTTGTGTAGTGAGTCAAGGCTTTCGGTGCCCACGATAGTTCGGATCGCGTCTTAATGTATGACAGAGGTTCATTCATGTGGAGTTTGCAGTTGGAGTGTGTCGGTGTTTGACCGCGGTCTAGGCAGGTGGTCGTCTAGGTGGAGGGCCGGATATGTCACTTGGAGATCAGGTGGGGTCACAGGGTTGGCTGGTGGAGAGCTCAGGTGGAGCTCTGGTAAAGGAGCTTGGGCCACCTGATATACCAATCCATACGCATTAGGTAAAGCATAAGGTAACGTACCTACCTTACCTACCTAAGTGAAAGCATCCCAGATCGACACATAGGAGGCAGTCAGGGGCGGCCAAATGTGATGACGTTTACACATGGAACATTTGAACGGGCTGGTCTTTGTCCAAGCATGTATGTACTATCGATGAACGTCATGTGACTGCTCAGCTGGGTACGCCCCCCTATACCAGCTCCCAGCTTCTGTTCAGAACCACATCGGTGCACCCGCTTTTCCCACCTACGACTCGGAACTCCCTGCATCCTATTTGATCCTATTTGACCATCACGTTCCCAAATGCTTCTGATATTTCCCGCGGTGTTGGCGCTGCATGTTTCTCAGCCATCGTCGAGTTACCCGCCGAAAGTCTTTCCACCATGAGCTTCAATAGCACTGGCGGTACGCTCTCATCAGTCGCCCTTACGGTCAGACGAATCATCTAAACGGGGCATTAGCACCAGCATTGATTGCGGTTAGGAATGGAACTCAGCTCACCTGACTGCCGTAGTTCGGCTCCAGTCTCATCAAGCACCCGAACTTCCCGCCCTCGGCCGTATGGACAACGCTCGCGCCGACGAAGTTCTTCCGATTGGGGTCAACTCCGTCAAGAAGACCCCATCGGAAGCCCTCAAGCACCCGCCGGACGAACTCGTCGTTGATCTCACGCTCGCCTTCCCTGCTACCACCAATGCCGAAGATATGCTGTGCTTCGCGTGGTGCTCCGCCGATCTGCTTCCATCTCTTGAAGAAGTCGTCTGCCGAGAGCTCGGCCGAATCCATGAACTTGTGGATCGTCACCGGCAGTTTTATGGTAAGGGCTTGCAGGGCACCGGCGAGGTAGCTGATCCGCATCGTTGGGCTCTTTTCGAAGACTTGCTTCGCTTCAAACATGATGACTTGCTGCGCTTGGGCTCCCTGCGCTATCGTCGGGTCCGGCAAACTCTTCACATCCCATGTCAGCTTACCCTTCTCGCTCTCGTCGAGGTCTAGCGTTGTCGTGAAGGAGCTGATGACTGCCGGCGTCTTGTTGGCAAAGTACAAGATAAGGCAGGCCATCTGGCCCCGGTACTCCGATCTTACGCCGACCTGCATCTGAGGGTCTTCGAACAGCACTCCCTCATTCTTGAGGAGGAGCCTATTATAGCCCCTCTCCCAACCAGGCGACAGATGGGCCGCACTGGCCAGGTTGGGTGCCTTGAAACTCTTCGGTTCCGCAGAACCCAGGTTGAACATGTCCAGACCCGCAAGATCATTGACTGCTGAGTGGCCGTTTGTCCCGTTGGCGCCGGCTCCGTTCGCGTGCCCGTTACCGTTGACCTCGCTTTTCGAGCTGAAAGTCCTTCGCAACCCAGGGTTCTTAACCATACTGAGTTCCGAGGCATCAGCGTTCGCATCCTTGCCACCGACGATCCATGTCCGCTTGTCACTGGTGTTGGCGTGTTTCTGATGCAGCCGAGAAAGCAGAGCGGATTGACGCTCTGGGAAAGGTGGCATTTCGTCGCAAACTGTCCGCAGCAGGTCGTCGGTAGGCATACTGGCTAGTGCAAGGTACTCGCAAGCCCGTTGTTGGAGCTCCGAATCCAATGTGTGGCTATAGACGTCGAATACTCGAACAAGCTGTGGTTTGATTTCCGGGAAGAGGTTGACAAATTTGACGAAGGACGAGAGGATCATGGCCCTGGTGCTCGATGAACAAGCCGCCAGCTTTGTCTGCAGAGCGAGGAACTGTTCGATCGGGCTACACCCTTTCTCTTCTGCAATGAGATGTCCAAACTCGCCGAGAATATAGGCGCCAATCTTGACCAATGTCTCGTGGACATGGTCTTGCTTGACATACTGCAGCGCGTTTTGGGCGGCGTATACCTGGAGTTCCTCGTTGTTCGTCACAATTTGGATGACCCGGTGCCACACCTCGTCGCTGACATGATCTCCAGCCATCGCTATGAGGCGCAGAGATATGTTCACATACCACTGAACATCGGTAGCATACTTCTCCGTCAAGATGGCGATCTTCAGCACCATTTCTTCTCGAATGGCGAAGTCGGCATTTTGGAGGTAGTGAAGAAGCTCGCCGACGATAGGTTGCGCATTTGTGGAGTCGCACATGCTGTACAGCAGGTCCAGGCCCTTCCTTCTGACACTGATATCTCGGTCTTTTAACGAGCCGAGAATAACATCTTGGTGCTGTTTGATGGGCTCGAGGGTGTCGGCCCGGGCTGCTAAATGTGTCATGGCTTCAAGACCAAGGTAGCGGACATTAGTCTCCCTAGACTGAATGAACCTTCCAAGCCTGGACGAAATCTGCTTCATAAGCGTGTGTTCGGTATCCAGATGAATGATGAGGTTAATCGCCTCGAAGAGAACAGCATTCTGAGCGTTATTCTGTTGCACATTCTTGTTCGTTTCCAGAGCTAAGTTGAGGATCTTTTGGAGTGACTCCCGTATCATATCCCTCACATGGCTGTCATCTTTGGGGCAGTTAGAACCAGTTAGTCATGGCGAATTTCCATGACAGACACATACCTGATGGAGGGAAGTACTGCAATAACCGCAGCAGCTTGACCTGTATCCATGGACATGGGACCTTGTAGTATAGATAATCAGCACTGAAGTCGCCGTCAATGATGATCCTCTTCAGCTTGGCCGCAGCCTTGGCATATGCCCCCCTGTACTGGTCAAGATTGTCTTGGGCCAGAGCCGCGACCAGTGAGGTCACAGAGAGTGCGACGCCTAGATCAACGTCATCCATGAGGGAAATGATTCTTTCGGCCCATTGCGGCTGTACTATATCAGGATGCTTCCGATATAAGCGCAGCAAGGTCAATGCCGCCTTCTTTTTTACAAATGCTTTGGAGGTCCTGTGACATGTCAGCCCCAGAATCAAAACCGTTACGCTTGAGGGGTTCACCCGACGTACGGAGATATTAGAAGCCTATGGACCTCTCCACTCAATGCCTCGCCCATCTCGCGGCCACCAACGTTGGCAATCGCATGGAGTGCAAGGCAGTTGAAGAGCTCATTATGATCCAGAAGGTCTTTTCGTATACTGTTCACAACGAGGTGAAGAAGTTCGTGTTTTTCGTGTAGAAATAGCGTCATGGCCAGGTAGCCGATCTGCTTTTCGGAGTATTTGTTCGCCGATATGAGGTTCACAGCCTCGAGATGGCCAAAGTCGACGTTCCATCCTAGAATATATATGTACAGGAGCTGTTGGAGAGAGGTTAGCCTTGGTCGCGACGCGGAGGGTTCGGCAGCGGCGCACTTTGCAGACGTATTTCTTCTTGTGGTAACCACTGAGGTTGCCGTCTATTTCAGAGTCAGCACAGTTGCTAACGGTCTAGTATGGAGGAGAGATTTCGGCGAACCTTTGAACTTTTGACTACGTTTGGACAGTAACGTCAGTACAATGGATTGCAGCGTAAAGACGAGCCGGGTCACTATAGATTAGGCTACGCACCGGATGTTGGCAAGTTCCTTGTTGATGCGCTTCTCTTCCAGCTCGCGAGCTCTTGCGTTTCTTAAATCGGCGATGAACTGCACCAGTCCTCGCATATTGGAGTTGCTGCTGCTAGAGCGGCCGAGGAAGCCGCCGGCAGCTGAGGACGCCATGGCGGAGGTTCGGCGTCAACGGATGGGTGCTCGACAGCGTGCAAGAATACAGACGCGTAATTGATTCGAAAGCACTCGGGTTGTCGGCTCCGTCAATAGTAGGTCATATCATCCAACACGACAGACTCGTTGGCGGGTTTGTTCAGAGCTTGGCCGTCATGGTGGGTGAAGGTGAGCAGGGCTGACACAATCCAAGGGTGGGAAGGAAAGGTCGGGGTTGGTGTAGTCGCGCTTCGAGTCCAGCTGTCCAGTACTGATTGCTTCGCGCTTTTCCAGGGCTTGCCTTGTACGCGCACCTGTCAAACTCGAGACATCAAGGTTGAACAGTTCCCGGACTTGGATCAGACGAGTCAACGTTTCTTGGTTGGAGTTTCCATTCGATGTTCAGCAGATCAGATGGACCCCTTTGCCGCTCGGGCCGCTTAAGACTCCACCTTCCTCAGTTGATGGAATTGCGCTTCAGCCGTCTGGACTTTGCTGCGGGGGGGACCCCTGCGCTGTGGCTGGTATTCTGCGTGGCTTTCACATCAATTTCTTAGCTCATCCCATGTCATAGATGTGCTCTTAAGGATCTCGTCGTACGGAATCCTCAACCCTCGCATTGCTGATCTGACAATGCGACTTATCTGTTCTCGGTAGGATGAGAATCAGCTTACGAAGGGTCTCGGCCTCGCCAGTTCTGCGAGGAGGATTTCTGCCTCAGTTGCAGGTGCAACCATGTCAACGCCGATATGCATTCCAGGCGGCCGGTGCTCCTGTCTTCGACGTCTTTAACCGTAAGACAAAATGGCTGCAGAGGGAGAGGGCCGCCTCAGATGTCGAGACAAGCAGGCGGGCAGACTACTTGAGGGATGAAGTCGCGGCGCGCCTATGTGAGAGACTTCTGGTAGGTTGGATCCCGGCTAATAAAATAACCACTGAGCAAGAGAAATGCTGAACCGGAGCTCTAGGACATCAAACGAGACTGGCCCAAAGCTCTCGATTTTGGGGCCAACTCCTGCAACTTAGCCTGGGCACTCACTAAGAAGAATCCGGACCCGGATCCAGCGAAGCCGGTGTCTGCTCCGTTATCTACCAAGATCGGCGAGTTGGTTGCAGCGGACTCCTCACAGACGATGCTTTACAGAGATGCCGACTCGCCGTTCAATGACGAAATCAACATCACACGCCATGTTCTGACAGACCAGGAGAGCATGCCCTTCGAGGCTGGGTCGTTTGACTTAGTCATGAGCAACCTCAGCATGCATTGGATCAATGATTTGCCGGGGGTCCTCGCCGAGATCAACCGCGTCTTGAAGCCGGACTGCCCCTTTATCGGAGCCATGATTGGCGGCGACGCACTGTTCGAACTGCGGACATCGCTGCAACTCGCCGAGCAAGAGCGAAAAGGTGGCATATCGCCTCACGTGTCTCCGCTTGCGGACGTTCGTGATGTCGGTGGTCTCCTCCAAAAGGCCGGCTTCAAGATGTTGACGGTCGACGTCGACGATATCACCGTCGACTATCCCGACACGTTTGCGCTCATGCACGACCTCCAGGCCATGGGCGAGAGCAACGCCGTTCTCGGCCGTGAGATGGGGGCTCTCAGTCGGGATGTACTTCTTGCCAATGATGCCATCTATCGCGAGCTTCATGGCAACGAGGACGGTTCAATACCTGCCACGTTCAGGATCATTTACATGATCGGGTGGCACGAATCGGCTAACCAGCCGAAGCCGCTGCCCCGAGGGAGCGGAAATGTCAATTTGAAGGACATCCTTGAAAGGTGATAGACTTTATATCACTGTGTACAGTATGACGATCATGCTCTTGTATGTACGATGCGGTGTTACTGATGGCGGATGAATGGACAAACCCGGCGGTATCAAGGTGCACTGGAGGAGCATATCAAGCTGGAAGTTAATGCATTTATCTACGCTTGAAGACCTTTACTAGACCCATCCCAACACCAGCACGACTAGGGCTCAAGGACACCCTGACAGCCGAGCAAACCTCCGCCCACGCTCCCTTCACGAAGGACTCCATGACTCCACATAAGCTCCAGTATCCTCCTCTTTTCGCATCCCAACGACTTATACCTTCCTCCAATCCGTCATGGTCCGTCCTATACAGCCTAATCCTGCAACCTCGACAACCTTTTCGTGCCAGCTAAGCAAGACGCTCATGGCCGCACCAGTCGACTCATTCGCGGCATGCGGCCGTCCTCCGGCCTGACTGAAGCCTGTCTGCTGTGGAGTGACGCGTGTCGGCGTTCGCGGAGCGCTTCCGCCCCCTTGAGCTGAGGAGGCTCCCATGCCCTTATAACTATCGTCGTGTATATGTCAGCTTATCTGGTGCCAGACAGTACGCTGGTAGTCCTCCGAGTTTGCGATAATAGTACGCGCCGACTTACAGGTACTTCATGAGGGCGTCTAGGCATTCGCTTCCGCCGGGTGTGCTGTAGATCCGTTGGAGCATCGGAGTCATCTCGCTCGCCTTGATCGATTGGAGGACCTCGATGACGGTCTGAAGATGTGCTTCCTGTAGATAATTTGCCGTCAGTATGACATTCGATACCATTCTCTCTGTGTGCCGTATTCTCCGTCCCCGCCAACACAGCGGGACTTGCTGATGCACCGAGAAGTTCCCACTAACCTTAGCCAGGTCATTGCCATTGTAGACAGGCGACTCGAGACAGCCGCGCAGAGCGCCCTCGGTATCGCCTCCGCGTAGAAGCTGGCGCACCTGGTTGGCGAGCTGGCGGACCTCGCTCTCGCTCGTCTCGGGCAGGGGCGGGTGGAGGGAGGATGTGTCGAAGTTGAGGCTCGAGTCCTCCGTCAGGGCATCGATGTTGATCGTGCGCCAGGACTCGCTCAGCGACGCCGAGGTGTGTTGTTGAATGATGGACATGCTGGCTAAACGTGTGAGGTATCGCAGGTGCGTTTGGGTGCTTAGCGCATGCGCGGAAGGTAACGAGGCAACGCAAGGCTGATGTCGTGGTCGGGTTGACGTTGTGGTGGGGAGGTGGGGCCGCTGGAACGGTGAGGTGCAAGGTGAATCTCGGTGTGCAGACGTATGTGGATCTAGTAATGGGGTGGTTCACCTTCCCTTACCTTACCAAAGAACCCTAGGGATTTGACATGTACATATCAACAACTGCACCGTGGTTCCCAACTTAGGTAGGTACCTAAGGTAAGGTCCCTAAGGTAGTATCAAATTCTCTGAGCTAGCCCATATGTCCGCAAATTCACACTGTTCTCTTAGGTATTTACCGCTTTCTTCTACGTACCTACAAGCACGTCATTTACGCAACAAGCCAAGTTGCCGATACAGTCAGGTCACTCAGGTGCGCAACGACGAGCCGTCTATGCACCTCGACAGCAAATAGACACGACCGTAATGTACCGTGCAGTATCGGGGTTCATTGTTCCTGTTCCAGTCCCCGCACGGCGAGGGTTCACGGCGACCCTAGCAGGCTTAGCAGCTCTAGCCTGAGATCGACGGCGTGTTTGATTGACTATGGCGCCGATCCCGTTCCGAACGAAAACGGTTAAGCCCGAACAGATCCTCGAAAGTCGCCGAACTACATCTCGTGATACCGACATACCAAGTGCGAGAAGGGACTTTCCACGTTCTTGCGGCACCTGGCATACGGATGAAAGACGATGCCGTCAAACTTTGCAGCAGAGTAAACAATTTGTTCAGTTAGGCATCTGCAAGGACAGATCTGGCTCGAATCCAACTTAACTCGAGGATCCCGACAGCCAGGGCAGCCCGATCCTACCTTACCCACGAAGGGGAAATTCTTTCGCGGATGGTAGCGCCGAAACTTGAAACACGCACTGGTCGCAAACGTTGCTATCGGCGATGTTCAGCGGTGAAGTAGAAAATACAGTACCAGGTAGCTAAGGTACAGTACCCTTTGGTACCTCACCTTACTTGTCGTGGTTCAGTGCTTGGCCCTACCGGGACCCCGGAGTTGCACGGCGGCGGCCAGTAAGGGCACGACGGGGAAAGAGCCGCGGACCCGTATGGGAGCCACAGTGGAGCGCTTCGTATCTTGGGGCGTTGCCCGGGATGTTGACTCCAACAACCCGGTGATGAGAAGGTGGGCCGCCAGGAAGGAGTTCCATTTCGGGGAAGAAAACCCCTGGTCACAGCATGGCCTTCCTTTGAAAATTGAGTCACCCTGGCCTGTCAATTGTGCCAATCGTGCGTAGATGGTGTACAGTACGAAGTATCAGCGGACAGCGCCTAGCGACAGACCAAAGTTGAGGATTCATCAGAGCAACAGAATATGAACGGAGGCTGCCTATCTACTGCGTACATCATCATCCTAGGTACCTTAACGTACCAGGTGGTTAGAATTGCAGCCTCTGAAATTTGGCCCCCACACCGGCACACCGGCACATGCTCCGAATGATGAAATAAGGAATACCGGCAGTCGATTGCTGTGCTAAGTGTTGTTGTGGAATGATGAGCGAGTGTCACTGACTCGAAGCGTCTAGCCTAGAGATTAGTTCCTTATGACCGGTGTTGGAGTCTCTTAAGAATCGAGGTGATGGCAGCCTGGAAGTGAACGGCGTGCAGGCAACAAAACAACAAATGCATTTCTCCGAAAAGAGAACATCCAATCATTTCGCGGCATTGCCTGGTGCAACGGGAGCGCGGACCCAGTGCTGTGGTCCTGGAGTCAATCGGGCCCTGCACCTCCTTTAAACTTGCATAAGCGCGTGTCTTCCCACTCGTCCACCCCCATGCCATCGTCCTGTGTCTTTCGTTTGGGATTTTTGGGGGGCTCTGATGTCACCCTTTGAGGGCTAGCCGTCACCACCACCAGCGTGGGTGGCACGCGAGAATCGTGAAACGTATTGTTGAGTGCCTAGTTGTGGCGAGCCTACGTGTCAGGCGCTGAATCCGGTGTATCTGCCAGTTACAAAGCATTCCCTCGTCAGGCCCAGCTACTCGCACAAGGTTGCCTTGGTTATGGGCATCGAGCCCTGATTTGAACTTATGAGTTGCAACATCCCGTGCCAACGTGTTATCTATCGTTGTTCATCCTAAACATGCAGATTGACGAAAGAGTACAGCGGCAAAGCGGCACTGTGCTAGAGGCCTCTCTGGTGCGAGATAATGTGATGCAATAATCGTAAATTCTTCCCAAAATCCAGACAAGTACGATGCTGTGAAGCCATCATACTTTCTCGCAGTAGCTATACATAACAGTCTAAAACCAGGGGGTATCTTCTATCAACCTGGATCCAGTCCGGCGCCCCGACTGATGAGAGCTCCGGCGACTCCTCTCACGCGCCGTGCGCTGTGTTGGTGGTGTACAATATTGAAACAGGAGACAAAAAGAAACAAGGCCAAGGAAGTGGTTCCCGGCGGACAAAATTGTCGCAAGTCGCCAATCTGCTGCCTTCCGTGAGGAAAGGTGGTAGAGGCAACGTAGGAAACACACAAGAAAAACGGAAAGATAACCCAAAACAAAAAGTGCAAGACAAGTCTATATGCAGTGCCCAATGTCATTTCTTTTCCCATCCGTGTCCCCGGCTTTTTCCAGTCCAGTCCAAGACCTCCCAAGATGACATGGATGTCGAAAGAATCCGAAAACGTGCTGCCCTGTCTGTACTTCCAACCAAAAAGAGAGAAGGAAATTAAAGCAATGGCAAAACCAATATTATAAGGTGAGTATAGTTGCACCCATCAGAAGGCGTCGTAGATGGTTGATATTGCTGGGCAGTCGGACCTCCTGATTCGACCTTGGGAGGACAAGCTCCCAGCAATTTTCAGACTGCGTTGCTTGTTTGAATGCCGGTTGCGGGTGAAACGCGAAAAGGACAGGGGAAAAAGAAAAGCAAATCCACTCAAACTCCCAACCCAGGAGCCAACCGTCTATCTTGCAACGCCTTGCATGAACCGGAATAAGCCAAAATAAAAAGTGAAGGGCGCAGAACTCTTCCGAAAATCGAGTGAGCCTTTTGTTTCTCCTTCCGTGCTGCTGGGAAGCAAATGGCGGCGAGCCGGGTTGTGTATTCTTCGATGATTGCGTATTAATAGTGTACCGCGAACTTGAAATAGCAAACAGAGCAGAAGTTGTGAAAAGTCGCTGATAAAGTCGGCCAGTTCAGGCGAAGACGGAAATGCGACCGAATTAAAACATCGTAGGCTGACGAATATGCCGCTCGGTATCCAAAGAAGGGCCGAACGATACGAAGAGATGGTGGTGTAACTTGAGCTCTTGCCGAGCCGTGGAAGCGTCTGATGGAGAGAATTTGTCGGAAACCATCTGTACTTGTTGCGCGATGCTGGTGTCGAGCCACAGCGCGATCCGATTATCGACGCTTTGGTTTTGGTGGAGGTTTTGGAACGCCCGTCGTGTCATAGGCGCCACGACCCATGTTCAGGCAAGCTTGCGACTCTCTGGTGATCATCTTGTTCTTCTGTGAGGCACGTGGCGTTGTGCAAATGTGGTCTGAGGTGCGGTGGCATGTTAGCGTTTATGGCTCAGGAAGAGACCGATGGCAAGGGAGATGGGGGTGGGTAGGGTTATATAGGCGTGTGTGGTCTATAGGTGAAGTCGCATGAGACGGCACTGGAAGTTTCGGGGCAAAACATGGAAGGCAGCAATGGTGAAATAAGCAAGGGCCTTCACTCCCGCAGCTCTGACTCACAATGATCGTGTCTGATGTTGGGTTGCGACGAGGCAAGGAGACCCGGATAATATTATGGATGGGGCCGGATTGGCACACTGGTTGAGGCGGAGTGTGCAGGGAGACTGTAAATCGGCCGAATCGCAGGCGGTGGTCGGGATGGAACGTCACCAGTGAGATTCGGAGTTGGCGCGATAGGTGTAAGTGAAGAGCTGAGGCGGCACCGAAAGCGAGTAAGATGAGGCGGTTGAGTGTGCTTTGTGACCAGTTGATGCTGCGATGCCTGATGGCAAGTGTTGTGATTGAGGCGCAGGATAGGGATATTTGAAGGTTTTCCCACTCGGCTTCTTCCTTCCTGTAGGGAGAAAAGAAGCGTTGTTGAACAGCACCAAGTCGCGCAGGTCTCGGGAGTGCCTGCGTTGCTGTTCAATGTCGTCTGAACCCTTGCGCCAATGTCTCCAATATTTTTTCGCTTTGTTCGTCTTAGACAGTTGTATCCGTCTGTTCGGGCCGCGCTGTCAGGTACGCTGCAGGTGATGCAGGTTAAGGCCGGTGGTGTGTGGCCGGCTAAAACAAAGAGACAGTGTTCCACTCGAGTCTCGTCGCAGGTGTGGTAAGGTAGGGAGACGCGTGAAAGGTTGACAGCGACTGAGGGGAGCAGATGCCACAGAGCAACTGCGAGTCGGACGTGAAGGAGAGAAGGTGAGGATCTGTGGTAGTGTGAAAAACAAGTGGAATTGACCAAGGTCCCAGATGGGAAGGGGGTTTGAGAGAGTCTTATAATCAAACGTGATGGACATTGCCAGGGAGGGCGGCTTCCAATTCAGGGAGACAATTTTTTTTGCTCTTTACTTTTTGGAGACCTGTTCCCTTCCCCTGGCAAGGTCCAACAACGCCAGGCACCCTGTCATTTCTCACGGCGGAACTTGAACCTTGCAAAGTACATGTACCTCCTGGATTCTTGGGACCGTGGATCTCTGTAATTGGCATCGCTGCTTCTCCTTTCCGGCTGGGCTTGGGGTCGTGCCGTCGACCGAAAGGGTTAGCGCAGACACCAAAACACCGCGTTCTCTCGTACAGTGCGGACCTGGGACACGGGTACCTGTGGCTGGCAGGCTGGGCGTTCCTTCCATTTTGTACTATGTAAGGTACGGCGAGTCCCCGGACAAGGGGGGCCCGGTACGGAAGGCACGTACCGTCTGAGGTACCTCTCCACCAAGGAGCTCTCTCCGCTAGGCTGGCCATGGTTTGATTAACCCCAATCTGGAAGAGCGTCGCACGAAGCCGCATCCGCTTTATTCTTCCATTTCCTGCTTCAAGAAGACGAAGGTCGTCCACCTTACCTGACCTTAACTTGTGGTGGCCGATACCCCGATACAAACCCACAAGACTCGGCGTGGTACCTGGTCTTGTCGCATTTCACCTTCCGGCGGCCAGGAGTCCACCGTCAGGTTGGTAAGGTATGTAGTAGCCACGGCAACTGCATACCCTTCAACTACCATGTAAATCTGACAGAGACTAGGGTCTCCCGGTTGCGCGAAATCAGAGACAATTAATGCTTTTTCTAAGAGGAAAAAAAAAGGACCACGAGTTTCTTTTCCTTCTTTCCCTGCACATTCGCTTTAGCTCTCGGTGTGAGACAGTACTGCCAGGGTACCTGACCTCCTACACGGGCACTCATCAGTGCTCGCCGCGCCGAAACGGTGCCTATTCCGCTTTGGGGCCGGGAGTCGAGGGATGAGCATGATTGCCAAACAAACGGAAAACTTGCTCTGGGGATACACGATAGCCGGCCGAGCCACATGGCTGAAGGTATCGATGATGTCTACACTTTGCAGAGCATGCCTGGAACTCGTATGTTCGGCGTTCGCTGCCGTACAAGGTCAGTTCTTGCTGGGAAGGCTTGGATCACCCCAGTTGTCATTCTCGGTGTGGACCCAGCGCCATTATATCTCTCTTTCACGCATGCATATTTGATGATGATCAGTGATGATTGAGACCGGACCTACGAATATGAGTTCCTCTGCAAGTGTCACGGTACCTCTCTCTCCTACATAGTAGATTTACATACCATTGCAATGCCCCTGCCGCTCCATTCCGACCGAGACAACTCTTGAACTTTCCGCGACCACAAAGACGAGTTTCGACCATTTCAATAAATGCACAGCATGCGCGGGATGGTTTTAGAGCTTCCGGACTATGTGCGCCCAACCATCTGGCGTGCTGTGATGGGAGACACAGCATCTGAGCTTCGCTATTCTTGGGCATGTGCGACACCCGAAACTATAGGCCTACTATACGAATGTATGTGCCACTTCCGAACTTTGGTGTAGCTACCACGCATTAGTCTGTCCACGTCTTATCCCGCTTGGTATGGCCAATGTTTCTAAACGTTCAAGATCGCCTGGAGACCTGTCTTCGTCCATTGAGGCTTGGCTTTTAGTCGCCTCGGCCCAACGAGGCGGAACGACGCAGCATCTTCCTTTCGCCGAGTAAGCGAAGGCCACATGTATTTCATGGATCGGAGTGGCCTTGGTTGATTCAACGAACTGGGCAGGGCACTGTATCTGTACTTCGCTCTGCTTCATCGTCATCGTGCCTACCCAAAGGCCATGCGGCAGCCAGATGTCGACGTATGCAAGGCACCTGTTGATCGCATCTTGGAGGCTCCATCCGGGACTCCTCAACCCGATGTCGAGTCACGTTCACGTATGCACTGTACCTGCTTGCGCTGCATGGCAGATCTATGCTGTGTCGGTCCTGAATGGTTGGGACACAAGCCTATCTCCGTCGCTGCACCACCGATAACTCGCATTATGCTTACCGACGTTGACACATGACTACTCTCCCAGGCCTTGTCGTCTTGTGCGGCTTTCAATCCTGGTTGTTTTTCATCGTCGAGACAAGTATGACAGAGACATGTCGAGACCCAATAATCTGACCAGACGATGCACCCGCCGCAAGCCTGGCGTGTTGGGTAGCTTCGGGTTAGGTCAGCTGGTTTTCACATCCGTCCATAGCCCAGACTGAGCGAAGTATCCAAGTGATACTGGAAGAGCCCGAGCGAGTAGTGGCCCGACGTAGAACAGGTTCGCATGATCTGTTCCTCGCCACTTTTATTGCCCCAACGTGCATTATCAGATGAAATCGGCACGTAGCCAGCTGGCTGTGGCTTGCTTGAAAGCTGTAGCAACCACTACCTTATACATAAGATATTTTCATCCTTTGCTGGGCACCTATCGCATCTCCTAGCAATTATCGCTTGTGGCGCTGAGACGGTCTCAGGGGACAACTAGTGTCAATAGACCCTCCAGAAACAAGTGCCTGTCACTTCTGCTGGACACAGTTAACGGCAGTGACTCGTAGGTTACGAACTCAGCCTCCAGGGTTATGTCGTCAGCTCGCCTGTCAGCGCTCAGCTACAAGACGACGATACGACGATATCGGATTTCATTACAAGAATGGGAATTAGAATAGAGACTCGTTTTTCGGACCACTCCCGTACCCGTCCGCGGTTGTGCAACAGAAAAGTTGAGTCTCTGCACATGTTTGGTTGCCTGGCGATATCACCACGCGGTTTGACCGCCATGAGAAATGTTTGCCCCGAGACAAGGTCCACGACATTGAGGAGTTCGTCCGCGTGAAGGGAAGGGAGGTACGTTGCATGGCCTGTGACAGGCGAGTTTTCATCTGTCACTACCTAAGAAAGAGAGGCACCCGAGACGTCGGTTGTCATTTCTTGAGTTATCAGCAAACTTTCTTGTCTGATCGTGCGAGTGCATCTCTGTTTCTAAAGTTAATCATTCGATATAGCTGATCGATGGAGAGATGTCTGATTTATGATTTATGGGCTGGCCCTTGGGCCAGGCTGCTGGGTGTTCTGGAAGGCTTCCATGCTGCATGCTAAGGTCCTGATTAATGCCGGAGTTGCAGGGGTTCCTTGCAGCCTGCCGGTTTCTAGAAGCCTGGAGCAGTGGGGGGTTGAAGTGGAAAGCCAACAACAAGTGGGACTCGAGGCCGCCATTCAACAAGCAACAGTAGCAGGAGAGACTGAGCAGACGACTCCAGCAGAGACATATCAAGTTCGGACACTAGCGCTTCTAGGTAAAACAACGATGCAAGACTACTCTATAGCTCGGAACATCGTCCATCACGTCTTGGCCCGTACGAAACGTTGGAACTTTCGTCGCATCTGATCGACTCCAACTACCTGGTACCTCCAGATTCCAACCTGGAGGTCATTAAGGTAAGATACCTTTTTCTTTCCCGTCGACTTGATCTCTCTAAACTCCTGTCGATCTCTCTCGCTTTGTGAGTGCTAACTGAAATTCACAAAACCACGCGCTGGTGCCCGTCACTCCCGTCCCAGAGTAACTCCCCTTTTTCTGGGACAAACGGAGAGCCATGAAAAATTGCAGTGCCAAATCTCCCGTCGTGCCTGTCCGTGAGGCTGCAGGTACCGAGTGCAATCCAGACTTTGACGCACTGTGACAGGCATTGTCAGAGAAGTATCTCAGTACATATTGCCAGGTACCGAACAGGGTTGAGACGGAGCGACTATCCCGGTTTTGGCGGTTGCGACGCAGGTTGGGGCGGAACTTTGCTAGAAGGTTTTCGTTCCTGCATTAGCGGTCCACTCCTTCCTCATTCGGGTTCATTCATTATGACGATGTCTTGTCATGTCCACTGACCGTCACAACCTGGAGTTCAGGTATCAAGGTATATCTCTTCATCACTGTTGGAATTCTCCCTAATAGCTTGATTCTTTTCAAATGACGGTCGCTTCTCAGATCAGCGCGATCACAAGAGTCAAATAAATAACCTCTTCTGAAACACGAGTGACAAAAGGACGGCGCAACACCAGAAAATATTTGGCCCCAGCGGTTTTCCATTGGACACCATGTTGAGCACATGCCATCAAGCTACAGGCGTGACCAGTCGATCACTGCCGCCTCACGGTTCTCGGCCGCTGCTTGAGGATGCCCGACGGCTCTCCTTCATCCATGGGCAGCCATTCAACGGCTGTATCTCAACTCTGGACCTTTTGCTGGCTAACCTACTTCGTACAGCCCCTGTGCTACCACGTGGTAACTGACAGGCCACAAGAGTGAACAAATATAGCCACTCTATTGCGTGGCAGTGCTCCATGAGTCGTGGACTGAGGTGAGCATTTTTGCTGAAACCCGACTTCTACCCAGTCCTGCCAGCATCTGTCAAAACGGGCCGTTTGATATCTCCCTACGTACCTCTTTGCACACCAATGTTACAACTAACGGAGTTAAGGTTGGCCAAGCAGCTCAACAGACTCCCAGTCTCCCAGCTGCGACAAGTCAGATGAAACGACACATGGCTGCAATCCTATTGGTCCCAACCTGGAAGCCGTCACTTCTCACATCATCCCATCCCAGCGCCCTCAGGTACCCGATTATCTGGTACAGACCCTGGGTAGACCGTTGGCAGAGTGGTCTAACTGCTTTTATTGATGTCTTGGACTTGTCAGTTGTCACACCGCTGGCCCTCACAGAGCCTCTCCTATGCACGTCCAGAGAACTATGAGCCGGTGGGGGGTTCGTGACCCGACACATTTGAAGGATCGCGACCGTGGCACCGAAGCTGCTCTTGATTTTCCAAAAGCAGATGCGTAGGACCGTGGTCACGGTCGGGCAAACTCCCGGATGAGCCCAGCACAAACCATACCATGTTTGGCCCAAGAGAACACTAACGGCCACTGGACGACGACGTGACTCAGCTGTCCAGACACATTTCGGTCTCCAGGATTCCGGTCTGTCGTACCTCAACCTTGCCCTGACTGATGACGACCTTCCAATGTCTTGACATGTCCCGGCCAGAAAGATGGCTCCACTCGGCTGCAGAGAACCATGTGGCACCGGGGAAGCCTTCCGTCCTTGCAGGTAATAAACCCTGCCATCAAGTTCCGCCGTACTCCGTGAAGGTAAATTACACCGCGAAAATTTTGCTGGACCCCGACAGGAACCGTTACGCATTGAAGTGCTGGTACCTCCGTGAAAGGGGTGCGGCTCAAACCCACAAAAGATCTGCAAACGTGTCGCAGCCGGATTGTGGGGATGCATTTGATGGATCAGTCACCGGTAAATGAGAAGTTGTCCGACGTACTTCGTACAATTCCCCTTTTGCACAAGGCTAAAGGCACCACCGCCTGCGACAAGGCCGACACGTCGTTGACCTAGATGCCCAACCAACCCCATTGAGACTTGCGGCATCTCAAGACTCTGAACCAAACAGTGGACCTGGACTCTTCCCAAGTGTGTCCGTATGTACGCACTGGCTGCTTGCGTAATCGCAAGCCCTGTCCTGCATCCCGATTTGAATTCACGGACACCGGTGAAGGTCTGGTTGCTACCGGTGGCCTCGGCGAGGGTCTAACCTCGGAAAGCGTTCCGAAGCTTACCACCGGGTTGAAACCTGAGAAAGTATTCTCATTGGGTACCGGCATGTGGGAAGGCAAGGGCTGCCGCGCACGGGAAACGGTTACATTTTGTTTCTCAGCTCGTACATACTGTGGTACATGCCTCGTTCGCCGTCTCTGTGTTCTCAGTTATTTATGTACCGGACACGGCAATCAAGTGGTGCGCCGTTCATCGACAGCGAGAAGCTCCCTCAGGTTACTCAACCGAGGTCTCGAGCTCTTTGGCGACCGCAATCGATGCCGAGGGTCTCTCGTGGGCTAAGTCGAGTCTCACTTACCCGGAGGGAGATTAGGTCGGACCGAAGCTTCTGGCAGGGCTACAAGAGCGTTCGGCATTTGAGCCAAGTGGTTCACGGCATCACGGCATCGTGGCTGATATGGCACATCGGTATGGCACAGCAGGCTGCACTTTCGGGTTTCTCTTCTGAGGCAAACCAGACCGGGTCTTCGGTAGGGATGTACATATCGCTGGATCTCCAGCGGCGGCTTCTGGCCGTGCTCTGGCATTCAGAAATTTTTGAGGAGGAAACGGCAAAACAAAACAACTACGATAAGGAAGGCGTGACGGTAGAGAGACAGGCAGCATAGTTCTGTCTGGGAATAGATAGGTACTGCTAACTTCAAAGCAAGGCTACCCCCGTTCCAAATATCAGGTCTCACTAGTACATACGTACCGCAAGATACGGGGCTGGTAACGCGTGTCTCTTGCCCTCCCTTCCTCGGCCTAGGACAAGGAAGATCCGTCCAAATGGCCGGTTTGCTCAAGGGACATACGCTCCGGCCGTTGATCCGGAAACACGACTGTACATCACACTGACTACTCGCCATACACTCGGGAAGATCCATCCACCTGGAGACAGATTGGTTGAGACTTGACTTTATTCGCTATGACCCTCTCGCATGTGAGCTCTCAACTATTCAAATCACAATGCGGTCAGCCTCCAACGAGCACGAACTCTGTGCTTCCTGGCCAATGCCGAACTACCAATGCGGCGCCCCTTTTGACCTCTCCCTAGAGAGAAGGCGAAATGCAGCTTAAACTCCGTAAGTCATGGTCCGACCGACCATCAAACGCCTGGCCATATCGCAAAATATAATAAAACAGAGAGACGAGCGAAATTCCCTCTCTCCTTCGTGGTAGCATCCAAAGTCCAGCGACCGGTAACGATTCCCTAGTGCTTCCAATCCCTTAGCGCTTCCTATAGCGGCGGAGTCTCTAGCTCAGCGTGCTGTCGGCAGTATCAAGCTTGATGTAGGCGTCTTGGATGGCTTTCAGCTCAAGTCCGTCGATCTCCATAACCGTAAGCCAGTCCCTCAGCTGGATCAGCTTGCCCTTATCGCCGTCCTCTCTCCAAGTCCCCAACCGCTGCTTTCCTTCTGTCGTCAAACGAGCCACTTGCGGCGGCCTGTTCGACCCAGCGCCTGGCGTACCAGGAAGATCTGTGGTATTCAGTCGAGTCGGGGTATTAGCACCACTCGTTCCCGCAGTCATCCATGCATACTGCTTGCCCTTCTTGCGTCCGCCGAAGCTCATCAGGTGGTTCAAGGTCTGGTTGGCAGTCGCCGTGCTCGTGTCGCCCTGTGCGCCCCGGCCGCCTTTACCGCCACCAGCAGCTTTCTTCTGCTCCTTCAGTTCCTTCTTGCTAAGGACCTTGTCAGGCTCGGGAGCTACGATTCCTGGTGTGCCGGGAGCCACTGAACCCGCGCGGGATGCGCTTGTTGCTGATTCCGGGTTGGCTCTCTTCTGTCGCTTGCGTAGCCTTGCTTCCTCCGCGTCACGGTCGCCTCTACCATTCTCGCGGATCGCGAAGGACAGGTTATCCTTGATTGAAGTCATCGGAGTACTCTTTCCTGCGCTGGTCGATGGTCTAGCATTAGATGCATCCAAGGGCCCTGTAATGGTGTGGTGAGCAAAGGTACATTCAGCTAGTACACGCAATAATGGCAGAAAGCATCTTACGCTTCAGTGGGTTAGTGCGAGGACTGCCCGCACTCTCCTCACCCGCTCGAGAATTCGATTCTTGTGCCGCAGCGGAACCGACTGCTGTGGAAACGGGGGCCGCGACATCGGCCCACTCACCCGGGACCTCGCCATGTGCCGTCTTCTGCCTTGTAGTCGCGACATGAAAGCCCTCTTCAAGCTTCTCGCGAATACGGTGCTTTGTAGCAAGTGATAGCAGGGCCAGCTGATCCACCAGATATGCATCATGCGGGATCCAAGACCCTGCTGTGCGCACGAGTGCACCGTTCGGCCCTGTTTTGGTCGAGACGTCAACTTTCGGCACCGGCCACGACTCAGCAGGTTTCATTTTACCAATCACTTGGCCAGGATTCCTGAGGTCCAGATTGAGACTAATATCGTGGTGCTTGCAAACATCGCCAGCTCTGCGATGCAGATTGGCGATCAGCAAAAAAGGATCCTTGAGCTCATTTGATCGTATGCTGGCCAGATTGTGCGCGGACTCGTTCCATGCCCTCTCCGCGGCTTCGGCTGCCAACTGCTCTGGAGTCTTCGCGACGGTGGGCTGAGCCGGTTGATTAGCAAGACCGGCTCCGTAGAAAGATCCTTTGCTGCCCGGTGGGTTTGCCGGAAAGCCGTATCTGGAGTCTTGCCCGAAGCTTCCTGCGTAATAGTCGGCAAGGGCCTGCTCCTCATCACGGATATTGATTCCGGTACCGGCAAGCGAGTCAGTGGCGTCATACTCGTACTCCTTGGTCGGGCGTTCTGCTGGTTTCGATGGCGGACCCATGACTCCGGGTGTCATTGGCGCAGGTGTAGATGGCCCGGCCATCGGGGCAAGCATAGCCGGCGTGTACTGAGGGTTCGGAGTTGCAGGCGCGAGCGGCGTCGTGGGGGTCGATGCGAAGCTTTGCCGCACATCCGGTAGAGCCAGGCTGGGAGTTGTGACGCCATTCTGGTAGGGCATATTGTTTTGATATTGCGGGTTATTCTGGTACGTCGCGTTTTGTACTGGGAGTGCCATGTTGGAATAGGATGGGGAGGCGGCGGCTGAGTTCATGGGACTCGCGATAGGGCTGGCCGTGTACTGCTGCTGCTGGTAAGGCGCGGCCTGCTGGACCGGGTAAGGCGAAGCCGGCTGCGATGGGGTGGGAGTTGGGGAGATACGAGGATGATTCGTGGGCGGCATAGTGAGCCCTTGTGGGTGATGGTTCATGGGCGACTGCGTGGGTTGAGGAGGTGAATACGGTCGCACAGGCATCTGCGGAACCTGGGGCTGTTGTTGCGCCATGTTGAATATCGTCTCGGTATTTGTATGTGAGTATCGTAAACTGGTTATTTGGTTGAACTAGAGATGTTGGTGGCAGATTCGCAAGAACGAAGAAATGGAGCTGGCCAGCGGCGTAGAGGGTACTGGCCAGTGAATTGCAGGTAGAACGGAGAAAGAGCAAGGCGGGAGTTGAGAGGAGAAGCAGAATAAATGCAAGAGGGAAGGGGAGACCCCAAGGTCGCAGGAGCCCGAGGAGGTCTAACTCCCTATCCTTCAGTCGTCGGCATCCGTTCTCGCGTCGCGTGATTGAGGATGGTAGCGATGGTGGTATGCGCGCTTCCTATTGTTTTCTGAGAATGTCCTTATTGTTGATGCGTCTTAGCTATCATTAGCGCTTCCCAGTTTACGCTCGCCTATGGTGGAAAGGTTGCGGGCGAGGGTTGGACAATAGAGCTGGCGTCGCCGAACAATAAGAGACCTTCGCAGGTTGGCCCGTTGCAAGGTGGAAGTTACGACAACCTCTCCGCAGCTTGCCATCGCGACTCTTTGACGTCACGTGATGCGCTAACTAACGGCGGACCCGCATGGTCCGTGCAGGTCTCCTCCGCATTGGCGCCGTCTCAACAAAGAGCCGCAATCCTGACTTCACTATTCTAAGGTAATATTTCCAAGAGACCGTTCATACTAAAATACATGAGTCTCGACCGGGAAAAGTCAGTTTATCATATACTCGGCAGACAGGGAGCCTGGGCGATGTGAGGCAGCGCTTGACTTCGCTGTGAATACCTACCTAGTAGTCTTTTCACACTGTCTTTAGGTGTTGTGTGTTGTTTTTCCGGCGCTCATCTCATCCATCTCAGCCATCTCAGCCATCATTGCCCTCATTGACAGCCATGGCGTCGAAACGAAAGGCCGCCGCGATGGCGACTACAGTGACCGAGGAACCTGTAGATCCGGCCGATGAGCTCATGTTCTTATGTCTTGGTGGCGGCAATGAGGTTGGCCGATCATGCCATATTATCCAGTACAAGGGCAAAACGGTCATGGTATGCTCCGTCTTATACTGGGAAACACATGTGTATATTGTTGCCTTGACTGACGAAATGGCCATAGCTTGATGCCGGACAGCATCCTGGATATGAAGGCCTTCGAGGGCTCCCCTACTTTGATGACTTCGACCTCAGCACCGTCGATGTGTTGCTCATCAGCCAGTAAGTAACCTCACTCCCACCATCTTGGCAGCTCTTCAGCACCACGATTCATTCAAGCGGTAAGAGCATGTGTATGGGTGGGCTCTGGAACTCTTTGGATATGTTTGGTCGACTAGTCAAAACGCCTACCATATGTACTCAACAACATCATCCGCAGTTATCAATACAAACATCTTCTCAGCCACTGCCCACCTATGCCACACATGCTTCTGCTCGTATGATCCGTAGACGTGCCCTAGCATAGCATTCCCGTCTACGTTCCGTCCATCACACACCCTCCGCCCATTTCCTCCTTTTCCCCAGACAAGGCCACTGCTGACGTGTTCCAAGTTTCCACGTGGACCATGCCGCATCGCTCCCCTATGTGCTCGCCAAGACGAACTTCAGGGGTCGGGTCTTCATGACACATCCGACAAAAGCAATATACAAATGGCTGATTCAAGACGGAGTGCGTGTCGGCAACACATCGTCAAATCCAACGTCACAGCCCGTCTACACCGAGCAGGACCACTTGAACACCTTTCCACAAATCGAAGCCATCGATTACCACACAACCCACACTATCTCCTCCATCCGCATCACCCCTTACCCGGCAGGCCACGTCCTCGGTGCTGCCATGTTCCTCATTGAAATCGCCGGGCTCAACATCTTCTTCACCGGCGACTACTCGCGCGAGCAGGACCGACATCTCGTCTCCGCCGAGGTACCACGCGGCGTCAAGATCGACGTCCTCATCACCGAGTCCACCTATGGCATTGCCTCTCACGTCCCGCGTCTCGAGCGGGAGCAGGCCCTGATGAAATCCATAACCGGCATTCTCAACCGCGGCGGCCGGGTCCTGATGCCTGTCTTCGCGCTGGGTCGCGCCCAGGAGCTGCTGCTCATCTTGGACGAGTACTGGAGTAAGCACCCGGAATTCCAGAAGATACCCATCTACTACGCCAGTAACCTCGCCCGGAGGTGCATGCTCGTCTACCAGACATACGTCGGCGCTATGAACGACAACATCAAGCGACTCTTCCGCGAGCGCATGGCCGAGGCCGAGGCGTCGGGCGACGCAGCCGGAAAGGGCGGCCCGTGGGATTTCAAGTACATCCGGGCGCTGAAGAACCTTGACCGCTTCGATGACGTCGGCGGGTGTGTCATGCTAGCCAGCCCGGGTATGCTCCAGAATGGTGTCAGTCGCGAGCTGCTGGAGAGGTGGGCGCCGAATGAGAAGAATGGTGTTATCATCACCGGTTACAGCGTCGAGGGCACGATGGCGAAGACGATCATGCAGGAGCCCGACGCAATCCCGGCCATCATGTCGAAGAACATCGCCGGTGCCAGGAGAGCACCTGGCGGCGACAGTGAGAGGATCTTGATTCCCCGCCGCTGCAGCGTTGCCGAATACTCTTTTGCCGCCCATGTCGACGGCACGGAGAATAGGGAGTTCATCGAGGAAGTTGGGGCTCCAGTAGTGGTAAGCATCTGTGACGCTTCGTAGCGTGACCTTACTTTGAGCTAACAAGCATCCAGATTCTGGTCCACGGCGAGCAACACAACATGATGCGACTAAAGAGCAAGCTCCTCTCATTGAACGCCAACAAAACTAACAAGGTGAAGGTATACAGCCCCCGCAACTGTGAGGAACTGCGCATCCCGTTCAAGACCGACAAGATAGCGAAGGTGGTCGGTAAGCTTGCTTCCCTCGCGCCGCCGGTCGGCGACGATAGAGAGCCGCAGCTCGTCACCGGTGTCCTGGTGCAGAACGACTTCAAGATGTCTCTTATGGCGCCGGAAGATCTACGTGAGTATGCAGGGTTGACGACCACGACCATCACTTGTAAGCAGCGCCTCCGGCTTAGCGCCGCGGGAGTCGACCTCATCAAGTGGGGACTGGAGGGCACATTCGGCGGCATCGAAGAGCTGCCTAAGATCAAGGCGGAGAATGGCCAGAACGGCACGAACGGTGGCTCGATGGACTTGGACGAGAAGGACGGCCATGATCTCGTTGCTGCCTACCTCGTCATGGGCTGTGTGACGGTACGTTGCTTCGACAACGGCGAGCTCGAGTTAGAATGGGAGGGTAACATGCTCAACGACGGTATCGCCGACGCCGTCATGGCCGTGCTGTTGGGTATCGAGAGCAGTCCAGCTGCAGTGAAGCGTAAGCAACCACATCTACAATTATTAATACACAACAAACTAACATCGAATACCAGGATCCGCGGCAAAGCACTCCCATGCAGCCGACATTGTCGAGCTGCCCAAGCGCAACCCCCTCGCCAACCTCTCGCCCGAGGACCGCTTCGAGCGGCTCTGCATGTTCCTCGAGGCGCAGTTTGGCGGTGATAACGTGGCCCCCATAGCAGAGCCCAAGCTCCCTCCGCTCTCCGAGGTGGACACCAAGAAAGAAAAGAAGGAAGACGGCGAAGGGTCGGACGAGTCTATGGAACTCTCCGACGACGAGGACGAGGAGGAGCGCCGCCTAAAGGAGAGGCAGCAGGTCGAGCTCGAGAGGCTCCATAGGCTTGGGATCCCAGTGCCTGGCGTGTCGATCAAGGTTGATAAGATGGAGGCTACGGTGTGGCTGGAGGATCTGGAGGTTGAGTGCAAGAATAAAGTCTTTGCTGATCGGGTCAGGGCGGTTGTTGAGCGGGCGGTTGAGGTCTCTGCTCCTTTATGGGGGTAAGGAAGGTTATTTCCATATGTAGTTATTATCAAGGCGCTTTTGGGAGATGGTGGCTGAATATCTTTCTCGAGAATATCAACACGACGGACATAGGATAAGGCGCGATTATCACCAAAGCTGACTTTAAATGTTTTCGAAGAGGACGGCATCCAATGAGTGATATTATCAACTGCTCTCGATCTCTCTCTCTCTCCGTCTAAGTAGTAATCATACAGACGTAACCGCTGGTGTAAATGAATCATACGCCCCTCGCCGCGTGGGCGTCTAAGGACCCATCCCCAAAACTCCGTTGCTGTCCTATCTTACTAGTACCAGCAGAACAGCAATTAAAAGTATACATGCAGAATCTAATGCCGTATTGTGCAATGCTAGTCCCCCTTTCCACTATGAGCGAGGGCTGAGTGGACCGAGAGGGCTCTTCCCCGGGCCTTGCGCTCTTCTCATAGCTCGTAGTTCGTCTTCCAGCTTGCGGCGTTTGCCTTGTTCCTCCTAGTAGCAACTCGGTTAGTATGGCACCAAGTATAGTGTTGGGAATTGAGACAAACCTTCATCTCATCCTGGAACTTTCTCCTCTCCTCCTTCATAGTAGCCCGGAACTGCTCGCTGAGCATCGCAGCTCCAGCTCTGGACTGTGCCGCGCCACCACCACTCGGGCTAGGCGGTACCCTCAGTTTCTCGGCATCCAGCTGCTCTTGCAACCTCGACACCTCGCTATTGAGCTTGTCCCTCAGCTTGTCGACCTCACCCTCGAGACTTGTCTTGGCAGCCATCAAATCGTCAAGCTGCCCCTCGATCTCGAGCTTCTCCTTCGTCGCCACGATGGTCTCCTTGGTGATAACCTCGAGCTCCTTCAGCGTACCCTCCAACTCCTTCCTGAGCTTTTCGTTCTGCGCCGCCAGCTCCGTAATCTCCGCGCTTTGCGTGACCTTTGCAGCCGCAGCCGCTCGCTGCGAACGAGATCCGTAGGCTCCCTCCAACTCGGCTTTAGCGATGGTGGCTTCGGTCTTGAGTTCGATGATCATGCCATTCATGCGTTCCAGCTCCTCCTCCTTCTCCTCCAGTTCCTTCTGCAGACTCTCGGCCTTCGTCTCGGCGAGATTCTTGGCCCTAAGCGCGTCTTCCAGCTGCCCTCCGACGAGAGTGACGTTGTCCTCGACCCTGGACAGCTCCTTGCGCAATTCCTCGCCATTTTCCTGGAGCTGGGCAATCATATTGTCGCGTTCCATGAGATGCTGCCGCGCCTCGTCCATCGACGCAGCCTCATTGTTCGCGCTGGTCTGCTGCATCGTTTCGAGATCCTGCAATGCCCTGGCGAGCTTCTCCTGGGCGTCCTTAGATTGCAGCTCGACGCTGTCGAGCATGCCACGCATCGTCCTCAGCTCCTCGGTAGTCTGCGTGAGCTCCTTGTCCTTCTCCGAGCTAGACTTGTTGTTCAGCTCGCGCTGCTGCTTGATTTGCCTCTTCAGGACAGACTTTTGCTCCTTCAGACTCGTCGCTTGCGCATACAGCCACTGGACCTTGGCCGAGAAGGCCTGGAGCGAGTACGGTTCATCTGGGTCGACCGCCTCGTCGGCGGACATGTCTTCGTCGTCGGGTTCAAGACCCTTGTCAGCCCGCATCTTCCGGCGCTCTGCTTTCTTCTGCTGAATATCGACATAGCCCGCCTGGATGATGTCCCACAAGCCCATGAGGACGGCGTCGACCTGGTCAGTCTTTTGCTTGTTCGCCGAGTTTGATGATGATAGTTCCGCAGCCCGCGACATCTCCGTCTGAATTGTCGTGATTGCGTTCTGTAGGTAATCCAGCTGGTCTTCTAACGTTGTTGCTGACGACCCAGGTGGTGACGGATAGTCAGGTTGTCTTGACTGAAGCACATCGCCCACCTGCCGGTTCAGTGCTTGAATCGTGCCCTCGGCTTGAGCCAGGCTGGCTGCCGTGGCGGCGGCGGCCGCATCCGCGCGGTTGGTAGCCTCGGATTCCTTCAGATTCTGCTCCTCCAAGGCAGCGGCGAGACCCTTCTCCAGATAAGACAACTGACTCCCAACCAGATCTCCAGGCTCCAAGCCACTGTCCCGTGCGTTGGTGTATGCCGATGGCGGATTCTGGAAATTGTTGTACTTTGTAGGATTGAACTTTATGATCAGCTCCCGGAGGTTAGTGTTTAGGTTCTCTAGTTTTCTTTCAGTGTCTGAAAGCACTGCTACCCGCTCAGCGCCGTCGTTCCGGAGCGCATCAATCTCGGCAGTGAGCCGAGTATTTTCCTGGCGCAACCTATCCGTCTCCTCGCGGAGTTGTATTTGTTGTTCTCTCCCAGGTGACTTCATGGGTATTTGGATAGCGTTGTTGCGTGACGTGGCGGGCTGTTGGCCGTCAAACTGATCCAATGGAAGGTAAAGACTGCCATCGTCAAAGTTGAAGTCGTCCGTAGCCGGCTCCAGGCTATTACGACCGTTCGAATACGTATAGAGGCTCTCCGGGCTGCCTGGAATACCGTTGGGTCGCGCATCTGCCTTTGTGTTGGGGTCCAGCTGCTTCTTCGCGGGCGCTCGGTGTGTCATCTGCAATATGCCGGCCGTATGTTGCAGTAGTCGTCGCTGCGGCTCCATCAAGCGCTTTTCCAGCGAGAACAGCTCGGCGGCGAGCTCCTGGCATAGGCGTTCGCTTCGTTGTCTCTCCAGCTCAGCTTCCCGAGCAGAATCACCGCCACTCAACCGATTACCCAGCAGGCTGCGTCTCTTCCCATTCGTGGGAGAATACAGCTTTGCCATGGATATTGCGGCATCACGGTATTTGGCCTGTATGGCGAGGTTGGCCTTCGTTTGCTCGACGCGTTGCGTTAGAGACTGTATTTGCTTCTTGAGATCGTCTACTTCTTCCTGTGACAAGATTTCGTATTCTTTGCTGTCGGACAGTGCCGTCTCGGTCAGAAGGTGGACTTGTATCGGATCCTTCAGGTCGACGATTACAGAACTCTGCGGCCGGTCTGGGTTCAACTGGAACGATGTCTGGTTAGAGAGGCGGTCTACGAGGGGGGCACAAAAGGAAGACATGAAGCTCACAGGATTGTAGAGCGGCTTTTGCCTCTCGCCCCCAGACAGAATATCGCTTGTGTAGCTCTCGACAAGCATCTTTGCGGCGGAGATGTGTGATGGTCCATCGGTAGCCGGTATCCTCCCATCGTAGCCAGCAGGGGCTTTCTGAACCCCAGCACCATTCATCTTGACGCGTTTGTTATTCTATTCGGAACCCATTGGCCGAGTGGGTTGTAAAGGCCCTGGCAGGCCGCCTCGAAGCGATGTATGGAGAACGTTGACCTCCCAGGTGATAGCTAATGAAGCATAGAGTTCGTCTCCGTCTCACCAGGGGTCTGTAGACTCTGTCCCTGCAGTCGCGTGAAAGTATGAAATAAATTACACAGAAATAAAGGGTCCAACGTGTCAGGATGCGTACGATCGATACCCTGAGGCTGACGTTGTCGTATAAAGCAGGGCGAGGTTCACCGAAACACCGACATTCGTCAGTCTTGGAGAGTTAAGGTACGAAGTGACCACCGCGACCGCGCAATTGGGAATGCGGAAACCGGGGCGGCAGGGGCAGTGCAAGGGCCACCAGACCGTTGAGGCTGCCGCTAGTCCAGCAAAAAAGGAGGTCCTTGTGTTCGCCTATTTTTAGCGGCGACTCCCGCGACCACCAAGAACTCCAGGGCCGAAATGCATCAGGCTGAACTGCATTGACTGGTGACATTTGGGGTACGAAGTACCTAAGGTACTCCACGATGAGACCAGTTACGTCCGTGATACATCGCCACATTATATGAATCAGTAACTCATACGTTTGCATAAAGTGAACCAGCTTCAGTTCGTGTTCTCTCAACATCTCTTCCTTTGGGTACCTTAGCTGAAAGAGGATCCAATGCACTACATCCAACATCATTGTTGGTGACAAAATCATTGGCATAAGCTTTCATTCCTCATAAATTCATGGATGTCAGATCCCTAAGTCGCTGAGAGATAAGGTTGATGTGGTGCAATGGGATCACAAGTCGAATCCGTGTGCCGTTCGCTCCTGTTCAGCCTCACGGCCCGGACCAGTCTCCGCAGAGCCCAGTTGTACGCCGATAAGAAGCATTGCTCTGGTTTTCTCCGAGTACCGTAGTCGTTCGGCTGTTGAGCTGCCATCAACCACGGAACAATCCTTGTCACGCGGATTTTTGCTCGTTTCGGAACGGTCGAGGTTGGGTGTTTCCCCTGCGTACCTTGCAAATAACGGATTGCATGCATAAGCGTCAGCATAGGGAGCTTAAAATGCTCCCCTGACCTGATCAATGATCTGCTGGCCCATAGTTCTCCTCCTCCCTGCGTCGGCATCCGGCCGGCCTTGAGCTCCCGTCGATGTGGCCGTCGATGATGCCGGGTCCTCGCCCTCCAGGCGCCTCCTCAGCCCCTCAAAGTCTTCCCCTCTCTTCTCGGTCCTGATGCCGACTAGCCACCCTGGTATCCTCCACTTTGTTAAGGTTCCGGGAAGTAGGTCGATCCTCCACGCGTATCCAACTAGCCAGCCCACAGCTGCCCCGAGCACGGAACCAGGCCACTGGAATAGCGCCAACTGAGCCGCCAGGAGATAGCGGTATGACTTGTCGGAGAAGGTCAGGCCCACAAAGTTGTTGTCTGTCGGCGGCGAAGCCGAGAGAGCCACCCGGTACTTGTAGATGTGCGGGATTATGGCATGATATTGGGCCAGGATGGCGAAAATGATAGGCGTTGGGCCTGCGGGTAGGTAATTGAACACTCCAAACGTCATCGGCCGGAGTATAAGTGTAAGGAGGGGCGGTAAGATGGTGGTGATGCACGCAGTGCTAAGAATGAAGGACTATACATGGTTAGATGATCCGTGCAAACAGCTTGTCTTGTCCACGCCCAGAGGACCACTCACTGCGTATTTCCGCGATCCCCACATGCGCTCAACCAGTCTCATGTTGTACAGCGTCATGGAGGCAAAGAGGACCTCGGATGAGTTTGTGTAGCACAGCTGGTAGAGCAGCGCTCGCCATGGCTGGTGGTAGCGCAATATGTGAGGATCGACCAGAATGTAGAAGTAGTGCTTCGCATCGAACAGACTGGCGGCTATCGACGTCGCAACCAGACCGAGTACCAGCCCCCGTGTTACCGGTGCGTTTGTAAACGACATGCTTGTCGATGGTAGCTCTCAAAGTGGGATACGTCAAGGGTTGCTGAGAAGCCGCGGAGCAACTGCCTGGGATCAGGTATGAGATTCGCCCGTTACGGTGCCATAGGCTATATACTATGCTGTGACTAAAGTGTATATTTGTGGGAGAACGTTGTGGAGGAAGCACGTGGGCATCTCATCTGTGGTTTGGTTGTTGCAAGGTGTCAGGAAGAAAAGATGCATTGTAAAGTGAAGTCGAGGTCCGGGGAAGTTGAGTGGAGCTTGGAATTGCTGGACGCCGTCCCTCATAAATGGGTCCGCGTCCATTGTGCACCCCTGGAAAGCAGGTGCGTACCTCGTACCGCAAAGGGGATGACGCGCCCCGTTCGTGTTCAAAGTGGCTTCCACTTTCTCATCTACAGTTTGGCTCGTGATATTCACCACCGGCATTAGAACCTAGACATTGGCGACTTT
Organism: Coniochaeta ligniaria NRRL 30616; assembly: GCA_001879275.1. NCBI lineage: Eukaryota > Fungi > Ascomycota > Sordariomycetes > Coniochaetales > Coniochaetaceae > Coniochaeta > Coniochaeta ligniaria. The sequence continues at coordinate 2,446,019 of KV875099.1, read as the reverse complement.
CCCTCAAAGACTCACACCCTTTTCTTCCAGCCGGGCAAGAACAAGACTGAGCATGGCTTTTGGATTCCCATGATAGCATTATATACCCTCTGCTCTCTTTCCGTCTGGCCCTCCGACACCGAAGTCGTTGGCTTACTCTCTTCCTCTCCTTTAGAGGCCAGCAATTGTACCTCGAGCTGCTAGCATCAAGAGGACCGCTGTCTAGCCATTGCACACTCAATACCTCTCAGCAAGAACGGACACCGATTCCGCCATGTCCGATCTTTACCTATCTCATCTCTGGAGCTGGGCTCTTAGATCTCCACCGGCAGAATGGGCCATCAAGCAGCTTAGAGAGCTGCTGATTGGCGCCTTAAGCCAAGGTCCCGTCCCAAAGCATATCGCCTTCGAGATGGATGGGAACCGGCGGTATGCAAGGAGTCACAAGATTGAAACCGTCGAAGGGCATCATCTTGGGTTCGAGGCACTTGCCCGGGTCGGTCCTCCTTCTATATCAGTCCTGTGTCTTGTCTAATTGCTAACCGTCGCCATCTATCGTCCAGGTCCTCGAGATATGTTACAAGTGCGGCGTGAAAGTCGTCACAGTCTACGCCTTTAGCATAGAAAACTACAACCGGCCTAAGTACGAGGTTGAGGGACTTATGCAGCTGGCCAAAGTCAAGTTGGAGCAACTGATGTTGCACGGCGATATCTTGGACCGGTACGGGGCCAGTGTCCGAGTACTGGGCCAGCGGGATCTCATCCGGCCAGATGTGCTCGAGGTTGTTGACCAAGCCGTGGAGTCCACCAAAAACAACAAGGAGTAAGCTCATGTTGGAGTGCTTACCCGTGATGTGAGAGCTAACCAGTGCGCCCCAGTGCCATCTTCAACATATGCTTCCCCTATACATCGAGAGAAGAGATCACAACGGCTATCAGGACCACTGTGGAAGAATATTCAACAACAGCCCGCCCGCACAGTACACCATTCTCGCAGACTCGGATTACGCAGAAGCTCTTGTCGCAGAAGCACGAGAGAGGAGACTCCCTTGCATCAATAAGGGAGACGTCGCCGTCTCCTTCATCTTCACGATCCGATGAGGTCGAGGATTCAGTCTCGTCGTCGGCCACCCTTCACCCAGAGTCGCCACCTATGCGTTCGGAATTCGAGTCCAATGTGACTGTTTACCCGAGCGCTGAAGATATCACGGCGGATACGATTGACAGCCACATGTACACCGACGGCTGTCCCCCATTAGAGCTGTTTGTCCGGACCAGTGGAGTGGAGAGGTTGAGCGACTTTATGCTCTGGCAATGCCATCAGAACACGCCGATAGTGTTTCTCAAGTGTTTCTGGCCCGAGTTTGACTTGTGGCACTTCATACCGGTGCTCCTGGAGTGGCAGTGGAGGCAGAAGAGAAAGGAGAGGGACGAGAAGCCGAAGCGGAGGGTGAAGCAACTGTAGCCGATGTTGCCTTGTCTGTATATTTTCCCCCTGGTTGTGTGTGATTGTGTGTCCGATACCTTGACCCTTTCAGCTGGGAAATCGAAGAAGCGAGTTCGATATGCATGGACTGTCTGTACATACAAAACATTGGAAATTGAATGCTGGCACCTGTGGGCAGCTGTAATTGACAGATCCGGAGATCGATGGTGACGACACCAAATCAGGGGGCCTTCCTTATCTTATCGGCCGGCCGCGGTCGGCACAAGTTGAGGCCGACTGTGCGCCCTCTGTGGGCAGCTGCCATTTTTGGTGGAAGATGCCGCTTCAAGCAGGTCGAGTCGCTCCGTCGCTTGTTGCCCGCCGCCTCTATTTTTCTTGTCGCGATCCTGCTTTGCTCAACAAACCCATTACTACCACGCCTCTACATTTGGGACTTCGATGTGAGAAGCTCAGATTTCACAGAATATGACCTGAATTTTCCCTTGGATCTCGTGCCCTGTCCATCTTCTCCGTTTGAGATCCACGACCGGAGCTTTTCAACTGTCGCGGACACTTAATGCTGTTGGTCTCGTCACGTCAATCCGCAACCAGCTCCCTCTGTGCGATCTTTTCTACAACACCGCACACGTCCGCGTCCAACTATCTCCTAGCGGGAACTCAAACCTCTACTTATCTACTACGCGATTACCGTCATGAAGACAGCCAAGCCACCTGTCGCCGAGTCTTCGGCTGGCTCAAACCGCCGTGCTCAACCTGTGCGCCGGACCAGAACAAACCCAGCGCGCACCGCGGCACCCCCAAATGGAGCCAACGCCCTTAGCAGCGGGCACACCCACGACCAGCCTATCGACATCTTCCCTGCCGTTACCCATTTCACAGATGCCATTACTGCTCTTCCGAAAGAGCTCGTCCGGCATTTCACACTGTTGAAGGAGGTGGATGCAAAGATCTTCGCACCAGAGGAAAGCCTGTTCAAGCTGATTGACGCCGCTCTCAACGCCCCTCCTCCAGATCCGCCACGGTCTGTCAATGACGCTTCAAGCAGTGTCGCGCCGGCCTCGGCGCCCATGAGCGCTCAGAACAGCAGCACCGGCCTTGCCTCCAACAGCCACTTCCCTGCCGTGCCCTCCAACGATGAGCCGAACAACACTGCCCTCTTCGATCCGAGCAACCTGCCTCGCCGGCAGCTATTTCGACAAACCGCGTTCAAAATACAAGAGATGCTCGTGTCGCTGGAGGAGAAGAATCATGTCATCTCTACAGCCAACGAGGCACTGCAGAAGCAGCTCGGTCGGATCGAGGACCTCTGGCCAAACTTGGAGGGCGAGTTCAGCGATGAGGCCAAGTGGGGCAGCACAACTCACTGGGCATACTTGGAGAACAGAATAGCGAAGGCGAACAACAACTCTCAGGCCGAGCGATCGCGCCGCGAGGGTGCTGCCACCCTTTCTGCCGCTGCGCAGCAGCTGGCCGAGGAAGCTGCAGCTCGGAGTAGCGACAGGAAGCAAGCCCTGGCTGCGAAGAGGAACTCAAAGAACAACCAGGCAAACGACGCTGACGCGGACGGCAGGCCGCAAGAGCAACCATCGAAGAGGTCACAAAACACAGGCAAATCGCGAAGGCCTGCTGGTGAAGCCGCAGGAGCTGTTGGCCTCGGTATCTCTACCCCGCCGACAGCCAATGGTGCTAACCCAATACCCAAACGTCGCAAAGTCGAGAACAAACAAGCAAACAATAGCGGCGGAGCTGCTCCGGAGAAAGCAATGAGCAGTGTGTTCGGCGCCGCTGCCGCGAAGCCAAAGACGACAAGTCCGAGCGGAACCCCTGCGCCTGAAGGGACCAAGAAGCGCAAAGCACTCCCTACGTCGAGTAACCAGGCAAAGAAGAGGTTTGTCATACCACTACAGCGGAATGGAAGGCAACTGTGTGATCTAACTTATGCTGTTACCTATAGTCGCACCACTGCCGCCATGTCTCCGTCCGTGACAGGCTCCCCTGTTATCGGAACCTTCCCGGCAGAGATCTCCAAGGTGGCACGGAGCTCACCCGCTCCCTCGAGTACTGCCCGACCATCGTCGTCCCGCGCAAGACCACCCACGGCTCAGTCCGCCGTCGAAGCGCCCAAACTCCAACCCCCCTCCACAACTGCATCGAGCAAACCTGAGGATCCTCCGGTAGCGATGCCGGATGTCGCTGTACAATCCAACGGCACCCGAGCTGCGAGCGAAACAAAGACACAGAAAGAGGCGCCAGTCCCTCCAAGACCAGAGCTTATCAAAGCAGAGAGCGAGCCTCAGGTTGTCGCCGCGCCTGTCCCTGTGCCCAACGGCGCAAGGAAGGATAGCACGGCAAAACCGCCACCGGAGGAGAGCGAAGCTAAGAAAGAGTCGAACACGCCGATCGTGCCTCCAAAACCACAACCACAGCTACAGCAGCCGCCAGCGTCTCCCATCATAGCCGCAACGCCAGTGATGACCAAGAGCGGGCGGGCCAGCAAACCTTCGACGCCCTCGCTAGGTACGTTCGCAGAAGCTGCAGCTGCGCGGTCTAGACCTTCTCGCGCGTCCGAGAACCCTAGCTCTCAACCAAAGCGAAGTCACAAGAAAGGGGCATCGGCTGCGGCTGCGGCGGCGGCTGCTGCTGCTATGGCCCAGGCCGCTGCAGCAAAGGAGGAAATCCATAGTAAGGCTGATAGCGGCCAAGAGGATGACGAAGATGGCGACGAGCCGCGGTACTGCTACTGCAATGGCATCAGCTACGGTGAGATGGTGGCGTGCGACGCCGACGGGTGCAAACGAGAATGGTTCCACCTCGACTGTGTTGGCTTGAAGGTAGCGCCTAAAGGAAATGGTAAGTCCCCTACTGCCTTTCAACTGAACTTTCCCTCCGTTTTCATCTTTGTTCTGTACCGGTTGCTGACACCGCTGTCTAGCCAAATGGTACTGCGAAGACTGCAAGAAGAGACTCCGCCTAGGCAGTAAGACCGTCAATGGGAGATAGAACCCCCCTGCCGGGAGGTTGCTCCGATCCGGGGCCGAATTTTGAGTGGCCTTTGTATGCCTAAGATTGTGGGCAAGGAGTCGCGGTTTTGGCGCCTCCGGCGAGTGCCCCGAGTGATCCGGTACATGCGATGTCTATTCCGTATCGCCGACATATTTGCATTTGAAGGCGTTGGTGGATGCTTGTTTGGACAGGCAACAACATCCGCGGATTATCACATTGTTGCTTTTGTTGTGCGGTACTCGCGTTGGAGACTGCTGGGTCGCACTGATGGCGCCGTTGCGATGTTACGATACCTACCTGAGAAGGAGAATGAGACAACGTCTGGATTGTTCGTGATGGACCGTCGGGTTATTGTGAGAATGTTACTATAGTAGTGGCAGTGTGTACGGATCATGTGCATTACGTAGCTGGAAGGTGCATACCTTATTCTTGTTTCAGTAATGTACGGATACCTGTTACCGGCTACCGGCACACGACTGGACTACTCATCAGTTGTAACGAATACAGTTACAAATCATCCATCGCTTCCCATCGTCACCTCGTAGCAGTGTCTGTGGCTAGGGCGAGGGCACATGATGCCTTGTCAGTCTCACATCTTGTCCCTTACAGAACAATAGAACGAGAAGCCGACCACTGACGTCCTCGGATCACCAGGGCAGGACGCGCTAAGTTCCAACTAAGATGTTGAGGGCCCTACGCCGCTACGCGACGACTCCAGCGCGCTAACGGGCGGCTCCCCGGACACCGTTAGCGGCGAGTGAGGCACGTGAACACACGGTCAAGTGACTCAAGGTTCAAAGGTTGAGGCTGTTCCTGGGCGAGCTCGGCTGGCTGCGGCTTCCATTTAGGTTTTATGTACGGTGATCTCATCGCGAACCTTTCCGACCCTGCCGAATCCGGGGAAGGAACGACCTTAGGAGAGCCTTCAGGTCCGACAGCGGACAGGACAAGATAAGGCCTTCGACCGCCAAACACTTCCACTTAAAAGTCTGCGAAGCTTGGCATCAAAAGCCGTGATCATCGGCCACGCCTTACTAGCCGCCTCACCGCTAACGGGAGCGCGGACACCTAATAGACCCTTCGTATACAGCAAGTTGGTCCATTACGTATCATGGTGTTATGAAATGTCATGGAAACTCGATTCATTCGACGCTCGGCTTGGCGCAGGAAGTCGTCAGTTGCGAGCTCCTTCGCGTCTTTTCGTTTGTGCGAGTTGCGCACCGTCCCGTCTGTTCGTTCCGGAGCCTTCGATTGCTGGAGTGGTCCTGTGTCCGGCCAGGCTCGCTTTCCCCGGCATTCCTATTAGCAAATCTTGATCTCACTGGCTCCGCTCGTCAACGTCTGGAAGGTCTTTTGCTGCTTGGACTTTGAGCTCACCTGACAAAAGAAAGTTCTCCAGTCTTTTATTTTCATTACCCAACACGGAGTCATCCTGGGATCACACTCGCCTCACACCATCCTCTGGGCTGTACAGTGGCACATTTCGCCTCTTGCTATATCTCGTAGAACCACTGAACAAGAATATTGCTGGCGCCGCTTTTCCTGTCATTCTCATAACTCTTTGTTCGCATTCGCCGACTTGTCCACCTGATTGACTAAATCGACCCTATAAGTGTAGCCTGCAGTTAACGTTCCGGCGGAACTGTAACCTTGCTGGCTTTCCCTGCATCGCATTCACTCGATCTGCATCCTTATTTCTAGGTGTGCTTGGCTGAGCGAGCTATTGTCTGAAGCTCGAGTCCTCGGAGATTGACCAGTCCAACAAGTCACCGAAACGTTGTTGCAGCCTGTCACTTGACCGACGACTTACGCTTTATTCGTGTTACAGACACCAAGCCCAGCAGCAGACTTCATCTCGTCCTTTTGCTTCCCCGCATCAACATTCCAAGCTCCTGGCAACCTGTTACCTAAACAGCTTGACTCTCTGACTAACAGAAAGGCTCATATTACTTCTGTTTTGCCAATCTGTGATACCCTCCTGGCCTTCTTTCACCCGGACGCGCCTATCAGCACATCAGCCCTGCATCAAACCGTCTGACTTGCGCGGTCTCCTGGACAATCCGCGACTCTACCTCTCCTACCTGCTCGTCCGAGTCTAAGCTCAAACTTAATGCTACATATGGCTGTACTGAAACGCCCAGGCCACCCCGCAGAGCAAGGCTTGAAGGTGCCTACCTTCGACTACAAAACCATGGCAAGGGATTCCCCAGTCCGTCCCGACACGCCGGACCGGGCATCCCGCTCCTCTTTCTCGTCGATAAGAGAAAACGATTCAGATCTTGCCCAGACCTTCACTTCCTCAAAGATATCTTCACTCACTGGTAACGAGGAGGCTGTCGAGGATCTCTCGCCACTAGAGCATCCATCACAAAAGGAGGCCAACATGGTCGAAACGCACTTCTTCCGTCCAGTTACACGGCCTGATAGCAAGTTGCTTGGCTATATTGCTCCAGCAGATAGCTTCACGGGATGGAAGCAGATCAACGTACGGGGGAAGCTCGCGAGCAAGAGTTTTGGAGACCTCCAAGCATTGAACTTCTCCTGGACTTCGACGCCTAAGATGCCGAGGAAGAAGGGCACCTACCCTCCAGGGGAGGCACCCTTCGAGAGACTGCCTATCGAACTACTCAGTAAGTCGTCTACGGGCCCAGGGGCTGTTTGCGAGCTTCCTTGCTAACATGGCGTGACCATAGCTGGCATTATCAACCTTCTTGTGATAGATGTACCGCCAAATGGAATCACGAGGCGCAATGTGGACCTGATGTCCCTACTGCTGACCTCCAAAACCCTGCACATGGCAACGTTGAACACGCTGTATAGCAGGATCACGATTCCGCACTCCAGGATCTTCCAGAAGTTCCTCTCTCACATCTCACACCACGATTCTCTGGGGACCATCGTACGGCGGCTCGACTTCTGCCACCTCAACCCCCACCAGCTGTTCTCCACTGCAGCGGAGAGATCACAGGCCCGAAACCTTACATCAGAGACCCTTCTCCAATGTCTCGAGCTTACGCCCTATCTCCAAGAATTCCTTGCTCAAGAATACATCGAAGAAGACATCGACATCCATATCCTACGGAAGCTGTTCTTCGGGCTACCTCGGCTGAGGGCCCTAGACTTCTGTGGCTGCTCGTCGACTGATTTCAAGAACGCTTTTAACACCCTTCTGTCCGACGATTGGCCGGCAGAGCTCTCCATCACACGGCTGTCACTGCACAAGTGCCTGACTCTACCAATACAAGTATTCGAGACGGTCCTCCCCCGGCTCAAGTACCTCACCCACCTCGACGTCGCCGGGACCCGCATCACCGACAAGGCCTTAGCCTCGATCCCGCTCACCGCGCGGATCACGCACCTGAACCTGGCCAAGTGCACGCTGCTCTCGGCGAGGATGGTCATCGACTTCCTGGCACAGCACCCAGCGGTCAAGGAACTAGTCTACCTGAGCATCGCCACCGACGCGCGCAGCCACCAGCTCTTCGACGTCGAAGGCGTGACAGAGGTCATATCCGTGCTCCCCAAGACGCTCAAGTCCCTGAGCCTCAAGGGCAGCAAGATGAACAAGTCGCACATGTCCCAGCTCCTGCCCCTGACGAAGCACCTCGAGGAGCTGGCCCTCGGCCGCGGCCTCGACCTGAAGGACATCAACGGCCTCTTCGTCCCCGAAAGCGACGAGGAACAGATGGCCTGGGAGCCGCACTCGCTCAGGTACCTCGACCTCTCGGACATGTGGGGCGGCGAGCTCGACCTCCCCTTCCTATTCAGCACCTCCTGCGCGCTGCTGAAGCCGTTCTCGGAACCCCTCGAGGTCATCGAGGTGGCCGACGACGTCTCGAAGCGCCTGTCCAAGTCGGCCACGACTGTCCAGCGCGCGGGCTGGAGGACGTCGGAGATCGGGTCGCGCACCTGGCTGGTTCGGAGACCGCCAACCGATGCCAAGGTTCGCGACGAGGGCCGCAGGGGGTGGAAAATGGGTGCCGAAGCTTGGGGTATGCGTAAGATTCCTGTTGCGCGCGCCGAGGTTGGCGGCATGTATGGATCCTTCATGTTCGGGAGGAAGCTTTGATTATGCGGTTTGAGCTTGGTTTTCTTTCTTTTCGTTCGGCATTACGTTTGGCGCCTGGGTCCGGGAAAATGTTAAGGGGGCGGTTTTCTCAATTTGGTTATTTCACGACCCGTCCTCATGACGACAAAAGCATGTTTTGGCGCAGGTCCGCTCGAGCATCCATTCACGACAACTGAGGATATGGGGTCGGTTTGAAAAGCAGGGGAAACGAACGGGAGCATGTCAGCGACGAAGATCAGCATTGGGGGGTACATCTGCAAGGCGCTTTGCTATGAACGACAGTCATGAAAGCGTTGATCATATATATACCTTCATGTCCGTAGTCGAGACAGCATCTTGTCTCAATTGTAATCTATTCTGGAATCGTTACTCTCATCCAAACACCCATGTCCCTGCTGCTCGTGCACCTGCTACAGTTCGTAAGGCTTGGGTTGGGAACGTAGCCAGACCATTGGACGACATCTGTGTTACATTGGGACTCGATGAATGTAGGAGGTGCTTTTCCCGCCCCTCTGCCTACCTATCTTTCCGCGAGACAGCCGTGAACTACTCCTTGACTCCTTGACTCCTTGCTATGCTGAATCCTTCAACCGGTCCGGCCACAAAACTGCGTGGGTATATCCAACTTGCAACCCTGAAACCAAACAAGCACACTACAATCCAGAACACCATGTGCCGCTTCCAAATCACGCCCGTGCCGTCCCAGTGTAACGCCTCGTAAAAACAAAGCTATATAACCCCCCTCACCTCCCATCACCCTCATCATACATCCCCTCCCCGCTCTCCTCCCTGATATCCGCAAACGTAACCCGAGGCGTTGTGGCCATCCGCCCGCCGCCGAGCGCCGAGCGTCTATCGCTGGCCAGCATCCCACCACCGGTGCCGCCGGCGTACTCGTGTCTGAGAGCCCGCTCGTACGGCGTATCCAGCACAGCCGACGGGGTAGTCGTAGTGGCCGCCACGGTTGCCGGCCTTCGATACGGCGGCTGTTGCTGCGGCTGCGTCCGGGCTGGCCCGGCCGATAGAGACCGCGCCGTCCCGGTCCACCGCGTGGGCGTGCTCATGAACGTGCCGGGGTAGTCGTTTCCTTCCGAGGGGGCGAAGGATATGTCGCCTTCGTCGAAGTCTGGGGGCGGCTGCTGTTGTGGGTGGGGTGTGTCTTGGTATTGGCGTTGCGATAGCGATGGTCGTGCGCTCATGTATACGGAACTTAGCGGAGGTATCCCGGCGTTGGCTGGAAAGGAGGAGATAGGCGCTAGGGCTTGGGGGGTCGCTGCCACGGGGAGAGACTCGCGTTTGGAGTAGCCGCTTGGTCTTTGAGGGAGACTCTGGGCTAGTTCTTTGGGCGCGGAAAGAAAAGGGTTGCGGGCAGGTTCTGAAGCTCTACCGTATAGTCTCCGTGGAGTAGCTGTGTAGATGTTGCCAAGGTCCTCTTGTATCTGGGGCAGCTCCGCGACCGGTGGCTGCGAGGAGGGTTGGTTGACCGAGCTTCCGAACCAAGGCGTTTCGACAGCACGGACGCTGCCATACCTCACGCTACGTCGAGAAGCCACGCTCGAACGCAGGTCCGGATGAGTGCCACCAGGGGCAGCCTTCTGGCTCCATTGAGCGAGTATCTGCCGGCACAGTCTCTTGTTGTTGTTTTCCTGCAGTGTGGCGACGACATGTTGGCGGCCCTTGTTCTGCAGCATTGCAAACGCCCAGGTCCTCCAGCACCGAGACAAGGTCTGGTCGTTGCAGTAGTCAGCTGCGTCGAGCTCGGTCTCTCGCAGATCCCTTGCTTGTCTCGACCACTTCCCCCACCAGACTTCTTGATCCGCCGTGCTTGCGACTTCTCGAATGATTTGCATCATATTGGTCGCGTTCCGCCAGAGTTGGACGCAGTCGGCTAGTTCGTCTCTAAGGTATCCGCCGTAGATGTTGTCGGCGTCGTAGCTAAGGCCATGGGACTCGCGCGTCGCTGCTCGCCATTTCGACAAGCACTTGTCTACCATACTGACTTTGTATCGTCGTCGGAAGGTGTGATATGCCCTTGTTAGCCGTTCTCTCCGTGCCCGCTTGGTGATTTCGGCCCAAGACCCTATCACATTGGACGCCGCAACATAGTAGGCCCCTCTGGCAGCAAAAGCCCGAAGTTCGGCAATCCTCGAGGCTTCCTCTCCGGCTCTTATATACCAGTGTTCCACACAGGAGCTGGCCATGGAGAAAAAATATCGGTCCGTTGCTGTGTCCCGTTGGTCCAAGCAGGCACTCGTCCTTCCTCGCCATATACGAAGAATAGAGGCCTTTTCTCTCCGCTCGGCAACGGTATCAGCGGTTTGAAGCACCTGTATTGCCTCAGTTTTCGATTCAGCCGCTGCCGTACGGAGCTTGGCTAGGATCCCCTCTTTCGTCCTTCGCTCGCGCAGCCGTTTGTAGTTGGCTAGCTTGACTTCTAGCCTCCAGTGAGATATGACTTCGAGCTTCAGCTCTCTTAGCCTGTTGTCCTTGAATATCCTAAACTTCGCCTCGTTCCTCCAGTGGACGACCAACTCTTGCATATCCAGTCTCCTGGCAAGTAAACCTTGCTGATCTGCCTCTCGGTTTTGTGTCACCCATTGATCTATGATCTGACTCTTGATTCGGCGATCTCTCTCCTCTGTGAACTCCCGCAGCTTTTTGTTCAGGCTGGCCAGAGTCCACCAATCTTGAAGGGCTCTCTGAAGATCACGAGACAGCTTCTGTCCAGTGCATCCGTAAGCCATCATCTGAAGCTCCTCGGCCGCCCGTCGCCAAATTGAAATCACACGTTCCAGGAGGAACCTCTGGTCAATGAAAAAACATTCCTCATAGAGGTCAGCACTTCGTCGGGTTTCGGCCTTCCAGACAATCATATACTTCTCCCTCACACGACAAGCCCATAACTCGTCCGCAAGCTGAGCCCTGTACTCGTCATACCATGTGTTGAATACATTCTCGACCAGGTTGTGGCGATATCTTTGCACGGCAAAATTCTCGCGGACCTCTTGATGTATGGCGGCCCTCTTCCAAACCCGTATAAGCGTGCGCAGCCGGAAGGTGTGAATTTTCGCCTCGACATCGGCTTGATGTGAGCGCCATGCTTCGAAATAGCGCTTTCGAAGTATATGTCGTCGTGCAATTTCCGTGCGTTCGACTTCATCTTGAGCACTCGCGAACCAATGCCAGAAGGCCTTCCGCACTATAATCCGGTTATACGCCCTAGTAACTCTGCGTTCTATCCAGTCGTCCTCGTCAGAGTCACGAATGGGCCCTTGAGAGGCAAGTCGCTCCATTTTTGCTGCCTCGGCGGTGGCTCTCCACACATTGAGAACTTCAGCCAGCGCAAGTTCGTTGTCATGTGCAATGGCCTCCGCTTCCTGGTGTTGGTGTCTCTGGGCCGTATTCCGGGCTTCGTTGATCCATTTGTCCAAAATCGTTGCCGCTTTGCGATGGGCGTAGTGGCTTCGAAAATCCTGGACATAGTCTTCCATGACATCGCGATCCTCATATGCGAGCACCGGCTCCGCTGGTAGTTCGTCCGAGTTTTGCGCCGCGGTATCGCTGGATCCGACGAAGTGGTCGGCGCCATCTTCAATTCGAGGCAGATCGTATTCATGGTCGACCTGGCCTTCGTAAGCATCAGACGGGGCATATTCGTCGACGTGATCGCTCTCTGAGTCAGGGTAGTCTTCGATATCGTGGCGGCGATACGGGAAGCCATCGTCCGTCTCGTCTTCGCGCATGAACAAGGGGCGGAGAGGAAGTGGTCGCATGCCCTGATCTTCGGGGATTTCCTTTTCCAGCTCTCTCGCCTTGTCCTTCCCAGCGTGCACACTGTGGCGCGGGGGCCTATTCTCGTCACCCGTAGCTCTGAAGTTAAGCCTCTCGCCCCCCCTCTCCGATCCGAATGACACAGACCTCGCCCTACTGTTAAACAGCGTTGGGACGTCGCGCAGATCCTCGATCGGGGCAGTGGGAGCAGCAGACTCCGAGTTGCGCCGGCGACGAGCATCGTAGCGAGGGGAGATAGAGAATGTACCAGTCTGGTCCACAGCAGCTGATGCGGATGATTTGACTGAGGGTGAGACATGATGCTCTTGTTCCTGTTGTTCGGGTGATTCGACAATTTCAAGGTTGATCCCCATTCCTTCTAGGACGGAGCTAAACTTGTCCATGAGCGAACCTTCGGACCGCAGGCCGCCGATCTTAAATATGAGGCGCGATATATTTGAGGGGGCATGGTCCGGGTCGTAGCCATGGGCAGGCAGGACCTGCTCGGCTGCCAGGAAGAGTGCATTGGTGGCCAGTCGATCTCGCTCGGGGAGGGTTGGTAAGATCTCCTCGCCGGTCGTGACGACCTCGTGGAGGAGTCTAATATCTGTAGCGGACGGAGACTTTAGCACGCCGCTCTCTGTCGCATAGCTAGGGAGAGGCGAGACTTACCTTCATTGGAGTAGTAAGGCTCATGATGTTGCTGGCTGCTGCCGATATGTGAAGAGGAGCTGCCGAGTCTGCCATCTCGGAGGGGCAGAGAAGGTTTAGGCGGCATGGAAGAGCGCGCCCCAACGAAGGCATGATAGTAGAAATTGTTGGTGAAGATGGAATTAGGAGGATTAAGATCCGAAAAGGACTACTGCTTCAAGTGATAAAGTGGTCATAAACAAGCCGTGTAAACAAGTCAATTCGTATAGCAAAAAGGCTGCACAATACTGAGAAAAGCGCAAGTTGCTGAGGACGCGCCGGCGAGAGCGCAACTTGTCGACCAAAGGCCAGGAGAACGACCAGCTTTGACGCGAGGCGCGTCGACAGTCGAGTCGCGTCGTCCAGAATGCAGGGGTGAGCTCCAAAGAAACGGTGGATCACGGAAAGTGGATACGCTGAGTAAGGTCTCGCGTCCGTTTCCTCTCAGGTCCAAACGTGGACGATCTGTGACGTTGAAGGACTGGGAGAGAGGCGGGGATTCGAGGTTGATTCGCATACGACGACCAGCGACAAAAGTTCAAACGGGGATGAAGCTATCAAGACGGGCCTTTTGAGCTTGGATACGACATAAGGAACAATGAAGCCACCTCGACCAATCGAGAAGTTTGCGCAAGCCGTGGGGAAATGTTCGGCAGAGGTAAGCACTTTTTTCCAACAACGAGATACCGCAAACGGCATCCTTGCTAACTCCTTTGTACAGGCTGCTGTGTATGGAAAATGTGTCGTTGAGGACTACAATTCGGTGCATAAGGACAAGTGTGCCAAGGAGTTCCTCAAGTTGAAAGACTGTTATCTGGTAAGTCGAGCCAAGCATTACGTTCCATCATTCCGAGCGGTAGCTCATTCATGACAAAGGCAGCAGCAAAGGGGAAGCGGTGACATTGAGCCGGAATATTGGAACTGAGTTCATACCCATGTCGGAATCTTCTAAGGTTTTCTATCGCTATCGTTTATAAGCCATTTCAAGGTCGGGAGCTATCCTCGTCATGAGATCGAGGTATCGCATCCAAAACAGAACTAGGAGCCCTCTACATCTTCAGCAGCCGCAACAGGAAGGTTGCCTTCTGCACTTCTTGTTCCTCCTCGGCAATGACGCCGTCCTCTTTCTCGTCGGCGGTCTGCACATCATGCTTGTCCAGTGGCCTCCTCAGCGCCTTCTCAAACGACTTGCTCTGTGTCTCAAACGCCTTATCGAGCCCGATGTTCTCCGGGTCTGACAGAACCTTGTATTCCATCTTCACATCGTCAGTCGGCTGCAGTCCAGCCTTCTTCCGCAGCCGCTGCACGCGGTTGATGATCTCTCGGCCCAGGCCCTCCTCCGCAAGTCCGGGGTAGATCTCCGCGTCGAGGATGGTGAGCACGTCGTCGTCCGTGTTGGTCTCCAGGTTCTGAGATGACTCGTCCTCCTTGAGTCCTCTCTTGACGACGAGGTCTCCTTTCTGTAGCTTGATGCCATCTACTGTGATCTCTCCGGTTGCCAAATAAGCCTTGACTTCCTCGCTGGTGACGTTGGGCAGAGCCTTCTTGACGCGGCCCATGTCCTTCTTCAGCTTCTTGCCAAGCACTGGCCAATCCGCCGAGACACTGTATGTGACGCCATGCCCTGCCTCGTCCTGCGTCAGAACCAAATCCCGGATATTCAACTCCTCTGTGATGTACGATTCCAGTGACTTGACGTCATCAAGATATTGCTGGTCACGGTGGATGACAACCAAGGTCTTGAGCGGTTGCTTGAGGCCAATAGTCCGCCTCTCACGGGAGTAACGACCGAGCTCAATGACCTTTTGCATCCGAGCGACCCGTCGCTCAATGTCCGGGTTGAACAACTCCTTCCGAACCTCGGGGAAGGGTAGGAAGTGCACGCTGCGAGTGTCTTCTCCTTGGAGTTCTGTTGGAATGTGTGGTAGAAGCTTCAGATAGATGGTGTCTGTCAGGAAGGGTGTGAAGGGCGCCAGGCCGCGGCATAGGGTGTAGAGAACTTCAAACAGGGTGTTGAGCGCATGCAGGGTGTCGTTCTTTCCGTTTTCTCCCTTGAGACGCTTTCGATTGAAACGAATGTACCAGTTCGTTGTATCATCGATCAGCTGTAGCAACCGCGGGACGACGGTGTATAGGCGGTAGGCTTCGACTTCGCGTTAGTATAACACCCATTGTATCGTCGGAATGCGGGATTTTCTTACCTGCCATCTCTGCGTTGACATACTCGAGTAAGCTCTGCGTGCTCGCGAGAATCCACTTGTCCATCACATTCGTGTTGGACGACTCCATTTTCGGGTCGAAGACGAAGTCTACGTTCATAACCTTCTTCAGAAGGGTGACCTGCCCCTCAAAAAACTTGTAGCTGTTCCACAGTGGCAGGAGGACTCTCTGTACGACCTCCTTGACACCCGACTCCTTGAATCGCAGCGGCTCGGCGCGGACGACAGGCGAGTTGATCAGATACAGCCGGAGCGCATCCGAGCCGTATTTAGCCATGACAATGCCAGGGTCTGGGTAGTTCTTGAGGCGCTTGGACATCTTTTTGCCATCCTCGGCCAGGACGATTCCGTTTACAACGCAGTTCTTGAAGGGTGAAACGCCGAATAGGTGTGTTCCGAGAACCAAGAGAGTGTAGAACCAACCGCGAGTCTGGTCGAGCCCTTCTGCGATGAAGTCTCCGGGGAAGGAAGCCTCGAATTTCTCCTTGTTCTCGAAGGGGTAGTGCTGGCTTGCGTAAGGCATGCTTCCAGACTCGAACCAGCAGTCAAAGACCTCCTCGACACGCTTCAAATCACCCTTGCCCTGTTTGCTGGGAATAGTGATGTGGTCGACCTTGTCACGGTGCAGATCGGTGATCTCGCCCTCGTATCCGCTCAACTCCTTCAGTTCCTGGATGCTACCAATGCACACACGCTCCTCGCCGTCGTCACTGATCCATAGGGGGATGGGTGTACCCCAGTACCGGTTCCGCGAAACGTTCCAGTCGCGGGCGTTCGCAATCCAGCTACCGAAGCGCTTCTCCTTGACGAAGGACGGAACCCAGTGAGAACCCTCGATGTTTTCGAGCATCTGGGGGATGATCTCGGGAATGCGGATGAACCACGACGGCACAGCCTTGTAGATCAAGGGTGTGTCGGACCGGTAGCACATGGGGTATGAATGTCTAAGCTGCGACTCGACCACCAGCCTGCCGCTGGCCTTCAACGCCTTGATGATGTGCTTGTCAGCCTCCTTGACATGCATTCCGGCGAAGTCAGAGACCCTAGAGGTGAAATGACCCGTCTCGTTCACTGGGTCGGGAGGCGGCCGCTTCTCTGTAATGACGCCTGCTTCGACGGCCACGTTGTAATCGTCCTCACCGAAGGCGGGAGCCTGGTGGACGATACCAGTACCGCTATCCGACGTGACGTAGGTAGCATTCAAAACACGGAAGGCGACGTCTTTGTACTCCTCGTAGAAGTAGTTGAATGGTGGCTCGTACTTCCAGCCCAGCATCTCGCTGCCCTTCACTTTCGAGAGCACCTTGAATTTGGCCTTCTTTGGGTCTTTGTAGAGAGTCGTGAGGAGCTTCTCTAGTAGGATGTAGTTCTTTCCGGACTTCTCGTCGTGGATCTTGACGTACTCAAAGTCGGGATGGGCAGCCAGCCCGGTGTGGGACGGCAGGGTCCAGGGTGTGGTGGTCCATGCAAGGAGGCTGGTCTCAGGGTCCTCAACAAGAGGAAACGCGACCACGACAGCCGGATCGTTGACGTCCTGGTAGTTTTGGTTTGCCTCAAAATTGCTGAGAGCCGTCGTGAGGGCTGTAGAATATGGCATCACTCGATGGCCTTGGTAGACCTGGCCCTTGTCGAAGAGCTGCTTGAACACCCACCACTCTGACTCCATGAAATTGGGGTCCATGGTCTTGTAGTCGTTGTCGAAGTCGATCCAGCGGCCGAGGCGCTCAATGGTATGGCGCCACTCCTCGCGGTATCGCATGACGATAGCGCGACACTCGGCGTTGTAGTTGGCAAGGCCAAGTTCCATGACAGCCGCCTTGCCCGAGATGCCCAGCTTCTTATCAATCTCGTGCTCAATGGGAAGGCCGTGCGTGTCCCATCCAAATCTCCTCTCGACATGGAAGCCCTTCATGGACCAGTATCTGGGGATGATGTCTTTGATAGTCGAGGCCAGGAGATGGCCGTAGTGGGGGAGGCCAGTTGCGAACGGGGGGCCATCGTAGAAAGTGTAGCGAGGCCTGCCTTCAGAGAGCTCGACCTGGGCAGAGGAGAGTTATGGATCAGCTTTTCCATCTTTCTAGTTTGTCTACATCGAGTTGCTTGCTCACCTGTCTCTCGAAGGCTTTGATCTCGCGCCATCTCTCGATGACCGCCTCCTCTGATTTTGGGAAGTCGATGGACATGGTGATAGCTTGCTGGTTGTCCGTAAATCCAAATCAGGTTCTAGTTGAGAAGATTCATGTGTTGTAGACCGTTTGCCTCGATCCAGCCAACTACAGCAGCTTATATCTTGGGCGTTTAGGAATTTTGAGTCACACTCAAAACCTAAAATCGCGAACTCTGACTCTACCTCACAGAGCTAAGTTCTTCGTGCCGTGGCGGGGTTGCGGGGTCAATGTGCCAAAATCGTTCCAGAGACGGGATTGAAGCACTGCAGGGGTCCAATCGGTGATTGATCGTACCGGCCACCGGCCACAGCTGCAAGAGTACGATAAGCGGGGACTTCGGGAACGGACGTCATGCCACGAGATCAACCACAGCTGAAAAAGTACTGGTCTATCAGCTGGTTCAGGGGACTCGGTGGCGCTGATAGGCACCCCCCCTCCTGGGCTGTTAGCGCCGCTATCCCTGCAATGTTGCACCTGGGCTTGGGTACATGTTGTGATTGCTTCCATGTCAACAAAAGTGATCTTTACCTTTACCCCTTTGTCGTGTTGCCTTGACTATTGTGCCAAGAGACTGCGGACTTCTTCTCTATTCTCTATTGTCGACATACCGCCACTTGATTCAATGCATATGCAGCACGCCGAAAGCTAAAAAGGGGACTGCAGCGGCAACTCGGCGCATCGTCCAACTTCCGAGCACAGGTCGGGTCCTCGACATCTCTCGGCCGGGTCAGATCGTACCATTGATCTCTACGCTAAGCCCGCAGTCCGGTTTTGAGTGTGCCGTCTGCAGGGTGTGATCATCATGGCTTCTTTCTTTTTCGGACGGACAAGAACACGGACCAATGCCATCGACCTGCCCAGACAAGCAAAGGACCATGTCACCAAGCTCGAGGGTCCAGCTGGTGCTGCAAAGGTACAGTATAATGTCACCCTCAGTGGTCGGTCTGCTCTTTCGTGCATGCTGATGTACAGTCTTAGGCAGAGGAGCTGGGCAAGGTGCTGAGCCAAATGAAGTTTATCCTTCAAGGCACTCATGGTTCGTCCAATGTCACGACACCAGAGTCTCCGCCTATACTGACTATCGGACAGAGGCAGAAGTTAGTCCGGATCAGATGTACCAGCTGGTAATGGGTGTGATAGAAGAAGACCTCCTGTACCTTCTAGCTGTCAACCTGCACCGATTACCATTCGAGAGTCGCAAGGACACCCAAGTCATATTCTCCTACGTCTTCCGATTCCGACCGCCAACCGCATCCCCCAAGAGCGAGCCAGTCGCGCTCAAATACATAATCGAGCAGAGGCCACAGGTGCTGGTAGAGCTATGCAAGGGCTACGACCACAAGGAGAGCGCTACGCCAGCAGGATCAGTGCTGCGCGAACTCATCAAGAGCGAGGCCGCAGCAGCCATCATACTATACGATGACGGAGACGAGCCTGGGTCGAGTGCCCATGGCCTGATGGCAATCGATAGGGACAGGTTACAGAGTGGCAATGGCATCTTCTGGCGCTTCTTCGACTGGATTGACAAGGGCTCGTTCGAGGTGGCGGCCGATGCTTTCACAACCTTCAGGGTAGGTTCCCTCCAAGCATGTATATGGCTAGCTACATACTGACCGTTGGCAGGAGCTCCTCACCAAACACAAAGACCTCGTTCCGCGATTTCTACACGTGAACTTCGAGCTCTTCTTCGACAAGTACAACCACATACTAGTCCAGTCCAACAGTTACGTCACCAAGCGGCAGTCCATCAAACTGCTGGGCGAGATCCTGCTAGACCGATCCAACTACAATGTCATGACCGAGTACGTCGACCGGGGCGAACACCTAAAGATATGCATGAACCTGCTCCGGGACGATCGCAAGATGGTGCAGTACGAGGGCTTCCACGTCTTCAAGGTCTTCGTGGCCAACCCGAACAAGTCGGTCCCGGTGCAGAAGATTCTCATCATGAACCGGGACAAGCTGTTGACATTTTTGTCGCAGTTCTTGGAAGACAGGACCGACGACGAGCAATTCATTGACGAGCGAGAGTTTCTCATCAAGCAGATCAGGAGCATGCCCGCACAGCCAGTACCTTCACAGCGTTAGGTCACGCCTGGATGGTGGAAGTAGCGGCTATAAGGACAACTGATGGTGCCGTATGAGGCGGTGTGGCATATCTTCTCAACGAGAAGATCGACCTGTCGCTATGGGCTTGTGATCTGTTTCACAATGGTCACTCGAGACCTATGCGACATTGCGGGGGTTGGTTGTTGGAATCAATCCACCACAGCAGGTCAAAGGCCTGGGTCCGTCATTCCGGATGACGAGAACACAGATATAGACGCATATGGAGCTGAGAGGATCATGAGGGCAGAGACTCCTCTGCTCAGATGTATTGTTAAGGGGATCAATGGACGATATCGGGTTCATGCATAAAACTGAAGTGGATACACCTCACGTCATGCATTGATGCATAAATGAATAACGGAGTTATGGGCTGCAACTCTCACGTGAATTAACGTTTGGTCATCTTCAATCAAGTAAGGTAAACGATTTTTCTCTTAAAGAGTTAGGTTATTCCTTTACATCTTCAATTCACCACTGTGATGCAGAATGAGCGAGGAAGTAATGCTGAAGGTTGATCCCGCGAGAGCGAAAGCACTGGTCTCACAGCTGCAGAGCGTTAGCGAGCGCATCACTGCCGTTGCCAAGGGCAGAGCTGTAAGTCAAAACTTCCTCTTACCTGTATGATCCAACAAACTGACAGCCGACCAAGGTGAGACTAGTCGCCGTCTCCAAGCTCAAGCCAGCAAACGACATCCTCGCCCTGCACGAGAGCCCGCTGGCCCACACCCACTTCGGCGAGAACTACGCCCAAGAGCTGTCCCAGAAGGCAAAACTGCTCCCCCAGTCCGTCAAGTGGCACTTTATTGGCGGCCTGCAGACCACGCACTGCAAGACCCTCGCCAAGATCCCCAACCTCTGGGCCGTCTCCAGCGTCGACACCCTCAAGAAGGCCAACGCGCTTGACAAGGCCCGCGGCGACGCCATCTCCTCCGCCACGGCCGACTCGCCCGTGGCCAAGCTCAACATCCACGTGCAGGTCAACACCTCGGGCGAGGAGTCCAAGTCCGGCTGCGCGCCCGGCAGGGACACGGTGGAGCTCTGTCGGGCTATTGAGGCGGAGTGTCCTAATCTACAGCTGTTGGGGCTGATGACTATTGGTGCTATCGCGCGGAGTGCGGCTACCACGCCCGAGAACGAGAACGAGGACTTTGTTACGCTGAGGGAGCAGAGGGATCTGGTTGTCAAGGAGTTAGGATTGGAGAGGGAGCTGGAGCTGAGTATGGGCATGAGCAACGACTTTGAGGGGGCTGTTGCCATGGGCAGCGGGGAGGTGAGAGTGGGCAGTACGATCTTTGGGGCGAGGGGGCCCAAGGCGGAGGCGAAGGTTTTCGTCTAGGAAAGGACGAGAGTGACATTGCGTGTGAGTGTCACGAGGTCGGAGGGCCGCCGACGGCTTCGGAAGAGACAAGATCTCCGGAAGGAGTGGCAGAAGACTGGGTGGGAGGAGGAAGGAGGCGTGGTCGTCGTAACATGTGAGTACGAGTATTGGACAACCGGGCGAGACTGGCTGGGCATCCATGATGCTGCCTGGTAGAGCAATGACTGGGCTTGCCACCCGGGATGGACGATAAAAGGCTGTGAAAACGGCTTTGATCTGAACAGCATCGTGGTGCTGCTTGATTCATCAAGTACCACGCGATCAGGCGGCGATGCTGGCCGGATATCAGAGCTCAGTTGGTTTCAACGTCAAGCTCGTAAGAACCATGCTGTCTCCCTAACAATTATCTCAGGTATATAGGTGCCTGCCTAATAAATTCAAATAACGCTTCAACTCCACGCCGTTGACTAAGAAGGACGAGGGGCACTGGATTTTCTGGGTTCTGCCCAACAGGTACGACGGGCTTCGATCCCAGGACTTGCAGAAGACGTTTCCCCCCCTTTCCTCCCCCGGTTATGCTCCTCCGTTATTTTCCCCTTTTTGTTGGCGATGTAAATGGCATACGTCACATCAGAACCTTTTTTCTTCTCTTCCATTGCGAATTCGAGGCGATGCTCGTCCATGCCCACAACTAACAGTGCATGCCGTGGAGTCTGCATCTGACAGACTACGACGGCATGAAGATTGTATCCAAGATCCCGACCAGAACTCACTTGAACCTGGATAAAACACAAAAAGCCGTCGGGAGGATCCTGGAGTCGCACTCGAGCGGCCACATCCGCAACAAACGACCTTAGCATATGTGTATACCGCAGATATCTCTGCGGACATTTGAATGATAATCCGCCAATGGAGGCAGCCTTACGTAGAGCAATCCAAGTTCTCCGCATCGAAACGTCAGCTCCGCATGAACAATGTGACGGATTCCGGGGTTACCAAGCTCCGCATTGCAACCTCAGTTGACCTTAAAGTCACTCGAGTCGACCGCATAAAGGGGGGAAGTATTGTGAAATGGAAGTGGTAAGGCGAGCCCGGTCACACATTTCGGAGCTTCACGACGAGCTCCCGAAAGGGCAATAAGCCCTTGGCAGCGGCAAGGATACGAACATATAGCAGGTGCGCAAGTCATGGAGCAGAGGCAGGCGACCGAATATATAAGGAGTTGCGAATGTCTGAGATCAGACAGTAGCCCCAGAGCAGTCCCAAGAGTACCTCCCTTCCTACCATGAAGTCCTCAGCAACCTCCATTCTCTTTGCCAGCCTGGCCGCAGCTTCGCCCACAGCTACCCTCGACAAACGCGCGACAACCATCTGCGGACAATGGGACTCCGTCGCTACGGGAGCCTATACCGTCTACCAGGATCTCTGGGGTATGAGCTCCGGCACAGGTAGCCAGTGCACGACAGTCACGGGTATAACCAGCAACAAACTCGTCTGGTCAACGAGCTGTGAGTACCTCTTTCTGTCCATGCCACAATATACCTTACGTCTGACATATCATCGCAGGGTCATGGTCCGGCGGCTCGTCAAGCGTAAAATCCTACGCCAACGCAGTCGTCAGCTTCACAGCCAAGACCATCTCCTCTCTTTCCAGCATACCGACCACTTGGTCATGGAGGTGGGCTCCCTTCCCCTCTCCTCAAATCCAGTCATAGCTAATCACGCCCAGCTACTCCGGCACCAGCATAGTAGCAAACGTAGCCTACGACCTCTTCACCTCCAACTCCTGCAGCAGCCAGACCGCCGCCTACGAGGTGATGATCTGGCTCGGCGCCCTCGGCGGCGCGGGCCCCATCTCCTCGACCGGCAGCCCGGTGGCAACGCCGACTATCGGCGGCGTGGGCTGGAAGTTGTACAAGGGCATCAACGGCGCCATGACGGTGTTCAGCTTTGTCGCCTCTAGCTCGCAGACCGGGTTCAGCGGGGATCTCAAGAACTTTCTGAGTTATCTCGCTAGTAACCAAGGTATGTCAAGTAGCCAGTGCTTGTACAGTATCGGTGCTGGCAGTGAGACGTTCACCGGGTCGAATGCCGTCTTCAAGACGACGGGGTACTCGGTTTCCGTTGGCTGAGCATGAGGTGGGAGGAGGTTGTCAGCGGTGATGCAGTAGCGGCGGATGAGAGATGCAGAGCTAGCTGCTGCATTGTTTGTCTGTAGTATTCTCCGTAGTGATGTTTCATGCCAAGACTTCCGGGGAAGATCCCGTGGAATCTTGGACAGGCGAAATAGCGATTTTTGGAAAAGGGCGTTATCGCCACATGCCTGAATCGTGTGAGACAGACGGGAAAGATATATCTAGCTTTCCACTCCAGTGATAGTGAGGTTCGCCCAGAGGCACATCCAGAGTGCCGGCCGCCTGCTGTGCTGTGGACAATGCTGATTTAGTCTTGGCACGATATTCCTTGATGGCGGCGACTACGTCGCGCATCTCGCCGAGCTCAGCCGCTGTCGGTTTCCGCACGACCGGTGGTGCCATTATCGCGTCCCATGCCGCGTGGTAGATGTAAGAACCAGCAGGCACGCCAGCCAGGACGTGGCTTGGCGACGCCGGGCCGACGTTGGTATGTAAAGCCGTCAGATACGGGTCTTTGAGGAGCCGCATGTACTCGTTGACGGCACTGTGGGGCCCGGATACACCCCTGCCGACCCAAACGGGGACGGCAAAAACTTGTCCATTCCAGTCACCGTGATGATGCTCATACTGGTCTTGTGTCTCGGCGTAGCCCGGCCGATACGGAGGTGGGTTTTCTGGCCTGAACAAAGGAGTTTCAGCGTGAAACAACTCGCGGTCGTTTTTCAGTCTTTGTCCGCCGTCCAACGTCTGCGGGTCGCTTGTGGGTAATGAAGATGATGCCCAGTCTGACTGTGCAAAGAAGCTGAATTCTTCATCTTCCGGGCCAAGTAGCTTGGCCGCGTCCATGCCTTCAAGGTCGAGTGCATCAGGAGCAGCTTCCCTCGGGTCCTCGCCAAATTCAAGGTGTATGTGCCTGAGACCGTTCAGACTCGCCGACACACGCAGCGAATGAGCGGCGTTAGTGTCTTGGATTTTCCTCTCCTGGTCGGAAGCCTGTCGCAGAAAATTCAGAATCTTTACGATGAAGGGTCCAGTAGAGTATCTCGGGACGTTGGTAAGCGTTAAGGAATACAGCCGCGGGTTCATATCCGGTGCAAACACTTGTGGAAAGGCCATTGCAGCTCGGGGTTCGAAAAAGGCCTCCGCAATCCACAAGCTATCCCCAACCGTGACGTTCTCTGCGTTGATGGAGGGTATTTGGCTGAGCAGTGAGTGGTGAATGCGGAGAACTTGTAGTTGCGGGCAGAAAACTGGACGGAACAGATGTGAGGCGCCAACGAAGCCTGTGAACTTCGCTGGTGCAAGCCAACGTGGGAGAAGATGCCGCAAGGCTTCCCTTCGTTTTTCGTTCAGGGTAGCTGCCGGAATTTCAATCAAGGCAGAATCACACTCGAAGTGTTCCAGCTGTCCTGGAGACTCGCGAATCAATCTCTCTATGCCTTGAAGAGAGAAGCCATTGCCGTTTAGCCGCAAGTGCGTGATGCCACCATGAGCTGCACGAATATCATGACTTTCAGCGCCCTCGTAGGCTTGAGGATGCCGATCGGGCTTACCAAGCAGAATTTGCTTGACGCTCTCTGGTGTATCTCGTCTGACAGGTCTCCTCCCGTTGTGTCGGACGGTCGATTGGTCTCCAGACGCGAGCTCCGCATGAGAAGTGTACACGGGCGGATCGGCGAGGTGCCGGCGTGGATGGTTGAACACCGAGCTATGCTCGGATTCCTCTATGAACCCAAATCGCCCATACCACGCTTCTCCTACATTTGCCACCCACTTCAGACTCCCTTCGACATCATGGTGAGCTGCCGTCCTCGAATTGGTAGCTGGGAAAGTGGACAGCACCAGCGGCTCCAGGGGGGCATCCGTCAACTTGTTGTCGCTAAGATCAAGACTCCACAGCTGTTGCTTGAAGAGTGCGAAAATTGACAGCGCCGCGTCATCACTGATTTCGCGGCCTTGGACTTTGAGTATGCGGAGGCATGGCAGAGATGCCGCCAACAGGGTGGCCTTCAACGACCCTGGAGCGTAGCTGAGGTCCAGATAGACCACCGATTTGACAAGTGGGCTCAGGAAGAATGCTGGTCGGAAGACTGTTGCCGTCTTTCGGGCAGTAAACATGAGACAAGCCAAGGTTGTTGGAGACCCAGGGCTTATCTCCAGGTCCCTAGCGATGGAGTCGACAAGCCACTCGGGAGTGCCGTCTAGAAGGATGCAGCGTAGCTGAGGAAAGGCTGATGCAAGTCTCGAAGAGTTTTCCTGGCTTTTTGCCCCATTCCAAAGCTGATGCTCGAAGAAGTGGTAAGCCGTCAGACCCAGGTCCCTGAAGTCCAAGCAGAGAACGAGCGACCGCGTAGCAAGCCGCATCCTTTCCACATGTGTCGTCAGGAAATACTGCAGCCGCCTGGTGTCTAGATAAGTGTTAGTGTCAGGTGGATGGCATGCCGTAGTGGCGGGGCAGATACCAACCCTCCGCTGGATGGCGTCCCAAGAGACGGATCGTCTTGAACGGATCTTTCCACATTCGAGGTGCAAACTCAGCATGGAACCGGTTGTCGACGAGACACAGACGAGCATAGTCCCTAGCTGCGACGTGTGGCGCAACAATGGTGATCCAATGTGGGCGTTCCGTGGCCTCACGGTATGATGGAAGGGACGCCATCATGTCTCATCATGTCGTGTCAATCGACGTTGAGATGGGCTGTCTGGAGAATGCCGATTGTCATCTCCATCATTGCACCACTTTGCCATCGTCGAGGTCCAACGACGATCCGGTTGTTTCGTCTCGATAAGCAGGAACCTGAGGTGCGTGTGCGGAATGCATGGCTGTGCTATTGTTCACCCAAGGTGAGAGATGACGTTGAGAGCGGGGAGCTGACAAGCTGACTAAGGTAACGAATGTACTGTGGTGCACAGACTCACTAACCCCTCCAAGCTGCAAGCCTCCAAGGTCGAATTCCTTCCCGGGCACATCAGGAAGTGGGCGTCTGGGGTCTTTGCGGATCGATATTCCAACTTCCTGGTGATCAGCAGCCAGGAAGAACCCAATTGGACCTGTCGCAGCTGTCAATGCTGCCATGTATCCAGCCACGTCGTCACCGTGCTTCAGAGTCGAAGCTTAGCTTCAGTCTCTGCGTCTCAGGTCTCAGCCACCAAAAGTCATCATACCACCAACCCCATTTAGGTGCGTCGATGATCCATCATTCGTTTCTCACTTCTCTCGTCTCGGACAGTGGAGCGGGGAAACATTGGAAAGTCCGAAGGGGTTTCGAGAAAACTGGCCATGACGGCGACAGTTCCGTTTGTAGGAATGCCGAATAGCCTACGTAACAACCAGCCTGTCTTCTCATTCTAGAACGAGAAGGAGGTGGACTTTATTCAAGACACCTCATCCCCCTAGTCGGCCTAGACTGGTAAACCTCCTGCGTTGTAACCCCAGGAGGTGATGAGGACAATCTGAATAATCACTGACTTGCATTGCATCACACTTTAGCACGTGTCCGGGAAGGCTGGAAGGTGACATGGCTGCTTGGCCAGGATGGCATATTTTCACATCTGGGCTCCAGGTCCGGGGTGGCCTGGGTGGGTGCCATCTCTTGATTTCCATCCCGAGTCATCCCGGCTGGGGTCTTGACAGTCTTGTCCTGGTAGATCGACGTCCGGACCGGCTCACTGGCGCCCGCCTACTGGGGGTTTCCTATACGACAGAGTGGCTCTGGGTGGGTGTGCTCCAAAGAGGTCCTCTCTGTACCCATAAGTGAGGTGCCGCCGGTGCTGCGGGTATGGTGCCAGAGCCGCCCTCTAGCAAGGGTTTTGGTAGGCCGACCAGGTCTAGATTGACAGCGAGGATCTGCCGTGTTCCCCTTTGGGCGCCCGTCGCGGAGAACTGGGGCGCAAAAAGGAATTGAGAGGTCTCAGTGGTTGCATCACGTCAGGTACATGGCGCTATGGTGGCGGGATCTGAGACATGGCCCTTTTTACTAGGTCTTCCTGGTCTTGTCTGTCTCCTGTCAAGTCTGTGCTGAGAAGAGGGGTGGCCGAGGGGGAGCACAGACTGTGGGCCATTTTGAGCCGCGACCTCAGGGTCAGGGGTAAGGTGGTGCTCTACGATTCTTGGTAAGACAAGACTAAAGCTAAATAAGTTAGTACGTCGTTCGATTACCCCGACAAGTTAGACAGTCCTCTAAGAAGCGCGTCTGAGCGCGTCTACACTAGCACGCGCCGAACTGGGGACAAGCCCGTATGTAGGGTTCATGTAGTTACCCCGATATGGTACTTGACGAACTATTTCGGAAATATGTTGCCACCAAGTAAGATGCAGCAGAGTACTGTGGTAGCATATCTGGAAACTACGGAAATCGCACAGGCTTTCTAGTACTCTTTGGTGATATCCTCCGAGAATCTCCATTACTGTGCAGTAGAGCTGCATACTAGGCGCCAAGAGTTTCCTGGTCCGGGCCTGTCTGTATCCATGTTGACCACGATGCCGTGGACCGTGAAGTACATCTCAAGTCATGCTAGCGCCGGCCACTGCGATAAGAGTAATTGTGTAAGTCTCCACGTTCCCTATGCTAACACTAGTTCGTACATGATTACATCAACCATTATTCGTGTGTCCCCGGCTACAGCGTATCCATTACAGGCCTGCTCGTAGCTCCCTAGCCCCGTTTGGTAAAAAACAATGACGCCTCCCTAATGCATGTAATGCCCGATGAGCGTACAGGATCGACTCCAGAAGAAGTAAGAAGTCATTCGACCACGTGGATGCGAAGTGACATGATGCCAGAAGAAAGTCTCCACTTCACTCCACTTCACTCCATCTCCATCTTCACTCCGGGTCGTTTCCTCGAAGCGAGGGGACGCTCATCCATGTCAGGGTCCTCACTGAGTGATGATGCGTCGTTGTGATTCCGTGCTCGGCTTGACGGAGCTCGGGGCCGGCTCTTCTGCTTCTCTTCCTCCCAGATCTCTGCCGCTTTGGGGTGGTATGGTACTCGTCGTTCACCAGTGATGTGGAGTGCGAGATGTGTCATGAAGTTGTCACGTCTGCCAACGAATACCCTTCTGTTGTCCTCGGGACAGCAAGGACATTCAATAACGACTAGCCTCAGATGGAAGCTGTGATGGGTTAGCTTTGCTTTGTATGCTAGGATCAGATATGGGTAAACTCACTCGTTGATGTGCCTCGTCAGATGCTCCTTCCTTGAGAACCCCCTTTCCTTGCACCCCATAGTGCACCAGTGCTTAGTCTTTCGCACGACCCTCTGCTGAGTCTTCCGTGGTGCTTCGATAGTTTGTTCCCTGGGTGCCTTGGCACGGGACGCGGTCTGAGGCTGTGGCCGGGTTGTTGCCCGTTGTAATCTTTGAAGAGCAGCAGACTTCTGGTGTACTTGTGCTAGATCGATTGATTGCCGAGGGCTCATGAGGCCGGTGTCGAATGGGGAAGCACGGCCATGGCTCGAGCCAGTCATGATGCTCAGCCTCGATGCTGGACGGCCACGATGCTCTGAAAACTGGAGCGGGCTGCTGTCAAGCATCGGCCACATCGACGTGTCTTCCAGGCCGTTGGCAGGTCCATATACGGACCGGACCGGGCTATCGAACTGAGTTTGCATGAAGCCATCATGGAAAGACATGAAGTCGTTGCTATTTGGCGGCGTAAACTGGAGCATAGGGTTCTCCTGACCAAACATGCTCTGGTTGCCATGGTTGTTGCACCTTGACGGGGTGCAAGGGGCACTGTCGAGCAGTGCTCCTGAGGAAGAGAGATCGAGAGAGAAAGGATATTGCGTTGACTCGACTGAGGACGCAGGGGTGAATCCGTAGTTGAATGGCGAGGGCTGGGAGAAGTAGGGATCGTATGTGACAGATTCTGGATACATGGGCGAAGACCGTCCTGATGTCGGAGTGTACATGGACGGAGTGCTGCAGAACGAGCTGGTAGAGCCATTGTGACTGCTGAAGCTGCAGCCGCGGACATCAACCCTCAGGTTCGGTTTGCGGTCCATGGCCATCATGGTTGCGGCTCTGGTGGCTCTCTGTGCGGAAGCTAGGAGGGTATGGACTTGGAGATGTTGTAGAACTATCTATTGCCCCGAGTGTGATGAGGAATGATGAAGAAAGGGTGTTGGGCAGTGGGATATCTAAATGTCTTCCCTGGATGGCATAGAAGAAGCAATGGGGGAATTCAGACTAGATATAGAGGGAGTTCGCGGAGATTGTTATCAATAGCTGCTAGACAGCCAGCCTCCCCCCTTAGACATAGAGCGTCATGTACTAGAAGAGATCGTGTGTGCCCGGTGGGCCGGCGGTAGTAAAGTGGAATGTGGCACGCGGCGCTCGGCGTGTAGATCAATGGGCTCAACTACTTCGGGACAACTTGGAGCTAGACCGGGCCCAAATGCGAGACAACGGGGCCGAAGTTGGTGGTCTCTCTCGATGTTGGTCCCAGCATTTCCAGCAGCGTGTTCCGTACAACACCACTTGGTGGTTTTGCATTGTCCATCTTGTTTGAGATGGCATGGATGGACAGCGTCACAGAAGATGCTACTGGTCACCAGAGAGAAGCAGCATCCAGTGGCTGAGTTGGGATTTCAGAAGTCGGCATGTTGGAAGCACTTGCTCCCCCCCACCGGGCCGAAAGAGAAGCACACAAGAGAGTCGAAGGAACATCTCCAGCTCCTTGCCCAGGTGCTAGTAAAGGCAGGGCAGACCCCCGAAGCAGAGACTAGTACCGGCAATTTGCTCTAAAGCTCACAGGGTGGTGACAGAGGGGGAAACCAGGGGAAAAGCAATAGAGACACAGAAGATCAATCCACACTGCTAACTAAATCAGTGCTTATGCGGGCAGGTGGAGCGACGGGAGCCCTTGCCACCGATAATGGAACGCAGGAACAGACTGTGTAATGAGAAAAGCCAGCGCGACTCCTGCTGAGACAGAGCGACGACTCAAGCAGGCCTAGCCGCCTAGCCGCCTACGTAGTTAAGACTTGTAGGAGAAGGGCGAAGAGGGATTTTGGACCACCTAACGGAACTAAAAGGACAAGAAGGGCGGCTTAAGAGAGGAGGGGGAAGTCAAGACCCAGAACTGTCCCTTTGGAAGGAGATAGTATGGAATAGCATCAAGAACTAAAGGTACTAAGTCTGGAGTGGAAGGCATTAAGATTGAACGCAGCATAAAGCATATAGGTATCTAGGTATCAGAGAGTCGGAGTGGGATAGTCAGGCGAGAGTGAGGCTAGTTCTGGGATCACCAAACAACCTGGAAGACGATCTGGAAAATGAGGTTCGATATTTCCGCGAGTTCGATCGGAGAGCAGCGAATACCACCCAGTCAAGGGTACAAGGAAGGGTACGGCCTGCTTGGTAGGACCAGAACGGGAGGGGTGGAGTGTCCATCTTGGCAATCGTGGTGCTCGCTCGGTCAAAGCGAAGCCTTCCGGGGTACGAGTTCATTTTTAGATCGCTGCCATTCGTGGGCCACATTGCTTGGACCAATCAGGCGTGGCGGAACCCACGAACTACGGTACGTTTAAGGAATGGCCACAGTATGGTTATTGTGGCTTACAAGGGGTCCAACAGTAAGGATGCCTGGCCATACTATGTGGGACTAGAAGTTCCCAATCTCCCGTATATGCCGGTCTCTTTGCGTGCTTCTCAACCAAAAGAGCTGCGACAGGGTACATAGCAGGGCTTGCCCTACCACAGTGTCAATGCGGCGGTACAGTGCGAAGCTTAAATGGACAGCACCTTCCTACCATCTGGTTCCTGCACTTTCACCGTGCTCATCCCAACCGGGTCCAGCAAGCCTCTCGACGCCATTTCATACCAACAGCAAAAGTGAGCAAACAAGTCGACATTGTGCACGAGATCCACCGCAGCCTATCGTACATCCCGCCAGTTTGACTCGAGGTTGACCCCGCAGCAGGTTTACGGAGGTTTACTGCCAGGACTGCCAACGTCCAGACCGGCACGCCTCCCGCATCTTGCCAGGACTATCTTGCTCGCGAAGCTATGCCGCGGAGGCCGTGAGGTTTTGTGAACATGTGACTCCCCGAACTGGTAAAATGCTTGATGTTAATGACGGGTCCTTCTCTCAAAGTTGGTGCACGTGTCTGCTATCTTGCACAAGTTTCGAGTGACCAGCTTGGCATATCCGGGGGAGGGAAATCCCGTGACGGAGTACAGTTTGCCGTTCTCAAAGCCCGAAAGACCGCTGTGTAGATCTCCAAACGGTCCAGGGCGTCACATAGATCGTGACGTCTACCTAATCTCAACTGCCTTCCGCTTTTTGATGGCCTTGCTAGCGCCTCACGGACTCTCGTCTCGTCCTCTGAATCCTTTCAACAGACCACATGGAGGATGGCCGCTCAGACCAATAGCTTATCTGAAAAGTGTCGCTCTTTATTTCAACAACGGCAATCTGGTAATTTCCTATCTCGTGGCTGTGGATCTGGTTCTCGAGACTCCCTCGACCGGCCGAGCCCTTGACTCTAAAGTCCGCAATGACTTACGGAGGACTTACGTACCAAAAGCCTTGGCTTTCCCCGGTCGTGTTTGCTCCCAAGCCAGATCGGGAGCACAAATCGGTCCAACTTCTGGTCCGATAGTCCCTCAGCGTCCCTTTAAAGTGATGATATACCTCGCTGTCGGACATGCATACGAACCTTATCCTCTCTTGTCGGAACAAATCCATTGTTTTACGCAGGGAGATATTCTTGGAAACCGGGCTTGCGCAGGCACCAGAGTTGGCGCTCAGGACACAAGGGTTGTTGGCCAGTGCTGGGGATGCACTTATGCAGGACGCTGGACAGTAACTGACTAGTGCGCTACGGACGCAAGAAGAAGACACACTCAGGTGAGTTTGTACAACTTGAAGCACACCGAGCTCTTGCCTTACATACACGGGGAAGTGCGTTGCATGAGGCAGTCGTGTCTGCCAGTGACAGCTGCAGCTCTGTCTATCAAAACTTCTGCACCGCCTCAATCAAGGCCGTCACTGTCCTTGTTCAATGTTGACGTCCTTGACGCCATCTTTGGCGAATAGTTGAAGATGACACCGAAATCGGCTCCGCTGGGGCCCGTCACGGCTCAATCTCCAGTGATGCCCCCTTCGGGACCGAGACATTGATACTGGCGCTGGTGCGCAATTGCCTTCCCTTACGCCCAGTCTGGATCTACAGATCCATAAACTCCCTGAATGGGGTCATGATCAGAGACACAAGTGCACATCTCAACAACGGCCGTTGGAGTGCTTAGCCTGTCCGTTAACTCGCCCCCTTCATGGGGCACACAAACTGCGTCGGCAATCCAATCAACCTCCACATTTTGTCGATACGATGTTGACGATGTGCCGCGAGCAGCCGCAACAAGCAAAGGAAGTCCAGACCATAAACGCCACATCTACTCTCCAGACCAATATGCAAGTCACGAACCAACCAGTTTTCTGCATCACCTCTGTCATTCGGACATTGGCCGTTTGGGGCTCTGAAAGAACAGTTTATCGAGGGTGTACGGCTCAACGGTAGCGCGGCGCTCTTCTTTGACAAACATTGAAACTTGGCGTCGCCGTTTACGATTCCACGTCATCTTCATCCTGTTCTAGATCCTGCAGAACCTCTTGCATTTCCTCTTCCGTGGCCTCGAGTCCCTCCGAGCTCATTAGCTTGGTGTCTTTCTCCTCGGCTGGATTCGATGTTAGTACCATGCCTGTGATCACTGGACGTGTTGTGCTTGGTGGCTGGACTCACTCTTTGGTTCAACAAACAGGTTCTCCTGCACCTCGCAGTCGGTGAGCGTCGAACCGTCACCAACCTCACTTCTCTTTCCCAAAATACACCTGGTGAGTTTGCAGTTCTTTCCAACGACGACGCCATCCATGAGCAGGCATTGTTGCAGTTTCGCACCCTCGTTGATCTGGCAGTTGGCGCCGATGACAGATTCCTTGATAGAAGTCTTCTCCTGGACCGTCACATTCTCGGCCACAAGACTGTCCTTCTGCGTTATAGTCGTCCGTGCCTTGACACCTTCTGGGTATGCCACCTTGCGTGCGTGAGCAAAAGGAGAGGCGGCATCGGGCCCGGCCTCTTCTACCGAGGGAAGTTTTGCGAGCTCGAGTGATATGGCTAGCAGCAGCTTAGCGGTATCAACTCGGCGTACTAACGGGCCCGAGGGCTGTGACGGATGGACGTAAGCAAGGATGGGAGGCACGTTGGCCTGTCCGTCCTGCGGCGTGATGTCGCCACTGTCGCGCCCCGGCCTAGACCTTCCTCCGCTCTGCTGTCTGTGACTGTCGTCATGTTTGTCCGAATCTCCTTCCTCAGAGGGCGTCCTGCCGTTCTCTGCGGACGGCGTATCTCCTTGTCCATCCACTGAACCGAAGATGTCATTCATTCCTAGCTTCTCTGACAAGCCTTTCTGCCAACCGGCCTTCGCCCACCAGCCAATCACATCCTCCCCAATGCTCTCTAGCCGGTCGTTCTCGGCGACAAAGTCCATCACCCACCGCGGGAATATGTAGATATGCGCATCCCGGTGAGTGGTCAACATGCGTATCCTAGGATGTTGACGGAGAAGACCGTGACGAAGGGGAAACCCCTTCTTCTCCTCCGTAAGGTCCTTCAAGGAATCTGTTGGGAGAGAGTACACTAGCTTCGAGATATGCGGCAACAGTGACCCCTTCTGGGCCGGGACTGTTGGTGTTGGAAGCGGTACAGTCGCGATAAAATCTGTCTCTTCCCCCTTGACGGGCGTTGCAGTCTTGGTCTCGTACCAGACACCCAGGCCGCCGCTGTGCGAGCCCGCAGGATCGCCCAGGATGTCACTCAGACTCGCGGACTTGACCATCCACGCTTGT
Organism: Coniochaeta ligniaria NRRL 30616; assembly: GCA_001879275.1. NCBI lineage: Eukaryota > Fungi > Ascomycota > Sordariomycetes > Coniochaetales > Coniochaetaceae > Coniochaeta > Coniochaeta ligniaria. Next base: position 2,412,259 of record KV875099.1, on the reverse strand, counting down.
AGCAGTTTGTCGCCGCCGACTTCGCAAACAAGATCACATGGGAGTACCACAAAGTCTGAAGTGACGATCTCCTTCACTTCGGGGAGACGGAGGATCTCCGCGGTACCTGTGTTGTGATCTAGGCCTTCAGGGGCCAGGAGGTCAGGTCTTGGAAGAGGCAGGCCAGTCAGGAATGGGTTCGTGTCCAAGGATGCCCTGATTGCCTCGGCTGCTGAAGGTGGGCAGATGAGTGTGATATCTGCAGATCATCAGTAAGATGCTCCCATGTAGAACGAGATAACGTAGGTTTATCATACTTGTAATTCCGGTCCTGTAACAGAAGTCTATCGGATACCAGACCATAGGCCTGTTGGCGATAGGTAGAATAGCTTTCGGGTTCTCATCTGGATTGGCCGTGAATGTCGGAAAGCTCGAGCCGGGGCCGCACAGAATGAGGGCCTGCAACCCCGGGGCCGCCATTGACACAGCGTGGGGCATTTTGAATTTTGAGGTTGTTGAGGCTGAGATGCTCGGTTCGTAAATGAGCTTCTCGATGGTTTTTGAAGTTGTCGACTTCGGCCAGATGGTCCAGGAATGGTGACCCAATAAATCACCCTCCGTGACAAGGTACGCACAGAACGGCTTGCCGTATTAGGTTCAAATGCGCCCTGCTACGGTGATCAGCCTGCAGACACGGAAAGATAATATGGTTGAAGCTTTTGGTGTCTTGACTCACTCATTGATGTTCGACATCTCAAGACCGACCCCACCAAGAAAATCAAAAGATACGTACCCTCTCCTCGTGAACAGCTGCTGGAGCTCTCTCAGTTGGTCTGTGCGGCATGATGTGCATTTGGAAGTGACCCCTATCACGTGGCAGAAACTGATACACACACACCCTCCGTACCCGAGTAGCTGGACCGTCATTCTGACCGGCCAACCACCTCCAAAAGGTGATTTGCCTCGGTCAGCTCTGTAACCTGTTCAGCTCGCTCGGTGGGGAAGGTCAACAACGGCCGCTGCATCAACAAGCGTGCCAGGACGACACCCCAGCCACCAGCCACCAGCAACCCACGCGACTCTGCCCGCATTTCATTTCCCGCTGCTCGTCGCTATCATCCAGCCACATCCACATCTACAACGTTGTACGAACAGTTTCAAAGAATTGGATTGTATCAACATTCCAACACTTCAGCCTTACCGGCAGCCTTGCCATCTGCCAAATCAAATGCCATGAACACATCGTCTCCGTAAATGTCGTCGCCATACGATCGTTACGACCGCGGCTCATCCCGTCGCCGCGGGGTATGGGGGCACTGGGTGCCGCTGGTCCTGACCGTGACCGTCGCCACGGTCGGACTGGCTGCCTGGGTCTGGAGTCAACGGAATAACGAGGAGGAACACGACGAGAATGAACCGATCGCTCAGGATCTAGACTACGACAACGCCGACTATGGAGACAACCCCCCATACGGAGCGTCAAGAGACGACCCCAAGCCCCCGACCTTCACCGGTGGTGATCTGCGTCCCGGAGAGCCGGGCTATGGCACGGTGCCGTCTCAGACCGACAGTGGTGCCGGGTGGGGAGCGCGCATGTCGGGCGCATTGCGCCGGACGCCGAGCCCCCAGCAATTTATAGAAGGCGCCAGCAAGACAGTCGTGGCGGGCGTCGCTGCGGCCGGCGCGGCTGTCGGAACTGCCCTGGCGGCGATCAGGGAGGAGGACAAGACTGCGTACGCGGACCACGAGACATGGTCCGAAGAGGCGGATGCCAAGGAGAAGCGACCGGCCAACTCGTCGCAGTCTAGAGATCCCAGCAAGAGGCGGAAGACGGTGGCTATCATCGTGTCTGCTGACACGCACATTGACGACATTGACGAGGATGGATTCCACGAACATGCTGTGAGTCCGCTCTCCGTATGTCCCAAGTCCGGGCCAAACTGACCAGATTCTAGTCCATACTCTCGCATATTCCTCGCCACAACGACTTTTCGAAGATCAAGCTATTTGTTCTCATATACGCCCCTGGACTGAAGGACCAATCTTTGGATGCTACGAACAATCTCCCTCCAGCATCGCTGAGTTCCTCATTCTCCAATATCGGACATGATCAGGCCCAGACCCCAGGTGACGAGACAAAAAGCCCAGTGTAAGTGTACCTCCGTAGAATTCTGATGCTGTGACTATACTGACACATATTCAGCCTCACTGGCTCTACTTCGAATCCCGCCTTCAATGCTGTCTACTCGCAGGCTCTCGGTCTCGTCGAGAAGGAGACCATGGTGCTGCCATTCACCACGCCCAATGGACACGTGCATATACTGCGACACCTGCAACCCGAAGTAGTCTACCTACAAGAGTCACTGGCCGGTGACAGCGGCAGTGTTATTACGCATCTCCAGACCTGGCTCAGACACGACATCGTCCTGGTGGTTGGTGCAGAGAGCGGCCATGGCGGTCTTGCCGATAGCGAATCGGAGGCGGAGAAACCGGAGAAGGCTGTCGAGAAGTGGTGGCATAGGGAAGACCGCGTTGGTCGCGGCAGAGGAGTGATAGTCGTGGATAGTATGAGAGTTCATGACGACTGGGCTCGGAGGGTACAGCAGAAGGACTGAGCGATTGCATGTCTCATGATACTGATATTATCTCCATATTTACCCTACAGCTACCGATGCCGAAGCGTTCCGGGGTTTTGCGCGTTACTCTATTATAGTTTCTACCCTTTGGAAAGCATCGATAAGCCGATATCTGAATATCGAAGCACCAGAATATTATCAAAGTTGAGCGAGGTATGTGTATCAGTCACTTTGAGCATCTTGACTCAAAGTCTCGCGACATTTGGAGATGTGAGCTCCAACGGTGCCCTGAATAGCCAAATCTGAGATATCCAACTCTCCCAAGGCGCCTTGCCTGCTTGCTTCCATTGTCTGAGAGACATCAAGGCCGCGTGTCATAAGGTAGTTGGGCTATTGTTGGGAATGAATGGACAAAGAGAGAGGTTGCATATGAGAGCCAAGCAGATATCAGATATCCAATATCCATTACAATAGGTAAGTAACTTTATTCAACGTGACTCCACGGTTTAAGGTTGCGCTTGTTTGAGCACCCAACTTTCCAGGTGGCCTTTTATTACAGCCTCTTCTTGCTCCTCTCTTCATCTCCTGGGAAATATCAACACAAGCCTGCCTGCGACTACAGCCAGTTTAAACAACTCATTTTCCTTGCTGAATGGACCTAATTGTCGTGCTCTGGTACCACAGTACATCAACTCGATCACGTGATCTCGGCGCCGATCTGGGTCGCGGAGCCGCAGCGCCTTACCTTGTCGGGCATCTGACTTTATCCCGGTGTGACTTCACGTCAACCCCACACCCGGCCAGCGACGCATCGACCGACACAGAGAGTGATCATTTCGTCTCTACCACTCGTTCTTGTGCAAGATTATCCATATATCGCGTGTGTCTCGAATGACACGGTTCTAACCAGTCCAACCGATCCATTGCGGACTCTCCTCCCTGAAGGACCGACGTCATCCGCCGAAAGCGCGAAGCAACCACATACGCGACATTGACAACCTCCCAGACGACCCCACGACCCCTGGCACTTATTGACTCTGTCTGGGCAGATGGGCGCTGATTGCCGACATCAGAGGGTACTCTAGGTGCGCCGAACCGACGAGACACTCGACGTCTTTGTCAGGCCTGCCGCCGGCCACGGCTTGGCGCATATAACTTTACAATGGCGCCCGTTGTCACGGCCGTACAATCGACCATTACATCCAAGATCAAACGCCCTGCTCCTCCGGGCATCCAAACAAATGGGGTCAACTCATCCAAATCCTCTCCGTCTCCTTCAATGTCTGCGAAGCCAGCACCATCAGCGGTTCGCCAGCCGTCCAATCCACCAACGTCCAATGGCGCAAGCTCAGCGCCTCCACGTCCTGCTAACCGGCCACGGAAAGACATGTCCGTTCCGATACTAGGCCGTGGCCAGAGAAGCGCTGGCTTGAGGTCCGCCAGCATCGTCCCTGATTTCGGTTCGACGCCAGCGGTCGAGCCACCACCATACATCGTTACCGACGAGTACATACTCAAGAAATACGCCGGAAATCCTCCATCACTTGTGGTACACCTGCACCAAACCCATTTTCGCTTCGACCAGCAAGAAGGCATGTTCCAGTACAAGTCGCCAATGAAGATATTTCTCGAGCATCTCCGGACTCGCACGATACCACACGACATGCTCGAGTACTTCAACACGTGGGGCGTGCCCTTCTACGAAGGGTGTCTCATCGTCCAGACTCACGACCACAGATCAGTAGCCCAATCCAAGGAAGCTACTCGTCCAACATCGGCTTCCAGCAAGACGGTGCCTTTCTCCATACACAACTACAACCCGTACCTCACACCTTCACCCTACGTACCATATCCGAAAGAAAACCTCCCAGCGCCTGGCGAAAATGGTGCACGTCACGGATCTGACCCGGCAGAAAAGACCGAGGAAGAGAAGGACAAGGAGAATATGCCCGCCCCAAGCTTGCCTACCGAAGGTCAGAAGAAGGCTGCGCCGAAACCACGCATCGTGACTATTGTCCTACATCCTACGCAGCAGGCTTTGCAAAAGGATCTCGTTCTCAAGGCCCTGACTCCTCGTGGCGCATCGGATGGTCGGCAAGATGCCGCGGGACCTGCCCAGACGCCCGGCGTCCCTCCCACACCCACCGCTCTAAGTATGCCTCCTCCCGCCAAGAGGCAAAAGAGGGAGCACACGGAGCTGGATGGCACAAACATCTACACAGCAGAAGCGGAGATTCTTCTAGCGACAACCCCAGTTCTGGATCTGGAGCCGACCAAGAATCGGGAAGAGACGATACGGAAGCTCGAAAGCCTGGCTCACCCAGAACATTCCGAAAAGCCGCCACAACCGAAGACGAGAAAGAGGACAGTTGCCGAAATGGCTGCCGACGAGGCTCTTGCTGCAGACCAAGAGAGATTCATGCTCACCTTGGACGAAAGGTTGTCGTCCAAGTATACAGGAGCCCAGGGTGCTACTAATGGCGGAGACGGCGATGGCCAGACTGGCGCTGCTGCTTGGGAGCCACGTTTCGAGCGCTTTAAGCTTATTGATGAGATTAAGGAAGAGCACAAGGCGAGAAAGGAGCAAGAACGGGCTGAGAACGAGCGGAAGCTAGCTCTTCAGAAGCAGCAGCAGCAACAGGCACAGCAGCAGCAGGCCGAACAACAGGCACAGCTACTCGCCCAACAAGCTCAACAGCGAGCAGCAGAGGACCGGCAACGCCAGGAACAGGTCTTGCGCGAACGGCAGCGTCAAGAGCAACAGCAACGGACGATGCAGGCCCGCGCCCAGGCGCAAGCGCAAGCACATGCTCATGCCCAAGCCCAGGCGCAGGTAGCTCAAGCTCAGGCACAAGCCCAGGCTCAGGCCCAAGCGCAACTCCAGCAGAATGCCCTCGCTGCCAGCATGGCTCAAGCTGCTCATGGACATCCGGCTGTGAGTGGTCCCATGGGCAACGGCTTGCCGAACGGCATGCAAACCAGTATGGCCAGTCAAGCGCAGGCTCGCTTCCACCAGGTGTCGCAGGCGCAGGTCTCGTCACCTATCGTCGGTCAGAACACGCCGCAAAACATGTCATCGCCCATGGTTGGCAATGTCTCCATGCAGCGCTCGACCTCAAGCATGGCTGGTAGCCCGCCGCGGCCATCATCCGTGGTCAATCACACGCCGATGGCTGTCAGTATGTCGGCTCGCGGTAGTCAGCAAAGCCACCCCTCCGGAACGCCTCGGATGCCCAACGTGACGCCGAACATGGCGCACTCAACACCCATGAGTCGGCCCCAGGTCATACAGACACCCCGGATGACGCAAGGCAGCCCGCCCCCTAATATGATGACGCAAGCCCAACAGGTCGGACAAGCAATGTTGATGAACGGTCAATCCATGCCACCGCAAATGCAGAACCAGAACTTCATGGCTGCTCAGATCGCCGCGCAACAGCAACGGCTGCAGCAGCAGCAACAATTAACCCAAGCGATGCAGAACGGGATGATACCGGGCACCCCGAACCCTCAACACCTGGCTGCGCAGCAGCAGATCCTGGCGCAACAGCGGCTCGCGCAGCAGCAGTTAATGCTCCACCAACGCAACCAGCAGATGAACCAGCAGATGATGGGGCCCAATGCTCAGGCACAGCTAGCTCAGCGGTACCAGCAGCAGTTGAACAGCATGCAAAACAACATGCAGATGCACGGCGGTCAGATGCAAAACAACCTGCAGCGGCAAATGGCTGCGATGCAAGGCCAAGGCCAAGGGCAAGGCATGGTCAACGCTAACGGCATGAATGGCCTCAACGGCCTGAACCCCCAGCAGCAGCTCGCCTTAATGCAGCAGATCCATGCGCAGCAGCAGCAGCAGCAGCAGCAGGCTCAGCAGCAACAGGCTCAACAACAACACGCCCAGCAACAGCAGCAGCAGCAGCAAATGGGTCAGGCGGGCCAGGGGCAGCCGGTTTCGACATATGTGCAGAACCAGATACGCCAGCATCAGACGGTCTTGTTCCAGAACCACTTCCCGCGACTTGCGGAGAAGTTCGGCGGCCAGCAGAACGTACCGCCCGAGGCGGTGGAGGATCTCAAAAGGCAGTGCCTGGCCAAGGCACGCGGGACGGTGATGGCGCTTATCAACCAGAACAGGATGCAGCAGCAGCAGCAGCAACAGCAGCAACAGCAGCAACAAGGTATGAACGGGGTGAATGGCATGAACGGTATGATGGGACAGGGCATGTAGGAGGAGCTTCAGGGGTCGAACCCCCTGGGAGTTGCGGGAGAATATGGACTTATGGCGGAAGCGGCATCTGCTATCGTAGCGACACCGGTCGCAGAATCTACACCGGCCACGAACGACACGCCAACTTCGAACGAGCAACGCTTCTTAGATCAGACCGAGACCGGTGCCGAGCAACAACGATTTCGGAGTTCTAGAACTACCAATACCCTTGGGATTTGCGAAAGGGCATCGACACCGCGATGAGCGAGACACGCGTGTTGTCCAACGTCTCTCAGCTGATCGGTCAAGGAACTCCTGATTCAAAAGGCTCATGGCTCCTGGTGACTTAGACCCCGAGTATGCTTTCTGCTTTCTGCTTGGAGTTTGCGGATTGGTCTTATTTTACGGTGTTTTCATGGTTCCAAACGGCACAGGAAGGGGTCATGATAGGGGCTTCCAAATAACGAGCGAGGTTCAAACGGTTTCATTTTGGTTTTCTCTCAGGATCGGCTTTTCTATACCCTGGGCGGAACCAGTCAGGCATGGAGGGTTTACGGATGCGTAAAAACAGTTTTCTACATCGCTTTGCTTATCTGACGGTGCTAATTGACAATGGATGCTGATGAGGCCGTTGTATTCTTATATTTGATATATAGCGATGGAATGCAGCAATACCAGATTCTGATGCTGGATAAATAAATGACTCCGTCTAAGACTGCGAATATCATACAAGTAACGTAACCTGATAGTGTAGAATATTACACTGCTAATGAAACATCGCAGCTGACTGGACATCTTAGTAATCACGGAAGCGTCCGGCCTGGAAAGGCCGGATGACGGAATAGGTAATCTTGGCAGAGCTGCCTCTACCCTGTCGAATCGTCGTCGACACCTCTTCACTGCTCAACCAGGTAGCTATCAACAAGACGAAGCTCGACACTGGCTCCGCTAGAGTGGAATATCTACCATCTTCACTTCAAACTTACCCTTAAAAGCCGGCTTTCCTCTCGAGTACCTTAAATCCACCACAACCCGGACGGACACACCTCCGGTCCCTCCTCCTCCGTCCACCTCGAAACACCACTCCCCATCCTCTCCGCATCCACACCCGGATAGCGACAGCACACCACAGCCCAAAATGAGACTCTCAAGTCGAAGCTCGCCAGAGGCCGGCCTCCCAGCGACGCTCGCGACCCTGCTCCTCCTCGCCCCGACCTCGACCTCGGGCGCCGGCTTCCTGCGGTGCGGCGAGCTGGTGGTAGAAGGCCACAAGTTCGACTTCAGCCCGCTCAAGGGCCCGCACACCATCACGACGAGCGAGTTCCACCCGCCGACGTACAGCAACACGACGTACACGCTCGACCTGTGCGCGTACCTGAAGCGCAAGGACGATGTCAAGAAGGGGGATGAGTGTCCGAACAATACGAGGGGTGGGTTTCTCTACACTTACTGGATGTTGTTTTTATCATGATGTGGTTTTGCTAACAGAGGTGTGATGTGGTAGTATGCGCAATAAAACACCTGATCGACCCCCGCAAGGACGCGAAGGACGGCGACAGCATCGAGGCCGTGATCCCCATCGCGGGCAACCTGATCGAGCACGGCGGCACGGCGTTCGAGTTCACCGCCACGCGGCTCAAGTCCTCGGACTCGGTCGCGGACTCGAAGAAGGAAGGGGTACGCATCGTCATGACGGGCGGCGTGTACGAGGGCCGCGAGCAGAAGGCCGTGGTGGAGATGGTGTGCGACAAGGACCGGACGGGCACGGAGGGCGAGTGGGAGAGCGAGGACCGGTATGATCCTGACGGGGAGAAGGAGAAGGAGAAGGAGAAGCGGGAGGAGGATAAGAAGGAGGAGGAAGGGGGTGGGGATAAGGAGGGCGACAAGGACGGCGATAAGGGCAAGGTCGACGATGAGGTTGGGTGGACGGAGCGGCAGCTCAAGAAGGAGAATGCTGCGCTTGTTTGGGAGGGATATAACCGGCAAGAGGGCAGCGATACGCTGCAGCTGACTTGGTACACCAAGTATGCGTGCGAGAGCAGCGTGCCGGACAAGCCCGAGGACGCAAGTAGCCATTGGGGGTTCTTCACCTGGCTACTCATCCTGTGAGTCTCCTCTCGTCTTTGTTTCTGGCGACATGCTAAAAGTGATTACAACAGTGTCTTCCTGTCTACGGCAGCGTACCTCATTTTCGGATCCTGGCTCAACTACAACCGCTATGGCGCTCGCGGATGGGATCTGCTACCGCACGGCGACACGCTGCGAGATCTCCCCTACCTCCTGAAGGACTGGATGCGCCGGTTCCTGAACACGATGCAGGGCAGCGGCAGCAGAGGCGGATATTCTGCTGTGTAATTGGATACCACGGCAAAGACGGTGGAGTTTGCGTTTGTAATAGCATCTTGCGACGTTGCCTTGGAGGCATCAGGTTCGACATCAGCCTGTGACAGGCTGCGGACGGCGTTAGGCTTTTGCCATCAAGGCTGGGACTGGTTTACCCTTGACTTTGCTAGGCGGTCATTGGCTTGTATTCTTGTAGAAGGTTTTATGCTCCGTACATCAACATCATATCTTGGGGCCGCTGGTTACAGTGAGGGCTCTTGAAGCATGTGATAGACCTCCGTATACTAGCTACTCATCCTAACAGCTGCGTGGTTGACTTTAACACATAATTCCAAATGTAGACGCATATGGTCTGGTTTAAGGGGAAGACTGTGTTTGGTATGTCTTGCTTAAGCGCATTATCCTCGGTCGTGGTTCCAAATGTTGTGCTGCAAGTGGTGGTAATCGGCGTAAGTGTGCCGAGGCAAGTTGCAACCCACCCTCACCTCACTCACACCTCGGCGTTACAACTCGCATTCATTCGTTATATCTCACTCACCCTCAGCTCCCAACAACCAAAACTATAACTCCCACTTCATTCAAACACAGTAGACCGAAGCTATGGCATCTCACCTCTTCACCGTCCCAATTCCAGCGCTAGGCGCGCATCAGGGCGGCTCAATAGTCTGCACCGAACCAAGCCCAAGAGTGTACCTGCTTACCTGGACATCGCCGCCCGACAACCGGCTGACGAGCGCCTTCTGCGGCGCCCTGTTGGATGCTCTGGACATCGTCGAGTTTGGCGGCTACGCTCCCGGTGTGGTGGTTACGACCAGCGGCGTGGCCAAGTTCTACTCCAATGGCTTGGATCTTGAGCATGCTGTAGCTACACCTGGGTTTTGGACAGGGAGTCTGTATAAGTTGTTTACGCGGTTCTTGACGTGAGTCCATCACTTTCATCTGCTTTGCATGGGTGACTATGGGGTGAACCGGGTTGTCATTTCACTCAGGCTTGTCGCCTGAAGCTGTACCCAGCATCACATGGCCAACAAATGAGCCCCATCACTAACATGAGTAAAAGCTACCCCTACCCAACAATAGCCCTCATGAACGGTCACGCCTTCGCCGGAGGCCTGATGCTCGCGATGCATCACGACTACCGCATCATGAACCCATCCCGGGGTTTCGTGTGCCTCAACGAGCTGGACTTCGGCGCCGCCCTCAAGCCCGCCATGAGCGCCATCTTCCGGCTCAAGACCCCTCCGCAGACCTACCGCAGCCTGGCGCTAGAGGCCCACCGGTTCCCTGGTGCGCAGGCGCTGGCGGCTGGTATCGTCGATGGTCTCGGTGGGCTCGAGGAGGTGTTCAAGCTGGTTGCCGATCGGAAGCTGACTGAGAAGGGGAAGACGGGGATTTACGGTGCGTTGAAGAGGGAGATGTACCGGGAGAGTGTTGCTATTATGAAGTTTGATGATAGGGAGGAGGAGAGGTTCCAGGGGGAGTTCGAGGAGGATGAGAAGCGGAAGGCAGAGGGCAAGAGGAAGGTCGAGGCGCTGAAGGGGAAGGCTAAGTTGTAAGCATGTGTCTTAATTGTGCATGCACACCTTATGCCGACCGATTGGAACGATACGTGACGCAGGTTGGTATTGTATCATTTTTGTCTACCTTTTAGATGAATACTAGCTGTGAAACCGATACCCGCCATGAACCAAGCATCCGAGATCCCGTATGACCATCGCTGGCCTCGACACCATCGTCTCCGAGCGCCCCAGTTGTCCAGGCCTGGCCCCCATGCGATGCAGCCCAGGCAAATAGTACATCTGAGACTCGGTAACATTCTTCATAACAGTCATTCCCGTCCAAGGCACGAGATTCAAAAGAGTTAGCAATGCAGACGCGAGAACATTGAAAGACAACGCCGAAACGGAAATGCAGGGTATAACTCTCCTCCCCCCACTAGAAATAGACCCAAAACTTTGCCAGAGCACGCTCTTGCACGCCGTCCGAGATGAAAGAGATCAAAGCAAAAACATCCCAAAGTTCGTTGCTAGAAGATGCGACACGGGAAGGAAATAGCATCCCCAAAGAACGCGGTTTAAACCTGCCAGCCCTCCATGCCGGCGAGTCGTCAACCTGTCAGCAACTTTAATTCCACCGCCGATACCCTCTCAACACCAGCGAGATTCGCCCATTACTCGCTAACAGACCCCTCATCATCGTCATCGTCATCATCCTCGAGGTCGATATCCTCCGGCATCCCGTTTCTCAAACGCGTTATCAATCCCATACTAGCCCTGGTATCCTGTTGGATCTTTAAGAAGTACTTCCTCAGACTCCGCAGGCCACGCAAGAAACCCCGGTCAGGCTCGTTGGGGTGTTGTGGCGGACACGGCCTGTCTTTAGCCAGATCACCCTCTGTGACACTGTTGGCAAAGTCCGCCATCTTAAAGTCGATCTCTCTCTTGTTCCGACGGGGTCGACGGTGGACTTCCTCGGTATCGGTGGCAAAATCCGTGCTAGAGTCCTCGACGGATGTATCGTACTCGTTGCTTGAGGTATCGCCGTCATAGAACATGAGTAGACTAGCGGCGTAAAAGCGGTATCCGCGCAGACGCCGGATGATGGTCTCGAGTTGACTCAGCTTCTGCAGGACCGTGGGTATATGCCGTAGGATGCTCGATGGATCAACTCCATCGTAGAGAAACCGGGTAAGAGTGTCCTGGAACTCGCGGCCGGCTTTCAAATTCCGTCCAAAATACTTGTCCTTGAAGACGTAGCTTTGTGTCTGCACATCCCAGACCTGTAATCCACACACACGAACTCCTAGCTCGCGAGAAGTCGTCTTCGCGCACTTCCCTTGTTGGGACTTCTGCTTCTTTGGGTTCGCGTCGACGCCGTATTGCCGAGTGCCCATCTTCAGATCCATGATGCAGGGCCGTTTCATTCCGGCGGTGAGATCCTCCAAAAGGAGGAAATACTCAACGCGAGGATCATGTTGTGTTTGAGCCTCCTTGGGGTTGACCGGCCGAGGAATTTTATTGACCTCCTCAGACGGGCTGGAAGGTCCTGTGTTTGCGGCGGTTGTTATGGCCGACGACACAGCTGTTCCTTCCGCTGTTTCACCATTGCGCATAGTAGACTCTGTAGGATGCTGGACAGTACCCGGAGAAACCTCCCGAGGCAGTTGTGCAATGTTATCCTCAGAATCTGCTTTGAATCCCAACTCGTCGGGTTCCTCGAAATAAATGAGGTCACCCCGGGCGTCCTTAACGTCCTTCGGTCTTCTCCGAAGAGCACTGCCAGAGTGACGCCGTTTGCGTCTTTGTGGCGGCGTCGCTGGCAAGATCTCCGGCTCGGGAGCACTAGTCCCTGTGACATCCTTGACTTCTTCCACGTGCTCGTGTCGAAGTTCAGAGCATCTGGTGCTCTGTGGGGAGCGGTCACACTTAACCGGAGACCAGTTATAATGCGTCTCTTTGCCAGGTGTCTCGAGCTGTGCTTCGGTATTCTCCGTCACCGTCTGAGTTGTCATCAGAGGCGAAGCCGAGGCAACAGGCCGTAGAGTCTGTTGAATGGTCCGCCGCGGAACGGCACGTTGATGCCCCCGGCGGTGCTTTTGAATAGTGATGGGTTCCTTGAGGAATGCGTCGTTGAATACTTCGTTTCGCAAGCGCTTGTTAACCGTTGTGGCGCCCCAGCTGTTCGCGTGCCGATCTTCCAAGCTTGGCCGCAAGGGCGAGTTTCGCTTGTCGGGGGTGACATTACCCCCGTTGATGGGTTGACCGCCACCGTGAGCAGAACCAGACACGCTCCTGAAATGTTGAAAGAAAGTCGGCCCTGCCTGCGTTGGCTGTAGGAGGTTCCGCGGCAGGATATGTTGGTTATCAACAAAGGTAACCGTAGGCACCGGAATATGAGTAGATTGGAGTGACTGGCTTATTACTCTATGATGCGTACTCTCCGCAGGTAGCAACTCTAGTGGTGCCTTCATAGAAACGTCCTGGTCAGGACCACCATTAGCCCTCGATGTCGCACTTGCACCATCTTGATCAAGCTGTTTACGTTCCTGAGCAGCACCATCATCTTGTTTATGAGTTGATTTACGGCGGCCACGCTTCTGGAATGTCACGTTTAGCACACCGATATACCTGCATGTGGGTTAGTTAAGAGATATCAGAATGACTGCCTCATATTTCGACTCACCTTGGTAGAAAAGGCAAGAGATCACGATGGTATCTCTCGATTCTCTCATAGAACTCGTTCTCCCGGTTGTTCAGTTGCTTACAGACAGCTCGTTTGGAGAAACGCCACAACGTTGTATGTCCACCCACCTGATGTTTGTAGGGTATCAGTTCAATCGCGTCCAGGGGCTGCTTTGGTGTCATCTGGTGATCATGGACGTGCTCTTCGCTGTACTGGGGAAACGTGCGCGAGGGTTGGAGAGCGTGTTTGGGTATCTCAGGCTCGTCCAGAGTTGCTTGCGCATCTGATATATGAGCATGAGCTTTCCCAGGCGGACGCGGCTGAGGCATCTCCTGACTCGAGGGAGCTGAGTCCTTCACTTCGTGGGTCTGTACCCCTTGATCATCGACCTCTGGCTCATCCTCTGGCTCACCTGCTTTGACGAGCCAGGGGTGGAAGTCGTCTGAGCGAGACACAGACCTAGCTCCCGCGGTCAACATAGGCGACGGTCTAGTATCTTGGCTAGCAATCTCTGAAGGCTCGTCGAGCCCCTGATGCGGTACAAAGACAGCAGAAGAGATTTTCTCCTCAGAGGAATCGTCCGCATCCTCAGTACCCTCCCCGGCCTCGGTGCTGTCTGCCGACTTTCGTCGAGCGTCATCATCATGTTGTGGTACCCGATCTTGCGATAAAGCATGCTCTTCGACTTCACAACCTTGAATTTCCGGCTCTGCTGGCTTGGCCCGGAATGGTAGCTCAGGTTGAGCGGCACTGCGTGTGCTGCTGTCCGTTCTCAAGATGAAGTAGTCCTCCGGAGATTCACTGACAGGTGGTACTTTCGGTGATTGAAGGGCAGATGTCCTGGCCCGGTTGGACACTTTGGACCCTCTGCCGTCTTCTCTAGGCTGAGGCGAGGCTTGGCCATCACCAGCATGCAGATCTCTTGGCTCGTCTCCGGTAGCAGATCTCTTGTCACCGGGTGACTCCCGGTGATTACTTCCGGCTCTTGGCTCCTTCCGCCTCGTTTTCTCTTCCGGTAAACCTTCCTTGAAGAAACGTAGGCTGTGACTGGCCTTTCGGCTTCTAGCATTCGGCTCAACTCCAGCCAGAACCTCTGTGATAGACTTTTCCACCTGCCCATCCCGACCGTCCCTCGATTCTCCGATTCCGATTGACCACGCTTTCTCTGGGCCTATTGTGACACGGTGCTCGAGCTTGTGTGGCCTAGGTTGGTTTGTAGAGCTCTCTGCGTCTCCGGCATTGAAGGTGAGAGCGCGCTGACCAACAGCTGAATCCTTGCGAAATTGAGGGCGACTTCCGGCGGCAGGTTCCTCCGACGTTATACCAAAGGATTGCGACCGCATCAAGGGCTCTTCCTCCCTGGAGTTGTTCTCCATACGCTCTAGCGACCTTTCCTTCCCCATTGACCTGTCTAGGATATCTCGGTGAGCGCTGAGCATGGAGCTGGCTTGATGAGTGTCCAGCATCTTGGGTGTCGGAGTATGGCTGCTTTCCTGCCTTGGATATTGTCGCGGCGTGGAAGCTGAAGGTGAGTCGGTTGGCGTACGGGTGGAAGTTTGCGCAGCGCGGGGAGAACCGCGAGGAGTTACGGTGTCTCCATCGCTCTGGTATGCCGAAGCATCGTGATCATTCTGAGCTGCAACGGTAGAGGACGAGCCGGCGCGAGATCGGGAGGGTGTAGTTGGTTGGCTTTGCGATAGCTCAGCTTGACCGTGAGGTGTAGCACGGGCTGTGGCAAGAGCTTGTGTTAGCAAGGACGGGCCGGTAGGTCTCGGTTGAGGAACAGGTCCCCGAGACCATTTATTCTGGCTAGCATTGCTTGGAGGTGATGGAGTATCTTGGATGAGAGGCAGGGAGCGGGAGGGAGAATCCTCCTCATGTACCGGTGAGCCATGTACATGAGCAGGGGGAGCTCTTGGGGACGCGGATGCTACAGTGTGGGGAGGTGGCGGAGCAGCATCCAGGGCAGACGGTGACTTAGCGGGACCAGATGGTCTCACCGGTGCGATGGGTGCGGCATTTTCGGACTGGACTGGCGGGTTGGACATGAGGTGAACATCTGGCGAGCGCTGGGAGAAGGTAGAAGGAATGATTCGTGCTTGTTGGGGCGGGGGATGGTTGTCTCCGTGGTGGCTTCTCGGACTGGGTTCCGGAAGCGGGCCGTTCTATTATGTTTGACCGAACCAGGAACTAGAAAAGCGATATGTGACAGTCGCAGACCAGGCACGGGAGAGGTAATAATCGAGGTGCGCCGGCAGAGAGTCTGTAAAGTACCCAGCTCGAAGTGCGAATGCTGGAGATAACGAAAGTATCAATGTGCGGTCTGGCAATCGATAGACTTGAAGGCAAAGCACTGACGCAAGGGCGGGTTGTTATGGAGTATTTTCGCTTGTTATGTGGGAGGAGGGGGTAGATTTAACTTTTTGCCGCTCGGCATATCTCCACGTGCCAACTTGATAAGATAAAAATGCAGCTAAAGGTAATTCTAAGTTGCGTAGCGCACCGGATCCACTTTGTTGGTGGCAGGTACTTTGTTAACAGTAGTATCATCCTCCTATGAACGGAAAGAGCAAGACGATATGATTCCGAAAACACGACATGGAAGGAGCGGCCCCGTTGACGTCTTCAACGGCAATGTAGCGTCTGACGGTGCCGTGCCATGCTCTGTCATACCTCGACGACAACTCCGAGCAATCACTGTTGTAACTGCGAGCAAGGATGCCATAGTCGCACAGGTTAGGTAATCGTTGGACCGGATGCTTTCCGAAAGGTGTCCCACCGGCAACACCGTCAGCGGAGGCCGAGATGGGGAGTTTGCGGTCAAGACAAAGCTTCACCGTGTCAGTTGTGGCTGGCTCATATGAACATGTGATGTGGTTGGACACCAGGGATACAAACATCACCTTGAGCCGGTATCGGACAAGTTGCAAGATAAGGCAAAGCAGCACAACAGCAAGACTTCCAATGTTATCTTCTGGTCCTATGTTGCATATCTGACTTCGCGTTATCGGCGTTACAAGTCTTGGAATATGTGGTTGCTAATCTCTAGCGCAACTCCCCCGTCAATGCAGTGTTCGGCAAGGTAGGGGACATGCTGGCTCCCCTGCTTGCAGCACTGAGACCGGTGAAGGCATTTACTTGTCGTTGTTTTCGGCCATGGTCGGTAGATCTGGTCTCTTGTTCATATCTTATTACCATGATGTTCATATGCGGAGTTCGTCGCTTGTCATGTTCGCCAAGTACACGACGCTTCGAGCACCAATCAAGTGACACGTGCGTGAAGTACACGATCCGACAGGCCTTGGCCTAATACGTCCATTATCCGGATGAGGCTGCAGAGGACTCGAGCCCTCCTACATGTACTGTACAAGTGGCATGCTTCTCTGTACCTTACTTCCAATCCCTGCGCCTACCTTACTGGGCCGCTGCTCTTCGGTCCGCCTTCTAAATGTCTGACTGTGGCTCCAGTTTGGGTTGATACCTACTGGCCGGCATGAATCAGCATGGACGAAATCAAGGTAATCGTGGTACATATACATTCATCTCCGTCTCATCGTCGAGGTGACATTTCTCCGGGAGATGACTTGACACCCAATATGTACCGAGATTTTTAAGACATAAAGGAGAATAACACTAGGTCACTCTAAGTTGCTGATCATAAGCAGAGGCGGACCTTCATTTCAGATGACCAATATCGCCTACCTATGGCATGACATATTCATCGACTAGTCCCCAGAGGCGTGGGTGCTTCCGATATGCTGTCCAGGAATGAGGCTCTTCCCTTGCACATGGCAGGTGTTCGATGTCTCCCCAGTAATCCTTGTGTTCCTGGAAAGGCCGGATATCGATACACGTTTCACCGCTACTAAGTCTTACTCTCAAACTCTTGCTATACATGATTTTCTATCAGCCTTCGGGTTCACCGAATAGACTCGCTTTCAGGCCACCGATGCTGCTGGCATGGCGGCTCCACGTGCTCCTGGCACGTTTACGAGCGATGGCTTGCCACTGGGCCGGTGTCACTGCTAAGATGTGTCATGTCAGCTCAAAGATAATCAGGGGCTGTCTTGGAACCAGCCATCTGTACGTAGTCAGCTTAACCACACCGCTGTGGTCGCTGGAGGCTGGTGGCCGGTCCGACGGGTAGTTTCACACCTCAGATGCACAGGGGAAACTTGCTGCTTCCAGAAGCAACATTGGGTTGTGCCATTAGCTCTTACGTCTGAGCCGTTGACCGTAGCGCTTGTGACTTCAGCCTTCGACAGAAGTTACCCATGATACCTACGTAAGGTAGTTATTAGGCTCGATATCAAGACGATATACTTTACGACTGGGCCCGACAATAACTAACATTCTTGTAACTGAAATGTATTTGCTCATCATACATTGTACTCTACACTATCAGCTTGGACCTCACCATAGGTCCTCGTGCCACCATTGGACGAACGGCGAAATAGATGACATCATTGCCGTCATGTTATGACATATCTGCACTTCTCAAAACGTATGCTAGTTCTGTAACACCTACGCTGTTGTACAGGTAACGCCCCTTGCCTTATAAACATAACAATCCATAGGCGTAGTATGACATGACACTAGGACTCCATCCAGCCAGGGACATGCCATGCAGTTGATAAACAGCCCAAGATGGAGCACACATAGGTAACAACATGCGCTTTCTCCATATGCCAGTGCCTCAGAAAAGACTAACGCCAAAGGTATCATATATTCACCCCCAAGCCAACCCAACTTCTAATCCCAAACTCCAGCCCCCATGATCTCCATCTGATCTTGCGTGCTCGGAAAACCCAAGCCCATCTCCTGCGGTCTCTCCCGCTGCTGCTCTTCACGCCGAGCCTTGTCAAGCTCGGCATCAACGTCGAAGCTGGTCAGAAAATCGCCCAGGTTATCGAGGACGGCAGTAACGTCGTCGGTTTCTTCCTCTTGGGTCGACATTTGTTCAGCATCTGGTATCTGCTCTTCCTCGCCCTCGCCTTCTTCTGACGGATCACTGCCGTCAACACCACCATCCTGCTCCCAGCGTGTCCGATCCGCCTCGATGAACGCCTCCGCCATGGCGTCCGGCTCCGGGCTGCCGCACGTCTGCTGCGAGGCGCTGGGGAGCAGTGGCTTGTAATTTGCGCTCCGCTTAACCTGGGGCCCCTTGCGCGCCTGAGCATAGAAGAACTTGCTGAACTTCGTGCCCTCAGCAGGCAGCTCGGACTGCGAGAGTTCCAGAGGTGGCGAGCTCGCGCGTCGGGAAGGCGCCTGGATGGCTGCCTGTCGGACGAGCGATGGTGATGTCGCCTCGCGGGTTGGAAGCTCTGCACCGTCCAGTGTTTCATCCGGATCAGTTTTCGAGACCGGGCTGCTCCTCGCGTCTTCGCCCGGTAACGCAAAGGAGACGCGCAGACGCGTCCTGTTTGCTCCGCCTTTCCGGCCTTTGGAGAAGGATGATTTCCGTCGATCGCTTTTCTCGATGCGAGCTTTGGGAGATCGAACTGGCCTTGATCGCCGGCGCGGCTCTGGAGATGGCGACATGAAATCGCGGAAGGATTTAAGGGACGACGTAAGGTCCGGAGTGGGCAGGCTGGATTGCTGTGTCGGCGTTGAAGGCGGAGCTTGCTTTGTCGGAGCGTCCCCATCCACCGTATCCGCCGACGGCTCGACCAAGGAATGCTTCGTCAATATGGGAGAAGATGTCGCGCCGCCAGTACGGCGCAGGCGTTGGGGTGAGGTGGGTAGAGGCGGACGTTTCCCCAGTAGATCGGCCTCCTCCCCTGGCCTCTCGTCAAATAGCCAAGGATTTTGTGATGCCGTCGCCTCCACTGCCTCTGTGTCCTGGAGGACCTGGGTCGCGTAGTCGGCTAACGGTACCGACGGCATGTCGGCGATGATATCGACAGTGGGTAGGATATTATCCTTAGTCCAGGGACTCTGCTGCACTGAAGTCGCTGCAGGGTTGCTCCCACGCGGCGTTTCGTTGAGTTCAGAGCGTACTGGCTCCTGAATATGGGTCTGCTGAGTTGGAGAGTGGAATTGAGGCCTGGGTGATGCGAGTGTAATGTGGATGGTTTCCTTTGCCCAGGGACTTTGACGCTGAGGACTGGGGAGAACCGCCTTACGTTTGGGACTCCGGGCCGATTTTAGAGTTGCTCCTCGGTCCTGACTTGGAGGCTGTTCATGCGGATTCACTTCGCCACCTTGGTCGACCCTCGAACCTAAATGCGAGGGGGATGTAGGGAGGAGATTCACGTCCATGCTAACAATTGAATCTTGCTTGCTGGTCTGCGCATCAGCGTAAGGTTTAACGACCATAGGAGGAGGTTCTTGCGAAATGATTTTGACCAGCTTGTTGGGAGACGTATTAGGTTTTGTGATTGACTTAGGCTCCGGTAGTGCATGGTCTCCGTGATCAGTTGCCTTCCGTCTGATGTGTGTCTCCGCCCCTACCCCTTTTGCAGACCGAGAAGTATACGGTGGGGCAGCTTGTTGTTGTGATGGCGCACTGGATGTCGGGATTAAGGTAGGTCCATCAATGCCAGGGGCGGTAGTGTCAGCGGCCTCCTCAGCTGTGACAGTCGTGTCATTCGTCGTATTGCTTGAACTCCTGGCATCTTCTAGAGTGGTGGTCTTATCTTGTTCCGTAAAAGTGTTAGGTGCGTACGCCTCCTTGGACTCCTTGCTGGGCACTTCCACGGGCTCTGATTCAGTGTCCTCAGAATCAGTCTCGGTTGAAGAGCTGGAGTGGAAGACGTTCCGTTGAGCGTCAAGCAGGGCACGTCTCTTGTTGACCTTTGGAGCTTTCGAGCGGTACTGAAAGCTCCGATCTGCCTGGCTGCAGAAATCCAATGCTGGACCTTCTTGTGCTTCCGTCACCTTAACAGACGATCCCAGCCCAACAGTCTCCCGTATAACCTGACCTTTCCTGCTGTCCTGCGTAACATTTCCAACGTTGGTTTTTGCGTTTGTCTTCATGCCGTTGGACCGTAAAGGGCTCCGTTCCGGGCTAAATGCTTTTGGTATTGCTCCGGACCGTTGTCCTGTGGACAGGGGCCAAGACTGCTGAGCTGGAGTTGCCAGAACGTCCATCATGTTAGCTCCTCCAACAGCGGGACGCGTGGGTGTGGAAAACCCTTTCTCTGCCACAGAATCACCCGCTAGGGAAGCATTCCTCTGCGCTGCCCTGGAGATGCTCGTTTTCCCGGCAACCGAGCCGTCGAGCGCTGCTTCACTGAAGTGGTTGGGACTGATATGAGAGCCCCGAAGTGATTGTATGTCTGGTGTCGAGAAGGGAGTATCGGACCCTTGCCTCTGTCCTGTTACAGGAGAAGTATTTTCGCCAATTGGGCTCATCGGTTCGCGTATGGATTGATCGAGTCCACTAG
The DNA here is from genome assembly GCA_001879275.1 of Coniochaeta ligniaria NRRL 30616. Taxonomy (NCBI): domain Eukaryota; kingdom Fungi; phylum Ascomycota; class Sordariomycetes; order Coniochaetales; family Coniochaetaceae; genus Coniochaeta; species Coniochaeta ligniaria. The sequence goes on along the minus strand of KV875099.1, from coordinate 2,391,584 downwards.
GTCTCATCTTCTTGGCCAGGGCGTTCCTCAGCAATTCCGAACTCGCCGGTCTTTTACTGCGGCATGTTGTCTGTACCGGAGCAACCACGGCCTGCATGTTTTCAACCACCGCCGTCGCAGCGACATCGGCCCGCCAAGTCTGAACGCGATACCAGGCGTCGCTGTCCATATATGGGTGGATTGTAGTGCCATACAAACTGGAGCTGACAGGACTCGCTAGGTGACAGGAGCTTGACTGTGTCAAACGGTCGATCTTGAAGGGGCCCACCGTAACAGGGGCTCTGCCGAATTCGCGAGCGTCGTTCCTGCTCGTAGGATCCGGCACATATACAGCTGCGTTGTCTAACCGACTGATAGGCGAGCTTTGCGCTACCGGCTCCGTTGCTCCATGTTGTGTTCCACTGATGCCATTCGACTTGCCCAGCCATGGGTTCTGCCATCCAGACTTCTTCGTAAAGGGACCCCGGAGTTGAGCGGAGATGATGGTCAGAGACCTGCCCTGGAGAAACCGCTGCTTTTGGAGCTCGTATTGGCGCAGTCGCTGAGCCGGGCCATCGTAGTACTCGTCGTCGGAACCGGAGTAGAGGACTTCATCCACGTCTATGGGCGCTATCCTGTTGGATTGCAGGGGCTGTGGACGGCGGGTGGTGTCCATATTGACCACGTCTTGAAGGCTGATTTGAGCGGTGAGGTTGCTACATCAGTCATGGCAATCGACGATAATGGGCGGCCGACAAGGAAGGCGCCATTCAGATGCGGGCATTCAAACGGACGGTCGGACTGACAACCGCGGAAGAAAGAACCAAAGTCGCGGTTGACGCGTTCCACTTTACGCGAGCTACTAGAAGTGGGGCGTACCCATCCTGGGGAAGACAGGGAAGGTGCGATCGTTGCTAGGGCAATGAGCATTGACCAATGGTCGCACCTGCTTGTTATGGTTATGCAAAAGCCTAGACCACCACCAGTGACGGTCGCGACTTCTGTGTCTCGGATTTCCATGTGCACGCCAGACAGCTGCATTTCATTTCTCGATGCATGCGCAAAGCTCGCCGGCAAACTTCGATAACACTTCTGTACATGTCATTAACCCCTTGATTTTGCTGCACGTGTCTATATTGTTCGCATTCTACCATTTCGAGCCGACTTTGCACAAGACGCAACTTGTTTACCTTGACGTCGCGTTCTGAGCTTCAACCCCCGCTACAACAGCACTCACAGCTTATGGAGAGCCGATAGTATTCACCACCTCTCAGTCGTTTCTTATTTTGATGAACATGGCGCAGGCCTGGCTTGACTCTCTGTCTGAGGACTGGGTGTCCCAGCCGCCATCAGATCCCCTCTCTGCCAACGCGCCCCCTAGTACCGACAACAGCATCAACCAGAACACAACCGCACCCTCAGACCAGAAGTCTAGTGGGAGTCGCGTACAACAACTACCGCGTGCTAACACAGCACGTACACCAACTCGCGACAGCAGTGCTGCGCTCAGTGAGCGCAGCCTAAACGATATCAACATCACCGCCTCCCGTCGCGGTCCGTCCAAACTCTCCCAAGAGATCAAAGTACCTGAGCGAGGAAGATATGCCAGCAAGTCCTTTTCCAATTCAACATCCAACAACTCGGTCGTCCACAACACGGTCAACCATAAAGCATCGAGTGCCTCTCCAATTCGAACTAAAGGTCAGACCCCGGAATGGAAACGGAGGCTGGTGTATGGACAGCTGTCATACGGAGAGCAGCCTGATCTCTTTACCTCGGCGGCTGGCACCGGCCTGGAGAATATATTTAAGCCCCCGACGGCGCCGCCCAAACGAGCAGTCGAGGAGCCCAGCGAGGAGGACGATGCGGCCTTCCAACATGAGGTCACGCTACCTTCGAGTCCTCCTGTATATCAGAGAGATGCTTCAACGGTAGAAATACACGTGGATGACTCAGCTGTTGACGATCTTCCTGAACTGCCTGACAGGCGAGCTCCTACGGCAATGCGTTATAGGAGGATGGACGATTCCGATGGGCCAAGCAGCAACAGTGAGCAGTTTTCCCGGGAGCCTGACTCGCATGTCGAAGACTCCGGCGAAGGGTCAATACTACGGAACCCACATCATTTAGGGGACGACTTCGATGTGCGCAAAGTTAGTGGCCAGACAGTCCTGAACGAAGACTTCAGCCCTATTCCTCTAGCTCGCCACGATGCCGAAGACGGAAAGACCACTTTTGCTCCTGATGTGCCTCCGAGTGAACTTCGGAAACGTCTCGAGAAATTACGCAGGGGTCAAATGCGCCTCAAGGCCGAGTCCGACGATGCAATGGATGAGAGCGGACGGTACATGGATGATAGCGAAGACTACGAGAAACTTGGCGCCTTCATAAACGTTCGGCGAGGGGGTAGATCCGCCGACGGGTCCTTCCGGAACCGGATATTGAGCTCTGCTCTGAATGATACCTCCGAGCTCCACCCAGAAGAGTCTCTCCAAGCAAGCACGCCAAAGCAGTTTCCTACCGTACGGATGGAACAGTGGGAGGGGAAGGGTCAAAATCAGCTCCTATCTCCGCCGCTTCCCCGGGCACCGCGTCCGAGTCCGGCAAAGAGAGACCAATCTCAAGGCAGCGCGGGCAGCCCGTTGAAATTGTTTCAGCCATACGACACCTTCACGAACAAGACGCTGCTTAGACGCCTCAGCCAGTTTGAGGGTCAAATATCAGAAGAATCGCCTTCAGTTGTACGCCACTCAGCTGATGCAGGTGTCTCGCAGACTCCCACTGACGATGAAGCGGATGCGGACCCAGTTGATCCTTCTGACGACGGAGAAGAGCAACAACAATATAGTGACCGACGACAGTCCTCCGCTTCGGTAGGGCAGTTTGGAGTCGGAGCGTTGGATGGCTACGAGTTCCACAAGGGGTTATCCTTCAACTCCAACAGTGGCTTAGGAGAAGCCGAGGAAGATGATGTCCATGACCAAAATGACGAATCGGCTCAACAACACCCCCAGGCACGTATCTTCAATGTCACGCATAACTCATCACCGCTTGATGGCGAAGACATAGTCGTCCAAAGACGTCGGAAGTCGACATCGTCAAACTCGTCCAGGCGCACGTCAAGGTTTCCGTCGCTATCCACACAAATACCGTCTCAGAAAGCATCACTTCTCCTCCCCACCGGTGATCAGATTCTTTCAACGCCGAAGCGACGTCAGGTAACGTCGGAGGGAAAGCGGCCAAGGACTTCACCAGTAAAGGACCCAACACCGAAGCGCAGGCGGACTCTGCATAAGTCGGATATTGCATATGCCGCCGTCGACCAATTTGCTGCCATTGAGTCTGTCCAGTTGACGCACCAACAGATGCAGTCGGTCATTGGAAAGAAACGGAAGGATGCACGTCACGGTGATCTTCAACAGCCAGCGAATCCGAATGTGCTCGCAATGCGGCAGATGCTGCGGCCTCGCACCCCTACCCCTAGCCAAAGATCGTCCATTCAACGGGACCGGGCGCCCTCTGGCGAGGAGGAGGATGAGCTATTTGATCATTCGCAAAACGAGCCTCCGCATGCTGCTACAGCGCCGATGGCTTATCCGGTTGGCACTCCCTTGGAAACAGATCGTAAGCCCTCTATTAAGACAGAGGACTTCATCAACGAAGCGAACAAGATCATGGCTATGATTCGAAGCAAGGCTGGTCTAGGTAGCGGCCTCGCCAGCGTGGAGGAATCCGAATCGGAAAACCTTCACCCAGCTCACGAAGATGATTCGTTTCAGGAATCCACGAAGGAGCCGTTCTCCCGGCCACCCAGCCGAGAGGGCCGGCCACCCTTACCCAGGATATCAACGCGGCAGGAGGATCCAGAAATCGCAGAGCGACTCAAGCAGTATGAGGAGGCTAGCGATATGGGGGACATGATCGCCTCAATGCGCTCTGTGGGACTAACTCAGAGTGCGTTGCGTGGTTCGAATGAGCAAGGTGAACAAGCTGAAGGATCTCCTAGCCACAGATCGAGCGGTCTATACATGACCGAAGACGAGGTGATTAGCGATCCTCCAGGTATTCGACTATCACGAGCTCCAAATCACGGCGGTCACAAATCGAACGAAAGCCTTAGAGATGGCTTCCTTTCGACCGGCTCCAATGGTTCATCTGGCCACTCGACTAACAGGTCCATCCCAACCGGCTCCTCCCGAGGCTCCGCCAACAGAAAGACAATCCCTCCGGAGAGTGTTGAGCATCTGATACCTGATCAAGTTGGCAGCATGGTCCTGGATAGGCAGCGCAATATCTGGATCAAACACAAGCATGGTGGTTCGGTAAGGAGTCGCAAGAGCTTTCTGTTCTCCGAAGGCAGCGAGGACGACCCCTTCGCGGACATACCTGATCTGTCAGTGGATATGACTCAAGAGATGCGAAACCTGGCAATCCGAAACGCACAGAAAGCAGAGGAAGCCCGAATCGCGGAATTGGAAAGCAGCAAGACTGTAGACAGCCCAGCAGGTTCGCCGTCAAAGGGATCCATTTCGAGACCTGTATCAGGACCCAGCCCTCTTCGCAGCATCATTGGACAAGATGATGCGAGTACGACGGGATCTCCGACCAAAGTCGTCGAGACATCCGTCCAGGAGGTACACGTCGAGGAAGCTGTCGAGCACGAAATAGGAATTCACGAAGGTCGCCTCGTCACCCCTAGGAAACGGAACCTCACCATAACCTTCTCGTCGCCCATCGCGTCCGTTATCCAAGACGTTGCGGCCGATGATACTAGCACAGCCACTGATGAGGCCAGCTGTGGTGACAGGCCTGCAGGAGATGTCTCCTTTGACTCTTCAAAGAGAGGGCGTCGGAAGGTTTCTGTCAGAGCCAAGGGACCGAAAGCGTCCAGATCGCGTAGTGGCTCACGTCTGCCGGCAAGACAGCTCTCGGTTAGTGGCGAGACTTTTGTGCCGCGGCCGGTATCGAGAATCGAGGAGCGAGATGAGGATACCGACGTTAAGAACGGATCCCAGAGAGGCTTCTCAAAGAATCTCGAAGTCAGCATTATTGGGGAAAATAGTGTCGTTCATTACACCGGAGACGACCAACGACGGACTAGCCTCAGCTTCGTCGTTACTACACCTGCACGCGCTAAGGACTGCCCTGTTGATGGTATCGACGCGGGCAATGTCATCGCCGAGTATGTCGGCAATTTCTCGCTCAGTCCTCTCTCGGACTTCACGATACACCATCCAGATCAGTCCTTGCCGCTGGAGGTCAGCTACGTGTTGGGCAATCATCACCTGGTTACCGGTGATCACTTGAAGCGGGTCATGTCTATGAACACCAAAACTGTGGTGCAAAAGCTGGCAGAGATTGAGCCTTTCGAGCCATATTGGGAAGATATGCGTGAGCTTGATATCCAGGCGAAACAACTCGAGAGCATGCACCAATTGGATCAGTTCTGTAGTAGTCTCGTCAGCCTTGATGCGTCCAAGAACGAGATGCGCAACCTTGACGGAATCCCTTCGTCTATACGCCAACTAAGGATCACCCACAATCATTTGTCGAGTCTCACGTCCTGGGCTCATTTGATGAACCTGCAATACGTTGACATCTCCAACAACGAGCTAAGCAGCCTTTCGGCCTTCAAGGATCTGGTCCATCTGCGCAGCTTACGAGCTGACAACAATAAGCTCACGTCTCTTGACGGCATCAAGTACCACGATGGGCTCCAAATCCTGCGGGCACGCGGAAACGCACTAGAAGAGGTCGACTTCGACAACTCGACCTTACACAGGCTGACAGAATTGGACCTCAGGAGCAATAGGATTAAGCGACTGGAAAATCTCGACCAGTTGACTGCGCTAAACACCCTGTTCATCGACGGCAACGAGCTAGACAGTCTTCACGTGAGCGAGGAGAAGCCGCTCCTTTCTCTTAAGTACCTCAGCCTCAGCGACAACAACCTACAAACCATTGATATGAAGGCCCTACCGAATCTGCGGCTCCTCCACGCGGATCGCAACAGAATAACCAGCCTTAGCGGTTTCTCTCGAGCACGGCGACTCGACAGCTTGTCCCTCCGCGAGCAGCGCATCGAAGATGCCTTCGACCTATCGTTCCTATCCCGGGCGTACGAAGTCCGCAAGCTCTACCTGTCAGGCAATCTACTCTCGTCATTCGACCCGCAAGTGGACTTCCTCAACCTGCAGCTGCTCGAACTAGCCAACTGCGGCCTGGCCGAGCTACCACCTAACCTGGGTCAGCTCATGCCGAATCTGCGGGTGCTCAATGTGAACTTCAACGCGCTTTCGGACCTCTCACCGCTGCAATACATCCCGCGCCTCAAGCGCCTCCTTGCAGCAGGTAACCGGCTGGTTAGCGCCCTCGAAACAGTCCAAGTCCTCTCCGGCTTCCCGCATCTGCAAACCGTCGATCTGCGGGATAACCCCATCACACAGGGCTTCTACAACCCCATACGTGTGGTCGTGCACGGGGACGAAATGGACGTGGTGATGGATACCTTTACCCTTCCTGAGCAGGACGCGGACGCGGACAGTCGTTATTCGAGCAGGCTGGACCTGGAGACGAGGATGAAGCGCCGCATATACGAGAGCATTTTCGTCGAGAGCTGTGAGAGGCTGAAGATGCTAGACGGGCTGCTTGCGAAGAAGGACATTGGACAGCTCAAGGACGCGGTTTGGGTTGCGCTTGCCGCTCGAGAAGTGGTCGTTAATGAGGATGGCAGCAAGATCGATGTATCGTTGATCGAAAAGGAGCCGCCATCGGCATGTTGGGAGGGGGAGAACAGCTTTGCTTGATGTAGTGTATGAATATTCATGAGGAATGGGGGCGTTTATGGCTTCACTAACTGTTGCACGGGTTGGTTACTGTCATGGGTCATGTTGGGTTTGGGCTGGGCGATGCAAAAAGTGCAGGTAATGAGATGGACTGCATGTTGGGAACTGTATCATTAGCAGTATGCATTGGCATGAGACAGGTTTAATGACTGAAAAGCATAAATGGCTACATCACAACAGACAGCTCCCTCATTTCGTAAAAGGGGAAAAGGGGCGAATGAGTGCAGCAACAAGCGACAATCGGTCACAATAAAGATAAAGACAACGCGATAACGCGATAACGATAACCGATAAAGCTGTCCTTAGACAATAAGGTATGGCGCGGCACGTCGCCGAGGGGCATCGTGCTTTCCACTTTACAACCCATCTCGTTCAAAGATGAGGACAAAAAAACGGGCGACGAAGGAGCCGGCACAAAAGACGGTCGTCTTCCTTCACCCAGACCTGGGCATCGGAGGTGCCGAACGACTCGTCGTCGACGCCGCGGTAGGGCTCCAGAACCGGGGCTACAAGGTCGTCATCTTCACAAGCCACTGCGACCCCAAGCATTGCTTTGACGAAGCGAGAGATGGTACTTCCTCCCTTATTCCAACCACTACACCTGTAAATAAGGAACAAAGCTAACCGCAGCTCAAAGGCACCCTCGACGTCCGCGTCAGAGGCAACACCCTCGTCCCGCCCTCCATCCTCTCCCGCTTCAACATCCTCTGCGCCATCGCGCGCCAACTGCACCTAATCCTAGACATAGCCCTCTTCACCTCCGAGCTGCGCTCCCTCTCGCCGTCCGCCTTCTTCGTCGACCAGCTCTCCGCCGGGCTACCGCTGCTGCAGCTCCTGCGCCCCCAGACGCCCATTCTGTTCTACTGCCACTTCCCGGATCTGCTGCTGGTCCAGGGCCGGCAGAAATGGTGGAAGAGGGTCTACCGTGTTCCTTTCGATGCGTGGGAGCAGTGGAGCATGAGTTTCGCGGATACGATAGCTGTCAATTCCCTATTCACTAAGGGCGTGGTGTCTAGGACGTGGCCTAGTCTGGCAAAGGCGAAGGATTTCAAGGTTCTGTATCCTGCTATTGATACCGGCGGCAACGACAAGGAGGAGGAGAATGAGAAAGAGGGAGATGGTCCGATGTGGAAAGGCAAGCGCGTGATTCTCAGCATCAACCGCTTCGAGCGCAAGAAAGATGTCGGACTCGCGATACGCGCGTATGCCGGGCTGCCAGAGGAGAAGAGGAAGGGCGTCAGGCTTGTTATTGCTGGCATGTCACCCCTCCCCCCGTCCGCCCCAATGTTCTTCTTAACTAACACGTGACGAAAAGGCGGCTACGACAACCGCGTAACAGAAAACGTCTCCTACCACCGCGACCTGGTGGCGCTCGCCGACTCCCTCTCGCTCAAGAGCGCCACGACCTCGACGCTGATAACGACACTCAACATCCCCGCGGAAACAGAAGTCCTGTTTCTCCTATCCGTGCCCAACACGCTCAAGCAGTCGCTTCTGCGGTCCGCGAGCCTGCTGGTGTACACGCCCTCGAACGAGCACTTCGGCATCGTGCCGCTGGAGGCGATGCTGGCCGGCGTTCCGGTCCTGGCGGCCGATAGCGGCGGGCCGAGGGAGACGGTTGTTGAGGGCGAGACCGGGTGGCTGCGGGATCCGGAGAGGGTGGACGAGTGGACGGGGGTTATGGAAAAGGCCCTTTATGGGTTGACTGAGGGAGAGAAGGAGGAGATGAGTCGTGCTGGGCGGGAGAGGGTCAAGGGTAACTTTGCCGTCGGCCCGATGGCGGAGCGGTTGGATGAGTTGCTTGAGGAGGCGGAGCGTGAGGTACAAAGCAGGCCGAGAGGGGTTAGCAGGGGTGTGATTGCGCTGGGTGTTGTAGGATTGGTGATGGTGTTGCTGGGTGCTTGGATTGCCGCCAGGGGGCTCACTATGTTGAGGGTGTGGTTGGCTGCTTTGGATGGGAAATAGGGAGGCAGGCTAAACTACAATAGCCCCATCCTGCGAATGAAGAATGGAATCCCCAAGATCTGACGAATTTCAGGCCCTGGAGCTGGAAAATGGTATCTCCTGAGGTCTACAGGCACAGGACTGATGCTGGGATGTGTAGCTACAGAGCTCGCACGTTTACTAGGTAGTCTCGCTTTTGCTAACATGGTCTCAATGGGGGAAAAGATTTCTCCTATTTAAGTCTATGATGGCGTAAAAGCAGTATCTGTGAGGCCATCGCCTCCGCCGGACATACTCTTGTATGTCTGGCCATCGAGCTGTTCTCTATCGTTTCGCTACAATCATATTGCCAATGTTTGACATCAAGCAAAGAGGCACCTTGGACTTTCCCAACGGCGTACCTTCCGCCTGACGTATGCCACCATTCCTTCCTAAACTTCCTGCTCTATCATGAGGTTTTGTTCCAATGCTTGCCCGAACGCCACAACCAATTTATCTTCCAACCGTCTATTATTTATATGTTTTCGCCCGAGCACTTCGGGGAGACATCTAATATCCCGCAGGACGGCCTTGGTTCTGGGTATTCTGAGCCGGAGGCTGAGCCCCAGCTGTATTCGTTGCTTGTGCCTGAGCCAAGGCTTTCGACACGCTCGCTCCTCTCTGCCTCGAGCCTGATGCTCCCGACGCACCAGAGGATCCGGAGGCACCTGTAACGCCAGACGCCATGGGCTGAAGCCCATATGCCTCCGAAATGGTCGGCACAGCAGGGTTAGCCGACGATGACGGCGGGCTGTACACGCTCGAGGTCGGGTAAACGGAGTATCCTGTCGCCGCCGGATTACCCGGTTGCGAGACACCGCCGTACACATGCTGTCCTATCACGGACGACTGCTGCGGTTGCATCTGGGTCGGTTGGGCGAGTCCCGTCTCGACGTCAAAAGACAAAGCACGAGATGACTTGGACTGTGAAATCGTGACATCGGGGATACTGCCACTCAATGCGGCAGGCGGCAGACCCTCGCCGGGCTTGCGGCGGCCACGCGTCGTCTCGCGGTTGACCTTGAGCTCGCTCCGGACGCGCTCAATGTCGTGAGACCGCTTGCGCTCCATCGACACATCACGAGAGTTAAGTGTGTTATCATAACCCCAGTCGTCGACCGCGTCGGCCACAGGATCGCGCGTGTTCAGGTGTTCAACGGCCTTTTGCTCGGCGGCGTTTGCGCCGTGCTTGCTGGCTGTGGAGTCGGAGCGCGCCGGGTTGGTCGGCTTCATGCGCTTCTTTTCCTTCCCTTCGTCCGCCTTTGCCCGAGCCTCGATAGCGTAGGTATCGTCTACGGAAACGCTGTATGCAGGGTTGAGAGGCCCACCAAGAGCCTCGCCGCCGCCGCCGGGAGCATAGATCGGTACGCGCTTGAGAGCGAGGGCGAGAGCGCACATGAACTTGGAGCGCCGGGCGGCGCGGACAGCCTCGTTGTGCCAGTTAGACTTGTGCTTAATCGCGATCTTAAGGTTAAGCTTGTCGAGGTCACCGACACCTCCGACAGTAACGGTAATATCGGGCTGAAAGTCGCGAGAGTTCTCGGGTGAGCGCACGAACGTCTCCATTTCTTGGCGCAGAAGCTCCAAGTCTTCGAATGAGGTGTCGTACGAAACGTTGATATCGATGATTTCCTTCATGGCTTTGCTTCGCGTGACGTTCTCGATCCAGAGGTTGTTCAAGGCGATGTTGGGTACTTGAACAATTTGCATCTTGTCGATACGGGTGAAGACGGTGTAGAGTAGCGAGATTCTCTCCACTATGAGTTGCTCCTTCTCGGGACCCTGTATGTCGACACGATCACCAACATCGTAGGGATGCTTGACGAAGAGAAAGATGCAAGAACCCAGGAACTCTTGGGTAGTCACAGCGAAAACGAAAGAGAGCGAGAGCAGCGCTGTTCCAGCCGTAGCGATGGTGGTGACGAAACTGCTCTGGAAGCAAGCCACTAGATACGTTGTTAGCGGTTCCGTATGGAACTGGGGGAGTTAGAAAAACTTACGGAAAACAAAGATCACAATGAGCAGAACAATGAACATGAGAATCTGGTCGAAAACTGCCAATGCCTGGCTGATGTCCTTCATGCTGTTCGCAATGGCCTTCCTCTCCTTGCCGACCTCAACAACCTTCCGGATCATCTCGTCCAAACTGATATCTCCGTTTCCATCAGCGTCGATGGCAGCAAAACACTCTTCGGCTTCGTCCCTGTGCTGAGGTCCCAAGACCTCGATGATGTCATCCAGCGTCAGGGCCTGACTGCCCTCGACAACAAAGGACATCCAGATTCTGCGAGCGAGGGCCTCGGAGCTGCGGACCTTTTCGAGGGCCTCGACAACAATGGAGTGAGCCGAGTTGGGGTTGAAGACATGCTTTCCGGTAATCTCAGAAGCCAGGTTTCCAAACACAGAAGTGATCTTGTCGCCGAATCGGCCGACGTCACCAATAATTCTCATAGGAGTAACAGAACCGCCCCTCTTATGGACACGTTTGCCTCGCATGAGCATCATCTCGATACTATCGTTAATGACATAGTCCTCCTCGGCGAATTCCGGGCAGTACATCGGGAAAAGAGTTCGAGAAGCGTCGTACAAGAGACCCAGGAGCAAGATCTCATGCTTGGATGCCTTGATGCGGTTGTCGAACGACCTCTGGTGATATCCTATACTGATGAGCTGCACGATGGTCTTTTCTCCGAGGAAGACGGCAGAGGAGATGAAGAGAGACAGCAGGATCGTTACGAGCGTTTTGACCCATTCGAACTGGTTGTCGGTGAACAGGTATTTGAAGGTAAGCCAAGAAGCCAGCGCCCAGAAAAACAGAGAGAGTGGAATCTCCAAGGCGCGGAGGACCGTGGCATACTTGCGAGTTCCCGAGCTGACAACGCCGCAGAAGAACATGAAGACGGGTGGAAGTAAATGGGCCACGCTCTTGCCAATCCAGAGGGATAACCAGGCGACCTCGATCCAGACGAACAAGGAGAATAGGCTGGGACCACGAGCCTTCAGAGTGCCGTCCGGGTTGTGGATATTGCCCAATGTAACGCGGTCCTTCGCCGCCCTCCCATCCGCGGTTGGGGACCCGGTAATGGGAAGGATGACCAAGGGGACGGCTAGTAGAATGGCGATAGGCACGACGTAGACAAGGTAACGGGTAATAACCGAGAATCCAACAATTTTGTTGTAGAGTCTACCCATGACGTTGAGCCTCTCGGAACCACCGGTGCCCTGTCTCTGGAGATCGTTATGGACCCTTCTCCGGCCGGCTGCCACACTCCGGTGGTGGAAAAGACCACGCTTCTCGGTATCGTCATCCTCGGAACTTGGGGTGGCTCCGATATTTTGGCTGGGCTTCCGAGCTCCAGAGGAGCTCGCATTGCTCTGGATGTTCTTGAGAGGGATGTCGGCCATGTCCGTCTCTTGGTAGTTGTTTGACTGCGTTGTGCCGAGAGGCATGAAGCCCCTGTACGAGGGCGAGCGAGGTGACAACGGAGGCATGATAAATGCTTGATAATCGCTGATCCAGGATCAGACCTGAGCAGAAGTTGTGTTCAGTCCCAAGAATGGTCGAGTGCCGATTCCCGCCGGACAGTGTTGATCAAGGGATGAAACGCAAGAGGAGATGTCGAATCTTCCGGGGACTGGAGCGAAGACCAGCTTCTGTTTGGCGTGCAAGGTCAAAACTGGAAATAGAAGAGGTCCTCTAGGTCTAATAAATGCCCGCGCAAGAGACTGATGTGGTGGAAAAGAAGGGACAAAGAAATTCGTCGCCCGTGATGTTGATGGAGCTTGTACGAGGTCGCTTCGAAGAACGAGAGTAGGTAGAGGTACGGTAACGAGAGAGAGGTGCTAGGAAATAGAGCGATAAGAGACGCCAAAGCAGAGATATCAACTCTTACTCGGCTTTTGATAACGAGGGGGGAAGGAGACGGAATCCGTCCGACAAAGAAGTCGTCCAGATCTACACGGAACACCTCCAGGATGACGGGGTCCCTGGAATTTCGTCGTTCGCGGATCCACTTCCAAAGACCCTCAATTCAGGGGTGCAGCACAAGCGGAAACGCGTGGCGCGAGCCAGTGCAAAGAGAACTCGCCGATGAGGAGCTGCGGTCTCAGTTTCAAAGTGACAACGTACGGAGCCAATGGGCTTCGCACAATTGCGTTGGCAGCGGGTATGATGGCGATCCCGGTAACCTGGAAAGACCCAACAGCCTTCTAAATTTGTCCATCCTTGACCGTGAAACGCTCGCTGCACTGCCCGCCTGAAAGCCCCACCTTGACACAGCAGACACAGCACAGTGAAGTTTTTTCAGGCGAGAATTTGCACGGTTATAACGCCGCTTTGTACGGAGCGTACTCGGTCAGACTGACATTCCATTCCTTGACATGAGAATACCTTACTCAACAAACTTGACCAGAAAAGCAGCAGTCGCCATGCAGAAAGAGTGTTGTCAAAAACACATGTGCCAACCTACTACACACCGTTAGTCTAAAGATGGTCGGAGGTGGAGATGACATCGACGTCAGTTTCCATATTTCACCACTATCGAGATCCATCGTTCCAATGCAACTCCACCGATTGAGCTTGTCGATCCAGTTCTTGACACTGAAAGTTGGAACTGACTCGGCAGACTCGGCCTTGTGAATGTCACGGGTGAAATCCCAGCATACCGAGCTCAGCACAAAAGCTGACGAAGCGATGTACACTGTCAGACTGTGCACGGCGCGATACGTGGAAGCTCCATTCTCCATTTTGCCGATCAGCTTGCTCATGCGGGACACAGTGATCATTTTCGGCCATGATACTGATGTAGCTAGCATATACAGTACATGACGAAGCACATACTGTGGTACAATGCTGTCATTCAGGGTCCAAGACCGAGCTGAGAGGCTTGTTAACCTCGTATTCACTGTCTCCTATTTTGCTATTCTACACTAACGAGCTGCGGAGAAGAGGCCCTAAGAACCATGCGTTCCATCTCATGTCGTCACTGACGCCTCCGCCAGGTCAGTCAACCTACACGTTGATGGCATATTCCGCTGAGATCTTCACCTCCAGGAGTTGGGGCTCTGGCACAATCAACATGACTCGGAATGGCTTGATCGGGAAGCTTAATGTATTTCGGGGTCCGGGGTTGGTGGGAAAAGATATAACACATGAGTCGTGATCATAAGTGTCCAGCCAAGACATGGAAGCCCGGGGAAAGAAGTGGCCAGACCGGAACCGAGACCGGATCCAAGCGGAGGCCGGGAGTGTACCGTAGTACGGCCCCACCAAAGACCGGAAGGTCATAGCTCCTGTCGTCGATTTCAAGCTTTCTTGGCTCAAAGTGGTCTGACTGGCTCCCTTTGGACCGACCATCATCAATAGTGAAGTCGAAATATACCACTCACTGTCAGAAACAAGAAAGTACAACACAATGGTCTTGTAGGATTGCCGAAAATCAATTGCTGAGAGAATAAACACAAAATGAAGCTCTCGCGCCGGCCCTTCACCTGCGTCGAGTGCCTCGTCTCCCGATCCCGACCCAGGAACCCATCAACCCGCCAGCTTCACCACTCCTCCCGCCTGCAATCCGCCTCAATATCAGAAGCCCTCCAAGAGCGTCCCACCATCGCCCCAAAGACGGTAGTCGACATCAAGCACATCCGCCAGAACCCCCAACTCTACGAGCAAAACTGCCTCGAGCGCAATTACAAGCCCCAATCCTCCTACCCGTCCCGCATCAACGACCTGCACGCCCAATGGCAGGACCGGCAGCGCTCCGCGCGCGTCCTCCGGGAGCGCTCCAACGTCCTCCGCCGCGAGCTCGCCAACCCGGCCGTGTCGAGCGACGACGTCGTCGACGAGTCCCTCCGCGGTAAACCCCGCGACGCCATCCTCGCCGAAGCCCGCGAACTGAAAGAACAACTCTCTGTTTTCGAGGCAGAAGAGGAGTCTCTCACTTCTGAGATGGAGCATCTCGCCGCCTCCTTACCGAATCTGACGAGTGACATGACCCCCCGCGGCGACGAGCCGGAGGTCCTGAGCTACATCGGCTCGCACCCGGAGACGCAGTCGTCCTCCTCCGACCGCGTCTGGCGCAGCCACGTGCACATCGGGTCCGAGCTCGGCATCCTCGACTTTGCGTCTTCCGCGACGGTGAGCGGGTGGGGGTGGTACTACCTCGTCGGCGCAGCCGCACAGCTAGAGCAAGCATTGGTCTCCTACGCTCTAGCAACTGCGTCGCGAGCCGGCTGGACACAGGTCAGCCCGCCCAGCATAGTCTACGGCCACATCGCCTCCGCCTGCGGGTTCCGACCGCGCGACGCCAACGGCGAGCAGCAGATCTACAGTCTGGCGCAGAGCGAGAGCGACAGAGCCCGCGGGAAGCCGGAGTTGGTGCTCGCCGGCACGGCGGAGATACCGCTGGCGGGTATGAAGGCCGAGACGGAGCTCGACCAGGACCACTTGCCGCTGAAGCGCGTTGCTGTGTCGCGGTGTTACCGTGCCGAGGCGGGCGCGCGGGGCGTGGACACCAAGGGCTTGTACCGCGTGCATGAGTTTACCAAGGTGGAGATGTTTGCGTGGACGGCGCCGGATATGGATGCTACGGAGGAGGTCTTTGACGAGATGGTCGACCTCCAGACGGATATCCTGCATGGTCTGGGACTGCACTGCCGCGTGCTGGAGATGCCGAGCACGGATCTGGGTGCGTCCGCCTACCGCAAGGTCGATGTCGAGACGTTTTTTCCGAGCAGGCGGGATCGAAATGATGGCTGGGGTGAGGTGACGAGTGCGAGTATCTGCACTGACTACCAGACCCGTCGGCTGGCGACGAGGGTACGCGTTGATGGGAAGATGACGTATCCTTGGACTGTTAACGGGACGGCTATGGCTGTCCCTAGGGTGCTGGCTGCCTTGTTGGAGAACGGTTGGGATGAGAACGAGATGACTGTTACGATTCCCGAGGTCTTGAGACCGTGGATGGATGGCATGGAGAAGATTGGGCCGGCGAAACGCAACGGATAATTTTCGAAGAGAATCAGAAGACATATTACTCAAGAGCGGGACGTGTCATGGTTGGCTTGGTATGGGGAGCAACGACATGTATAAGCAATTCGCAGGATTTAAGATTTCATGGCCAGTCGTAGCGAGATGCTCTTCTGAGGGGAACCTTACATTGAAATGAAGAAGCCCTTCGAGATCAGTCACCTCATGCACTTTGCCAAGCGAAAAATGATGGACATACAGACAAGACATTGATAGTATCTTATCAGGGGAGAATCTGTCGGAGTGGCTCGGAAGGTGACAGTTGGCGGGTTTCGGGTCGTACGAATCGTTCGTGTCGTGTCCAGGTCAGATTCTTTTCTTCCTTCTGATGTCAGGAAATTCTCGTGCTGCTCACAACTTGAAAATCTCTAGAAACTAATGCCAGATGCGACCGATATCATGCCAAAGAAGAAAAGGAAGGACGGCTTGGCCCTATACTAAAATTCGTAGGAGTAAGATCTTCATCCCCAATCCAATTCTACTCTCTCATTAACCACCTGAAGGAAACGATCCGTCGCTGCTCAGATGTTATCCGGAAAAGCTGTTGGTGATGGTACCGTGGTTGATTCCGATTTCAGAGCCTCTGTTGTGATCTCCAAACTTGATTTGGACCCGGTCCTGATCTCTCTTAGCTGCTGCAGCTGTCGCCTGTATCCTCGAGAGCAGCTCTTCCAGCAACTCGCGCGACGTCCGCAGAGCCGCTTGCTCGACTGCAACCTGGTTGATTGCGCTGACGCGGTCGGTTTCGGTTTCGGTTTCCGCTTCATCTTGATCTTGGTCCTGCCTGACAAGAACAAGTGTTCCCAATTTGGCATTTACCTCAGCCAGCTGTTCGTCTATCGCTGTAATCGCAACGGTCACTTTGTTCTCAGTCGAAGATACTGTTGTCATCATCTCCTCGGTTACATGGCTGTGTTTAAGGGAACTGTGTCTGTATTCGCATTAGCGTTTGCGGGTGTTGACAGCTTGACGATATTCAACTCACAAGACGGCGATGCTCACAACCCAGGTGAGCGTGCTCTTGCAGTTCTGGAGCTGTTCGGCGGTGGACTTTAGCTGGCTCTGTTTGAAGAAGCCGACCATTGCCCGATCCCTCCAAGAGAGCTTTCCTCCTCCGACGTCACTGTGCCTGGTCCAGCGGCCGATGGCACTCCTGAACTTCTCACAGGATTGGGTACATAGATTTGTTGCTGCCTTCGTCTGGTTAACAACAGTCTCGCCGAGCGACTCCCACTGGTAGTCTGATATGGTCTGGAGAGATGTGAGAGCTTCGTCGATCGTGGTTAGGTCATCTTTCAGGGCCTTGACAGCACTAGGCGCATCGACGATCTTCTGGATATCATCAACCAATTGCCGCACACAATGCAGCGCGGGGCCAACAACACCAACAACGCTAGCTGCGAAGGCCAGGCCTTCCATCGTGACGACTATAGCGAGAAGTTGCGCAGCGTACCCGTGGGCAGTCAGACTTCGCTCGGCTGAAGGGAAAGCCAGCACAGCGAAATACTGACCCTCTGGCGAGACTCGGAACCTGATTGTCTCAATGGTGTCAATTCTTCCCGGTCACTTCGAGAGAGGCAGACTCTACAGCCTCTAGGTGTGGTTACACAGGAGGCAGCAACCACGTGATTCAAATCGCTCAGCCGCAAAGCCATCATGTCTGGGAAGCCCGCATCATAGGGGGTAGCCGTGTTGACGACTCCTCCCCTCCTCAGATGTGGCCGATAGTCTGTCCTGTCCTACGATTCTGGTCTCTGACAATATCTCGGATATCAAAATCAGAAAATACGATGGGATGATGAGGCGACGAGACGATTAAAAGATTAACGCTCTCCTCGATGGCGCTTCCATCGGCGATATCCTTTGGACCACACAATCGCGGCGCAGAGGTTGGACTGAACTACGGGACGATCAACACAGAGATTCACCTCCCGCCCGGTAACATTAGGCCCGTCCATCATAATTCCGGACGATTGTCGCTGATTTGAATTTAGAGCGCCCCGAGACGCCGCCTCATCCGTTCGCATCGATATACTTCTCTCGCGACCCAGACTTCGTCAGTCGCGGTGACGTCCTCGAGCAAATCGCCCTAGGATGCTCAGAGCCACCACGTCGAGTGGCCCTTGTAGGTCTCGGCGGCGTCGGTAAGTCGCAGCTGGCCATCGAGTATGCCTACAGGGTCTCTGAAGCAGATGCCAATACATGGGTGTTCTGGGTACATGCAGAGACTCGAATGCGGGTTGAGGAAGGCTTTAGGATGATTGCCGACATCGTTAAGCTGCCTGGGAGGAACCAACAGAAGGACATTCTGCAGCTTGTGTACACCTGGCTGAGCAACGAGCGCAACGGCAAATGGGTTATGTTCCTCGACAGCGCCGATGATTCCGATGTCTTCTACTCAAGTGTAGACGACTCCGGGGGACGACCGTTGGCGTCCCACCTGCCGCAAAGCCGTAACGGATCCATCGTTATCACAACGCGTGACGGGAATCTTGCCTCCAGACTAACTGGTGACGAGCGGCGCTTGATTAAAATCGGCTCCATGACCGAGGCGGATGCGCTTACTCTTCTTGAGAGAAGGCTGGGCGGGCTATCGGATACCGAGAAAAGTATGGGAGTCGATTTGCTGCGGGCGCTGGATCTTGTGCCCCTCGCCATCAGCCAGGCAGCGGCGTATATCCAGAAGCGACGGCCACGCAGCTCCCTCGAGAAGTACCTGGCCGAGTTCCGGAAGAGCGACAAGAGAAGAGCCTGGCTCCTAGAGCATGACGCTGGAGACATACGTCGAGATGCAAGCGCTTCGAACTCAGTCCTGATAACGTGGCAGATCTCCTTCGATCACATTCGCTCCAAGAGACGTTCTGCTGCGGATCTCCTGTCGCTGATGAGCTTCTTCAATCGACAAGGGATCCCAGAAGAGGTCCTGATGCTGTCCAAACGAGCCTACCGCGAGAAGCTGGCAAGCAGATACAATTTATCTGAAGCACTGAACGTTGATGGTACCGGAGTCCCGCAAATAGATCACCATGATCTTGACGAGAGCATGGACCTGGACACGGACAATGATTTAGGCTCTGCTCGTAGCGACAACACTGCAAATGACCAGTTTGAAGAGGATATCGACCTGCTCAGAGCCTACAACCTCATTACTACGAACGAGCAAGGGGATCTGTTCGAGATGCATGGGCTTGTGCAGCTATCGACCAGGAAGTGGTTAGAGGCAGCCGGGCAGCAAGAGACCTTTGAATTAGAATTTCTTGAGCGTCTGGCTGCTTCATTTCCAGAACCGCAGCAAGACGCTAGCAACTGGTTAGCGTGTCAGAGACTTCTTCCGCATGTCGAAATGGCTGTGGACTCGTCGTGTCACCGAAGCGATTGGGGACTGGCAGTGTTTAGCAAACTCTTGCGGCAGACTGGTCGGTACACACATTTGCGAGGCAGCTACGACGTCGCCGAGAGGCTGTATCGTGTCTTACAGAGCGTCTGCGAGAGTTGGCGAGGTAAGGAGGATATCGACACTGCCTACTCCTCATTTAGTTTGGGACATATCCTCTTAAGAAAAGGACATGATAAGGAAGCAGAGAATCTAGCCGCGCAGGCGGCAGAGACTTCGAATACGCTCTTGGGACCGAATCATCCCTTTACGTTAGCCACACTGGAGCTCATAGCGTTGACATTTAAATCCCAGGACCGGTTCAACGAGGCCGAGGAGTTACTGAAGCCTCTTATAGAGGCTAGCAAGACAACGATGGGACCTGATGATGAGCAAACGCTAAATCTTACAGAGACCTATGGCGAGATGCTTCGTCAACTCGGTCGACTGGAGGAGGCCGAGAGGCTGCTTGTGCATGTGTCGGAGGCGCGGAAGATCCAGCTTGGGCTAGGCCATCCTCGAACGATGGCAAGCATGAGTTTCCTGGCGGGTGTTCTCTATGAACAGTACCGGCTGGATGAGGCCGCGGATATGGCCAGGCAGGTATTAGAGGCTCGTACGTCGACGTTCGGGCCTAACCATCCAGATGTGCTAAAGAGCGCGAGCAGGTTGGCATCAATTCGACATGGCCAAGGCCTTTTCGCCGAGGCAGAAACACTACAGGCAGGGGTAGCAGAGATTAGTAAGGAGAGGTTGGGTTGGGACCATTACGAGACGCAAGTATACGTATCCAACTGGGCGCTATGTCTCAAGGATCTTGGTCGGTTAGAGGAGGCAGAGGAAATGTCTCGACAGTTGTTGGAGAGCGTTAAGCGGACGCTTCGGCCCGACCACGCCTTGACGCTCACAGTCACCGCCAACCTGGGGATAATTCGGTATGAACAAGGCCGGTCGCAGGAGGGAGAGGAGCTCCTAGTGCAAGCAGTTGAGGGCTACGAGGCGAAGTTCGGGCTGGACCACCCAGACATTCTGAATCGTATGGAGTACCTCGCGATGATTTTGAGGCGGCAAGATCGAAACGCGGACGCCCTCGCTTTGATAGAAAAGTTTGCTCAGGCTATGCAGCGGGTCTATGGTGTAGAGCATCGTCTCACGAGGCAGGCATTCGACTGGCTAGAGGAAGTCAGAGAAGTGACGTGTGAAGGAAGGTAGTTAGGTTTCCAGCTATATACGCCGAGTCGCACCCTCCCTCCGCCAAACAAGGTTTCTGAGATATTGATTATTCGGTTTGCGTGCCCGGGCTCACGACCACAGGGTAACCTGTCTACCCATCTCAGACGAAAAGTTCTAATGAGGGTGCCTCCTTGAATGTTCCTTGTGGTTTACAACACTGACAGGATCACCCGCCCATCACGGAGTCTCCGAACACATACGTCCACATCGGCTTGTCGATATAACAGTTGAAGCATGAAAGTTCCGAATCGTTTAGCACGACGAAGTTTTCTACCAACCTAGTTGACTTGCGCCTATGCACGGCCAACAAGCACCGCAGAAACCACCGAAGTACAAGTCAAATAACACAATAAGCCTACCAGTTCTCCCTTTACCCGAGAACGCCCCAGAAACACTCCCCAAACGCACACTCTGAAGCCGCCACCAGCACACTGGGCGGAAGAGACACATCCTCTTCAATCTTAACCACCCAACGCTGACGACACTGGCCTCTTCTTCGCAGTCCAAGGCTTCCCGTCCAGCCTCATGTTACCGCCCCTAAACCTCTCGTGCCACCTAGAATTCCAATCCAGCGCCATAACACCGCCTCCCCCACCACTCGCACCAGCTCTCCCTCCCCAATCAGGCTTCTAACGATGCGAGGGCGGCTTAGCAAGCATGAGATTGACACTCTCGCGCGCATTCTGCGTGGCCCAGACGCTGTCCCGCCCGCCCCGCCTCCACTCGTCGCCGGCCGCGTCCTCGCCCCCGCCCCGCGTGGCCTCGCCCATGATGACCTCGATGTCCCTCTTCTGCGAGCTGATCCAGTGCCGCACGAAATTGGCCGGATCCGTCGCCGTCGAGGTGAAGAAGGTGTGCTTGGCCTTGGAGGCCGACACGCCCTGGATCAAGAGCGCGAGCTGGTCGTCTAGCGCGGCCACCTCCTTCAGCGTGCCCGCGAACTGCGGGTTCTGGAGGAAGTCCGTCTTTGCTTTCAGGGGTTCGTTGACGAGCACGCGGACGTCGTAGATGGTTGGCTGGGGATCCTTGTGAAACTCCTCGTCCACGCGGATGGTGTAGGGGAGCTTGATGGGAGCGAGGGGTCTGAGGTGTGGTACCGCGTAGTCTTGGAGGAGGGGTATGTAGCCTGCATCTCGGTTCACAACCTACTTAGAGTTAGCGTGCTATTCGTGGATAGAGTATAAGGGAAAGGACATACCTTGCGTAACAGCTCGTCACAGCGGAAGTTCCGCTTCTCCTCGTCCTCCTGCAGGTTCATGAGCTTGATATACTCCCACAGGCCCATGATAGCCTCCTGTCTCGTCGCCTCGCGCATATCGATGATCTCAGCCAACTCGGGGCTGACCTCGAACCTGTCGTCTTCGTGTCGGTACAGGTTGATCGTGATGTTCTGGTTCTCGTCCCCGTTCCTCTTGAACGTCAACTCGTCAAAATCGGCCGCAGCCGGCAGGTTTGAGGAAGCCGGCGTCTTGTCGGGCTTCTTCCACTCCACGCTCGACTCGGTGCCCACGAGGGCCCTCTTGCGGTCAAAGTCTACCGACAGCGCCTTGAAGAAGTGCGAGAAGCGGTACCGCTGGCCTGGCTTTGCCGAGACGGGCTTCTGCTGCTTTTGTTTTGAGGCTATGTCCGTGTCCATCTTATCGGCACTGTCGACCTCTTCGCCTGTCTTGTCCTCGTCCTCCTTATCCGTGTCATCTTCATCATCTAGCAGCCGACCTTCGATCTTGACACGGTAGGACGATTCGAGACTTGCGGGGAAGTCGAAGGAATCGATGGAGAGCGAGTTGTTGGCCTGCCATGGCTGGTCGTCGGCGGTGTTGGTGATCCATACGCGAAGGGTTTTGTAGCGCTGCCAGAAAGGTTAGTCGCCAGTTCACGATCCCAAGGGAGGACACAGCGCCGCGAGGAAGCCTTACCTTCACGTTCCGGTTCACCGAGTCCACGATATCAAGACGCTTGCGCGTCATGGTAGCGTCCAGCCGCCGCTCAAAGTCCCGCAGCTCTCTGTATCGCTGGGCGCCATCGCCAATGGTGCACTCCTCCACGCCATCGGGCATCGACTTGTCCGTCGGCTTGCGGCTCTTGCGTTTGGCCAGCTCGGCTTGATGGGCGGCTTGCTGTTGCGCCATCTGATTCTGGTTGAGGGGGACTGGAGGGTGCGGACCGGGGGGGACCATACCGGGGCCTGGGAGCGTACGAGTGTCAGTAGTGCGAACGAACGGTGAGACGTGAGAGCAGGTGGTGTCGCGATAGCCAGGGTTTGGGTCGTGTTATAGTATATGTTCTACAAATTGGAGACAAAGATTTACATGTTGCGACACCAAGGGAGGGGAATCAGATGGAAGATACGCAATTAAGATGTGAAATAAAAGTAAATATGGAGCGAAAGTAAGCTTTGAGACTAACCTATTGCTCGGCGGGCATTTGGATTCATGTGGTGACCGGGCCTTGGACCAGGCCCCGGTTGTGCGTAAGAACGATACTGCTGTGGCTGCATTTTGTTCTGAAGTTCTGGTCGAATCGGCGCCTGCCGGGTATTCGGTGCTGTGCAATGATGACGATTCACGGTGCCTTGGCTGTGCCGGTCTCTGATGGGGTAAGAAAGTTCTTGGGTAACGCGTTCGATCGCGTCAAGAGGTGCCTTCCGTCGCAATTGGAAACCGATGGAGTTGTGGAGTTTGCGATCGCAAAAAGATGGCGGGCCAGATTTCACGCTAGACAGCTCTTTGTAGCTAGTACCTGCATATCACACGGTTCTCTAAGAAGATTTCAAGTACTGTCTACTGCCTCAATAAAGGCTTGGCATCAATCCCCAGCAGCACGTGATGTCCCGATTTCATACCACCTCCTCCCAACAGTCAGTAGCATCTCACCAATTCACTCTTACTATATGCAGAATACCATCAACTACTTCAAGGCGTCACAGAATGTGTTCGGGGACAAAGCAAACCTCAAGATCCAAGACATGGTTCAATTGACGCAAGCACACAGCACATGCTCCTCGGTACGCCACGCTTGCAAGTAATGCTGATTAAAAGGTAGTAATGACAATGCACAGCCCGCGTCCTCCTGGAGCTCTCGGATACTGTAGAGAAGAGTATGCGAATGGTGGGAATCTCCCTGCTACTTTTGTCTCTAGTGGACACGGAGCGGCCGCCCCAAATCCTGAAGTCACAAGCGGTGCAATCATGACATGACGATTGCTTTCCTAGACCAAAGTGTCGTCAAAAGGTGAAAATGGTATCAAAAAGCCGCTCCCAGTCCAGTCTTCGATTGCCGTTTGCTGAACCGGTTCCGCTTCACGTTCGTCTCTTCCAGGCTCGCCTGGCTCTTGGTAAGCTGGTTCCGTCCAGACCTGTCACTGACGCTGAAGCCTTCCGGGAAGGTCGAGCGGCCCCCTAATGTGCTTGCTGGGCTCGACATGGACGACGACATGTCTCCAAACCCGTTTTCGCTCCCGTACGACGATCCGCTGAACGACATCGCGAGATCCTTTGCCCGCTGAAGAGCCTCTATCCAGTCATCTGTCGAGAATCTCGCATCAGCCGATGACGACTTGGGTTCTTCAAAGGTATAGTGGAAGCCGCCCTGTGATAGAAAAGCATTAGCATTAGAGCTTGTTCCAAAGTGTGATGCGAGGCATCTTACCGTATCCACACACCAAACCGGCTGGCCCTTAGCATCGATTTGGGTCCGCCACGTACAATCCGGCGCAAGCAGCGATATCTCCTGCTTCGCTCTCTTCTCATCTCCACCCGCCGGGGCGAGCACTATACGTCCGCTCGACGTTATCATGACCAGGCGTTGCCTTTTCTTCGTCGTGCTACCACCAAAGAAACGTGAGAGCTTCTTATGACCCTCACCATGCTCTCCTTTGCCGTGGGGACTATTCGGGATTGGTGAAGATATCACCATCAGATCCCCCAGTTTCAATATTCTCTCGTTATTCCTCGTCAAGACAGGGGACCATTCGATATCCAGTTGTGTCGGGGGCGGAAGCTCTGTGATGATCCGTGCCGGCCCTGGTCTTTGGCCGTTGCTCTGCTGGGGTTGCTGCGGCTGTTGCGCCCTAGGATTCGGTACTGGCTTGGGAGCACTCCCAGAAGACATCCCATTAAGCTGTATAACGTTGGCCTCCTGTGCGGCGGGGACGTAGGGCCGGAGTCTGGGTGCTTTCATCCTCCACAGCTCCTTTCCGAAGGGGTGACCGTCGAAAAACTCGTGGTTCTTGATATGTTCGACTGTCAGTCGCCGGGACGGATCAAGAACTAGGCAACGCTCGACGAGGTCCCTGGCTGCAGGTGGAAACCCTTCAGGGAACGTGTAGTCCAGGTTGACGATCTTCTGGAAAGTTAGGTATTCCGAGCCACCTTTGAAGGGCGGTCTTCCCGCGAGCAGCTGGTAGATTATGCATCCAAACGCCCACAGATCACTTGGCTTGCCCGCCGACTTGTCCGTTAGCAGCTCTGGACTAACGTACTCTGCCGTTCCGACAAACGAGGCAGCCCGTCCGTTGTTGCCATTGTCTTGGCCAATGTCCTGGGTCGGATTTAGCTCTGCTTGAGGCCTTGGATCCCTAGGATCTGGCAGGAGTTTTGCTGTGCCGAAGTCGGTGATCTTGATGTGCATCTGGTCGTCCAACAGGACATTCTCCGGTTTGAGATCGCGATGAATGACGCCTCTTGAATGCATGTACTCTACCGCGTCCAGTATCTGAGCGCCATAGAACCTAGTGCACTCGACGTCAAACGTGCCCGTCTTTTTCAAAACGCCCAAAAGCTCGCCGCCGCTGCACAGATCTAGGACATAGTAGAGAGAGGTTTCATCCTGGAAAGTGTAGTATAGCCGCACAATGCCGGGGTGCTCGGTGAGTCGGTTTAGCGTGTTCTTCTCGATGTTGACGTATTTGATCTTCTTTTCTTTGATGATGTGTTTCTTCTCGAGGACCTTGACGGCGTATTCCCTCAGCGTCTGACGATCTGTGGCGAGGTATACCGTGCTGTACGATCCTTCTCCCAGTACCCGTCCGAAGTTGAAGTCCCTAACACCCTTCTTGACGGGCTTCAGCACAGTCCTACCCTCGGCATCGACCTCCCTCCTCACACCGACTGCCGCACCCCGATCTTTCCATTCCTCGCTGCTCGCAAGAGGGCCCGCATCAGGGTTGAAGTTGTTGTTGCTGCTGGGTGCGGCATGTGGAATACCGGGTATCGACGCGTAGCCGCCGCCCATTCCTTGCGAACTCCGCCGCGGCGGCATAGGGCCGCCCGGAGGACCACCGCCCGGCGGAAGAGCGACTTGGCGAACAGCGTTGTACGACCGACTAGAATCCCGAGACGGCACCTGTGGTTGTGGCTGGCCAAGGCCGGATCTTGAGGTGCTTCTAGTCGGCATGCCATACATGGAGGATCGTGATGGCTCGGTTCGTAGGTGAGCAGGCAGCTCCTGCCTTGCTTCTTCCAGGTTGGCCGCGTAGTTGGCCGCGTTTTGGGCGGAGATCATCGGACTTGTTGCGGGAGATCGCGCTGCATTTGACGGAGACGGAGAATTCGACTGGTACTGCGACGCGTATTGGGCGTGGAGGTATGTGTCCGAAGGAGGAACGGAACCTGCCAGACGGTGGGTATCGTAGGTGCTCGGCTGGGCATTTCTCGAAGACGATGGAGATCCAAGATGCTGGTGGAGGGGAGACGGTGGGAAGACTGGAGGTTCGTCACCTGGCGTCAAGGGCGATGGCTCTGGGAGACGTGTATTGTCTGGGCCATCGGGGCGAGGTTCTTCTGCTGCAAGAGAAGCCTCACGCGAAGGACCAAGTGATGATGTGTCGTCTGGGTTTGCGATCCTCAGCCCCCCAAAGGCGCTGGATAAGCTCAGGTCGCCATTCATGGCTGCCGAGGGCGCCCAACGTGGGACTCAGAAACGCCACGACAAGGGAGGGTGCAGTTCGATGAACGACGGTGCTAAGGGCGGTCGAGGACCGTCATGCGGCAGGCCGCCAGGAGGAGCATTAGCTGCTGGTATGCAGGATGCGGGGCCCACGAGATGGTATTTATCGGGAATTAAGTGATTAGGACCGGTCGTGTACCGGTATGAAGGGCGCAAGGATGAGGAAGAGATGTTGGGTAACGCAATCGGACAGGACGTGGTCTGTTTCGGTGGGCGGGCAGGGGCACGGTTCACGCGAATCGGTTCTCCAGCTTTCAAGGTCTGGTTCGAATTGGCAGTGACCCAAATAGGTTGTCTTGGCAATCGTCGGTGTCCCTCACTTCACTTCGCGTCCTCTGCTTGGGTGACTTGGGTTTGGAAAGACGAGGACCCAAGAGCTGTAAAGCGGTGAATGGAATGCAAATGTCGAGTCTTGTTCGACAACCACGGCTAAGCCGGTACGTTTGCGGTTCGTGATGTTCCTCGTATGCGTGCGTGTCTGTTGCGTGTGCGCAACCTCAAACAGGACGAGGGGCGGTCCACGATCGAATTAACTCCAACAGATCAGCAACGAGTGGAACTCCCCTGTACTCCGTACTGCGCTTGCCAGCGGAGGGCCTGGAGGGAGGACAGGGAATCAGTGAGTAAGCGTGCCCTGGTGGAATACTGAAATGTCTAGATACCACAACGAGTGTGCTACAACAGCACCATATCTATGGAAGGTAAAGGCACGGAATCATAGCCGGGGGCACGCAAGTTCGAGTGATGCAGTTCCAATGTTCCAGTGACGCAGGTGCCGGTCTCGGTCGGTGCCATTAGTTCTAGACTTAATCGAGGTGCCGAGTGAGTACCAATCTTCTAACAGTTGTCCGCGTAACTGGACTCGAATAGCTGTTAGCCAAGAGGTCTCCCCCCCACAACTCAGTTGGAGTTGTCAGACTGGTGGCTCATTTGTGTAACTGATCGAGTTCCGAGTGACGTTGTTTATGGGATGAACTAGAACTCTTTAAGGTACCTTACCTCTACAATCAATATATGGAACATGGATACTTTACTTTTCGAATTGCAGATTGATGTATCTGGCAGGAAAAAATAAGGCAAGGTACACCATAGCTCGATCAAACACGACAGCGATCCAGAAAATGCTCAGAGCAAGACAAAGACCTATCTGTCAAACATGGAAGGAAACATCTCAAGAGCTTGCAACTGCCCGCCGTGGGGGTTGCTGGGACAGGCACCGGTTGTGCCTTCTAAGGTACCTTAGTTAACAATGTCTAGATACCGTGGACAGCTTCCGCGTCCAAGTCGAGTTGAACCAGACGGTGGCTCCTGCAGTCGGTAAAGAGCGAATGACCAAGCCATCATGAACCTCCAGGTTGTCGTAGTCATGCGAGGAGCGGCAGGAGAGAGGCAGTCAAGTTACTCCCACTGATGATAGAAGTCGTGCTTGCTGTTGGGACTCGTCAACCTGGGCTGTGTTGTGCCATCTTTTGCCCGAGACATCTTCTGTGTCCTCTGCCTCCATTTCAAGTGATGCTCCGAATATTGTATCATCATCACAACGAACCCTAGGGTTTGATAGACCCTCGAGATGCTACGTCTCAAGCCGACTGTCATTTCGCTGACCCCTGGCGAGGTCAAAGATGCTGAAACTCGACGCCGATTCAGAAGACATCTCAGAAGAGCTGATGCTCAGCAGAGCCTAGAGCGGAAGCGGGTGGAACAGAATCGTGTACTTCTGCCAGGGACACGCTCCTTGTCGACATCGAACCCTCAGGCCAAGGATGGACCAGGTCCCGCCGCCGCACAAGCACCAGACGGTGTCCTCGCAAGCTCACCTCCACAGTCTCCAGCGAACCCGGGGCAACATGTACCGACGGCTTCTCCAATATCTCCACCGGACGGTCCTGACCAGCGTGCAACTGACGATCAAGAACCAAAAGTAGCCCATGAGCAATCAGTTTCGGTACCGCGCCCCTTGGCAATGACCCCAAGGCGTTTCCCCCATGCCCTAGCATCTGCGAGCTCCCAGCGCGGAGGTGCTGGCCATGAACGCTCCGCCGAAGAGATAGCCGTGTCGGGGACTTCCTTTGCGTCTCAATCTCAAAGAGACAACACCAGTGGAATGGCAGGAGATTCCGAGACCGCCCATCTTAGAGAAGCTCCAGAGTCCGGGACACGAGGTGGCACGAGTCCAACCCTGCCACCTCCCTTCTCGCAGACACCTCGTAGGATTAACGCGGAGTATAACGCGTCAACGGTGCGTCAAGTACCCGCTGATCATTGTCGTCGTTGCCTACAGCTGACAATTACATGACAGTCTGCCAATTATAGTGATAACTCGGATTCAGAAGAAGATGACGCAAAAACTAGTGGTACGAGCAGCATGCCTCCTGTGGCGCCTGTCCGACGGTCATCTCTGAGCGCAACATCTCGCAAGCAGGCTTTCTCGGACGAGCAGGTGAGCATCCTCCGCTTCTGGTGAAGTCCAGCTGCTAAGACGACCGACTTGACAGGGAGATGTTAGTCTCACCAATGCTGCCGGGCGAGACGGGGGGGAGGTTCATATACGCACCGGATCCAGGAGGATTCAATCTTCGGCCGGAGACATGAATATAGTGCCTAGCACGCCGAACGGCTCGAGTGAGAGTGGTGAAGCCGAAGCCACAACCTCGTCCCCAAGTGCGAGACTGAGCCGCCTCCAGATCTATAACGACTCTCTGCCGCGGTCCGTGCAACCAGAAACACCGCAGAACCTCCCTGAAGCTCGTCACCAAAGTCGTCTTCGCGGCTCATACACGGTCCCGGCAAGACGAGACTCGCCTCTCGATATTCCAACACCGACGACAAGCAGACGATGGCATCATCACTCGAGACTGAACCCATGTCCGGCTGGGCTCCAGACGCCAGGATTTCAGGGGTTATACGGCGGCATCGAGAATAGCGATGAGATGACTCTATTTGAGCAAGCGGAACGAGACCTTGAACTCCGGGCATCTGGGTTGGAACATAGGTCGTCCTTCAGCTCGTGGTCAACTGGGTAACCCAAGAAAGATGTTGGAGAGAAGAGAGAGTTCGAACGACCAGGAGTTGAGGAGGGAAATCACATAAATCCTCATCATCCCACGAGAGTGGTCGTGTCCGCATCGTTATCACCTACAGCATGCCTCATGTACGTACATTACAGCGACGCGGATGTCAGCATTATCACCGTGAGGTTTGAATCGAGGTTGAACCGTTCGTATTGCACAGATGGGTCATGAGCAAGTTTGCATAACTTATGCATCCCATTTTGTGCTCAAATTGTGTCAGTCAACTTACACAGTAGGGTGTGACACAGTATAATCAGGCCCGAACCGGGCGCTGAGCACTGTCTATCCTCAGGCATCACCGGCAATAGCCAGGCACAGGATTTGCCGATCTGACCGATGCATGAAAGCGAAAGTCGGTTTCGGAGTGGCCCGAGCGGCTGCTGTTTGTCTTGGAGGGCAAGGCAACTGAGGGTGCAGTCTAACTGAATGAAGCTAGAGCAGTCTTGCGACGGAGAAGGCAAGGAAGGCTGCGTCCGGAAAGGCAAGAGACCCACAGTCGCCTGCGAGTCATCGGTCGGCGAATCAGATGGCAGTAGGACCGCGGGAGAGCCACAGGACAAGGATGGTGGTTTGCAGATCTGGCCAACCAGAGGGCCCATATGTTGGCTTGAGTTTCCCCACAACTCAATGGCAGGAAGGCTCTCATCAGCAACGGCAGGCACGCCTTCTCCCAAGTTGTGTTGCGGCGCGCACCTCTTCGCCCACACTTCGTTCTTTCCTTCCTGCCGCTTATCGTGTACTTCCACGCCAGCACATATTGACCTCCCCCCCCATAAATAATTCATCGTCCCGTCCCCTTCGACCTTCAGCTCCTTCCTCAACCTTCTCACCCTCCCACCTTACCCTTACTTCGTCGTACCTTCTCTGGCATCCAACTCCCTCCTCGACCTCTTCGTTCCTTCTCCACCTTACTGACCATCTCAATTGACCTACCTTACCTTACCTTACCTGACCTTCGGTTTCTCCTCCAGACTCTCCTTCGCACACTCTCTTCATCACCACTCCCATCACGCCGTCTGTCAGTTGACTTGGCCACGCCTTAACCTTCATCCAACTTGGCTGCTCCTGGCACTACTTGGCCTTGGCACGTCTTCACACTACACTGACCTGATTGTCTGACTCTAGAAGCAGAAGCACCACGCGTCTCTGACCAGTGTCACGTCACGTAACCTCATCTAACCTTCACCTCACTTATCATCTAGCCAAATCACATACACCATGGCGTCGTTCAGAAGCTTCACTTCCTCGCCAGTCCTTACCATGCCAGCACAGTCCACCCATCAAGCTCTGTTCGACAGACCAAACTTTGCATCCCGGCCTCCATCCTTCAGTCAATTCAGCTCATGGTCCAACACACCACTACCAAATACATCTCTGGCTGCCGGCCGCAAACGCTCAAGAGATGAGGCAGCAATCAACCTCGACCCGCCAGAGAAACTCGTCGAGCCTCCCGTCATCAAAGAGGCGGAAGACGAGTGGGAGTACGGCCCAGGCATGATCTTGGTCAAGCGCAACACCAGTTATGTGGCGGACGCAAGCAGCCAATCCGGCACATGGGTCGAAGAGAAGGCAGCTGAAGAGCAAGCACGCAAAACCGAAGCTGCACTACTCGCCCAAGAACAGCTTTCCCAGCAGCGGCCGTCTCTAAGAAGCCACAAGTCCCAGCGACTCGAGATGACCCCAACCCTATCACCCGTCGACGGAGCACAGAACAGGCGATCCAGCCCAACACGCGACTTGGTCAATCCTGCGGCATCCTCATCCGACTCGCTTGCGCAGCCGGTGATTGACGACTTCACGCTCCATCTGGGCATTGGATGGAGCCGCATCAGCGACAGCGAGGGCATCCAAGCCGCAGCACGTGGCTGGGCCCGCTACATAGAGAACCACTATCCCGTCACCAATGCGAAGATTCGTCTTGAAAGCCGCGGACTGCAATCATACCTGGTCGAAGCCGACGAAGGTCTCTTCCTGTTTGCCGAGAACCTACGTCAAGGCCGGCTCGTCAGCACCAACACCGAACAGGCTATTCAAAACTTGAAGACGTCACCTCCTACGTTCGAAGGCCACCACACCATGGAAGCTGCAGGAACACCAATGCCTGGTGATGCACACTCACGCTCAGGCGACTACCTGGCTTCAACTACTCCGACAACACACTCGACTGATATTGACATGAGCTGAATTGACCAAGCGATGGGACTGGCGTTGTATGGATTGGCTTTGCTTTGAACGGGGCTCTGGTGGCGCGGTACTCATGTTGGGATGGTCTGAACTGGGCGAAGTGCTCGACACGAACGGTTTCGGTTTCGGTAACGGTTTCCTAATCTCGAGGAAAAGTGTTCTTGCCGGGGGCAAAGGTAACTGGGGCGCTGCATCTCTGAGTTATCCGTGGTTCTCTGCGTTTACACGTCTCACATATTGTACTTATATCTAGGAGAAGCTTCTTGCAACTAAATGCAACATACGAGCTTCAACTTGTTTCTCCCATGTGTCATTATTTGATAGACGTTGTCCAAGCTACCTTACTAACAGGTAAGGTAATACAAGCCCCTTCACGTGCAGATGAAATGTGAGAAACATCTCCGAGTTGGATGATACTCGGCTGTTAAACGACGCCCGGACTACAGTAAGTTGAGCATAGTACGCGCACCATGTTGTTGCCCAAAGTGCTGACTGCTCACCTGCCAGAGAATATGCACCTTGTATATACTCGGGCAGGGACTTGCAACGAAGGGTGAGTCGCGTGATTCTGTGTACCATGTCGATAAGGCGGGCAATGCCCAGAATGGTAAACGCGGGGCGAAGTCTCCTTGGATCGTTCACCTTGCAGATGCCTCTACTTATTGTGCCTGTGTGGATGGCCATGCTGCAGCTTGGATGCGCGAAGTCATAAACAAAACGGTGGAGACGCGACCGGCTCTGAGCCTTCTTTTACTGCTCGATACATGGAGACATAATCTTTATCGTTGAAGCTGTAGCAACCGAAATCGAGACATCCCCTTAACCATCCTCGAATCACATGTCCCTTCGATCGTCTGTTCTTTACCTCCTTCGAAGTGCACACACCCCCTTTGCGCATTCTGGAATCACTGTGAACCAGTCAGGCCAGTCGAGGCCTGCTGTTGAGGTCTGGGGAGCTGAGCCGTGAGCCTGAGAACCGTCCAGTGACAGATCAGTTCGCTACAAGGTTGCCGACACTTCACCGCCAATCAACTCATCGTCTCGACAGTCCCAGACTGTCAGTGGCAATTCTGCCAGGCTTTTTCTGGATTGTCGACCAGGGCCACGGCTGCACGCGAGAGCTCGGGACACAGCCTCCCCTCGATCTCGCTTGAAGTCCGTGACTCCTTTGGGAGCTCATCGAAGGCAAACAACGCTGCAATCCATTTTCCTTTCTTGTTGGACTTGATTTTCTCCCTTGATGAAAGCGAATGATTTAGCAGTTGGAACTTGGAAGCAACACCAGGACCCAACACCGACGATGAGCTGACAGCCCCGCTCACACATTTGGCACCTTGTTTTCAAGCAAGCTGCCTCCCCCTGTCAGCCGGTTCCAGCCGCCAGCACGTCGGCGCAAACGAGCACAGCATACTTTCTGGAAGATCACGACCTCGGACGGACGTCAAACACTGCAAGGCCCGCAACGAGGGCGTATACTCGAGGGAAGAGCTGGTCTCTCCAACTCTTCTGAGCGACAAACCTAGAACTAATAACAAGCCGACGTCCCAAAATAACGACGTCTCAAACTTGATCACAAGCTGGATGCCTAGGCTATCATCACCAGTCATGGTCGTTGGGGATTCGGCTTCGACAACGCTCGCTCTCCGGGGGCCGGCCTCCGTGGCCGGCCATGGCCACAGCTCACACTCTCGGACCGCCTCGTCGACTCTCTCCTCGTCGCGTGCCAGGCGGTACAACCGCTCACATGCCGGCGGCGTGTCCTTCGTGCCGCAGAATGAGTTCCCCGTCTTCAGCCATTCCGGCGATGTCGAGATCCTAGTCAGGGTGGCGAGCGGCCACGAGAACCGCTACCTACTGCATCGGCACACCCTCACACGCTGCTCCGGCTTCTTCGAGGCCAGCACGAGCGATCAGTGGTCTCGCGCCCGACAGGTGCCGGAGCTGACGCCTCCGTCAACAGCCGGCGCCATAGAAGCTGCGCCGGTAAGCAGTGGTAGTAGTCGGAATGGGGAGGGGGGAGCAAAGGAAGGCGGCGCAGGCGGTGAGCTCGCGAGGATAGCGGAAGGGAGGAAGAGCAGTAGCGATGAAGGGGGTCGCCCATTACCGTCCAGTCTAGGGTCGCCGAGGCGAAGATGGAGATATGAACTGGACCCTGGGACCGGCGACAACGACATACCAATGCTTATCCAGAAAGACGAGCCAACTCCTTTAACAGCCCCAAATATCGCGTCCTCAACGTCAATATTCGGCGGCTCGAGCCACAACAAAACACCCACAACGCACAGCAACAGCTCCTTCTTCCGCTCCGTCGCCAATCTCGCCCTCTCATCCCCGCACGCAGCACCACCCCTCCCTCCCCTGACCCAAAGCGACCAGGACCTCCTCCGCGACTACGACAACCTCTTCCGCATAATGTACAACTACCCCCCAATACTCGACGGCATCAACATAGCCGACGCCTACGTCCAGTGCAAGTCCCTCCTCACCCTGGCAGACCAGTACGACGCCCTCCCCGTCGTCGGCCCGCGCGTCGACCACCACCTCCTGCAGTTCCAGTCGCGGCTCTGGAAGCAGATAGCCAAATACCCCATCTCCTACCTCCGCCTGGGCTACCTGGCCCGCAGCAAGGTCATCTTCCAGGAAGCGCTCATCCACGTGGTGGGCCAGTGGCCGGCCGGCGAGCGCAGCCTGCGCTCCATCCTGCCAGACACGGTCCTCGACATAATCGAGGACAAGGTGGACGAGCTGGAAGAGACGGTCTCGCGCGTGGAAGCCCGCCTCTTCCGCCTGACCCTGACGACCCGCACGGGCGAGCGCGTGGCGCCGCACACCAACTATCTCGACTGGCTGGCCGTCAGCCTCTTCCGGCAGTGGCTGGCAGACAACACCACGCCGCCCGCGGCGCCGGTCCCCGACCGCACCGCGAACGGACGCAACGGTGCCGCCAATGGCAACCGGCCCAACACCCGCGGCAGCAGCAGCAACAACGGCGCGGCGGCAAATCCCCACAACACCCTCACCGTCGGCCGCGCCGTGGTCTCCGTCCCGCCGCTGGCGAGTCTCGGCCGGACGTACCGCGTCCTCGGGTCGCCGGCCGGGGCGTATCTGGGGCATGACGAGTGCAAGCGCTTCCTCAAGCTGACGCCCGAGCTGTACAGCCGGGATAACCTGCGGAGGTTCGAGAAGCGGGTTGAGGAGATCAAGGCTATTGCGCGAGAGGTCGTGCGCCCGCTTATGGGGAGCGGGTTGGAGCTCGAGACGACTAGCACGGGAAGAGGGGTGGCTGAGGGGATTGGGTATTTGACTTGTACGGTTGTTGGGGATCGGGATCTACCTTGGAATTATGGGTAGGGATTTGCATACCTGCGGGAGAGGGTGTGTTACCTGCTGGTGGGTGGAAGATGAGGACAGAGTTGATTGGGACCTGGCGTCTTGGTTTTCTCCTGTTCTCTCACGAGACTTTACATGATCTTTTTTTGTTTACGATATATGATGATCTGATGCAACGAGCGTGGTTTATTTGCGATTTGGCAGGATACCCATCAATGGGAGTTGGTATTTACGGTCCATAATAATGAACACCATATGCACAACGTCAGACTCAGCCATAACTGGCACATTTCATGGTTCGGTGGACGTGTGCCGCTGAGGCAATGTCATTGGAGGGTATCACATATTTATATTCATCATCATGGCCATTCGTATACTAATCCGCGGCCGTCAGGTCCACGACCGAGACATCGCTGTATCGCACTGCACCGCGTATTCTTCCCAGACGCTCCGCTTCTTCGGGTTCAACTTCCACTTCTTTGAAAAACCCCACGGCGCTCGTCCTGGGGATGTATAGTCGTTTCTTATTCGATTGTCCTTTCCCGTTATCCACCTGCCGATTGGAGAGACTGTCGTCGAAGCGAGGTAACTCCTCGTCATCTGTCACTTGGCTTGACGTCGCCTGTTCAGCAGCGCGGCTCTTCTCCTCACCATAAGGACCGGCGAAGGACGCGGATTTCTCAAACGCGCGATTGGAGTTAGAGGGTGGGATCGAGCCAAGCTCTTCATCCTCGGACAGAAACGTAATCGGATCGCTGTTGGTGACACCTGGAGCCTTGCTGCTGCTCGCCATCGCCCGGCCCACGATGCCGTAGTTTTTAATGGAGGCTTGCTTCATGCCCGGTAGATCATCCTGACGTGCAGTCTTGGCGCTCCGAGTGCGCGTTGTCCTCTTTGCGGGCGACGACGGCGCGGCGCTCGGTTTCCTTCGAGCTTTTGGACTTTGTGGAGCAGGCGGCGGTGATGCCAGCAGGTCCGGAAACGGGTCGGAAGATGGCATTTCATCGTCTTGTGAAGCTTGGCGTGTCTTCGTCATCCTAGTCTGAGAAATCGCAGGCGAAGAGGGGACAACGGGACTAGACGAGATAACAATTGGCTCCTGCTGCTGGATGGAGGAAGATATCCCTTTCCTGGTTGGCGTGGCGGATATTGGTTGGCCGGAGCGAGTTGTAGAGGGTTTCGTGTGGCCTGAGCTGGATGATTTGGTAACCCTGGCAGTAGTGACTTGTGAGCCCGCGAGCGTCCAGGGGTTTGTCTGGGATGTGGAGGAGGAAGAGGTCTGCTTGGGTGCGGCTTGTCCCCTGGGCTTGCGGGTTGGCTTACTGCGTGTAGGAGAGGACAGAAGATCCGGGAACGGATTACTGCCTCTGGCCGGCGACGAGGAGAGGAGGAGCTCTGGCGGGGCAGATCTCTTTGGGCTTGACAAGAGGTCCGCCAGTGGTGAGCGTGAGCGTGCGCGTGGCGTCCGTCTTCCGGAGTCTTTCTCGATAATACCAGGGACGTTTTTGGTCACCTTCACCCACTTGTCGAGAGAACCTGAAACCACGTCTGGCTTCTTAACCGCACGCTTTCGGCCTCTCTTGGGTGCTGCTGCCGCAGCTTCCTTTGCCAACTCCTTCATCCTCAGAGATTCCTCCCAGTCCTCGAAGGTAAGGGGCACGCCTAGCTGGACGATGTGTTCTGGAACCCAGATTAGGTTGGGCCCCAATACATCGAATGGTTTTGTCTTCGATTTCTTCGCCTGGGCTTCATCACCCACTTCTGCGGCCTCCTCGTCGAACTCGTCGTCGCTGTTCAGAGCCAGCCCGTCACGGCCGTAGGAAGCCACCTCTTCTACAGGTTCTGCGTCCAAATCGAGCGGGACCATATCAATGGGCACATACGAGATTCGGAGCTCAGGCATAGCGTCAGTACTGAAATGAGCACGGCGGTTTGAGATAGCCTTCACCACCGTGGATTCCTTTAGCCTCTTCGTAACGTGATCTCCGGATGCTTCAGAGTCGACTGTACAGGCATCCAATAATGACTGCACAAGAAGACTCGGCGCCAGAACGCGGACGAGCTTGACCGCGCCAGCCCGGTAGGTCCAGTCGAAGGTATCCCGTACGAATTCTCGCAGACCTCCTATGTCCACGCGTGTCTTCGAAGGGAACTCTCGGCCCAACCTCTCAACAGTAGGCTGCTGAGACACGACAGGATGGGTATAGTACCTTAGTACATCCATATCGGGAAAACTGTCGGGTATCGAGAGAGCCTTGTGCTTCGTCCGGAAGAACCCCTTCTCGTTCGTCCTGAGTTGGTTCAACAAGTCCGCCTTCCACTCGTCGATGGCTGCTTGATCCGACCGCTTGATCCGACACAGCGACGCGCCGTATCCCGCCCTCGCAGCTTCGCACGCGAGTTTGACGCCACAGTTTGGTATACCCTCCGGTATGTAGTCGCCACCGCTCATCAGCGCGACAAGCACCATGCCCTCGCGGTCCAGCCGTTTCTCTCCCTTCCGAAGCCGCTCCGCATCGTAGACCGTGACATGTGTAGGCGTCTGGCCACTCTTCGACTCGGCCGACCAGCTCCGCATGGTCTTCCCGCAACCGAACATGATGGTGTCCACATCCTCGCTGAGGACGGCGTCGACCACTCCCTTTTGCTGTAGCAGTGCACACTCAGCTTCCGCTTCGCCGGGGGCATCGTGGAC
Source organism: Coniochaeta ligniaria NRRL 30616 (assembly GCA_001879275.1). NCBI lineage: Eukaryota > Fungi > Ascomycota > Sordariomycetes > Coniochaetales > Coniochaetaceae > Coniochaeta > Coniochaeta ligniaria. The sequence goes on along the minus strand of KV875099.1, from coordinate 2,353,918 downwards.
GGTGAATCCAAAGAGACGGATCAGCCGCTTCATCATGGCTTTGGAGGTCGCGTCTCCTGTTCCGGTTGATCGCTTGCCACGCTTAAACGCCGGCTTGTTCGGTCCGTCGAAGACGAATAGTGGCTGGATCGAATGACCCAGAAGTCGGACGAGTCGGTAGAATAGGGTTCGGATCGCCGGGTTGGAGCCGCCCTTCGCGGCTTGTACTTGGAACTGCCATATTGATATGTCGATGGCAAGACGTAGGGGTCGGCCGGTCTTCTCGAGGTGTTCGACGGCGAGCTTCGAGAGCGACTGGCGCTGGCCTTCGCCGATTTCTTTATAGATGCTGCGGAGACGGGCTTTAGCGTGCTGGATCTCGACGTGGAGCTCAGCTTTCGAGGTTGACATACCCTTTGATACCCATCGTGAAAAGCTAAGAAGGAGCTCAAGGTAAGAATATTGGCTTCCCAGTTCCCCAATCCATCCTGCCAGCAACTGCTACAAGCAAAGTAATTTGCCAAATCGAGGATTGCTAATTCAAGAAAAAAGGTTGAAGGTTCGAGTTGAAGATTCACCCCGGTTTGTTGACCTTGGAGCGGGGCCGATCACTAGGACGCGATGGAACGCTGCACCCCTGTCACAGACAGCTAATGACACCCCCCGGATGTCTACCGAGAACATCAAACCAACCTCATCTCATTGTCCGAACTGCCAACACTCCCTCTTGGGAGCAAAGAGCACGTCGTCAAGCTGCGGTGATGGCTTCTCATACAACTACAACGCTTCCTCACCGGACTCTGTCGAGCATAAGGGCCGGAAGCAGCACCAACGCGCCGGGCGGCGGCAGTCCGTCGAGTCCATCCACTCCCTTACGCAACATACACTCCGCCTTTGGATCGCCATCCACTCTGCGCGCGGAGGAAGAGGTTGTCATCGTCGAGTTTGGAACCAGGAGCCTAAGAGTTGGTTTTGTTGGAGATCCAGTGCCGCGAGGGTTCGTCACTTTTGGACCTGAGCAGAGTCGCCGTGTAGGTGACTTCAGAGCCTGGCAGGCAGACTACCAGCATGACTGGAGGAAACGAGCCACTGGGAAGGACTGGGGCCGCAACTATGAGCTCTGGAAGTTTGATGTTCGCGGCCTAGACCTGGGACTCGTAGGAGACCGAGTCGAGCGGGGTCTAAGAGAGGCGTTTACAAAGTATGCTCTGTTTCCGTTCACCCAGGTCCAGATATGTGCTAATTAGTGACTAGATACCTTCTAATTGACTCAAAACCACGGAGGATGGTTGCCGTCCTCCCATCATCCATGCCACTGCCGCTTCTTTCTTGTCTGTTGGATACACTATTCAGTCGTTTCCAGCCACCTACTGTCTCTCTACTGTCTGCACCGACAACAACTACTGTTGCAGCGGGTGTCCGCTCTGCTCTCGTCGTCGATCTCGGCTGGTCCGAAACTGTCGTTACTGCGGTCTACGACTACCGCGAGATCGGCAGCAACAGGACTATTCGCGGAGGTCGTATGCTCGTCGAGCAAATGCATAAGCTGTTGAAACGCTGTATCACCGAAGAAGGCGGCAAGAGACACGACGAGGGTGGTAATTCCGACGAATATGTTGTCAGCTTCGACGAGTGCGACGACCTCACATCACGGCTTACCTGGTGTAGGCCAGCCAAGGGATCACATACATCACAACAAAAGCCAGACGCCCTCCCTACGGTGCAGGAACAGGACGAGACCGACATGCCAGGGTCTTATCCTGAGGACGAGTCCAAGGGAAGCGAGGTACCCCTGGCTTCAACCAGCCCACCAATCACGATCCATCCAACATTCGATCAGCTATCTGAGCCGTGCGAAAGCACATTCTTCGACCTGCAGCGTCCACAGAGCGAGTTCGATGACGAAGAGCTCCCTGTCCATGTCCTCGTGTACCGCAGTCTTCTGCAGCTACCAATGGACGTCCGAGCTGTGTGCATGTCACGCATCATCTTTACTGGCGGCTGTTCCAATGTGCTAGGACTTCGAGGGAGGATCTTCGACGAGGTATCGCAGCTGGTGCATGAACGCGGATGGAGCGGTGTGACGGGCAAGGCCGTCGAGCAGTTGCAACAGAATCCCAAGCTGAAGCGGAGAGGCAGTCGTCAAGCTTCAGAGGGCCCTTCCGGTGTTGGCCCTCAAACGGGTGGTGGGGAGGAAGACGAAGTGTGGCACGACGCTGCCAATGCTGCACAAGAGAAAGATCCGATTGAGGAGCAGCTACGAAAGGCCGGCCGTATCACGCCTGGTACGCAGGGTGGCCTGAGGTGTGTCGAGTCTCTGGGGCCGTGGAGCGGTGGCAGTTTGGTCACTCAGCTGAAGGTGCCTGCCATTGCTACTATCGATCGTGAGCTTTGGTTGCAGCAAGGTGCGGCTGGGGCTTCCCGCCCGAACGAAGTTGATATCAAGACACAGCAGAGACAGAGCATGGGAGCTGGCGGCCTCATGAGGAACGCTTCTGCCGGGTCGAACTGGACTTTGGGCGTCTGGGGTGCGATCTGATGCCTCTGTTCGATTATGGAATCCTGGGAGAAGGTATGACTGCGAGAGCAATCTACTGCTGTGGTCTGATTGATGTTACGAGCCAGGGGCAGCTGCAGTCTCGGAAGACGATAGTTTAAGGAATGGAATAGCTGGCGAAGCGCAGCAGCTGTTGCTGACAGGATCGAGGTAACCCCTTCCAGTGATTGTGATTCCTTTCATCAACGGCCACCGAGTGCCTTCTCCTTTTCCTTTTATTGTCGATCCAAGTTGCTCTTGTCCATCTCGTCACTCTTGTCCCTGTGTCTCTTCCATTATCGTGTCTCTTGGCCGTGCTTGCCGTCCATGTACACTTCCCCAGACTCGTCCCTGATTGGATTGTGCTGTCTCCTGGATGGGAAGGAAGGAACAACATGTCATCGCCCCTCCCTCGGCGCCCCTGTCTCGGCGTCCCTGTGTCTGAACTCTTCGTCCATTCAGCTCGCACTATCAGAGACCCGCGAGGGGTCGCGAGGGGTCGCTTAGTCGTGATGTCTTCAAAGGCAGGAAGGAGCAGGTCTCTGGCCTCTGGTCTCTCCTTCTTCTTCGCATTCTTCCTTCCTCGATCTTTCTCCATCTCCCCATCTCGCTCCATCCCGTCTGCTGCTGCCGCCTTTCCGCCAACTGCATCAGGTTCGACTGTCGCCGTCTACCACCAGACTTTGCTCTCCCTCTCTCGCTTTAGGTTTGCTGATCTCTCTTCTCTCTCCTCTCTTCCAACATCTCCTCTCTCAAACCCATTTCTTCATCACTTCTTCTCGCTAGCTGCCTCGCCACTCTCGTTGACTGACAGCACGCTGTCGATTTTGTGTAGGACCTTGTCATCGAGTCCGAGATACTTTGGTGCCCAAGGGCTCTGTATCACATACCTCCAGTCCATTGTCAAGTTGCTGATCTGATTGCTTCGTTGTCACCAGCATCAAGACTCAGGAGAATTACATCCGCGGCTTTTCTTCGCAATCAGTCCCCTATTCTGAAAGGGTGACAGGACCGTTCACCAGCAGCTCACCTTGACTTGGCTGATTTAGGAGACGGGTGTTTGTTTGCAGTTGTGCACTAAGTGTACGGCGAAAACCAGGTTCGTTTCCCTCTTCGCACTGTTATTGTTGTTATTGTACACTTTTCTATTCCATCCACGAGCCAACGCGTCTTCCACCGTGAATCACCCAGCATCATTCTTCACTCCATTCCAAATCCTCCAACGCCCTTCGTCCGCCACCCTTCGCCGCAATACTCCGCTGGTACGAAATCTTCATCGCCAGCCTCACCTCAGCCCGCGCCACTATCCTGGTTTAATGGAAACAACCTGGCCGAGCATGCAGCCACCTGCAACCCGGAAACGGGTCAAGCGCCTGCTCAGGCTGCTCAAAAGCCAGCAGTACTACGACACAATCCTCACCCCGGCCACAGTGATGAGCTTCAAATACCTCCTTCCCTACAACAATCTTTGTACACGGATTCGAGTGAAGTTCACAAGAGACCCAGTCACTGGCCGCAAGGAAGAGGCCTTTGTCCGCCATGAGAGGCACCGCGGCTGCGACTTTGAATTCATACTCTCACAGTTGGAAGCTTGGAAGATAACTGACCCAGAGAACAAAGATACAGTGGTTGTTCCGCTCGCACTGGACATCTTCCTCAAGTGTGTCGTGTACGATTTCGAAGGAGAAAAGGCGTACCCGACTGTCATCACTTGGCCCTGCCCGATTAGGCACAGAACGCTTTACTTCTTCGCCTACCTCAACTTCGACATGCCTTCCGGCCAGTACACCATCCCCGAGCTTCTGGCTCTTCGTCAGAAAGGAGAGAGATCGAGAGAGCTTTTTGAGAAATCGCTCGAACCTGAGAATGACCTTGGTCAGTACACTCCTCTGCCTGTCCCAACGATTGAGATTGCATCGCTAACAGCTCTGTAGCCGCTCTCTTCCGCCAGAACGGAATTTCTGACTGGAAGAACATGGTCAAAGACTTGTATCCGCCGAACATACTGGCAACCCTGACAGGCAAGGAATCAAGCGTGGACAAAACACCCAAGCAACATCGAGATGATTCATCCAGCAGCTCCGAGGAGGTCCTCTTCAAGGGCACCGCCCGTCGCCGTCAAGCTACATCGCGAGAGACGGTCGTAAGCCGCCAGGCTGAGCCCAAGGGTGAGATGCCTAAGGGCGAGATGGGTTGGAAATATCCTGGCCGAAACAATTCGGATCCGTCAGCCACAGAGCCGCTGTCGGCGCCCACAGGCCTTCCCGCACAGAAGAGCGAGGGGTTCCAGAGATTCTATAAGGCAGTCGTGTCCCCCACTCATGTCAGAGTCACTGCTGGCGGTCGGATTGTACCCAACACCAGAGGTCCTCCCTCCTCGCCCACCATGAAGCGAAGCCAGGAAGGGTCAGTCACCGGCTCGGCCCTTGGTCACGAGAGGGCAACTGGAAATGTCACCCCGGCCGGAATGCCCATGGGAGCTGGCATGGGTCAGCACATGCCGCCTGTCATGCCGCCGTTCTTCCCTGGTTACGGACACCCTAGCTACCAAGCTTATGGGCCTCAAATGCCTTTCTTCCCGATGCCTTACGGACATCCCATGGCCGGTGGCTATCCGCCGTTTCCATACCCAATGCCTATGATGCGACAGCCCTCCGTCGACAGTGCTCTGAAGGATACTCTCAACCTGAAGACAGGCGATGGTCAAGTCGACAATGGTGATGATCAGAACAAGGGCAACAAGATCGAGACTGCTCCCCCAACGCAGTTCGACCAGAGGAGGCCTTACTTCTACAATGGCCAGTGGATGTACCCAGTACATGGTCCTTACTCACAACCGGCTGGCCCAATGGGTGGCCCTTACATGCCGATGCCCATGCACATGCCGATGCATATGCCTATGGCCCGTGGTTCTGTTCCCGCAATGAGTCCTCATATGCCGGCATCGGTGCAGCCCTCACAACTCGGCAGCCCTATCAAATTCAATGGACCAGCGGCAGCTCTACCACCTGCACGGGCTCTTCCTGGTCCCGGGATCGTGGCGCCGGCCGCACCAGCAGTCAGCGGACTTCAGGCTTCTCCCGCGCCGCCCATCTCCTCTATCCGACCGAGCGAGATCACCAGGAAGCAGATTGGCATCTTCCGCAAATCACTGAAGTACCATGAGGATCAGCTGCAGTACAACCGCCACCAGATCGATGAGAAAGACACTGAGCAGAAGATTCAGAAGTACCGGGATGACATCGCGCGCTTCGAATGCATGATGCAAGTCCAGATCGAAGATGAGAAGAAGCGCGGCTATCCTCCGCTCTCTGAGAAGGACAAGAGCTCCGATGGCTCGTCCGGATCGGACATGAAGTCAAGCACCGTCTCTGAAGGTCTGACCGTTGATGGAGTTGCGGCCGAGCAGCCAGCTGTTGCCCCTGGACCGCCTGTTGGCTTGAGCAGCTCTGCGGAACCCAGCGACCAGGTCATCTACACTTCTCGATCTCCTGACCCACAGCAGACGGATGAGGCAGCAAAGAAGTCTGGTCTTCCAAGTGGCGCAGCCCTCGCGCCACCCTTCGAGCCTCGCAAGGACGCCCCCTTGGTTCCGACCGTGATTGATCGCACGACCCCGATGTGGACTGTGCCCGGCTACCCGAAGCAAGATGTCAACGGGTCTTACGGAAGCTTCATGGCCGGCACTCAACCATGGGAGGCACCCGTCTCGAGGCCGGAGCCTCCTATGTTTTCACATCCGGCAGGACAGTCATTTGACGCGAACGTCACGTCAGTCACGTCGAAAGGATACCTGGGTGTTCCCTACCTGATTGGTAGCCTGCCACGGGGGATGAATCCTCGCACAGCCAAGGATATCGACTACCAGTATTCGCGGGAGTTGACAGAAGACGAGCTTCGCGCTCGGCACCTGTACTGGGGTAAGGTTCCTCGTTCTGCTGTTCGTGGTCTGCCCAAGTACGACGGCCGGCACTTTTATCCGCCGTCCCCGGTCAAGGACACGGCGACAGATAGGTCTGCCCTGGAGAGCGGTGGAGATCTCCTCTCATTCACTCCCAAGCCGATCGGCGACAAGCCTGATGCTCAGCCACCTCGACCGTCCACCCCTGTCGGCTCTGCTTTGATTCCTTGCGACTCTTTCGAGCAGGGACAGCAGACTGGGCAGGGTGATATCTACCTGGTCACAGAGTCGGCCAAGGCATGTGACAAGCTCGGTTCAGCCAAGGGCAAGTCCGAGGCGGGGGTGGACTCAGCCTCGGTCATCTCCTATGACAGGCGCGCCGAGAAACCAGGGTATGTCCTCTTTGACCTCCAATGCGATCCGGCGCTAATGACGGCTATAGAGGCGCTCGACTCTGGGAGGTTGTGCTGAAGAAGGGCAGCAGCGCGGCACTTTCGTCGACGACTGCGGAGGGGAAGCTCCAGCCGCAGTACGCTGGTTCTGCTGCTGCATCGCTCAGCCCGACTGTCAACCGGACCTCGGAGGGACGGGCCTCTGTGTCCCCCGGCAAGGAGAGTGTGGATGCCTCTGAGGGTGGAGCCTCGCTGACGCCTGTGCCGGAGAGGCGAGGAAAGAACCGCGCTCTGAATGGCGAGGCGTCTCACGAGCAGCTGGTTTCGGACGGCAGCGTCGGCGTTCCTACGACTTCTGGTGCCTAACGCGTGCGATGACGGCACGCATTCGACTGTACGATTATGATTAACAGCAATGTATGGATTATGGGTTTACTCTGGCTTTGACGATATCAATGAAGGACAGGAGGCGGTTGATGAGCATGACTTTACGGTACGCAACATTAGGGCATCACTGAAAGCAAGCTTTCTTAGTCGGATGTCACGGCGGACTGTCGGGCAGATCGGACAGACGGGGTTCAGTTGCGTGGAATCGGATGCTTGCCGGTGAGCAGAGTTATGGGCAGCATTATGAACGGCAGGTCTATCATCAGAGCACACAATTCACGCCAGTATTTTAAATTCTTGCTTGCTTCGAGTGACCGTGACTGTCTTTAATTGTGATGTCAAGGCTTCGAGTGCAAGCAGCCGTGATCGTACTATCAACATCGTCTTCCATAACCGTTTTCACACTGGATTCGACTCATCGGCATGACGCTGCTTCACCCACAATGGCGCCTGATATCTCAGCGTCGGCAATCGATGTCTGGTAGAGACTGCTTTGCTATCTCATCATCTAACCTTCAAGTACTCTACCTCCTACTTGTGTAGTCGTTTAATAGTCTCGTCGCCTCATCGTCTAACTGGAATCATTTGCAAGGTACCACCACAGGTGTAGGACAGGACAGACTATCTGCCAAGAGCCAGGCCCACGAGTCAGTCGAGACAAACTTCAACATTGTGAAATAAATGTACAACACGCCGGCTCCCACCAACAGGCAAATTCCCCCGGCTGAGGTGTTGCGGGCACACACCACATCATGAAGCTAGCTGTACACATCAACGAATCTTCCCAAGGTCAAGCTTCCTATTCCCGAAGCTCAATCGTCGTGCTTCGTTTCAGTCAATCATCACGCCCACCATTTGGCGCAACAATGATGTGAATGAATGTACCGGCAACGTTCCTACACAGGCACATCGCGACTGGCCACACGTTCTCCATCTCTCTCAAGCCCAAATGATCCAATTCTTCCTCACATCCCAGGTCAAGCCCGAGATAGCAATGAAAAAAGGTTCGCGTCGCCTGGAGGCAGTGTAATACCAGGGACACAGTGGAGTCCGTCCATGGGCAAGCCCAGAGGGACGGTCTCCGGGAGACAAAAATAGGGATAATCAAATTTTGGTCAATAGACCATAAAAGAGATTAAACTTTTAAGAACAGATACTACACTTGATCTAAGCCAAAAGGCAAAGAGAGCTAAAGAAAAAAAAGAGGAAAGGGAAACTCCGTTTCTGGGAGGGGAAGTGGGAATATATACTAGGCGATGGTGGTCTGTGCGTGCTGGGGTCGACTGCAAATTTTGAGGTGACCGCTTTTGTTTTGGGGGTTGGCGGCAGAAAGTGGACTCTCCGCTGACTGTTTTGCCTGTCAGGGGTAGGACGACGTGTTAGCAAAGTACAGGCGTTGAGATATTATTTGGTAGTGATTACACGGTAAAGAGCTAATAGCACCTAACAAGTCTCATCTTATGGTCCATACCTAGCTATTTCATCGTTGTGTCGTCTCATCGTCTGGCATTCCAGTTCTCTATGTTTCGTCGTCTAATCGTCTCATCGTCTCGTCGCCTGATCGTATATTTTGTCATCTTGATATCAGAGATAGGTACGAAGTAAAGTGTTGGCAAAGGTGTTGAAACTCTGGTTGTCAAGCTATCCCGGCAATGTGCAGGTGCAGTCCCGTGACCTCGGACTGAGCCGCTTGGGCCTTGGGGGCGGTTTGGGATGATGCTATTTTGGGAACAGCTCCCGAACCCCAGAGTTACGCCAAGGGTTGGGATGGCTGGGCTCCTCATTGAACATCACACCGGTTACCCGGATGAAAACAAGACGCCCATCGCCGAGGACCTCGTCTCATGGTTCAAAAACCTGTTAGTGTGGTTAGATTCGTCTGTCTAGTCTCGCAAGCGTCGCAGTCTACCTCATCTCATGTTCAGGCCGCCTCATCTGCTTGTGTTATCACAGTGAGACAAAGGGACACCGCGGCGGGAACATGAGGCAGATCTGGCAGTACTCAGCGACCACGACTGGTGCTTTTTCTGGCCGTTCGTCTGCATCTCATGAGCCGGGTCCAAGATGAATAGCACGATGCAGCACACTCAAGGCGTGTTCGCTCCCTCTCCGACATCAGCGCGCAATGTAGCGCCGCGGTCGCCCTCGGTCAGGCCTGTGTTGCCGGATAGGAGCGTGGACGGCGAGACGATCGAGGACACCTACGTGCAGTTCATTCTGTACTGCAATCCTGCCGTGCCCCCGGACACAGACACGGCTGCTCTCAGGGAGGCTTTTCAGACACCCCCAAAAAGCGGAGGGAAGACGTTCAACACGTTCCTCTTGTTTGAGCTGATCAAGCAGCTGGAGGCAAAGGAACTCAAAACCTGGGCCGAGCTGGCCCTTAAGCTGGGCGTTGAGCCGCCGGATCAGGACAAGGGCCAGAGCTCACAGAAGATACAACAGTATGCTGTCCGCTTAAAGGTACGTAGCTCATATCGCAAGTTGTGAGAATACTCCGCTGACTCTTACAGCGCTGGATGCACTCGATGCACGTAGATGCCTTCTTCGAGTATCTGCTCGACCGGCCCAACGCCTACTGGACAGACATACCCGCTGACCAGAACCCGGTCAGTGAGGCTGGCCGCGATGGCGTGGCCGCGGAAGACGACATGGCTCTCAGGTCTCTTCTACCTCACATACGACCCAGGAGGGGGAGACGGAAACCGGAGGATGATGATTTGAGTAAATCGCCATCTCAACGACCGAGCATGGAACCGCCTCCAATGGGAGACGAACTCGCCTCGGCTCATCCCAATGCCATGAGTGCCTGGTCAGCTCATCCAGATGCGAGGGGTAGCGTCTTCTTATTCCCTGTATCAGATCCGCTACGGCTCAACACCGGCATGGGGCAGGCTTCCGGTCCGCCCTGGACCAACCCCGGTGATACACTACAGACGCCGATGACAGCATACCCGCACTCTGCCATTACCCCGTCGACCAGACAGGCGTTCTGGGCGGACGAGCCAAAGTCCGCGATCACCCCGTCTAAAGCGAGGATGAACAAGCGACACGGCGCCAAGGTCGTCTCCTCGGCCTGGAGGAGCGGCCTCGGCGGAACAGGCAAGACGCGTGGTCGGCCGCGTCTCAACCGGGACGGCAATCAAGACGGACCCTTCTCGGCTTTTCCTACTTCTGAAGTACCAACCTTCAAGATCCCTCTGCCCGTGCCCCAAGCGCAGAATCAAAATAACGGAGCGAGATCTCACCAGCCCGCCCCTGCCTTTGGTCCTCCTGCGCTGACACTCGTGACATCACCAACAACTATACAACCACCATCCGCACCCGCGACACCAATCATCAACTCACCTACTCCCACCGGCCCGCAGCTAAGCCAAAACCCCCGCCCGGCCAAACGCTCCAGGCTATCCCTCCAAGTCCCCGAACGCGTCGGCGGCGAGGTCCGCCTCGCTACTCCCCCGCCCCTAGTGATGGTCAACGGCCAAGCGCCCATAACAGTCGACTACCACAGCCTCCAAGGTTCATCCTCCTCTACCTCCTCGTCTACAAGACCCAACACGAACAGGCCAACAACGAAACCCGTCAGCCCACTCCAAACAGCACAGCCCTACACCACACTCACCCAAACAAACGGCCCCCCACCACCATCTCAGCCCACACAGACAGGCATCCAGTTCGAAGACCCAACAGACCGCACAAACATGGACGCGCTAGAGGGCTTCTTCGCCCACGAGGTCCTGACAGCAGACTGGTTCGACGCCTCGGGCAACCCTCTACCGCCCTGCGGCCCGGACGAGGCGTGGGCCATCATCAGCACCATCGTCGAGAACCTGCTCAAGGCGGCCAACACCAAGGACGCGTTCCTCATCAACCTCGCCGCCCTCGCCGGCGGGAAGCTGCTGATGAGCACGACCAACCTGCGCATCGCGCGGCTCAACGAGGAGGAGGGAGGGGCCGCCGAGGTCAACAGGTACAGGTGCACGTGGGAGCTGCGGCTGGGGGATATTAGGGGCGTGTACAGCATGGAGGAGAGCGTGGCGTGTGCCAGGTGGAGGAGGAAGACGACGACAGGGGGTGGTGATGTGCGGGGAGAGGGGGGCGGGGAAGAGGGGAGGGAGAGCACGGTGGGCAGGGAGGAGGATGCGGAGGGCGGCGGCGCCGAGCACTGGCAGAAGAAGTACATGGATATGTGCGAGGCGGTGAGGAAGAGGGATCTGGAGCTGGCGGAGGTGAGGCTGAAGGTTGTGCAGGCTTTGAAGGAGCCTAGGAGTGGGGGCTAGGGTTTCTACTCTTGGGTATGCTGGGCGAGGAGTTTTGGGTATCCTGTCACTAAAAATATCGATTGGTGTTTTGGGATATATGAAAGGGGTTTGTTTTTCTGCTTCTGTATACTATATCTGTTTGACACTCGATGGAACTCAGTGCTACACTACGTAGCTCACAGCAATACCACTGATCCTATCTCAAGATAACCACTGCTTGCGGTTCAAGTGCGCTCTGGCGTTTACTGTGGTAGGTAAGGTACATACCTCTATGCAAGGTAAGCTGTCAGACAGTTGTGCATGGGTACTTCTAGCGAACATTTCCGCTTCCAGCTTACCCCAGACCGCCATGGTACGATACATCTGACACAAAGCTAGGAAAGCTCCTCCATCTGCATACCAGGATCGGGTTTAATTACCACAACGGTGGTGGTGGCTGGGGGGAGGGTGATACTCGGCGTCGCCGTCCCCGGACAACAGAGCGTCACATGGCGTTGAAAGCTCCGCATCCTTCAGACTTTGGGGAATCGTCTTCTCCTCAATTTCAATTCTCGCTGTGACTTGAATGAGGGGTTTCTGGGGGTTCCCATGGGGGAGGTGGAGTGTTGAATGGAGCAGTCCCGCAGAGTTTGGACAGGCCTCGAAAAACTTGTCTCTCGGACCGATTATGTTTTCGGCATTCTTCACGGGTTAGTCACGGCACGAAATATATTGTACCAGATATACCATCGGTTCGGCGGAGGAGACGACGAGACCCTGAGAAGAGCGAGCAAGTTAGCGGTCAGAAAGTAGGCTGTAGATGGACGCTCAACACCTTAGATACAACTCCATCGCCGTCTTCCCACGCAGAGGTTGAACCAAGCTCTCTTGGCCGGCTTGACACTCTTGGCTAGCTCGCGCTGAACGACAAGCTTCTTCCACTGGAGTCTCTGCCGGTCATTAGTTCCCGTGCGGTCTTGAGTTTCGAAGTCCAGGTCACAAGACAAAATTCCCCGTACGGAGACGCGACAATGTTCGCTGATTTTCGCGGTCAAGATCTTTTAGCGTGAGCAGGGATAAGTGCCGAGATGCAGCGGGAGTGGCTGGCTTAGCTGCTTCGGTCCAGACATTGACGTCATGTCTGACACGATTAATTGAAGCGAAAGAACTGCGCGAGGGTATTTTCATCAATAGTATTATCAAAATCTGGACTGGCTGCTATTTTTGTGAAGAAGATGTCAAGAATCCAGAGAGCAGAGGTTCTCAAGGTAACGCTACTGTAGATCTCAGCGTTAGAGTTTCTCAGACAAGATAAGGTACGCTGTCAGCCTGTCAGTGTTTTGCAGAGAGTGGCTCGATGGATGCCCCCTTGGCATGGCGAATGCGGGGTGCGGGGGAAGATCCACGTCCAAATTAGTGGTAAGATTGGCGGAGATTCTTTCGCTAACCGGGCATTTTCAGGTTGCTAGTCAGCGTTCGCGCCGTTACCGAACTTTATTGCAGCTTCACCTTCTTGTCTGCCGCAAGCTGCAGGTGCCAAGAGGATCCTGCGTTTCCAATGCAAGCAGATAAGGTAGGTTAGTCGCATTTTACTCTCCTGTCGAGTTACATGGCGCATTGCATGTGGAGAGGCCTGAGAGGTAGCCGGCATCCTTCGACGCAACTCGGCCACCTACACCGATCTGAGCATCGGTCACCGTATGCAGTTAACGGCCAAGATGGGGCCCAGTATGTGACGCTAGTCTTGATGTTCCAGATGTTCGAATCTTTCTTGTACTATGTAAGGTAGTCTGAAGCTAGACTGCGGACTGTCATTGGATGGTACGGCCGTTGAGAAGCAAGTCGAGTGGCCAAGTTAGTCATGACTTACCATAGTAAGGTACCTGTCCACGGCTGGAATCCCTCTCGAACACGCGCTACCTGAAGCGTAGTATCGTTCTGTGCCTCGATGCTCGGCTGGCTGGGTTACATTGCGGGTGAAAGATCAACCCTCGAGAAGGTATCCGCCTGTCCGACTGCCCTGACTGCCTGACTGCGTACCTTAAGACCCTGTTTGTGTCTGGACGGTACCCACCCCCCATGTGTTGTCTGATGTCGATCCCTGATTCCATCGCAGTGAGTATTAGCATGGGGCAAAAAAGGGCAAGATCACCGATGCGACCAGGGCGACCCAGTATGGGGGACTGGGGGAGGGAGTAGTTTGGTTCTCTCCAACATAAAGTATCGCGCATCCCCTCTCTGTGTGACTCGAGTGATACACTGACCCCGACACACTCTTCTTCATTACCTTGTCTCCCTCACCCCTTACCCGAGGCACTCTGTTGTCTTTGAGTCCGCGATAAACTGTCCATACCTATAGTCAGTTCGTGCTTCTGCTTGGACTTCGAGTGTGGCCCTCGACACAGCAACCATGGCTGAGCCACAGTCCAAGTCCATTGGAGTGGAATCTATACAACCGTAAGTGACGACAAATGGCCGCCGTTATACCTGCGCATATGCTGACAGCTATGTAGAGACCACAGCAGCTATGCAGCCGACTCCAGCGCTGAGAAGGGTCGTCGCCTGTCAACTGCCATCCCAGACCTAAACTCCAACATCGACGCCAAGATCAAGAACCCGCTCCAAGGTATTCCCAAGCATGAGCTCTTCGCCCAGGTCGACGAGTTCGCCCACGAGAAGGGACTAGTGGAGCACATCCCTATCCTCCGCAAGGGCGCCCTAGTTGCCCAGAACCCGGACAACTACGAGAGGATCCATGGCGACGAGAAGCTGAGCGAAGAGGAGTGCGAGGCTCTGAAGAACGAGGTCCTCTACAAGTGGCGCGTTCCGCGGACCCTCTACCTCACCATCATCACCTGCTCCATAGGCGCGGCGGTGCAAGGCTGGGATCAGACGGGAAGCAACGGCGCTAATCTGTCCTTCCCTGACGTCTTTGGCATTGGTGGAAAGTCGGACCATGATACTTTCTTGGTCGGACTCATCAACGCGGCTCCATATATCGGCAGCTCGTAAGTCTTGCGGATGGACCAATATCTTACCTGCGCTCAACTAACCATGTCTCAGTTTCATCGGCTGCTGGCTTTCAGACCCCATAAACTTCCATTTCGGCAGACGAGGCACCATCTTCTTCGCTGGTCACTTTTGCTTCTGGCCCGTCATCGGCAGCGCATTCGCCCAGACATGGGGACAACTACTCGCTTGTCGCCTGCTGATGGGAATCGGCATGGGTGCCAAGGGCAGTACTGTTCCCATCTACGCCGCCGAGAACTCGCCAGCAGCGATTCGAGGAGCATTGGTCATGAGTTGGCGTAGGTCACACACACAACCCTAACCCTAATTTTACCCCTGAGCACTTACACTGACGGCACCACCAGAACTATGGACGGCTTTCGGTATCCTACTCGGCACCTGCGCCAACCTCGCAGTCGGAAAGACGGGTGCTATTGCCTGGCGTCTCCAATTGGGGTCCGCTTTCATACCCGCCGTGCCATTGCTCCTCCTCATCTACCTGTGCCCGGAGTCGCCTCGCTGGTACATGAAGAAGAACCGCTACGTCGAAGCCTACACATCCCTTCTCAAGCTGCGCAACAACCCGCTACAGGCGGCTCGTGACTTGTACTACATCCACTGCCAGCTGGAGCTCGAAAAATCCATCGCGGGCGAGTCAAACTATGTCACCCGCTTCACCCAACTCTTCACCGTTCCGCGCATCCGGAGAGCGACCCTGGCCAGCTTCACAGTCATGTTGGGACAACAAATGTGCGGAATCAACATAATAGCGTTCTACAGCAGTACCATCTTCGTGGAGGCCGGTACGTCGCAGTATACCGCCCTGCTAGCCTCCCTGGGCTTCGGGCTGGTGAATTTCATCTTTGCCCTACCAGCCCTCTGGACTATCGACACCTACGGCCGCCGCTCTCTGCTGCTCTTCACGTTCCCGCAGATGGCCTGGTCCCTGCTCGCCGCCGGCCTCTGCACGCTCATCCCGACGACCAACGGCGGCGGCGCCCACCTCGGCCTTGTGGCGCTCTTCATCTACATCTTCTGCGCCTGGTACTCCCCCGGCGAGGGCCCCGTGCCCTTCACCTACAGCGCCGAGGTGTTCCCCCTGTCTCACCGCGAGGTCGGCATGGGCTGGGCCGTGGCGACTTGCCTGTTCTGGGCGTCGGTGCTGTCCATCACGTTCCCGCGCATCCTGGCGTCTCTGGGCGTCATCGGCGCCTTCTGCCTGTACGCCGGCTTCAACGTGCTCGCCTTCGTCATGATCTTCTTCACCGTGCCCGAGACCAAGCAGCGCACGCTCGAGGAGCTCGACTACATCTTTGCCGTGCCGACGCGGGTGTTTATGAGGTACCAGCTCACCAAGACGCTGCCGTACTGGGTCAAGCGGTTCGTGTTCTTCGACAGGACGGCCACGCTGGAGCCGCTGTACCGCTTTGAGGCCGAGGCGCCGTACTCGAGCGACGATGAGGGTGCTGGCAAGGCGCTTGGGGAGAAGCCTGTTGTTGAGAGGAGCGAGGATGTTCAGCGTTCTTCTGAGATATGAATAGTGGAAGGATGATTAGGAATGAGCGAGAGGGATTCGATCTTGTGTCGATATCGACGGATCAAAGTCATCTCTTCTTCATAACGTGTTAGGGATGCTTTGGAATAGTTGACTATATGATCTCGATATACCCCGGAGTTAGAACATTTACTACCTATCTTACGTATCTGCTTACCTAGTTAGCTGCAATACCATTATCTCTCATGAAGGTTTATAAAATGCGTTGAGATGTGATCATATTAGTCTTGGGGCTCAGCCTAGTTTCACGGCTTATAATAATACTATGTGAAGCCTGTGCAATTTAAACGACTTACTTAACTTCCTCGATCAACTAAAGTAAAATTCCTTCATAGCAATATCCGTCGCTTGTAGTTCGTAAGACACGCTGATATTGTCAATCCGTCAGTCCAGTCGCGAAACTTAGTTGCGCTTTGCAGGGCTTATAAAGATGGTCTCGACTCCCCTGAGCAAAGCATCGGATCCTCATCCGTATTATGAGATCATAACATCCTCAAAGCATCTATCATCTCAATGGGCCGTATGCAGGCTTTTCAGCATGCTGTGTTCACTCCGGGGGCAGTGATCGCAAGTGTATGCCACTTGACGCCAGGGGCGCTGGCAATTCTGGCCTAGCCGTGTGAGTTAGACATCTTACTTGGACTTCTGGTTCTCAAGCAACCAGGATACACATGCGTTGCCGATTCCAATAGCACTAGGCCGCAGACCTGGATGTCCCCTTCATCTTCTCCCCTATCCTGACAGTGCTCTTCTTCGTCTTCCCGTGGAGTCGCATCATCCACAGTCTCGCGGCCGTCACGAGTCATCAAGGCCCGCCACCGATCTTAGATTCTTGGACAAGCCAGAGTTTACGAACCTAAGAGTATACATGTGATCTCAGTACTTGGACAAGCAAGTATTCAATTCCCAGACCGCAACACAACGATGGGCCGGTAGCCGGCACATCATTCTGATCCCGCCGATCTCTGCAGCGAGGAAGTCTGAAAAGCTTGAATCCGCCGTCAGGATACTCGGGTTCAGCGCCGTTCTTGATCTTCCTCCATTGGAACCTCTCCCGTTCCAGAGTCTTCTCGTCGTTGACGGCATTGGCGGCAAAACAAAACGAAATGCCACACCCTCGGCTTCGCCAGTCGTTGAGCCGACCATGAGCTCTCGGTAATACAGTCTGTACCCGGTCTGTCTTTATCATCCACGGGGATCCGCGGTATCAAAGACGATGGTATCGTTGTTGAAAGCATAGACCCGCTGCGACCACTATCCTTGTCGCCCGTTCCCCCGAGGACAGGGCCTTAACGGATGTGCCGTTATGCAGATACACACCGGGCCTCGGACCAAACGCTCTGCGTTCGGAGAAGCCAAGATGGACGCTGACGCGAAATAGAGGCGTGCTTTTGGACTCGCCACAGAGAAGGAACGTCCTCAAGCGTATACCTATCTGATAGGCCTTGATGACTCGTGACGGCCGCGAGACTGTGGATGATGCGACTCCACGGGAAGACGAAGAAGAGCACTATCAGGATAGGGGAGAAGATGAAGGGGACATCCAGGTCTGCGGCCTAGTGCTAGTCCTGGCATACCATTTGCTGTGGTCGCTGTATTCGGTCAATAACCCAGTCGATGTTATTAGTTGATTTGACGTCCCTAGTCTAGTGGCCTTGAAGGGATAGTCTGTCTCTGTGCCTACATGGATATACTGATCACTAGTTGACGAGAGCAGCAATGTAGAGGTTAAGTGGCAAGCGGTGCTCCACGACTCCATGTATGTGCTCGCGGAAGCCTATACTTGTCTACTATGCCTGCTGCTATGAAGGTCAGGAACATGGCTTTCATGCTCGTGATCAGCCTATCCTAACTAAATTGCCGACCACCCAAGGACTTTGAGTCCTCGGCCGCGTCCTCGTCCTATTTTCTTCCTCATCGTCTTCCCCATTGTTGTCATCGTCGTCCTCGTCCTTCTCCTTCTCTATGGCCTCAGCCATCCCGGCTTCATTGGCCCACCAGGCTATGCCGTCGTCGTCGTCTTCATCTTCTTTGTCGTCGTTGGCCTTGGCCATGATGATATCGTCCATCTCCTCCTCTGCTCCTCCTCCTCGGCCTCAGCCATCCCGGCTTCATCGGCCCACCAGGCTAAGCCGCCTTCGTCGTCTTCTTCTTCTTCGTCGTCTTCTTCTTCTTCGTCGTCCTCGGCCTCCCCCATGATGGTGTCGTCCGTCCGCTCCCCTCCCCCCTCCCCACCCTAGGTTTTGGTGCCCTCGGCGGGCCAATTGGCGGCTATTTTACTAACGTTAGCCCTATATACCTAAGCCAATATACAGGGGTACAAACATACCGAAGGCGGCGGGATGGATGACAAGCATCCCAGGCTTTTAGCTCTGCAAATAGCATTTGTCAGTGTCTTGGAACCTGCGATTGAGCTGCCCCGGCTAGCACATACCCTGCAGCAAAAGCTGCGATTCGTCGTCCTCGTACGAGGGCGCGGCAGGACACATCGACCATGGCCGCCTGTGTCGAGATGTATGTTGCGTAAGTGTCCTTATCTTGGGAGTAGACCGAGGCGTCTTTCTTGCAAGTCATCAACTACTAATATGAACGACGGTGAACGCCGTCATGGGAAAGATGTAGGTACATCCCGGTGAAAACCCAGAAAGCGAGAAGTGGTATGGATGGCCCACCGAGTCAACAGGAACGTGCGGGATACACGCAGTAGGACGCGAGGGTCCCATCGGTGGTGGTGATGGTGGTATGATGGCCTCGGAACGCCATGGCTGCTGTGTACCACTTCGTATAAGGGTAGGGTTCACCTGAAGCTGTTGAATCGCCCCGTGAATCCCTCCGAGTCCCTGTTGGAGCGCGTTCGGGATCGGCGCAGTTTCTTGCGAACTTAGTAGTGTTGATAGCCATTGCTAGGTTTGCGAAATCCGGTTGCGGGCCCGGATCCTGCTGCTGAGCTATTTTGGATGGCCGGAG
This sequence comes from Coniochaeta ligniaria NRRL 30616, assembly GCA_001879275.1. Classification (NCBI taxonomy): domain Eukaryota; kingdom Fungi; phylum Ascomycota; class Sordariomycetes; order Coniochaetales; family Coniochaetaceae; genus Coniochaeta; species Coniochaeta ligniaria. Next base: position 2,334,951 of record KV875099.1, on the reverse strand, counting down.
GCCAAACGCAGTAGGACGTGGTCGTCCCATCGTCGCAGTGACCGGGGTATACTGGCTACCTTGGTAGGGAAAGAGAAAAGCCATATTTTCTTTCATCGTTGATGTCCAGGAAGGGATTCTTGCTCCTGCTCCGAGCGCCCATCCCTGGTGAGCAGAGCAGTATCTACTCGACTAACAAGTACGAAACCATCGTACCTTCCCTCGACATACACATGATGGAAAGGGGAAGCGAGCAAAGGCCCGCTGCAGGGCCGCTGTTGGTCAATGAATCGAGATCTCCGGTCTGCCCCCTCCATAGTCTCTAAATGGACAGCCCAACGATTAGACGATCAAACGACCAAACGACCAAACGACCAAACAAGCAGGTCTAGGAGGCCAGATGATATGACGATATGAAGATGAGAAGACCAGTCAGGTGCGAATCTCGAGACAAGACAAGGTAGGGAGGCATTCTTTCAATATAACGTACGAGGTATGGAGGCTTAGTAATACTCTGTCGGCTGGTGTGTACTACGCTAGCATGCGTGTCCTATAGAAGGTGTACAATAGACACTCGTTTGGCTTGAATAGCCGTACTGTGTATAGACCTCCTTGTGGCTGGCCATCGCGATAACCCTGACCCTAACCCTTGCTTGGGTTTGAACGTCACTACTGGCGCACACCCCACTTTTGGCCTAAGGGGCTTGGCACCTGCGTACGTCGTGCAGGGATAGAGAGGATCGCAATGCCTAGAATTTCTAGGGGTGTAGAACTAAGGTAACTTAGGAGTCCTGACTTCCCCCTCTAACTAAGAGCTACCTATTGCCCATCTTGATACTTCGAGGCCTGATTTCCTTCCCAGTGGTTTTTGTTTGCTTTCTCTTCGTCCACGTTCTCTTCTTAACTTTCAATTACCTCCAGTCCGACCTGGTTCGAACCTCGTATCCGTCGTCGACCCAACCGCGCATAACATCGATGAATCAAGATCGTAACAGCTCACGGCCAAGTTCGACGGGCTAGACATACACTACAGTTCGAGATCGAGCACAATCATGCCCAAACAGTATGTCGTCTTCGGACGGCCTGTGCCCCACGGCGTGGCACGACGAGCACCTCTACTCCTGGCAGGCCTGGCCGTCTTCGCTGTCGTCAGCCTCATCTTCACCGTGCCCACACACAGCGTCTCCAGATTCCACATACCAAAGTCGCTAAAGAGCAAATGGAGCAAGCTGGACCCCTTCCACCCGCCAGCCCACGACCCGCCGCCGAAGCAAGCCAACGACACGTACAACGGCATGTCGTGGTATTCCGACTGGAAGTGGCTGAGCAACCCCTTCTCGTCCACCATCACCCTCGACGAGAACCGCTCTCTGCTCCCGGTGCTGCAGAGACGCCCGCCCATCTACTGCTACTACGACCACACGGTCGAGAAGGACGAGGAGACCAAGGATGCCGAGAGCGACCTCCTCCTGACCTGGCGCCGCGCCTGGTGGGCTCAGGGCTTCAAGCCCGTCATACTCGGACCAGAAGAGGCGACGCACAACCCCATGTACGACGAACTACAGACGAAGACCGACTTCGACCCCGGTCTCAAGACAGCTATAATGCAGTGGTTGGCCTGGGAGAACATGGGCGGTGGTCTGCTCTCCCACTACCTTACGTTCCCCATGGGGACGCACGATGCTGCTCTGCTTAGCTGGCTACGGCAGGGCGACCGCGGCGAGTACCCCAAGCTCACGCAATGGGAGGGTATGGACGGCGGCCTCTTTGCCGGACCAAAGACGGATGTCGCTGCAGCAATCAAGCTCGCCATGGCCACCACCGATGGCAACAAGACCAAGGACTTCCTCTCCGCCATCCCGGCCGAGAAAGCCAAAGAGCTCTTCACGCTAGACACCCAGAAGTCCGTCGCCTTCTACGACGCCAAGACAGTCCAAACCAAATACCCCAAAGTCGCCGACGCGATCGGCAAATCCGGCGCCGCAGGCCTCCGGCAGCTCAACCAGCTGATCAACGGCCACCTACACGCAGTCTGGATGAGCCAGTTCCCCGACGGCATCGCCGTGCTCAAGCCCCTGGCCCAGCACAGCACCCACCTGATCGCCCCGGCCTACGAGCTCGCCCAGCGCCTCGCCCACTGCCCCGAGACGCCCCTACCGGCCTCCTGCCCGCCCAACAACGCCAAGTGCTCCCCCTGCGTCTCGGCGCACCCGATGAAGATCGCCACCCCGATCCGCTACCGCAACCACACCACCGTCTTCACCCTCGGCACCGTGCCGCACCCCTACACCACAGCCCTCCTCTCGCAGATCCCGCACTCCGACCGGGTCTCCGTCCCCTGGCTCGTGCGCTCCTCCCCGCGCGACCCCTGGCTCACCGCCGCCACAAAGGAGATCTACACCACCGGCGTGTCGGCCTCCACCCGCGTCATCCGCCTGAAGCAAGCCATCGCCTCCGAGTCCGGCGCCGCGCGCTCCCTGTGGTTCTCGGCGGAGCGCGAGCCGCTGGTCCCCGACGACGTGGACTGGCGCTTCGGCTTCGCCGTGCCGCGCAACGGGTCGTGGGCCGAGGAAGGGCGCAGCCAGACGCCCGTGCCCGGGCCTGAGCGAAGACCGCCGCCGCCGCCGGCCGATCCGAAGGATGGGCCCGTACCGAAGAAGGAGGAGCTGGATATGGAGCCCGGCGTGCTCGACAAGGCGCGGGAGGCGGTGCGGAGCAGGGAGAAGGCGGATGTTAGGGTGCGTGCTGCGGTGGAGGCGTGGAATCTGGCGGATACGGAGATTTGGAGGTTTACCCGGGCTTTCTTGGCGAGGAGTCGGGTGGAGAGGTTGAAGTGGGAGGAGGAGGAGGCTAGGTTTGCTGGGGGCGCGGGGAGTGAGAAGGGGCGGAGGGGGGGTTGGGGGAGGTGGCTTGATCGGGAGAAGGAGAGGTAGGCCGTGTGCATGGGGCACAGGGGTGGGTGTAAATGGATGTTAGATGGATTGTATCATGGACCGGACTATTCTAGGTACAGGGGGCGTTTCTTGCGTTGCGTGCTGGTTACACAGTAGTGCGCTCTATTTAGGTTTACTAGGGATATGCTGTCTTGTTGTTTTGGTACAGCTGGCGTTAGACACAAAGTTGAAACATACAGCAACTTCATTAAGGGGTTCCAATATGTCTGTTAATGCTTGTCTCACAGGCTGGGAGTGGTTATCCGCACGTGAGTTTGTTCTCCTTTCACATGGAATTTGGCAGGGAGCTTTCCCCGGCTAGCGCACCCCGCAACGGCCGGCTTTGTGCTCTGTGACGTCGGCGCGGTTTGGGCGGCGACTCACCTGCAACCCTAATCGGACCTCGGTTGTAGACAGGGAGACAGACACTGGACATTACTGTCACGCTCTAGTTCCAACCATGCGCCGGCGCCGACATGCCAGTGTATCTACTTCTCAAATAATAGCCCCTTGAATACCCTGATTCTATCGTCTTTTAATCATCACCTAAGGTGCACACTGGATAATACATAAAAGAATGTCGCACTCCAAACCCGTCATCCCGCAAAACGACAACGTCGCCCACGCCCTCGCCGGCGCGGGCGGCGGCATCCTGTCCATGGTCCTGACCTACCCGCTCATCACCCTCTCAACCCGCGCGCAGGTCGAGTCCAAGCGCGCCCAGACGGCCTTCCTGACGAGCGTGCAGCAGATCATCGCGCGCGAGGGCGTGTCGGGCCTGTACGCCGGGCTCGACTCGGCCGTCTTCGGCATCTCGGTCACGAATTTCGTCTACTACTACTGGTACGAGTGGACGCGCGCCTTCTTCGAGCGCCGCAGCCCGGGCAAGAAGCTGGGCGCCCTCGAGTCCATGGTCGCCGGCGCCATCGCGGGCTCCGCGACCGTGATACTCACCAACCCCATCTGGGTCGTCAACACGCGCATGACGACGCGCAAGACCCAGGCCCAGGAGGAGGTGGACGGCACGCTGCCGCTGTCCAACGCCACAGAGGCCAAGGCGAAGAAAGTATCCGCCCCGACGACGGTGGGAACCCTGCTGGCGCTGCTGCGCAAGGAGGGGCCGCAGGCCCTGTTCGCGGGCGTGGTGCCGGCGCTGGTGCTGGTCATCAACCCGATCCTGCAGTACACGCTCTTCGAGCAGATGAAGAACGCGTACGAGCGCCGCCAGCGCAAGAACATCACGCCGCAGGTGGCCTTCGTGCTGGGCGCGCTGGGCAAGCTTTTTGCGACCAGCGTGACGTACCCGTACATCACCGTCAAGAGCCAGATGCATGTCGCGGGCGACGGCGGCAAGGAGGGCGCGGTGGCGGCGCTGAAGAGGGTGGTGAGGGAGGAGGGGTATGCGGGGCTGTACAAGGGCATCGGGCCCAAGGTTACGCAGAGCGTGTTGACGGCTGCGTTTTTGTTTGCGTTTAAGGATGTGCTTTATGAGCAGACTGTTAAGCTCCGGGGGACGGTTGCTAGGAGGGCGCTCAAGGCTTAGGGGGTGGGTGTGCTGTTTGGTGCTGTTGTTGGTTGAGGAACGGTGGGAGGTTGGAGGTGCATAAGGTCTTTCAGATTGATGACTGTTGCTCTCGGAGCCGGGTGGTGTGGTGGGACTTGTATATCAGTCGGTGTGTACGCTAGGTTGGCAACAAGATACTTGTAAGGATTGCGAGAATGGACTTCATCAGCGACCGCGCTATGCTCTACTGTCCTAGTTGACCCGTACACTCAAGCTATGACACATCTTTAAGGATGACTGAGGCACACGTAATATTAAGAAAGAAGCACTCTACTTCTTCGGCACCAAACTCGGCACATTCCAAAACTCATGATACCTCTTGTCCGGCGCCTTGAACTCAACTTTAAAAGGCAGATTCTTCCCGTCAGGCGCGCCCTTGAGCGCCTTCCGCAGAACCATGACAGCCAAGCCCGTAGCGATAGCCGACCGCTGCCCGTTCGCCGTCGCCGCAACCCACCTGTCGTGCGACCCGTGCGTAAAGACGGCGTCCGGCTCCCGCTTCTTGAGGACCTCGAGGATCTTTTTCGCGTTGGCGACGGCCTCGTCCGCGATGTCGAGGAGTTTTGTCGTTGGCACGTCCGCCTGCTGCGTGGCTTGGGTAAATGTTTCGAAGGAGGGCAGCTCCGGCAGGCCGATGGGCGCGAAGGGTTTCATGCGGATGTCGTACCGGAGTTCGTCTGTGCTGCAGGGCCGAGGGGGCGGGACGATGAGGTCTAGACGCAGGAGTGCGGTGTACAGACATGACAAGGCGTCTGCCAGCTCCCGTGTAACTGTCGCGTCGAGCAGGGCCATGTGGAGGTAGCATATCGACATGTCGTATTTGTCTTGGTCTTCGGGGGATACGGTTACAGATCTTCGTTCCAGATCTGCCACGATCTGGATGGTAAAGGTCTTTATGCGCTCGATATGCTGCGCCCGGGTCCTAGCCAGGTGGCTCAGATACCAATACATGCCCGCCAGCTCGTCCGGTGCGTAAATGTCGAGCTCAAAGCCCAGCTGCACGATCCATTCCATTAGTCGCAGCTTGTACAGGTATGCCCAAGATGAGAGAGGCAGTCTCTGTGCCGGCGGAGAGTTAGCCCGAGGCCAGGACACGGGCACTTCCTGGGTATAGGGCTGGAGTTGTTGGTCGATTTCCTCGGCGTCAACCTGCACCGTCTCCCAGTCCTGGATGGAGTGGCAGAGCGTACGCCGGATGCGGCATCTGTTTTGGCAGAAGGCCCGGAAGATGTCGAGGTACGACTGTGCGGCACGCTGACGGAACAGCTCCATCTGCTGCGCCATCGTAAAGCGCGGATCGGATGGCAGCTCAATCTCGTCGTTGGCAGGGTCTAGCAGTCGGCTGCAGGGCATCGTCACGATGGAGAGATCATTGTCGAGGACGTGGCGGATGCTGAGGGTCCCTAGGATGACCATATCCCTGAAGAGATAGCTCTGCAGGAGGGTTCGGATATACACCAGAGGTTGGGGTTTCTTTGCTTGAAACAATAGGACAAAGTTCTGGACAGCGTTAGCATTGCCCTCGCAAACTTGATAATGTGTCTGATGGGACTCACGAGAAGACTTTGCGAGTCTTTAAAGTCGAGGACCTTGACGACCTCTTTCCCATCCAAGAATAGCCGCTTGAAATGGGAATTCGCTTCTTCGAAGCTGAGCTGCACTATAGGACGAGGTGGCATGGTACTCGCTAGCTTCCGCTGTATCTTGGTGCTGAAAGCTTCAGGGACAGGTGTTCCTAGTGAGTGAGACTTGTTGATGGCTTCCCAGAGCATCTCCATGTGGTCCCAGGGTGCTTCTAACGCAGCAGGCTGCTGGCCATTCTCTGCTGCAAGTTCGATTGCTCGCAGGAACTCCTCCCTCAGCTCGAGCCTATACCCTAAAGCTTCGGCGATGTCCTGTGGAATTAAGTCTCTCCTCTTGTAGGTCAAAAGGGAGGCGTTCGACAGAGCATCCCGGATATCTTGAAGGTTGATATGGTCGAGTAACGATCTGTGATATGTGTTTGTTACGAAATCTTCTTCCTATTTTCGTGTCAGCTCATCGCTCAGGGAAGAATCGAGACACGTTGGGTGGGTACCTCGTAGTAATGCTCCGACTTGATACGTTCATTGACAAAGTGACAGGACTTCAGCAAGCCCAAACAGTATGCTCTGAGAATGCTGGCTACCGGATTCTTGTTCATCGCGTCATAATCGACCGCTCCTTCACCGTTTCTTAGAAAGTGAGCCTCGTTAATGGTTTGCGGAAAGGGCATCAACAGGGCCTCGATATAGACGTTTGTGAAGAGAGTCTGCGAGAGAGGATACCCGAGATGCCATGCCATCTGCTTCTTGTTAGGTTCCTCGCAGCGAACGATAGCGGGACCGCGACTGACCTCGTGGCAGAGTAGCTGATCAATGATACCCAGCGCCTGGTCCGCGGTCAAGGGCTTGGTGACATCGTAGTCCTCGTCCAGAGACTCCCCAGGGGCAAGGCAGCCGCTGTCCATCTTGGGGTCCATGATCTGAGAAGACGACATCGGGTCAGAGCTAGTATTCACTATCAAATCGTAGGGACAATACACACCTCGATGGACCCCACGGACTCCATAAGACTGAAGTATCCATCCTTAACAAGGGTACCGGGTTCCAAGGCTGCAAACAGAGTAAGCTTCTCTGCTCATGACAAGCCGCTCATCTCGGGTCGACAGGGAAGGACTACTTTTGGCGGCATTCAGAAACCTCTGCGTGATATCAAACGCGATGATGCCTTGACTTGATATTTGCGGCGGCGGCGGAGGCTCGGAGTCATACAGTTGATATGAGTTGTAGCCGTCTTGACTGACGTTGTGCAGTCCTACAGAAAATCTCAGCAGGCTATTTCTTCAGGTTACAGCGAGACCATATGACGGGAAAATACCTTGGGACTCCATCTTCGAGGGAGTATAGCCGCCTATATTGGCCGGAGTCTCATATCTGTCCGACTTGTCCGTCGTTTAGACGTTGCAGCTGATAAGGATTGTGAATAGTCGAGGTCCGCTGTTGTTTTGCCCTGAACTCGGACACTAAGGGTCGGATGTATGGAACCTCCAACCCCGGACACGACAACCTACACCGGAATTTTGCAGACTTATTGTGAGGTTTAGAAGATGAATGCTAAGCTGAGTTTCACATTGGGATTATGGGCGAATTAAAATTCCATGGTGGCTCAGGTTCGAGTCAATTGGTAGGGGTAGCTTTTGCATTCTTCAGCCGACATTTACCTCTACAACGTATCATGATCAAACAAATGATGTCGCCAACAGAGCTACAGATCTGTAGCATCATTGTACGCAGATTTTGTACAGCGTTTGGATCGTAGGTCTATTGACTGTCCAATATGGTACAACGCCCGCCTCTCAGCAAGCCACGGCCAATTATCCCTCCGTCTCAGTCCCAGCACCTCGACCTAGACGAGCCGCATCCCTTCCTCCATCGTGGCAATCTTACGAGGACGAGGGACCGGCAGCCTCAACCATAGCAGCGGTGTTGGCCTCGACCAAGCTCTTAGGTTCGCCCTGCTTGCCGTTCTGTTGCATGCGGTATTTCCATCAGCGCCTTGTTTCCTTTCGGGATCCTCGATCATCGCTCGGGTTAAACTCACCTCCCACTTGGCGAACCGGAGATCGGTATCTCCTCTGCGCTCGGCAATGAGTCTCTTGTCGTCCTTCAGGCTCCGGCGCACGGCGCGGGCGGCGACGGCGAGGTAGCGGTTGTAGCTAGATTCGAGCAAAGGCACTGCGTTAGCAAGGACGTCCTGGGCCGAGCAGCGAAGAGAGAAGCAGTCAATTGACTCACGTAAGGCCTGCGGATTTCCACGCGAACACCATTTTGACGGTTTATGTGGAGTGATGGGTTTGCTGGAGCAAGTATTCGTATGTCGGCCTTGAAGATGAAGCTGCCGAGAAGATTCCGGCTTCAAGATCGAGAGCGGGTCCGAGCTCGGACCACGTGATTAATTACAGTCCTATCTCGAAGCCTCACGTGATGTGATATCGTGTCGCCAACTTCAGCCTATGGATAGCATGTACATTGTACCTTACCTGGCTCGGATTATCTCGGAAGCATGCGCGATTACGCGCTGAGCAGATGAAGGATAATAATACGTGGAATAGGGGCAAGTCTAACGAGGTCACTATATGCACAGGGACTCGCCGCAACTCTACAACGACCGATACTGTTGGTACACTTTGTTTTTACCACCCCTCTGTCGCCGCCACTTCTATACCTTGAGACCCAGATCCTCCGCGTAGGGCAACACATACAGATCACCAACAGATGCAACACTGGCCTTGCTCTCCAGCAGGGACTTCGCCGCCTACAAAGGATATTGTTAGCTTTGCCTTTAAATGTCTGGCTGCATGACATTGATTTACTTACCGCCTTCAACTTGTCCGCTGTAACCGACTCCAAGCTCTTCACTGCCGCCGCAACATCGAGAGGCTTGCCTCCAGCGATCAACTGAGCGCCAGTGGCGATGATACCAGTACCGCTGGTCTCGCTAACAGACAAAAGGTTGAACTTGGCGTTGGCAATAGCCTTGGAAACATCCTCCTTCGAGAGAGATCCGTCAGCAATGCTCTTGATAGCCTTGACTGCCTCCTCAGCGGTCTTCTTGACGCCACCGGAAGGTCCGGAGATCGAGATGGTAAGGAGACCAGCGTCAGAGTAGGCGTGGTTGTGGGCGGATGCTGAGACGCCGGGTGAGCCGGCAGCAGCCTTGGAGAGGAGAGAAAATCCGGTCGTCCACTTGACGTTGCCCTCGCCGCCGAGAAGGGCAGTAAGGACTGAGATCTCGGGCTTGTTGTCCGACAGGGAGGCACCGGGGAAGGCGATGACGTAGGCGTTTGCGCCGGGACGGCTGGTGCGCGACTCGCCGCCGAAGTACTTGGAGGCAGCGGTGTTGAGGCTCAGGTCGCTCGAGCTGGCGGAAGGGATGGCCTTGAAGAAGGTCTCGCCCCATTTGGAGAGCTGGGACTGAGCAGCGCCATCGGCGACCAGGGAGATGTTGCCCTTGTTGTACACAGCCTCGGCATAGCTTGCGATAGTGTGCTCGCTCATGTAGGGGCCGAGGGGAGTGGCGCTTGACGGGTAAAGAGCTGAGCCAAGGCCGGTGTGGAAAGCAACAGAGTGAGCGGAGTCAAGGGCAAGGGATGCGGCGTTAATCTTGGCCTGCTTTAGGTGCATGGCATGCTGGACCTGCTCGTTGAACTCGAAGGCTGTGCATCAGTTAGCCATTAGTCCGTACATCGCGGTATACTGCAGCACGAACTTGTGTATTTGGTTTGGGAGACAACCTCGGAGAGGAGCTCGAGGAAGTACGGGAGGTCGTTGCGGAGGAAGTTTGCTTGGATGACCAGAGCCTCGCGTGTGTGCGTAGCCGTCAATTGGCCGCCGAGAAGCTCGGATTCGCGGACGATGCGGAGAGCAGTGCGTTTTGTTGTGTTCTATCGGTCGCGAAGAGTAATTAGCTCATAGCCCAACCAGCACGAAAGCTCCAATCTCGGCATTGAGCACCGACCTTGAAAGCAAATTCCTCCAAACCGACGGTCAATCCAGGCAGAGGCTGATACCGAGTGCCAGCCTTGGCCACGATGGCGAGTCTTGTCGTTGGGCCGCCGGCGTCCTTGCTGGCGACCTTGAGGCCGGCAATCTCTGTCGGCTCGAACGATCCAGGAGTACCGATGGCTGCTGCAGCCGCGAAGCTCCGTCGCTGCGCGGTTTGGGCACAGCTCTGCCCCCGGAGGGCAAGCTGGCACCCCCTGGTGACAGTCGATCTCGAGATCATCTTAGGTCGGGGGTCGTTGTCGTCAATTGACGGCGATTGAAATGTCTGCGACAGGCAAAGCAAGGAAGCTCTTCACAGCAAGTCGTCCAATTGTTGTTTCCACCTTCCCGGGCTAGCGCAGGGTTGCTCCTTCCGAGCAATTTTCGGCCGGAACATTGATTAACCGCACCGCCTGCTCCCAGTGCGGCTGTAGACGGGATGACGGAGCTGGCACGTGCGCCTTCACCTGCCAATGCGGGCGTCTGCAATTGTCAGTCATCTTTTGCTCTGTTGCAGAGCGCTCCACGGTCCGCCAGCCAAACAGAAGGCGCTGCACCTGCCCCGCGATCGCCTTTCATTGTGGCCCACCCAGCTAGGAACTGCATTTGGCGCGACTCGTCTGGAATATGAGAAAAAGTTCAAAAAGTTCCCCTCCTCCACAGTGACACTCATCAGCCTTCTCTCTAAGCTCGCACTTGACTCACTTCTGGAGTTCCCACAGCTCTGGAACCTTCAATGACTCCCCGGTAGCAATTGTGGCAGCTCTAGAGACGGTGAGAGCATCTCTAGAAGCCAACTCTTTGACAAAGCAGCACCTGCGCCCCCACCACAGTAATCATGAAAGTCGTGAGTCGAGTCGCATGCGCTCGCGTAAGTTGAATTTTACTGACAGGTCACTGTTCAGACCAAAGACTTGGCGGAGCTCTGTGCTTTGCTCATTGACGAGATCTATGGCGAACTCCCATCCCGCATCTTTGCCGTCCTCCTCAACAGGGGCCGGTCCTCCCTAGGCCAACTCGGCCAGTACACATCCATGACGCCAAGGCAACTACGACACGGCCTGGCTGTTTTAATTCAACAGAACCTCCTCTACTACTACATCGATAATGACACGAAGACGGCCACATATGAGGCGAACCCCGAGCCAGCCTACAATCTCATACGGACAGGAAAGATTCTTGAGATGGTGGAATCCGCACACGGTGCGCCGGTGAAGGATGTCATGCAGAGCCTTCTGCTCCTGGGACAAACCAGGGTATCGGATCTAAAGGCAGCCTACGAGGAGAAGATCAAGCGTTCCACCGAGGGCGCCCAGCACGCCAATTCCGATCTTGACATGGTCGACGGCGAAGCACCTCCTGCCGCCAAGAAGGCCAACCTCCCTGTGAAGTCGGCCCGCCAGCTGAACTCCATCATCTGCCGCCTTGCCGAAGCCGAGCTTGTCGACGTCGTCCATGGCCTGACCTTTGCGAGCCCAGAGGATATCCAGAAGGATGTCGAGGAGCGAGTCACTAGGGTGAAGTTCCCCGGCGGTGTCAAGGGTGGGAAAGGCAAGACAGAATTCGAGGAGGCTGTCGCTATGGAGCTGTGCAAAATTCGCAGAGAATCCAAATCCTTGAAGAGAAAACTCGAAGAGAGCGGTGCGACAGCTGCCAAGAGACGCAAGCTTCTGAACGGTGGTGTCACTGCGGTCAACGGCGTCAACGGTGATCATGACGCCGACGGAGATCCTGTTCTAGACCCTCGACAAGTCATCCGAGTCAACTACGAGAAGTGTCTCGTGGAGTTGCGTAACCGACGCCTGGTCCAGTTCGCATCCGAAATGATCGGAGACACAAGCAGCTACGTGTATGGGGTCGTACTTCGGCAACTCACCAAAAAGGTCTCCAGATGCCACACCGATCCTAACATGGATATCGGGGATATGGGTGACGAAGATGGCACCCGCCAGCCTGTCGTGACAACCATGGAAATACTCGACAATCTGCCCACAACGATCGACCCCTCGAATGGCCTTGCTAAGGTAGCTCGGAGCCGGATTAATAAGCTGAGCGCCGAAGCCGTCCAACCGAACCCACCTGATCCGAACAAAATACCCTTCCTGGGCGGCGGAGATGATGAGGACGACGACGAATCTGATGAATCTGATGTGGAAATGAACGGCAAGCACGAGTCGGAAGACGAGTCGGACAAGGACGCGAAATCAGGCGTCAACGGAACGGCGGGCAAGGTCAGGTTTGCGGAGCCTGCGCGGAAAGAGGGCCGAGTGGACATGTTGCGGCAACACTTGTATCTGTTGGCCGAGAATAGGATCCCATTCATTCGACAATGTGCCAACGAGCAATGGACTGTCGATTTTACCATTCTCGTACAGCATCTGCGAGAAGCAGAATTAGACGCCGTCATTGAGCGGACGGTTGGACGACAGGGGCTGCGTCTGGTCCGCATTCTTCGTAAGAACGGAAAGCTGGACGAGAAGGCGCTCCCTTCGATCTCACTAATGAAGAAGTCGGATGTCCAGAACAAGATGCTGGAGATGGAGATCGCAGGCTTTGTCGACATCCAGGAGGTCCCTCGCGACAACAGTAGGACGGCTAATAGGACGATCTTCCTGTGGTACACGGATACCGACAGATGTATACACACTCTCCTCAACAACACATATAAGACGGCGACGCGGTGCCTGCAAAGGCTGTCGGTTCATCGACGGAAGGAAAAGGACGTGCTCCTCCTCACGAAACGGACGGACGTCAAGGGGCGGGAGAAAGACGTGATGCAGAAGGAGTACTACGACAGGTTCGCCAAGCTGCTCGAGGTTGAGCGGAAGCTCCTGGGCCACATGATGAGGATGGACGAGATGGTGGCTGTGCTCCGCGACTACTAGCGAAAGCGTGGCTGCCATGGTGTACAGAAATTGCAGGAATTGCATCTGGACGGCGTTGGGACGGGGGGCTTGCATTTGCTCGGCGTTCTCTCACGAGGATGGTGCTTTGCTTTGGAGATGTCCTATGCCAGGACCCGGCGAAGAAAATATTCCCCAGATACCTGTATATTACGAGGTAGTGCCTGCAGCAGATGGCATAAAGCGTGCTTCACATGTAACTTAGAGACTTAGGTTGGCACTTTACTGCTCAATAGACGAAGTCATTTACACAGCTGCGTTCGAGGGGCGTCTCACATTCTTGAGTCAGAGTACCTCAAAAACGTATTCCCTAAAGGCGCAATAGAGCAATGCCTGAGTCGTGTCAGTGTGCGAGGCTACCTCTAGGTTGAGGTCGAAAGTCTTGAAGCCGTCCGTTGATAACGACGGGAGCGATAAGACATTGAAGCAATCCGCTGCCGGAGATCGGAGCTAGCGTGGTCGGGGACCCCTGTCGGAGCTCTCTTTTTCTCTCAAAAATTGTGTCTGGGCGCGTGCAATCCGCAGAGAATCTGCTCATCGTTGCCGGCGCTGCACTGCATTTGTCCTTCTCGGCTTCTCCCTCTCTCGATACACATCCCAGACCGCCCTTCTCTTGCATACATTCTTTTCTTGCTTAATATACAGTTCGATCTTTATACCGGCATCATGTCTCCGCCCACTGCTTCCAAGGTCGAGAAGGAGTCCAACTTTGCTCGTCTGCTCGGATCCGGTACGACGATGCGCCGAAAGACATTGTACGATGGCGCATGCTAACTTCAATCACAGGCTCTGCCGGTATCTCTGAGCTGGCTGTCTTCCATCCTGTGCGTCGCATACGAACCTCAATGGCATAGCTTCGGGCTGTATTCTAACCCCCTGACAGGTCGACACCATTGCGAAGCGGTTGATGAGCAACGAGTCAAAGGTACGAGCACCTTCACCGCTAGAAATCTCTCGGGCGCAGCTGCTGACGGATCTTCTCTCCAGGTCAACACAATCGAGAAGTTCAACGCTGTCATCTTCAAGGACAAGGCCAACGCGAGCGCGGGCAAGAAGTTCGTCTCTCTCTTCCCCGGACTGGGATACGCGGCCGGGTACAAGGTGCTGCAGCGGATATACAAGTATGGCGGCCAACCGATAGCCCGGGACTACCTGACGCAGCACTACGGATCCAACTTCGAGGCGGCGTTTGGCAAGAAGACTGGAAAGGCTCTCCTGGCCTCGACGGCCGGCAGTCTGATCGGTATCGGAGAGATTGTCCTGTTGCCCCTCGACGTCCTCAAGATCAAGCGCCAAACAAACCCCGAGGCCTTCCGCGGCCGTGGCGTGCTGAAGATTATCAAGGATGAGGGCTTCGGGCTGTACCGTGGCTGGGGCTGGACGGCGGCTCGTAATGCGCCGGGTTCATTTGCTGTGAGTCACTGATAGTCCAACTGCTAATGCGCTTGCCTTTGCTAACTTGACCAGCTCTTCGGTGGTTCCGCATTCACAAAGGAGTACGTCTTTGGTCTCCAGGACTACAACAAGGCGTCCTGGTTCCAGAACTTCGTCGCCTCCATTGCCGGTTCTTCAGCCTCTCTGATCGTGTCGGCTCCTCTCGATGTCATCAAGACCCGCATCCAGAACAAGAACTTCGACAACCCCGAGAGCGGCATCCGGATTCTCACCAAGATGGCCCGCAACGAGGGCTTCTCTGCCTTCTTCAAGGGCCTCGTTCCCAAGCTCCTGATGACTGGCCCCAAGCTCACCTTCTCCTTCTGGCTGGCTCAGACGCTGATCCCGGCGTTTGACAACATTCTTGCTGGACGGTAGAGTCGTCTTTTTTGCTCTTCTTGGACATATTTGGGGTTAGGCCGGCGTTGGGAGGTAAAAAGTGTCAGGCATTCGCTTTTGATAGACACTGGATTTTATGCAGGGACCGTTCACTGTGCCTGTTTAGATGTCCCGGCAGTGTTACCTTGATATGGTATGTAATAGACATGTACTCAACTCTTCACATCATTCTCTCTCTTGGCCCATCAACGGTACTGTATGTAATGGAACGTCGGGATTCGAGAAGCTACGTACCTACCCAAGAAGGAACATGGACCGTGCGCCTAGTTCGAGACTTGAGAGGCTGCTTATCGCGATAAAGTTGTGGCTCTAGGTAGTGAGACGCCAATTGGAAGACGCCAGCACGTCGTTGCTAGGGAGATGATATGCAAGGATGTTAACAAACAACGACCAGCTTGAGTCCGATGCTAGCGCATCATCAACGTGCCCCCTCCATAACGGCCTCAGTTATACCCAGCCCTGTCCCTGCTAGACTTGCGTCAACTGTTTGCTTCATCTTCAACAAAATCCTACTTGCACTCGGCTGCATCATCATCTTCGCCGTGTTGTGTATCTTTCGTGTCGCGACATCTCAGACACCTAGAACTAGTCTGATATCCTTCTAGTGTTGATATCAACACCCACCTCTGGCACCATCAACATTCCAACCAGCTCCTAGCTTCCGACCTGCAACACAATCCACACAATGCCTCCCGTGGAGCGAGACGCTCCAGGGGTTTTCGACCGAGCCTTAAAACATCAACATTCCGCGTCATTTGACCATGGTCGCGCTCTCGTCCCAATGTAAGCTGACTTCACTTCCCTCCTCACCATTCACTGTCAGGCACACATGGCGAGCTCGCGATGCCACGGTCATTCCGGCGTTTACTAAGCGGTACCAGGTGGGACAGCTCCGACCCCGAACGGGCACCACCACCGCTGCCCTTGAACCCTCAGTCACCGAGCGTGAACACATCACGGGCCGGAACCTCGGCCGCCATCCAGTCCGCACACCAAGCACTCACAGAGAAGGCCCGCGAGACAGCCCTCGTACCGTCTCTGGCCAAACGGATAGCAGACGTCTCGCCAGACCGGTCCATGGCCAAGAACTCGGCACATCGGCGCATGCAATCTCTACAACCAGGCACAGTCCGCGACCTCAGCTACATGATCGAGAGTGGCCGAGACTCCAACGTATCAACACCCAGATCCCCCGAGAAGACGGACAAACCATCCACACCCAGCACCAGCAGGACCAACCGCGACCCCTTCGTGGACTCCAGGACGGACGACAGAGACGAGAAGGCCCTGGTGGCTACTCCGCGGCCGGGACCGAGCATAACACCCATCATCCGTCCCACGGTCCGACGACCACAACAAAGCATCCTAGGCAAGAACACACCACCCCAGTCGGCAACCATGCTCGCCCTCCAGAACATGTCGACGCCGACCCAGCGCGAGCCGAGCAAGGAGCCGTGCGAGTCCGCGCTCGCTAACATCACCAACACCTCGACGGCCATGGTCCGCGCCCCGGAGTCCCTCAACGCGCTGTCATCCCAGATCCTCAGCCTCACAAGCATCGCCACATCTCTCCAGAAAGAAATGTCACAACTCAGCCGCCGCAGTCGGGACAACGCGACAGACCTTCTTAGTTTGAGGGAAGCGACCAACACCCGCGACGAGGACATCCGCAAGACGCTGCGGGACCTGGTGCACAACATGTCCGAGGCCAAGGCTAGAGCGGCAGCGGCGGCGGTAACCCGCGATCCCTACGGCAACCCGCTCATGCTCGAGTCCAAGGCGCATCACTCGCACGGCTTCACGTCGCCGACGTCGATGGAGTCCAAGCTCGGCAAGGTCTCGCTGCCCAGGATACCGTCGCCTAATAGCTTTGCGGCCTCTCTAGACAGAGAGAGCATGAGCACCCCCTCGCTGTACGGACCCGACGCACCGGCTACTGTAGCGCTGCTGGAGAAGATCGTGCGGGAGATGGGCACGCGCGAGGGGCAGGACCTGCTGCTGGGTCGACTGACCGAGCTGTCCGAGCGGCTGACCG
Source organism: Coniochaeta ligniaria NRRL 30616 (assembly GCA_001879275.1). NCBI lineage: Eukaryota > Fungi > Ascomycota > Sordariomycetes > Coniochaetales > Coniochaetaceae > Coniochaeta > Coniochaeta ligniaria. The sequence continues at coordinate 2,318,140 of KV875099.1, read as the reverse complement.
GCATGGCCACGGCCGGAAAAGTCGACGAGCTCCGCCGGGCGGTCGAGTCGAGCCGGCAGGACAAGTCGGTCGTCGCAGCTGCCGGAGGAGGCGGACGCGGCGGCGGAAACACGCATAACCGCGCGTTAAGCTTCGACGACGACGACGAAGATCGCCGGCTGCGCCAGGTCGACTACAACTACCAGTCCACGGGACCCATGACGCAGCGCGTCGAGCGTCTGCTACACGACTCAGCAAAGGAGCCCAGGCGATCGTCTGCTCCAGCCGCTACGGTCGTCAACGACGAGGTGATCAAGGTGATCAAGACAGTCAAAGACAGCGTCGCGCAGGGCGGCGGCCTCACGGCCGAGGTGAAGGCGCTCGTGCGGGAGCTCCGCGGCGAGGTACTCGGCATGGGGCGGGAGATCGGCCGGCGTCTCGACGAGATAGCGGCCAAGAGCGCCAACCGTTCCGAGTCGGCTACCAAGGAGGAGATGACCAAGGTCGTGGAGGAGGGGCTGAACGAGATGAAGCAGCACATCAACCACCTGATCAAGGAACACCGCCGCCAGTCGGCCGCCACCGCGCAGGCGGCCGCCAAGATCAACGCGGTGGACTACCACGAGATCTACAACGCCATGCGTGCCGCGCTGAAGGATTCCCAGGCCCAGAAGCCGACGGCGCAAGAGCTGAGCCGCGAGGACGTCATCGAGGCCGTCAAGGAGGCGTGGGAGAACTACAAGCCCGAGATTGAGATCCAGCAGATTGGTCTGGAGCGTGACGAAATACTGGCCTGTCTGCAGGAGGGCCTGCAGGCTAACCCACGGCAGGAGTGGGCCACGCGCGACGAGGTGTTCGCGGCTGTTGTCGAGGGGCTCAGACACTTTACTCCGCCGCGCGTCGAGACGCAGGCTTCGCTGTCGCGGGACGAGATCCTCGAGGCGGTCAGGGAGTGTCTGGAAGAGTTCGAGTTCCCTGCCGCCGAGGCTGCGGTGGGAGAGGGGGTTAGTAGGGAGGATGTGCTGGAGGCTGTTAAGGAGGGCCTTCATGCGCATGAGGGCAAGATTACGAGGGAGGAGGTGCTTGATGCTGTGCAGGAGGGACTGCATGAGCGGGGTGGGGTGGCTGGGATCAGCAAGGAGGATGTGCTTGATGCTGTGCATGTTGCTCTGGAGTCATATGACTTCCCGGCCCGCAGTGGCGAGAGGGCAGGGGAGATTCTGAAGGAGGATGTGGTTGAGGCTGTCCGCGAGGGACTGGCAGGGCTTGAGGGGCAGTTGTCCTCTGCGCTTGTACCTGCGGGTGGAGGCAGCATCACGAAGGAGGATGTCATGGATGCGGTTCATCAGAGCTTGAGTTCGTTTGATTTCCCGTTTCCGGAGACCGCAACTTCCGCCAGGGCTGTGGGCGGGGACATCTCTCGGGACGACATCGTGGATGCTGTTCGCGAAGGACTGCGAGACCTCGACTTGCCGCAGATGTCTTCCTCTCACGCACTCGTCCCGTCCAGTCGCGGAAACGACGCGGACATCGTCGCTCGCCTGCAGGACATCATGGAGTTTATGCGCGACGAGTTCAAGGCCGTCTCGGACGAGGCCAAGCAGAATGTTGCTGCCAATGGTCGGGATACCGAGCAGGTCCTCGACGCCACGAAAGACGGCTTTGAGAGGCTGCGTGCCGACATGGAGACTTACGTCGACCGGGCTTGCGGAGACGCCGGGCAGGAAGAGTTCCTCACCAACCTTGTCCGCACTCTCGACGGCTTTCGTGATGAGGTCACTGAGCTGGTCGCCAAATCGTCTGATGGTTCGAGGGAGGTGATCAGGACGGAGGTCGAGTCGCTTCGCGAAGCTGTCAACTCGTCCCTCGTGCCGATGCCTCAGGCTGCAGTCGGGAACCACAAGGAAGTTCTCGAGGCGCTGCAAGATGGACTGGCTGGACTGCGGTCCGAAATCAACAGTCGGCCTATTGCCGGCGTGAACGAGATTCTCGACGCTCTCCAGGAGGGACTCGGTGATCTTAGGGGCAGCATCGACAGGCTACAGAACAAGCCGGTCGACCTCACCGCCAACGACGAGATACTCGATGCTCTCAAGTCCGGGCTGGACAGCGTCAGGTCGGAGATCGATGTTCTCCGCGAGGAGAGCAAGAACGACAAGGCGCTGACGACGTTTGATAATGCTGCTACCGCTATGATTCCGGCGGATATGGCTAAGCACGAGGACATTAAGAATCTCGAGGTGCTCATCACACAGCTGCGGATCAAGGTCGAGGCTATGGAGGCTCCCCCGATGGCAGCCGCGAACGTTAGCGGTGTGGCCAAGGAGGACCTTGCTGAGATGGAGGAGACGCTGCGCACGTTACAAGATGCTGTTGCGTCTGTTTCTGACACAGTTGCCGGCATGTCGATCTCTGTCTTGGGCGTGTCTGATGCCGTTACTGGTGTATCAGAGTCAGTCTTGGGCGTGTCAGCCAGGGTTGAGCAGATGGCTAGTCCTGAGGGACGTGCTAGCACTGATCCGTCGACGAGGGAGGATGTGCAGGCTATCGAGACTATTCTTCGAAACACCAAGGCCCGGCTGGACGACCTTATCGACGGCGAGCAGGCTGTGCGGAAGGAGCATATTGATGTTCTTGAGACGCTTATCCTCGAGACCCGCGAGAGTCTGAGTGGCTTGTCATCCCATCTGGACTCTGTCTCGCGTAAGGAGGACATCACTATCGTGGAGTCGCTGGTCACGCAGGTCGTCGGGGCCTTTGACGAGATGAAGGAGCGTCACGAGAAGGCCCTCGAGGATCCGGAGAAGGTCACCAAGACCGATGTCGAGGCTGTTGAGGCTGTGTGTCTTGATGTCAAGTCTCTTGTCGAGCAGGTCGTTAAGGCTGATCTTGCTGCTCTGCCTTCCAAGGAGGATCTCGCGAAGCTGGAGAACCTGCTGAAGGAGTACAAGGATAAGATTGACGCCGGTGCTGAGTCCCAGTCTAAAGACTTGGAACTACGGCAGCTCGAGACTGTTGGCGTCGGCGAGCGGGTGTCTGAGGTGAAGACCTTCCTGGAAGAGTTCCAAGGAGTTGTCAAGGAGAAGCTCGACCAAGGCGCGACTGGGATCGACGCTATGAACAAGATTCTAGATTCTCTGGGAGAGACCCTCAACAAGAACGCGACCATCAGCGACGATCTCAAGGACATGTTCCTCGTCATGAAGGATGAGTTTGAGGAGTCCAAGGCTGGTGTCGTGGGTGCCAAGCTCGAAGCCGACGAGAAGTTCCAGCAGACCACAGACACCATCGTGACCAAACTCGACGAGCGCATCGGCGAGCTGGTTGCCAAGTACGACGACTTCCAGCTTGTAATGGAAGACCGCGCTGTGAAGGGCGAGGCCAGAGATGCCGAGATGGAGGCGGCTATGCTCGGCTCCAAGGCGATCGCTGAGGAGCTGAAGTCGCTCATTGACACACTCGGGACAGCGGTCACGGACTCGATGGAGAAGATGGAGGAGGCGTCCAAGACCGTCTTTACCCATGTCGAGGATCTGCTTGCCAAGTCAGACGAGAACCACTCGGACGATAAAGCCGAGCACCAGCTCACCCGCGACCATGTCAAGGAGGCGGTCACTATCGTCGAGGGACTTCAGGGTCACGTCGTCGAGTACCAGCCCAAGATCCTAGAGTCAATCAAGGACGTCCTGCTCCTGGTGGGCCAGCACTACGAGCACGCCAAGACAGCTACTTCCGATCTACAGCAGTCCATCGCGAGCAAGATTGATGAGGCGAAGCCGGAGCCACTCATGCTGCAGGACATTCCAAAGTACGACGATACCGGGCTACATGAGAAGCTCGACAAGCTTGTCGACCACACGACGGAGGCGGACAAGGCGCTCGAGCGGCTCGAGACCCTAGATCTAGTCCACAAGCAGGTCGTGCAGACAGCCACCGAGATCTCCGCCTTTCTGGCTGCTCAGACGCAGAGGATTGAGGAAGATCACGAGGACAGGGAGAAGACCCTGCAGGAGACTAATATTCTGCTTGAGAGGCGACTTGCTGAGAAAGAGCAGCTTGAGGCTACTATTGCTAGTCTCAAGGAGGAGAACGAGCAGTTGAGGCAGGAGCGCCAGGAGGAGACTGAGCGGCTGAAGCTTGAACGTGAGGAGGAAGCGCAGCGACTAAGGACAGAGAGGGAGGAAGAATCTGCTCGTCTCAAGCAGGAGCGGCAAGAGGAGATCGACCGACTCAAGCTTGAGCATCAAGAAGAGGAAGAGCGGTTCCGGCAGAGCCTGCGGGAACAAGAGGAGCGGTTCAAGCTCAGCTATCTCGAGGAAGAGACGAGGTTCAAGACCAGTCTGCGCGAAGAAGCCGAGCGACACAAAGTTCACCTTCAGGAACAGGAGAAGAGATATACATCGGGCCTGCAGGAGGAGGAGCAGAGGCTTAAGAAAGGTCTCCAAGCCCTGCGCGCCGAGCAAGACAGTCTCAACAAGCAGAAAATGAGACTCTCCGCCGACCTGTCCTCTCTCGAGACTGCTCTCCGACTACGCAAAGAAGAGCTCCACGACATGGAAGCTCGCGCCGAAGGTCTCGAGCGCCGCATACTCGAAGGCGTCATGGACCACTCTCGCGTCCTGCTCATGGCCAAGGCCAACCGGCCGACCACCAACAGCGCCATAGGCAAAGACCCCATGAGCCGCAAACGAGTCCCATCACAGAAACCCGTTCCTCCTCCCACTGCCCCCATCACCACAGCCGCAGCAGCAAGAGACACCAAGCCCAAAACCGCCTTCAACATGGCCATGAACAGCACCGCCAACCGCACCCTCGCGGCACCCAACCAAGCGCGCCGGATCCTGTCATTGAGCCAGATCACGGGTAACGTCTCCCCGGGCGGCTTCAAGCGCAGCCAGTCGGTCCGCCAGACCGGGGGCGCGGGGGCGTATCGCAAGTCCAGCTGGGGCGGGTCTAAGGGGCCCGCCTCCAAGCGGTACGGCGACCTCGGCGGCGACGACCATGACAAGGAGAATGCGGGCCGGCCGATTGATCTCCTGAGGGAGAGCGAGGAGGAGCATCACGATGCGGACTTGGCGCTGATCACGCCGCCTGCGGAGAGTGAGCTGACGAGGGTGGGAAGTGAGGGCGGGTATGGAGATGGGGATATTAGTGAAGGCGAGACGTTGAGGAGGTCAAGTCGGGGGACGACGGTGTATACTGGCACCGAGATGAGCTATGATGGGACGGAGGATTACTCGGAGGATGAGGACGGGTATGCGAGGAGTGAGTGGACTGAGAGTGGGCTCGGGACGGAAAGCTACCTTGGCACTGAGAGTATGGTGAGCGAGGGGGAGACGCCGAATGGTGAGGTTGTGCTTTATCATGGTTGATTACGACGCGTGTTTGTCGATGTTGGAGAGCTGGACTTTGGGCGTCATTGGCAGATTGTTTTACTTCTTGATGGACGTCTCGAAGGGTGTTTGGTTCATATGACGGCCTGTGGGATTCTGGGTTTACGTTTGGTGTTGGAAGGATGTCCGGCTTGGGCAGATTGACTTTTTCCTGTCTTCTTCTTATGATGATTATACCTATCTTAGCCTTGAATGAATGCATACTGTCGAATGATGCAGCCCCTTATACGCAATAGACTCGACGGTGGTTGGGCTGATGGCATACATCTGCGTTCATTGTCGACGTCAGAGTTTCGTTACTTGCGGTTCTCGCACAGTGAACCGGCTAGATGATGCTCAGTGTTGCTTCTTAGCAAACTCGAGAGCTCTTATATCGCTCTGTTGGGTTTCAGTTGGAGCCGGGAATAGTAACGACCTGCGGGACTATTATTTCCCTCTCTGCCAGGTTCTCGAGAACGCCGATGTCTGGTGAACATCAATGGCTACTGTAACTATTTATCACCGATAATTATCACCGACAAACCTTGGCCAACATCTCCACATCATACTCATATATATATGCTGTGAGAACGACGCATCAATACAATCTCTAGTCTACACAGTACCTGTACTCATAACAACATCTACACCCCACATGTTAGTCTCACCCCGACTGCTGCTCTCACTCTCATACCACTAACAGACAACCCATCAGACAAACTACACAATGGCAGCCATCTTCAAAGCCGGCAACACAGCCGTCATCACCGGCGGCGCCTCGGGCATCGGCCTCGCACTAGCCAAGAAATGCGCAAGCTACGGCATGAAGGTCCTCATCACCGACATCAACGAGGCGACGCTCTCTTCCGCATCCTCCGCCGTCCAGGGCGCCATCGCCGTCAAGGCCGACGTCAGCAAGCTCGACGACCTGGCCAAGGTCAAGGCCAAGGTCCAGTCCGACCTGGGCGGCAAGATCCACCTCCTCGCCCTCAACGCCGGACTCAGCGTCAAGTCGAGCTGGGATGACGTCAGCGCCTTCCACAAGATACTGGACGCGAACCTGTTCGGCGTCGTGAACGGCATCTCCACCTTCCTGCCTGTCGTGCAGCAGACCGCGGCCGGGGGCAGCAAGACGGCCATCGTCATCACGGGCTCGAAGCAGGGCATCACCAACCCCCCCGGTAACCCGGCCTACAACGCCAGTAAGGCGGCCGTCAAGTCGATGGCGGAGCACCTCTCGTGGGATCTGCGGGGAACGCCGGATGTGAGTGTTCATCTGCTGGTGCCCGGGTGGACGTTCACGGCCTTGACTGGCGCGACTGGCAAGAACGAGAAGCCCGAGGGTGCGTGGACACCCGAGCAGGTTGTTGAGTACCTGGAGAAGAAGATGGCGGAGGGCAAGTTCTACGTCATATGTCCGGACAACGATGTCACGGAGGAGTCGGACAAGAAGAGGATGTTGTGGAGTGTTGGGGATATAGTCCAGGGGCGGCCGCCGCTCTCGAGATGGAGGGACGAGTTTAAGGACGAGGCGAATGAGTGGATGGCTAAGCAGAAGGTGTAGGCTACGAGACAGTATTTCACAGGCGCTTCAGTTTGAAGAACCATGGGTTTACTTATTACATTATGAGGTTGTCTAGTCCTCGAAGAGCTACCGCGTCCACCGAAGTGGAATGTGCCTCACCATCAAACCTTCATTTTCATCGACCGAAGTCTCCGTGAAAGTCTGCAGGTGAGAACGGAGGAGTCTGGTGAGACTCTCCGCTTGGTTTGCTCTTCGCCAGTCGTATACCTCGAAAACCATGGATTTATGGGTTGACGCGGAGATATCCTAGCGGTGTTGTACCTACCTGGAAAGGGTACGCAGCTTCATATATAGCCAATGGTGGTCCCTTGACCGAACTGGTCGCTGCGAGATTGCGGTTAGTGGCGACATATCACATAGCAGATGAGAGTTTGTTCATGAAAGCGCTCTCCGACCAGGCGGACGAGCAGACTTCGGGAGAACCTCCCATGGAGCATTTCACAGCGAGCAGCAGAGAGAAGCAGGCTTTGTGTGAAATGGCCATTGAGCACTAAAGTGTCTCGAGTTTGGTTGTCTTGTTCTGCACCTATTCCGTCCGACCCATTTTCCTGCCGCCCTACCCTCGTGGGTGGACGATCGCCGAGTTGCAAGCAATAACCGCAAAAGACGCCGGAGCCGATGAAATTCGTCGAAATAGAGGGGGGATCGTGGTATAACCCTCGTCAAGTCGTCCAAGTGATGAGCCTGATGCAAAGACTCGAATCCTCAATGTCCTCCTAACACACGCACCAAGTCGAAGACCGCTTATTTGGCAGCAGCCTTGCCCTTGGCCTTGGCAACCTGGTCGCGGCCGAGCTTGATGCGCTCCAGGATGCTCTCGCGGTCCTTGTCGAGCTTCAGCTTGGTGATGACGACGTTGCTGGGGTGGATGCCAAGGGGAACGCTGGCACCGGTGGCCTTGTCACGGGTGACGCGCTCGACGTGGATGACATATTTGAGACGGTAGACCGAGGTCACCTTGCCCTCCTTGTCCTTGTTGGTACCACGGACGATCGTAACCTCATCATCCTTGCGGATGGGGATGCTGCGAACCTGCGGGAGAAAATATTGTCAGCACCGCTGCCAAATGGCGAAACAGCTGAGGCAAGAGTGCTTCTTACGTTGTACTTCTCACGGAGCTCCTTGCTGAGAGGGGCGCTCATGATGTTGCGGCGGACGCTCGAAGGAGCACTGAAGTGCGCCTTGCGAGACTTGCGCCTCGAGGAGTGGAGGGCTGTCATGAATTGTCAATATTTCTGGTGATCACGATAATAGAGATCTGATGATACTTACTTGCGCTGACCTTAGCCATTGTGATTGAATTGACCTACCGACGGGAGAAGTGAACGGGAAGAATTCGGTGGTCGAGGTTGTCGTTGATAATAAAACTAAGTCTTCTTGGAGTTGGGAAATTTTGTGTGGATGGAGTGTGGATCCTAAGCGAAAGCCCTCTCCGGCAGAAACTGACCGCCTCAGCTTAAGTGGAGAGAGTCGGTGGCTGTGGCAGTGTGGCTTGCTTAGAGCGTGGCTTGACTTTGACCGAGCATTTCCCGAACAGGCTCCACAGTTCGACCTCGTCACCTCAGCGCTGGACGACAGCTCCCTGTCCGATTTCAAGATCCAGGTTGCATCATTTGCGTCCTGTTATCCCTCAACCATCACAGCGGCCTGGAGCCCCCAACTCACCAAACATGGCTCCAGCACAGGATACTCCTTTCCGCTCGGCGGATATGAGTATGGTGCAGCTATACATTTCCAATGAAATCGGACGGGAGGTCGTCAACGCCCTGGGCGAGCTCGGCCTGGTTCAGTTCCGAGACCTCAACGGCGACATCAGTGCCTTCCAACGCGTCTTCACCCAAGAGATCCGACGGCTCGACAACGTTGAACGCCAACTTCGTAGGTTCCCATCGTTTAAATAGTTGCGTTGGATGAGTTGCTGACAGTGGGTAGGATACTTCTACGGCCAAATGGAGAAAGCAGGGATCCCTCTTCGGAAGCTCGATCTCGACGTCGACACTCTTGCAGCTCCCACCACGTCCGAGATCGATGAGCTCGCAGAACGCAGCCAGAGTCTCGAACAACGCATCTCCCAACTAAACGACAGCTACGAGCAGCTGAAGAAGCGCGAGGTCGAGCTTACAGAGTGGCGATGGGTTCTGAAAGAGGCCGGTGGCTTCTTCGATAGGGCGCACGGCAATGTGGAGGAGATACGCGCGTCGAGCGACAACGACGACGCTCCCCTGCTACAAGATGTCGAGCACAACACCCCAGCTGGCGATGCCGAGCGGTCCTTCTCCGGCATGAACATCGGATTCGTTGCTGGCGTCATCAACCGAGACCGTGTTGGTGCTTTTGAAAGGATCCTGTGGCGAACTCTCCGAGGCAACTTGTACATGAACCAGTCCGAGATCCCTGAGCCGCTGATCGACCCGTCGAACAACGAGCCCATCTCAAAGAACGTCTTTGTCATCTTCGCCCACGGCAAGGAGATCCTGGCCAAGATCAGGAAGATCTCTGAGTCCATGGGCGCCGAGGTCTACAACGTTGATGAAAACAGCGACCTTCGGAGGGACCAGGTTTTCGAGGTTAATGCCAGGCTCAACGACGTCCAAAATGTCCTCAAGAACACGCAGACCACACTAGATGCCGAGCTTTCGCAGATCTCCCAGTCGCTTTCTGCATGGATGGTCCTCATCGGCAAGGAGAAAGCCGTATACAACACTCTCAACTTGTTCTCTTACGACCGAGCCCGGCGGACGCTCATTGCTGAAGGATGGTCTCCGAAGAACGACCTTCCCCTGATCCGTTCCACCCTGCAGGACGTTACCAACAGGGCCGGCCTCTCGGTTCCATCCATCATTAATGAAATCCGCACGAACAAGACGCCGCCTACATACCTCAAAACCAACAAGTTCACCGAAGCTTTCCAAACTATCGTCAACGCTTACGGCACTGCAACCTACGGAGAGGTTAACCCTGCATTGCCCGTCATTGTTACTTTCCCCTTTTTGTTTGCAGTCATGTTTGGTGATTTCGGCCACGCCTGCATCATGCTTAGCGCTGCGCTTGCCATGATCTACTGGGAGAAACCGCTCAAGAAGGTTACTTTCGAGCTCTTCGCCATGGTTTACTATGGCCGCTACATCGCCCTCGTCATGGCTACGTTTTCTGTCTTCACCGGTCTTATCTACAACGACGTATTCTCCAAGACATTCACCTTCTTCGACAGCGCCTGGAAATGGGATGTTCCCGAGGGTTATGTCAGTGGTCCCATCCACGCTTCTCTCAAGGATCCCAACTACAGGTATCCCTTCGGCCTAGATTACGCATGGCACGGTACTGAGAACGACCTGCTCTTCAGCAACAGCTACAAGATGAAGATGAGCATCATTCTCGGCTGGGCGCACATGACGTACTCTCTATGCTTCGCGTACATCAATGCCAGACACTTCAAGAAGCCCATCGACATATGGGGTAACTTCGTCCCGGGCATGATATTCTTCCAGTCCATCTTCGGATATCTGGTGGTGTGCATCATCTACAAATGGAGCGTCAACTGGTTCGATCCAGCAAACCCCCAGCAGCCGCCAGGGCTGCTGAACATGTTGATCTACATGTTCCTCCAACCGGGCACGCTCGATATCCGCCTCTACAGGGGTCAAGAATATGTCCAAGTCGGTCTCCTCCTCCTTGCTTTCGCCCAGGTACCGGTTTTGCTATTCCTCAAGCCCTTCTACCTGCGATGGGAGCACAACAAGGCCCGGGCGCACGGGTACCGCGGCATAGGTGAACGGTCCCGAGTTAGTGCCTTGGATGAGGACGACGAGGATGGGGACGGCCACGTTCCCAATGGTCGGCATAGCACTGATAGCGGATACGAGGGCGTTGCTATGATCACGCAGGATCTGGGAGAGGAAGAGCACGAGGAGTTTGAGTTTGGCGAGGTCATGATCCACCAGATCATCCACACCATCGGTAAGCCGACGATCATCGTCTGATGTGTCATTGCAGTGTACTAACAGCCTCCTTTAGAATTCTGCCTCAACTGCGTTTCGCATACCGCGTCCTACCTCCGTCTCTGGGCTTTGTCGCTTGCCCATCAACAGCTTTCGGCTGTGCTGTGGTCAATGACTCTTGGGAGTGCTTTCGCTATGATTGACAAGGGTTCGAACGGAATTGGGGGCGCTCTTTTCCTCGTTGCCATGTTCTTCATGTTCTTCACTCTGAGCTGCATCATCCTCATCATCATGGAGGGTGTATCTGCTATGCTTCACTCGCTGCGTCTTGCCTGGGTGGAGTCGTTCTCGAAATTCGCCGAGTTTGCGGGTTGGCCGTTTGCGCCGTTCTCGTTCAAGCAGATGCTGGAGGAATCGGAGGACTTGAAGGAGTACATCGGGTGATAGACGGGTCGCCTGTTCCTTTGTTGTATTTCTAGATGGAGTGTCCATTGTTACTGTATCACCACCTTACAGATCCAATATCACTGTTTTGGTAACCAACGCACACAATCCGCTACAGGCGAAGATACCAACCAGCCTGGTTGGGCGTAATCTCGCGTCCGCTCAGTGACTATCCTCGTGCTCCATAACCATCGGGCGAGCTTGTCTGACATGATATTCCAGATCTGGTGCCAACATTGCCGGAAAACAACGCAAACAGAAGCAGGACTGGCCGTCTCCAGAACTGCACATTGGCACAGACCCCGAGACAATACTTGCCATGACACCCTCCATCTCGCGTGCAGGCCGACGCCGACGCCAACAGACGCTGTGTAACACTCCGGCACCAAATTACCGCAAAACCCCCATTCGCCCAACCGGCCACCTGGAACGGACCCTACCCTTTATGTAACAGGATTATGCAAACGGATTATTCGGACAGGATTCGTGTGTCTTCCCCCTCTCGCCCCGTATCAGCCTCTGGTCCCCCTTCCCGCGCAGCAGTCCCCATCTTTCAGCTAGCCTGGTGGTTCGGATCCCGGTCTGGCGACCCCCGTGGTTATGCAAGGCTGGATTTGGGATCACGAGTCTCTCGTCTCCTGGGGCTGGACGAGGCAAGACATATACTTACGTGCAAGACCCCGTTTGTGCGCAACACGTGGTTGCGTGGAATTTTCTTCGTCTGTTTGCTTTCTTTGAGTTTGCCTGCCAATTACTCATGACTGCATGCACAGCGCGCGCAGCGTCTGACTTGCTTCCGGTGTGCTCCGTGTTCATGCATATGCTACACCACCACGAAATCCTTTTTGCCGTTACCCTGCCACACCCGAGCGGTCCGTATTTTGGGGTCTGACCAGAATTTCTCTTCGCAAGTAAGAATGGCTAGGAAGGAAAGGATCGGATGCCGAGCACGACCTGACTGACTGACTCAGACGCTACACGCCGCGCGGGTTGAGGGAGAGCAGGTAGGTAGCTCCGATCGGATACTCCGGGTCGCGTTTTCTCTAGCAGGCCGGGCAACGGCTTTCTTTGAGGGCGATGAGTCGAGAGGGATGCCGAGAGGAGCGAGTGCGTATTTTCTTTGAGTGACTGTGGGTGGCCAAGCTCCTAGTATCGGTAGCATTACGCATGTTGGGGTGATACCTCGAAGATGTTCTCTGAGTCAATGTGTACATGTACGAACAGATGGTCGGCGACCAGAATACCAAGGGACTTAGTCTAGTCTGGACTTTTACAGAGTACACTAGTCGTGAATTTCTATATCCAATGTAGGGAACTAGACCGATAGGGCCCTTGCGCTAACATGCGTAATCCGACCAAAGGAGTACTGCGGACAATGAGGGAGTGTGCCGAGGCAAGGGGGTACTTGGAGAACACCGAACAGGACGTACCCCGAGGTATCTACAGCTACTACCGGTCCAAGAAAGGGGACAATGGCCTTGTTATGTGATTTTGTCCGACATCCAACTGCCAGTGTGTCCAGCAGATGGTTTACAGATGTTTGTGTCAAGCAGTCTCAAGCAGTATCAATCTTGTGTGTATTTGTCTCTGAGAACAAAGCTCTATTCTAGCCCACCGCCGCAGAGGCAGGTCTTGATCTAAGTAATACAAGACACCAGATAAGCCAGAAAAAAAGCATTAGACAAAATCCAAGAGATGCTTTCTCTCTAGAACCTGATAAACGCCCTTTTGTTGCGCCAGATACTCCTTTTGGAATCTATATGCCCCTTAGCCGCCCCTGAGCTCCAAACAAGACGGTATAAAAGGAAAGAATGCATGCATTAAAAATCTTAGTTGGGGGTATTTCGCAAGCAATCAGACAGAAAACGACCCCTCTCTCCCTTGGGTGTCTCGTGTGCTAGCACGTGGCCGTCTCCGAAGGTGATAATGAGGGGAATTATAGAATGCCGTCCGGGTAAGGGGAAACAGTGAACTGGTGTCGCGCCTGCTTCGACACGTGTCCCACTCGACACGTTGCCGGGAACAGCAGCTTCCAAGATCAGATTGGTGTTAAACCGGTCCGATGGGCTGATCTATGCCCTGGATCTGCCGATAAAAGTTTCGACTCAGGGTGACCACGTGAAGCTTGCGGCTGGGAGGGCTTTGAGGCGTCGAATTGGTGCGCGAGACGTCGGTAAAAACAACGCTGCAATGGCCGACGACTGGGGCGGTAGCACGTAGAATCTAGGGCAACAGGGCGATGCCAGATTAAGCTGCGCACGTTGCCATCTCCACTTCATGGTCCTCGTAGGCAATGTCCGCCCACACGCGCCAGTGAAGAAGGCCCAGATGAGCCAGACGGGTCGCCATATCATCAATGCCGCCCTCGTCTCGTGGTTCGCGGCCAGCGCTAGGCACATCCAGATGTTGCTCCCGCGCTGGAAAGGCGCCCGCTGTGCGTCCGAGCCCCTGGACCCGGCCGCCCGTTGCGACCTCGAACAGGCCGACCCCGGACAGATTCCTCAGGTCTTTGACTCGCTTGGACAATTCTTGCAGAAGTCGCCGGTGGAAGTAGGCCTCGACATCCTGGAACGCCTCTCCGTCGATCTGGCTCAGCTTACTCGAAAGCGCGTCCTCAACCTCGCTAAGGGGAATCTGCGGAGCGTTGACGTAGCGCAGAATCTGCAGTGCCATCGACGGCGAGAGGCCTTGCCACCGTTGAGGGGATCGAGACACAGGCGGTGCAGTCTGAAGGAGCGCAAGCAACGAGTTGTAGAGTTCGCGAGACCGCGATGAGGCATCTGCTGGATCCGCCATCGGTTGCCCGCATAGATAACCCGAAGTCCGAGGAGATGAGGTTTGAGAACCATTGTCGCTGCCGACAAGGCTAGACGGCCTTGATGACATAGGAGCGTTGAAGTTGAAGTTCAAACTGAGCCCAAAGTCTGACATCCGATCAAGCTCCTCGTATTGTCGCATGCAAATCTCGAGACAAATCGTGTCATACATGTCTGACCGCAGCTTCAGGATACGCTCCTCGTCGAAAACGAATGTGTTTGGGCAGACATTTGCGTTAGGAACCTCAACTGGCGTCGAAGGCAGGATGAGTTTAGTCGCCGCGTAGAAGAACACCGCCGTCTCGCCGAAGGCCTGCGCATACGAATGCCGAGGGTCCAAATACTCGACCGGGGCGATGTCTTTCGCGTTCTGATACCACAGCCTTGCCGCCTCGAGGCTGAGCTTGCCGCTCTGTATCTTCTTAAGAAAGAACCGCTGCTCGAAGTGTACCGTATCCTCGATCAGGACAGGCCGGAGACACCGTATTTGATGGTTTGCGACGTCCAGCTTCATCGCTTCGAGCACATTCAAGAGCGTCCTCATCCCCTTTACCAGCTCCGGCATGTCGTTGTTACGGTTGCCGCTACTTAACTCGTTGTACATTTCGTCGACCCATTCATCCCTCATAGGCGCACAGTGAAGTTTCAAAATCCCTGATAGCCACGCGGCTAGCTTTTCCAAATCAGCGATTCCTTTGTTGAATTGTTGCATGAGGAGATCCACGTTCAAGCCCTCGTTCAGAAACTCGCGGTCCCGCTGAGGAACAAGCGTCTGAAGAATTTCCCTGACCGCTCTAAGCAACTGAGGCAAGCACCAGTTTCTCTCGTCCGGACATTGGGCAAGGAACGCTGGACGATCCGTGACAAACAGGAAAATCTGGTCAAGTAATGCCTTCCAGAACTGATTGGCTTTTTCTTGCTTTTTCCGACCCCTTTCGCCGTCCAGGTTCGGCCGGAAGTGCAGCTCCGGATCGAAGTTGATGTCGTGGCGGAGCTTGGGGTTGTGTATGATCTTGTTGACGTCCAACTCGCTCAGTGTTGCCTTGGTCACAGGGGGTTCCAAAGACCGGCTTTCGGTGCTGGAGGCCCGCGAAAGTGGAGGAGTTGACGGTAGTGACCGAGAACCTCTGGAAGTAGACATGGTTTGACGGGGTTGATTTGAGAGATCGTCGTCGGTCGGTGCTGGTTGCGCTACAGTACCCGTTTCCACGACTGTGTCTCCCAAAGATTCATTCTGCGAGCTGCTCCGCGCGTGAGCAGGCGGCAAGCGCCCACTCTCGATTCCACTAGCTCTCTGGTCGTCCATTATATGGCCTACAGCGCAGCTGTTGCTCTGTCGAGGTAGGTCTGGTTGTGAGATGAGAGGTAACAGTCAGTGGTCGCCGGGTGTGACAGAAGGGCAGTAATCTGGCTATTGGTCCCAGAAGGAGGAGGAATTAGCCCACTATCTATAAGTTGGAGGAGAAACATAGGACACGAGTTTGTGGGGAAGCACTACGCCGATGCACAGTAGAACCCCGTGGCGCGGATACAAGCAGCAAGGCAACTTGTGCTGCGGTGTACAGAGCCTTTGGTGAGTGGCAAAGGACGAAAGAAGGGCGGGAGCAGGTGACTTGGTGTAATGATGGTTCTGTCGCAAAGCGCAAAGTAGGGGAACACACCTATAGACAACAGTCGAGCCCAATTGGCGTGAGGGAGCAGAGAGCGGTTAGTCGCAGGAAGCCAGGACGCCGGGCAACACTGTCGAAAGGAGTGACGGGAGTAAGGGATGAGGGATCGATCGAGACAGAGGCCGGCAGGGCGAGGAACACAGCTCTAATATCCGCGCAAGTGTTGTAACAACACAACACCTTGGACAAAGGAAAGAGTGTTCTGAGGGTGTTCCTCTAACACGTTAAAGAAACAAGGACAAGGCCGAGAGCGGCGGTAAATGTTGTCAAGTATTAAAGTCAAGGTAGGTGCTTCAAGAAAAGTGATATTGGTGGTCTGTAGAGAAAGTGCAGCCTGTGGAAGACAACAGTGGCCCAACACGGACGTGGAAATGAAGGAAACAACCTTGAAGAGCTAGAAAGAGGTGAAACAAGAAGTGTGTAAGATAGGGAGCGGAAAGAAAACGAACAAGTCAAGAGAGTGTGATATGTATGCGGTAAGGAAGGACGGTTGCAGAGAAGGAGAGGATGGCGAACTTCGGGGTCTTCCATTCCATTCAATACAGGTAGAAGGACGAAGCCCCAAGTACCAGGCATGTACCTTTGTACCTCTCTGCAGAAAGGGGAAGTCGCAACTAACGGGGGCCACCCGCTAAAAGACGATCACAACCATAGTGGAAATTTAATGCGGCACCAAAGAACCACGCCCCCAGGGCCCCCATCCCAAAACTCAGTCCTGACATCCGGAACACATGCGACCCCACGGCGGGTACCTAGAGTCGTCCTCAACCAAAGTCCTCTTCTGGTACCTGAGGAGAAAAAACTAAAGCCTGTTGTTCCTGTTCCGTCGAATTTTGCCTTGGATTGCGACTCAGTGTGCCACCTCCGTGTTCTAGATCTGTCGTCTGTTGCTCCTACCAGTCAGCACATCAGGCACATCTAGTAGTAGGTACCTTGACTTCCAATGGTCACGAGACAGACAGACTTCCATGAGAGCAACAGGCAATATTCTCAACCCTGCGTGGCCTGGACAGTGCTTGATGCAGCTAGTAAGTAGCATATTTCCACTCAAAACAACTAATAAGTACGTGGTTACACTGTCCGTGGATAGGAATCAAGCATCTAGTGCTATACGATGCGCCCTACATGCGTCTGCGGTCAATGAGGGCAGCAGATCTCACTGCCACAGACGTTGATGACAACAAGTGCCTACATATCATCGATATCGTGGCTTATAGGTAACCGACGAGTCTGTCTGTCCTGTCAGCATCTTACCAGCGTCCTGAAATAGGTTATGCGCTGCTTAGCTGCAGACTGACCAGCAGCGGGCCTGCGACAATGCCCACCAGACTGCATTGTTAGGTAGTTTTGACCATTGAGCGGACCCCAGTTCGGGGCACTCTTGCGACAGTAGGAGTCTCTGCCGGGCAGTTCCCGACCGTGAACTGCGAGTTCAATGCGTCGTTGATCTGTGTGAAGGAGATGCTGCGAGGGATCCTCACATGCCTCGTTTCTCCGACCCAGTATCGACGACTTGGGCTGGATAGTCGAGAGACTCAACGTCCATACCACGCGTCGCACTGGAGGCCAAACTCGGCAAAAATATTACTGCTCGAACGAGACAACAGAGCTGGCCTATTCGTATATACTCCAATATCACATTACTGGCAAAGACATTCGAATTTCGCTCGCCTTATTTCTGGTAGCGTGGCCGTTTCGCCTGTTTCAATGAGGGCCAAGCAATGGCCAGAAACAGCGGTGCCTGGCGTGCCACAGGATGTCATGGACGGATCCGTACAGGTCCATTGATGAGTTCCTGCAGGTGCAATTTGGCGCTATTTGATTAGCGATGCACTGAATGCAGCCAGTTGGCGCCAGGGCTTACGCTCCCAGACTCCCTGGAATGGACTGGACGGATTTGGGGCTTTGCCTCTCAGGCCTCTTGAGCAATCGGGCGAGTTGTGTCTCAACTCTCATCAACGACAAGGGCATCCCTCTCTTTTTAAGACTGCTGGGCGGCCTGGATCACACCCCTTGCGGTCAACCAGAGAAGCCACAAAACAAACAAAGCAAGGGGTGGTGATAAACCCCTGAATACCGCCAGATTGGAACCATCGGGACTTGACCGTTTCGGGACATCTGGGCGTTCCTGACTTCAGATAGCGTGCTCGGCAGGGTCGACCTTGAAATGGCCAACCTGACGATCGTCTTCACTTCAACAACTACTCACAACGCCGGCGCATAGGGCGGCAACTGGCAGTGCACAGTCTTGCTTGCGGTATTCTTATTTGGACTCCTCGAGGCCTACGATTGCCGCAGTTCAACTCCACGCATCACATGGACGACTATCCGGTTGAAGACTAGTGATATGACTCTCTCAATCTCACGGCTATCGCAAATCGGGCATGTGTTCTCGTATGCTTGAGTCGCGGCCCTGCCGATCCGATCCGTCTTTGGCAGTCTGTCGAAGACATCTGGCCTCGACATGAGGATCACGCTGGTCCAATAAATTATGTGGCAAACCGCTTGCTCCAGTGTTCAAACTTCAGCGACTGAATGGATCAGGAGGACCTGGAGGAGTCGGTCTGGCCTTAGCATGTTACCCGCTCTGCCGCTGCAAATATACCCCCAGGAACAAACCATGTGGCTCTAACAGGGATGGTGCTGGTCAGTGGTCACGCATTCACAAAGATTTCACTCGTCGCCATTGGCCCATACTGTGAACTCATCTGTCCTGTCGCCAGGGTCCCCTACTGTGATACACCTTGCAGTTCTAATCTCACCTTGGCTCACCGCTGTGTGGCCACGAGCGCTTCGACACGTCTACGCCAGACTCCCTGCATAAAAAGCAAATGGACAATGCAGCTGGAATGCGCAAAGCATTGCCTGCATCTCAACCGAAATCTGTTGAGTCATGGCACAACAGATTGGGGCAGATACGGCCACTACAGGCTACACCGGCTAGAAGCAGACGAGCAGCGACTTCGGCCTCTCACGGACTGCACCGCACACTAAGGATTGGTGGTTCGGCTAAAGCAACTTCAACCTTCGGATTACTCCGGGTCGGCGTGCCTCTATTGCATGCCTTCATTGCTTGCACTGGATTTCCTCGAGGCACATGCATAAAGCTTGGATCCAGTGCGGCGCAACTGCGTCGACGGGGGGTCTAGACCTAGGCACCTAGGTCTAGGTTGGCTGTGATACATCAAGTAATACAACGGCGCAAGAAATCTGGAGATGAGCCATCGAGGCCTTCGAGCTCGTCAGGTTCCTATGCGTTTCTACCCTGGCAGCCTGGCTACGTTTCTGTCGCCTTACCTAGCACTGTTCGTCGTCGGTCACTGCCAGAGACAAGTCCTTCTTTGACCCAGTTGCCTGTGCGTGATCTCTGTTCTTGTCAGAGGTCTGCTTGCGTCTCGCATCTGCTGCGCCCGTCTATGGCCCGGTTTTTGCTGCTGCTGTGATCCTACAGTGGGATTCATTGGAGAGCAACAGAGCCGTTTCGCATGGTTGCTGCACTAGCCGAATCTGCTGGACGATCGCTATCCACTACCACGAACCTGCTTCAGAGCTGGGGCTTCAGAGGCTTGGTTGGACCTCCAAGGCTCCGTTTGCAGTGCTTTGGCCTCTGCGTCACTGGCTAACTGTCCCCAGATAGAAACATTACATGGCGCGTCCAACGCCCGTTGCAGTCTACGCTCGCCTTGCTAACATGGTCCAAATCTCTCTTGGCTCAGCAGTCACAGATCACTGTTGGCTTGTTCGAGCCTGCTATCCTGGAGAGTTCTCCTGCGCTCTGGGCTGCGGTAGACTTGCACAGGTGAGTCACGGCCCGAGCTACTCGAGGCTTACATCGGTGATGTGTGGTTAAAACGTTTGCTAGGTCGCGCACATCTGGTCAAGTTGCGCTTCACTCCGGCTTTAGGTATGTCGACGAGGACAATCATCTGAAAGGTGTTCCTCGAAGCTGCGTTCCACGGTAGAAAACGTCACCCAATTTGTACAAACATCACACAGCAGCACGTGGGCTGTGTCTCAGGGCCATTGCAGCTCGCGACACGTTCATTCCCGCAAATCGACGTCAACCGGGCATGTCCAAGCAGTGCCTGGCGAACCTCTTCGAGGCAAGAGACTGGGGTCAACGTCAGACTCACACCTACTGGGCGTACCCCAAATACAGCAGAGACTGAGAACCCATAACATCGCCGCTGCACAGCTGTACGGATTCGCAAGAATATGCATATTGTCCGACCAACTCGGTCATGCATACCTCTGTGTATCGGAGGACAATCGGGAAAGATTCCGCCCTTGCTGCGGAATCGGGTAGCCCGCCCGGATGGCCACGTTACTCGCTCAAAACGCCTACTCTATCGGTTGGCACAAGATGCTGCGTACAGTGTGCGTCTTCGGGTATCAAGTAAGGCAGCGATGTTGTACCACCAGGATACTGTTGGCCATAGGCTGGCCAGAAGGGCAATTGTCGGTTCTCCTTTAGCCACCCACGACATATAATGCACCAACCATTGGATACCTGAGCAACTCCTACGAATATCTGCACGTGAGCAGAGAGGTAATGGTGACCAGCGGTGAAAAAGAATTAAGCGACCTGCAGGCAACGGCTTCCAGTGCCGGCCCTTTTTACGCCGGGATGCACTATCCATACATGTAAACCCTCCAGAACGCCTTGCCCAAAAACAATTACGCCAACCATGCTAGCCAAGTCCGATAGCTCTAGTTGCCAATGAAAAGGGAGATCTAGGGAGAACCGTCAGCAAGAAAGTCGGCAGGTTTGGTCGTGAGGTGACCGCCTTACCGCCATGAAGACGCAACATAAACTTATGTAGGGACTAAGCCTCTCCCCTATCCGCGCGCACTTCCAGAAGATGCCCATGAAACTGTCGATATACAGGGTCAGCAACCAGCTCTTGTCATGACGCCTTGCATCCATTGTTACAAGGGTTAGGCGTACCCATTCTTGTTCCGATCCAGAATCGCGGGGAACATCTGGTGCACATAGGCAGACGTGCAGATGAGGAGGAGAATGACGAGGAGGAGCGACTGGAAGTTGAAGAGGGCGGACTACATAGATAGGCCAGGTTAGCTGTCAGCTCTCTCCCATTCTTGAGTGCAGCTTGGGTGTTGGACTTGGGCATACCATGATGCAACAACTCGCGGGTAGCAGAGTAAGGTAGAAAGAAATCAAGGACAAATTGTGCGGTAGACTCGTATGCAAGTCGTAGTTCGATCGTCGCGCCTTCTGGGCCAGGACAGGTGGTCGGAATAAAACAGCTTCGATGTCATGGCCGAACCAAATGCTCGGAGTCGCCCATTTAGCTCGCGCCTCGGTGGCTTGATCTCCGCGACGTGATTGGTGGAGCCAGGAGCCTTCTACGCACGGGCCAACCTCGAACAGCCTCAGCCTCGACTGCTCTCCATCTTTCCTTCCACAATACATTTCTGGCGTCGAACCATTCACTTCTTCGAGAACAATAATTGCCGGCGGTTAGCGCAATAGCTGGGTAGCTGGCTGTTCAGCTCAGTGTTTCCATCCACCAAGCACCTTACACGGCGGTGCCTCTTCAATCGCCAAACCGCATCTACCTTCGGTTTTCGACCGGCTCAACCACACGAGCAGCATCTTCCTCTCCACCAAACGAACCAACCCAGACCTCAAGATGGAGCCCCGGGCCCGCGCCGGCAAGAATGTCGGCAAAATGACATTCGCCCACAACGAGCGTCCGTCCACCCCTCCCTCTCCCCCACCCGCAGCAGCAAGTACCATTGCTAACACAAAAACCACAGTAGCCCAACTCCTCTACGGCCACGGCGACGTCAAGAACCCCCTGCCCGAAACCGTCCGCGTGCTCGACGAGATAGCAACCGAGTTCATCCAAGGCATCTCCTTCGAGGCGACGCGCACGGCGCACCACGCGGGCCGCCAGAAGGTCAAGTTCGAGGACTTCGAGTTCTCCATGCGCAAGAACCCCATGTTCATGGGCAAGATCCGCGAGACGTTCGAGAAGAAGCGCGAGATCGACCGGGCCCGCCACATCATGAACGAGGACGACGCCATCATCAAGGAGGCCAACAAGGCCGAGAAGAAGGCCGCCAAGGCCGCGGCCAAGGCGGCCGCGAAGGAGGCTGCCGCTAATGGCTTGCTGCCGCCGGCGGGCAGGAACGAGGAGGAGCTGGGCGAGGCGGACGATGATGCGCAGGCTGAGGCGGATGCGCTGGGGACTTCGTCTAAGAGGAGAAGGCTGGAGTAGGGCTCCATGCCTGCCTCGAAGAGGAGGAAGAGGAAGAGGTAGTGCTCTGTGGGCATTTACGATGGAGTTTGGTTTACGGGCTTTTAGCACGGTACGGAAGCATAGCGAGGCGTTTAGGTTGGCTCTGTTTTTGAGGGTTAGGTTTATGGAAGGTCACAGGCTGGATGGATGAAGGCGCCGCTGAGATATCAGCAAGTGTTTTTAGCATTGGTGTTTTAGAGTTGCTATATCTTGCCACGAGCTTCCCATCACCTCGCAGATAGCAACATTGTTGAAGCACGCTATCAAGACGAAGTTGCTTTAAGGCTTGGCCCTGGAACCAGGCTAAGCGTGCGGAGAGACGGAACATGAGCTCCACACATCCCCACCCCCGCCTTTGCCCGCCTTGTTCAATGATCAGCGTGGATGAGGAATTATCCTCAGCTCCGTTTGCGCAACGACTTGCTTATATTTGCTAAGGAAGACGTCATGCTTGGTACTCTGATTGTTGCCAGATAGGTACAGGCGTCGTTCACGCCTCGGGCAGCTACAGCAAAAAGTAATTCAGCTCAAGGCGGTGCTGACCTTGGCCTCGTGGAAGATGTGTCAGAATGGCCGTTCAACAACCAACGCACGTCGTTGCTCGACATTGAAGAAAGGCTCGGCACGTCCAACGAACCATACAGGCGCAGCGCAAAGAGTTGCAGGTGTGGATTTGGTCAGCTCTGCCTCTGGCATCGTCATTGGATGAGGCAGTCCTCAGCACGCCGCAGTCGGCCTGTTTCCTGCCGGATAACGGGTTCCACACGCACGCTATCCAGTCTCTTGCAGTTCACACTTCCAACTGCGGCAAGGTGCCGTAGTGCTGTTTGTGATGGATGGCATCAGACGACAGACAGGACAGGGTATTCTCCACTGGCACTAGGTCATTGATCCTGCCCACCTTTAGTATCTGTCGCTGTTGGAAGTAGAAGTTCGTGATTTTCTTCCTCTGTGTATAGTAAGGTCCGGTGATCGTTGATCAGCTTCACAGAGTACTAGTCTATCAAGGTGCTTCCGCGGCCTTCAACCACATTGCTCACTCTTCCTTAACCAAGGAATGGCCCTCCGCTTACCGTCCTCACGTGCCGTATATTGTTGGGTTGATTTGCTCATGGTCCCGAACGAACCATGAGCCCTATCCTCGAGTTCCATGCACAGAAGCCTCACGTCGACGACGACGACAGGGAGCATGACATAATCGACTACCTGAGCCTTCCGGATCCCGCATCCGGCAAGCCCAAGTACGATGACTTCGCATCGACGAAGCTCAACAACGGGCTCTTGGACCCCGAAGCCTTCCGCTCCCTGACGGCAAGCCCCTACTCGGAGACCGGCGGACGGCTATCGCCCTTCTCCATCCGGGATGAGGCCTCATCCCCAATACCCTACCCCACGCCGCAGACCTGGAAATCCAGGACAATAGCCTCAACTCTGAGCTTCTGGCGCCGCAACCGGGGCGTCATCCTCGTGGCACTAGCCCAATTCTTCGGCGCCCTGATGAACCTCTCGGCCCGCCTCCTCGAGCTCGACGGCGAGGGCATGAACCCGCTCCAGATCCTCTTCGCGCGCATGAGCCTCACGACGCTGTTCTCGTGCATCTACGCGTACAAGACCCACGTGCCGGACTTCCCGCTCGGTCCCAAGATCAGACAGGTGCGGCTGCTGCTGGTCGTCCGCGGGTTCAGCGGCTTCTTTGGGATCTTCGGCATGTGGTTCTCCATGATGTACCTCCCGCTGGCCGAGGCGACGGTCATCACCTTCCTGGCCCCTTGCGTGGCGGGGTACATCTGCCACGTCCTGCTCCACGATCCGTACACGCGGAAGGAGCAGATTGCGTCCCTGCTGGCGCTCGTGGGCGTGGTCTTCATCGCGAGACCGGGGTCGTTGTTTGGGTTTGGTGGGGGCGGCGAGGGTACGGCTGCGCCGATTACGGGGGTTGAGATGGTTGGTAATGCGACGCAGGGTGAGCACCACCCTCAGACGGCCGAGGAGGCGACGCCTGCTCAGCGGCTGATGGCGATTGGGATTGCGCTCGTGGGCGTCATGGGCGCGGCGGGGGCTTTTACGACTATCCGGTGGATAGGAAATCGCGCCCATGCGCTGGTGTCGGTTAATTACTTCTCTGTGTGGAGCATGATTGTCTGCGTCGTCGTGCTGTCTTTAGCACCGGTCCTCGATGTCGGTCAGCCAGAGCTTCGGTTTGTCCTGCCCGCTTCGCTGCGGCAGTGGTTTCTTCTGATAGCCCTGGGCATGGCCGGGTTTGTGATGCAGGTCATGTTGACGTCTGGCATAGCGGGCGAGAGGTCCAACCGGGCAACGGCTATGGTGTATACCCACATGCTGTTTGCGGCTGGGTTTGACAGGTGGGTTTTTGGACATGAGATGGGCGTGCTGAGTCTCATGGGGTGTGGGCTTATTGTCGGGAGTGCGCTCTGGGCTGTGCTTACCAAGAAGGAGGAGACGAGCAAGGTGCGGGATAGAGAGGTTGGGGATATGGAGGACATGACACAGGAGGGCGTGCCTATGTTGAGAGGTGGTGTGGAGGAGGACGAGAGCATACCGTTGGAACGGGTTAGATAGAACAGGATCACGAATATGCAAAGAGTGATAGATGCATTCTGCACATGAAGATGGTACATTCAGCCTGTTCTGTCCCTCAAAAATGGTGTGCAACCTCGCTGGCATCTGGTGGTTTGATGCCCATGAACCTCAAGATGGGTAAAGGTACGTACCTCGACGATGAGATGTCGAAGTGGGTCCGAATACAACGCTAGGAGGTGGCACACCCCTGCAAGCAAGGCTGGTCATCTCGTCGCGTTTGCCCTTGCCCAAGAAATTCTAGCTCCATCAGCCTTGTGAAGCTCGACAAGCCACTGCAAACCCGCCCAATTTCTCAGCACTATCCGAACTCCGCCATACCATCGCACCTTCCTTATATCTCCTTATTTGATAGGCTGCTGCTCTAAACCGCCAAGATGGTGCAAATCAGCGAGGTCAAGGGGAACAATCGCGAGAACCGCACGGCGGCGCACACCCATATCCGCGGTCTCGGTCTCAACACACAGGGCGTCGCCGAGAAGGTGGCAGCTGGCTTCGTCGGCCAAACGGCAGCTCGTGAGGTACGTCTCATTTACTCGACGTTAATCTGGCCAGGGAACCATTAACTTACCATGTCTCTGAACAGGCATGCGGTGTCGTAGTCGACCTCATCAAAGCACACAAAATGGCCGGCCGCGGCGTCCTCCTCGCCGGCGGGCCCGGCACCGGCAAGACGGCGCTCGCGCTCGCAATCAGCCAAGAGCTCGGCACCAAGATCCCCTTCTGCCCCATCACCGGCAGCGAGGTGTACTCGACCGAGGTGAAGAAGACGGAGATGCTGATGGAGAACTTCCGGCGGGCCATCGGCCTCAAGGTCCGGGAAACCAAGGAAGTCTACGAGGGCGAGGTGACGGAGCTTACGCCCGAAGAGGCCGAGAACCCGCTCGGCGGATACGGAAAGACGATCAGCACGCTTCTGATCGGGCTCAAGAGCGCCAAGGGCCAGAAGAAGTTGAGGCTGGATCCGAGCATCTACGAGGCTATCCAGAAGGAGAGGGTTACGGTCGGAGATGTGGTCTACATTGAGGCTAACACGGGCGCGTGCAAGCGTGTCGGACGGTCTGATGCGCACGCGACTGAGTTTGATCTCGAGGCCGAGGAGTACGTGCCGATTCCGAAGGGCGAGGTGCACAAGAAGAAGGAGATTGTGCAAGACGTCACGCTGCACGATCTGGATGTCGCAAATGCGCGCCCGCAAGGAGGGCAAGATATCATGTCCATGATGGGCCAGCTGATGAAGCCGAAGATGACGGAGATCACGGACAAGTTGCGGAGCGAGATCAACAAGGTGGTTAGTAAGTATATCGACCAGGGAGTAGCGGAGCTGGTTCCTGGTGTTCTGTTTATTGATGAGGTATGTCACTATTTCCTTGCTCTGCAGGTCAATGTTCTGTTTGCTGACGGCATCAGGCACAAATGCTCGATGTCGAGTGCTTCACCTACCTCAACCGGGCGTTGGAATCATCCATCTCGCCAATTGTGGTGCTGGCCTCCAACCGGGGCATGGCTGCTATTCGCGGCACAGACGACCTGATCGCGGCCCACGGTGTTCCTCCAGACTTCCTCACTCGTCTCCTGATCATCCCCACTACTCCGTACGACGCCGACGAGATCAAGCGAATCGTGCGCATCCGATCGACAACCGAGGGCGTGTCCATCACGGACGCCGCTATCGACAAGATCGCCGAGCATGGCGTTCGCATCAGTCTCCGGTACTGTCTTCAGCTGCTGACACCGGCCAGGTAAGTGCTATCGCTCAACTCTCACATCTCAAATATGAGTTTGCGTGATCAAACAGAGAGGCTGGGTCGCTAACAGCTACACAGCATTCTCGCCAAGGTCAACGGCCGCAGCCAAATCGACGTCCAGGACATTGCGGAATGTGAAGACCTATTCCTCGACGCCCGGCGCAGCGCCTCGGTGCTAACTAGCGAGCTGGGACGGGGCTTCATATCGTGAGCAGTCGCGACTTGGTTGCTGGGGCGGACTTGTCATTTCTCGGTTGTTACAGGTTTGTTTTTGTTTTATTCCGGATCCTGCAAGCATGGTAGATACGAGGGAAACGGAAACCGGTCAGGGACAAGCCCGGAAGGCGAAGGCTGGAGTCAAAAGTGTGTGATGAACTTCTTGTTTTGATTCCTTTTTTTTCTCTATATCAATAATACCAACGGTTGAAGATGCCCGTTTGACGACATGTGGTTGGCTGAGCGAGGTTGGAAAGTGTTGTGGTCATGGGGGAAAGGTATGCTGTTTCTGCAACAGCCCTGCCGGTCAAATGAGGCCTCACCACACCAGCCAAAGCCCCCTTACCCGCAAAACATGGTCTAAGTCTCGGAATTGATTTAATTAAGGGAAGATGTATGTGTCGGGGTGGAACACGCCGTTTTATGCGGCCTCTAGTCCCGATTCGGCTGACATATGGCTGACAGTCCTTTGTTGTAGTGTTTACATTCCAACGGCGACCCTGCCGTGCATTCCACCCGCATATGTCCTTGAACCCCCGTTAGAGCTCCTCACCACGGCTGGAAGAGGTTGGATTCACCGGGCCAGACCCAGTGTGCACCCATTCGTTTGTCTTGGAGGGACCCAGTCGTTGTTTCTTGTTTATCTGGTAGCGGAAATTAGTCCGCCAGAGCTCAACTGCAAACAGAACAAAAGACTGAACAAAGAAAATCAGACGCTCACCAGGAGGAGACGCCTCAGTCGACCCAGTGCATGCCCGAGACATTTCTTCTTAGAACCACGGGCCAACTGCATATTCGCTGCCATCACACCTCTTCCCACCTTGACTCTAGCCCGACCAGAAGCATAATGGCCGGCTCAGATATGCAATATACGGTCCATAGCCCGCCCGTGAGGCAGCATCCTTCAGTCATCCCACACTGCCGCTCATTTCTTTTATTGTTTGAAGACGTATCAATGGAGACTTGTCACAAAGGGACAATCCAACAAGAGAAACCCTTCTCAGACCAATTATTATTGTCCGCCGGCGGTATCGCTGCTCGCCCGAAATTCTAGACCCCTTTCCCCAGACATCTCGTCATATACGACGGCTCAACTTGTCTAGCCTTCCCCTTCTTCATCGTCTCTTGGATTCTACTTGGCTCCTTTCCGATACAAGACATCTCACATTGAGGCCTGAGACCTGAGGTTATCGTGTGGCATCCGACCTGTCTTCTGCATCTCGCACCCTGGCCGGCTCCCTCCGTTTGCTTGCCGCCGCTCATCTGTAGCTCAAACCACCACCCGCCCAATTATGACCAAGACAGGCCCTCTGCCTCGTCCACTTACCCACAACCGAAACAGACAACAATCACCGTCCACATCATCCGTCACTGACTGAAATCAAGAAACTCTCTTTTCGAATTCTGCGCAAGTTCCAGGCAGGCCAAAGGAGCAGCATAGTAGCAGGTCATGTCCATGTCGACCAGGTCGGGAGCCACCGGCGCCAGCGGGAGACAGACGTTGCCGGACAAGAAGCCAGACAACAGGACAGGAGAGCCTCCGTCGCCCGACTCGCCTCTCCGCTCGGCGGGCCCTCTGACTAGAAAAAGGGCCGCCTCCCTCAGGACTGACGGCCCCCGGATAGAGGACCTCAGCCTGAACACGCCTACCGCAGACAGGAGTCCACCACAGCTGCCCGAGACTGGGCGGGACCTCATCTGTCTCTGCACTCCAGCCCCAAAGGTCCCCAGACCACGCAACGGTATGTCTTCCTCCTTTTTCTTCTTCGTTCCTCCTGCTGTGTTGTCTTGCCCAAATTTCTGCTCTCCTTTTCCTCCTTCAAACGCACAATAAGCGAACTCTCGCCTGTTGTACCGGACCTCGCTTCCCCCAGCAGTTTTCTTTGTCCCGTTGTCTCACATCGGACATTGCTCCGTCCGGTCACAGAAAAAAAAAAAGAGGCAGCACTAGCTGGCTGCTGGGACGCATAAGAGACACCGTCATCATCACTTACACTTGTACTGACAACATCTCTCCCTCACCAGCCTTCATCCTCTACCGCCAACACCACCAAGCCCAAGTGGTAGCCCAGAACCCCGGGCTCGCCAACCCGGAAATCTCAAAGATCATCGGCGAGCGATGGCGGGAGGAGCCCGACGAGCACAAGGAGCAGTGGAAGCGACTCGCTGAGGAGGAGAAGGTCCGCCACCAGCGGCAGTACCCGGACTACCGCTACCAGCCGCGCCGCGGCGGCAAGCAGGCCGCCTCGCGGGCGCAGACCCCGACCACCTCGCAGCCGGGAGAGGACCCGGGCCGCTGTCCCAAGTGCGGGGGCCGGTACATCGCCACGCCGCGCACGCCGTCGACGCCGTTTCCGTTTGCCGGTGCGCAGACGTCGCGGGGCACCACGCCGACTGCGGGGAACAACAACAGTGGCAGCATGTCTTACCACCCCAACCCGCGGGTCGTCGAGACGGACCACCTCCGACACGGCTCTCAGGGGGGCCACAGAGAGCAGCAGCAGCAGCAGCAGCACCGGGGCCAGTACCCCAACTATCCTCCGCCACAGCACCAGCACCACCACTACCAACCTCGCAGCAGCCTCCACGGCATCAGCGAGGACTACGACATGGACTCTCCCTCCGGAGCCAAGCGCCGCCGCTACGACAGCAGCGGTGGTGGCTACGCCGACAGTCCGTCGTACGCGGTAGGGCCCGGGCAGTACTCCTACAGCCAGCCCTACCCGCACGGCCTGCCGCACCACGTCCGGCCCCCACCACCACCGCAGCAGCACCCCGTCCACCGCCACCCATCCCTCGGCGGACCGGGTATCTCATCGCCCGCATACGCTCCCCAACCCGGCGGTCCACTACCAGGCCCTCCCCAAGTCGGCGGACGAGGCAGCATCGGCATGGCGCCCCCACCACGCCCGGCCTCGGTCGCGTACCCTCAACCCGCGCCCCCGCGCCGAGACACAGTCACACCGTCCGGCGGCGGCGGCGGTTTCGACGAGTCCCTGCGTCTACCGCCCCTGCAGACGCCCGCCCCGCCCCCCGCAGCCCACCACCACCCAGGCCAACAACCAGCCTCGCCCACATCGACAACAGGCACAGCGGGCCCCACCTCCCAAACCCAGCAGCAGCGCGACCTCGACAGCCAGGCGCGCGGCGTCGAGGCCATGATCATGAGCATCCCGTACATCAACAAGCTCAAGGTGCTCGAGAAGATCGCCCCGCCCCTCGCTTCTTCTTCCGCAGGTCCAGGTCCCGGGGGCGTCGAGACGACGCGGGGGCCGGTGATCGCCATCGAGGGCGCGGTGCCGAGTTTGGTGCGACAGGTGGGCGCCATCGTCGAGCGCGCGCTTGCCGCTAGCGGGGAGTGTGCGGTGCGGGTGTGGAGCAGTAGTGAGGACGGGAAGAGGGAGGGTGAGGGGGGAGGACAGCAGCTGGGGTTCGCGACGTACCTGCAGACTATCACGGAGTGGCACGGCCGGTCGGGGGAGATTGTCAAGCATATCACTACCTCGCCGGAGGTGGTGCGGCGGACGTCGGATGTGTCGATGGGGTCGTCGTCTGGGGATGAGAAGAAATCGAATGCTGGCTCGGTCGCGGGCGGCGGCGAGGCGACGCGGTCGTCGTCGGTCAACACGGCTGCGTCTGTGGCTCAGCAGCAGCAGAAGAGCAGCCAGAGTCGGCAGCAGCAGCGGGCGCTCGTGCCTGTGGCGCTGCTCACGGACGGGTTCAGCCTGACCATCTCGGACCGGTTCGCGTGCCGGGTGCCGATTGCGGACTCGTATGCGCCTGTTGATCATTGGCAGTGGATGGCGACGCTGTGGCGCGGGATCGTGGGGCCGGACTTGGTGGTGTATGTGCGCGGTGCCGAGGAGGAGGAGATGACGAGGCTGCAGGCGGTGGAGATGATTGGGGCCGAGGTCATGAAGGTCAGGGTTGTTGTTCCGCCTGGGGCGGGAGGAGGGGCGATGGACCAGGTGCTGGTTGGGGAGAAGGTTGAGCGGAGGCTGGGGTTTGAGGTTGTTGAGTGGGTGAGGAATGGGAGTTTCAAGGAGGGATTCTGAGGGTCATGTCGAGTTGGCAGAGAGAGGGAGGAGTGGTATCAAGTCAGTGGAAGAGAAATGAAGATGAGGGAAAGAAAGAAAGAATCCTAGAATCCTGTATTCATGATGGTGGAAGTTACCTCATATAAGGTATGGCAGCGAACACTCCTACAGTAAAGTGCATATAAGCCATTGAGTCCTGACTCGCAGCTCGAAAAGGAATGAGCATGGAATAATGTCAGAAGCTGTGTGCCAATGTCTCAACACTGGATGAGACAAATTCGAGGTTGGGACGAGCGCCGGTTGGCAGGAAGAGGCAAGTAGTGCAAGATAGAACTTGAAGCCAAGAGAACACTTCCTCAATCCCATTTGTATTGCTGTTCAACCTGTGTATTCGTATGATATACAGTATTTTCGCGTCAGTGCCCGTTGCAATATATTTGTGTAACTCAAAAAGGGAAAAGGTACGAAGTAAGGTACCGGGCGACGAGGAAGATGCGGCAGGTCTGTGTGGCTTCCAGAAGACAGGGATCCCAGTGAACCTTAATCCCACCGACCCCACAAATAACCCCCTGTCCGGCACCTCCTGTCGCGTCAAACTGTCCAACTGGCGCGTGCACCAGCTTCGACCTCCTGTTTACTGACTACCTTACCTTCACTAAAGCAACACGACGACAGCAGCCATGAGGTAAATGTCGCCACCATGTCCGATTTCGAAGGTCTCGCACTCGGTCAGACCGTCCGCCTCACCGATGGGCGTACCGCAATCATCCGGTTCCTCGGCCGTACCAGCTTCCAGGTTGGCGACTGGGTCGGAGTCGAACTCGACGATAACTCGGGCAAGAACGATGGTAGCGTCAATGGAGAGCGGTATTTTGAATGTGGTGGCATAGGGCGTGGCATGTTCTGCAGGCCGAAAGCCGTCACAGTCATCGCCCAAGCCCCGCCGCCTGTTCCTAAGCCAGCCGCCGGCGCTGCTGCTGCGAGGAAAGGAGGCCGTCCAAGCAGCATGTTCACATCAGGTAACACACGAGCCAGTGCTACGAGTGATCCGGCTCTCGGAAAGAGGATGAGTCTGAATGCACCGAGCCCAAGTCCGGTGCCGAGGATGTCACGGCCCTCTAGTTTAGTCAGGGTGTGTAGCCTCTCGTCTCTCCGTTGGCCTTTGTCTGCGTCTGAATGGCCTTGTACTGATATCTTGGCAACAGTCTCCCACCAAATCGCCCACGAAACAGCTAGCAACCGCATCTTCCAGTGCTTCTACTTCTCGAACAGCCACCCCCTCGAATCGAGTCGCTTCAGCGGGTGTGAAACCACCTCGACCATCCGCAGGGGCGAGTCGTCCCTCTATGGGACCTCCTAGCATCCCGGCTTCAAGAACAACTCGGCCTACCTCAACCTCGTCCGCCGCCTCTAGAACAGGTACGGCTGCAGCGAGGCCCGCGCCCGCCCGCTTGTCTTTGGCGCCCGGGCGCGTTGCGTCGCGGCCCAACACCCTCCGGAACCCGTCCGGCGGGTCAGCATCTGGCACTGAGAACGGAGCACCGGCAGCAGCTCCGGACAAGTCGGTCGACTCCCCGAAGAAGAGCGACGACGAAACTCTCTCCCCAGAAATTCTTTCCCCACAACCGAGGAGCCCCGTTCAAGCAAAGACCATGGCCCTCGAACGCCTGACCAGCGGACCACCTGCCGCAACTACCAGGTCTCCCGCTGCCCGTAACACGGCTCCTGCTTCTAGCTCGGCTTCGGCAACAACGAGTAGAGCGGCAGCCAACAACGCCGCTGCCGCGCGAGAGATTGATGAGCTCCAAAAGAAACTGCGTTTTCTGGAGCGCAAGCGGACCGAAGACCGGGAGAAGATGTCCGAGATGGACAAGCTCCAGAAAGACCGCGACAAGTTTGAGGGTATCGTCCAGAAACTGCAGGCTAAGCTGCAGCCCCTTTCGAAAGAAAACGCCGAACTGAAAAAGATGGTGCAAGAGGCCGAAGAACGCCTAGAGTCTGTTGAGAAAATGCAGGCCGAGCACGAGAGTATCCTGGAACTTGCGACTATAGATAAGGAGATTGCCCAAGCCTCACATGAAGCGATCAAGCAAGAATTCGACGCGCTGAAAGACAAGGCCGAAGAGCTCGAGCTCGAGGTAGAGATTCTCCGGGAGGAAAACGTAGAACTCACATCGGATGCACATCCGGAGGAGAGATCCAGTGCCAGTTGGCTGGGTCAGGAGAAGAAGATCCAGAGGCTCACTGACGCTCTCCTGCGGCTGCGCGAGATCACTCAACAGCAAGAAGAGGAGTACAAAGACCAAATCAAGGGATTGGAGTCTGACTTACGGGAATTTGAGACCCTAAAGGAAGACCATACTGCCATCAAGGAGAAGCTGTCTCAGTCAGAGGCCGCGATCGAGGATCTTCGGCAGCAGCTGGACACCGCGCTAGGGGCCGAAGACATGATCGAGGAGCTCACTGAACGGAACATGAGCCAATCGGAACAGATTGAGGAACTCAAGGCTGTCATTGAGGACCTCGAGAGCCTCAAGGAGATCAATGACGAGCTCGAAGTCAACCACGTACAAAACGAGAAGGAGATGCAAGAGGAGCTCGACTTCAGGGACAGCGTCATTGCCGAGCAGGCGCGGAGAGCTGCGCAGCAAGAGGAGACTCTGGAAGATATGGAGTACACCCTGTCCAGGTTCCGAGAGCTGGTTACAAGCTTGCAGACGGATCTGGAGGATATGCGTGCCTCGCACGCTGTCACCGAGACGGAGTCCGAGCAGCTCAACAGCAAATCGCGCGCCATGATGGACCTCAACATGAAGCTCCAGCTCTCCGCCGCAAAGGCGCAGGTCAAGGCAATCGACCTTGAGCTCCGGCGCCTGGAGGCACAGGAGGCGGAGCAGCATCTCGAGATCGTCAAGCTCTTCCTGCCCGACACATATAAGACGGATCGGGACTCGGTCCTGGCGCTGTTGAGGTTCAAGCGACTTGCCTTCAAGGCCAACCTGCTGAACGGATTTATCAAGGAGCGCGTCAATGGCCAGCCTCATCCTGGTCACGAAGATGACGTCTTTGCCGGCTGCGATGCGGTCGACAAGCTCACCTGGGTGACAGCCATGTGTGACCGCTTCGTCAACTCGATTAGCCACTGTTCGTTGGAGCACTTCGCTAAGTACGAGGGCGCCCTGTACGAGCTGGAGCCAGTTGAACGAGCGTTGAATGCGTGGATCGATGGCTTGAGACGCGATGAGCTGAAGGAGAAGCAGTGTGCTAGCGACCTGCAACGGACCATGGCGCTCATGAGCCATCTCGGCGAGGTCCACATTGCCGACGACCTCGAGAGCTACGCTGATAATGTGCATATGAAGGCGACGCTGATGCAGAGCCACTTGGAGTCGGCAGCAGTCACCATCACGACGATCAAAAACATGGTTCAACGAGTCATCCCTCCAAACGGCGAGGACGACGACCTGGCGCAGGACTTCGCAAAGAAAGCAGAGTCCGTCGTCAGCCAGACCCGCAGCGCCAAGGTTATCGCTGGCAAGACAGTCAGAGCCCTGGAGGATCTCAAAAACAGATCGCTGTCTCTGGCACCGGACACGCTAGAGGCCTTCGAGCAAGCCGAGACCATCAGCCAAGATATCGCCGACCTAGCTCGGAAGCTCGGCGACGATCTCCACCAACTCCTCCACGAGGAGGGCCGGACCGAGCCTTACACCTATGCCGAAGTGGAAACCTGCACACACAAGACAGCCATGGCCGTCAGCGGTCTGAGCGAAAGCGACCTATTTGGCACCTACTCCAACAAACTCAAGGCCCTGACGACACAAATCTCCGACCTCGCAGCCCTCAGCATCGACCTGACGCAGACCCAAGAGTTCGAGCGCAGCCAATCCCCCTGGCTCCTGCGCAGCCAAGAGCTCAGAGCCCTCAAGACCATCCCCGTCGACGCAGAGGAAGAACTCCGGCACCTCAAAGAAGAATACAACGAGGCGCGGCGCGCCATCAGCGTGCACGAGGAGAACCTCTCCATCGCCCAGCTCAAGATCGCCACCCTCGAATCCCGCATGCGCGACGCCAACACCAAAGCCTCCCGCATCTCGGAGCTCGAGGCCGCGCTGGAGCGCACGCGGGCCCAGACGGCCGGGCTCAAAGACGACATCGAGAAGCAGGACCGCGAGCTCAAGGCCCTCGAGGCCGACAGGGACAAGTGGCGCAAGGTCGCCAGCGACAGCAGCAGCCGCCTGCTGGCCGGCGCCGAAGGTGGGGCGGGCGGCGTCGGCGGCGCCAAGGCCGGCCAGGAGCGCGCCGTCACTACCGCGCGGGAGATGGACGCGCTGCACGGCGAGATCGCCAGCCTGCGGGCCGCGGTCAGATACCTGCGCGAGGACAGCCGGCGCGCGAGGGTCACGGAGCAGAGCGGGTTCGAGTGGCTCTCCGAGCCGCTGGTGCGCAGGCGGGCCGAGCCGGCCGAGCAGCGGAGGGCGCTCGTCGTCGCCGAGGGCCGCGACGCGCTGGGCGAGCTGGTCAGGCTTGTTTCGTCGGCCAAGGTGTATGACCTGTCCGCGGCGCCGGCGGATAAGCTTGCCTGGCGGCCGGCGAAGAGTACCCCGCGGTACCATGCCGCGCGGCAGGCGGAGGACTATGCCGCCTGGAAGGGGTGGCGGGACGAGGTGCTGCGGAAGTCGAGGGTGATTGCGGGTGGTGGCGGCGAGAGGAGGAAAGAGATGGACGGCAAGAGTATTAGGAAGACGGCGGCGAGACTGCAGATACGGCTGCCTGGACGGGATGGCAAGGTTGTGCCGGGGATGGGCGAGGATGTACAGATTGTCGGCTCGAGAGAGTGGGAGGGCCTGCAGGGGAGACTGGCTGCCGTCATGTAGGGTTTGCTGTAGCACGGCGTCTGCCTTGCGTTGGGTGCTGGTCCTAGATACCCCATTTCTTTGTAGTGTATGCTGTGGTGTAAGGTATGTGTATGTCTAGCATTTCTAGAGACATTTAAGCTTTTGTGCCATGCATTATTGGCAATGACAGAGACGGGGAGATTGCATCTCAACAGGTAGCTCCATTGATCTATAGGTCTCCTGCATGAGACACCCCAGTTCCATGCTCGCTATGCTCTGCCACTCGTCACAGCCAACATCCTTTACCCTGCCCGAACCGGCCACAAGCATCAAGTTCTCTTCAACCCTCCCTCACCACACCACTAACCCTTCCCCTTCCCCTTCCTATCCTTCTTCTTAGCCGCCCCCTCACCACCACCACCACCACCAGCACCCCCCGCCGCCCCCGCCAACAAACTAGCCATATCCGGCATCCCGCCGCCACCACCACCACCGCCGCCCGCACCCTGCATCTCCTTCATCATATCCTTGAACAAGTTCTCCGACACCCCGCCGCCCGTGACAGCAGGGCTCCAATACGGCACCAGCTCATTAACCTTCCACCCCCTCGGCACAGCAGGCCTAGGCCACGGCTTCGCGGGGTCGGGAGCAGCCACCCCGCCCTGGTGGCCCGGCAGCCGCCACCACAGCGAGCTGCTCTTCTCCGTGGTCGGGTTTTCCTTGAGATGCTGCGCCACGAGCAGGTAGAGGTGGTGCTTGTTGTTCACCGCGCCGGCACCAGGCGCCACGGGCCCTCCCTTCGCGGGTTCTTTTATCAAGACCCGGACGCGGCCCGGGTTGCCCCAGTCCTTGGGGTGGAGCTTGGTCGGCTCGAGCACCGGGTTGAGGCGCAGCTTCTGGCAGGCGGCGGCGATCTCGACGGCGAGCGGGTTGGAGACTGCTTGCGAGGAAGAGACGCGGCGGCCCTGGGCGCGCGAGCGAGAAGCGTCGAAGTAGACTGGGTAGAGGACCTGGTAGCCGGCGTAGACGGCGGGGGAGGCGGCGGTGGGGTGTTGTTGTTGCCCTGTGATTGGGAGCTGGGAGGGGGGGAGGATGTGGGATTTGGGGTTTGCGTTTGGTGGTGGTTGTGACGGCTTAGGGGCGGGCGAGACGCGGCGCATGATGTCTTCTTCGGCGAAGTCGTCGATGTCACCCTCTGAGGGGTCGGACATGTCGACGTCGCTGTCCGAGACTTCTTCTATTCGCGGGTGGGACATGGTGGGCTGTGGTTTGTGAGGAGGTGACGGTGTTGGGAGCTTGTCGTTGTCGATTGACGACAGATAGTTTGGTGCGGGCGGATGGTGGGGTTAGTGGAGCTCGACTTAATATGGGGCCAGGCCTGAGCGACAGGGGAGGGGAGGTATCCGAGTATAATTCGACTTCGCGCCTTTGTCAAGGCTACACTTGCATCACGAATGGCCTCAACACCTCTACAAGCGCTTCTACCAGGCATGTATCTCTTTGTGGTTGCTATAGCCGAAAGAGCTGTATCTTGCTGTGGTGAACGACGGTCTCACTGAGCTGTCTACTGTTGGACGGATAGGCTTCAGATGGTGATGCAAACAGAGAGAGAAGTATCTTGAGAACTGAATGTCTTGATATTGCGTGAGCAAAGGTGTCTAGCAAGGCAGTCGAGCCAAGAGCAGAGAGAAGTGAGCTAATCTAAGAGTAGAGATCTAATTTAAGAGCAGCGAGCGAGTCTAAAAGAGCTTGTCTCCAATGCATCCCCGAGCACACCAAACTGGATAGACCCCATAGCACCCTCCACCATCCCAACCGCTACAGTCTGCCCTACGTGCCGTTGTGATAGATATCCCAGTTGACCCACTCCTCTAACAGGCCGGCTTGACACCTCATGCGGCCTCTTGCTCCAACCTTCCCACTATCGCCGAACACATCGACAGACTCACGGATGAGGTCGATGATGTCCTGGTTGCCAATGTAGACAAACAAGTCGCTCGAGGATACCGTGACGCCAAAGGCGCAAGTCCCATACTGGACCAGTTGGTGGTGCTTGCCCGTCAGGGTCTCGACCTCCCAAGACCCGCCGCCCGCGATGTTGGTGGCGATCTGCAGGCAGTCGCTGCTCAGGGGTGATGAGTCGCTGGTCTGGAAATAGAAGATGGAGTCGCCGCAGTCGTTGATTGACGTGGTGGAGTTTGTGGTGGAGTTCTGGCTGGCTACGAACCTGGCGAATGGGGCTGTCTCTTTGGCAGAGACGGCGTCCGACTGCGAGACCGGAGCAGCGTTGACGGCTGCGAAGAGGACGGCCAAGGAGGCCAGGACGCGTTTGAGAAGCATTGTGGCTAACTGTTGAGTTAGCCAGACGTTTGAGATGCTGTGACCAGCCAGCCTTACCCGCGTGAACGAATATCTATATCTGTATATAGATACGTGGACTTGAGGTCGAGTGGTGTGACACTGTCCTCTGGGTGGTCTGAAGAGAAAGAGAGAGGGTTGGATAAAAAGGAAGTTGCCAAAAATCAGCGAGAGGCTTTATATGGTTCTAGAGGTAGCTTAGAGTGAAAAGAGTGACACCACAAAGCACGGCCCAACAACGAGTGTACCAACAAGAAGTGAATCACCAACAAGTGAACCAATGAGTGAATAACCCGGGGCGTAGAAACAGAAGCGAGAGTGGTTGGGGCTGTCAAGATCCAGCAAGTCCTAGATGGTCGCTCTCGTGGCAGTAAAGAGTGTCTGACGCTGCCGACCCGACACTTGTACCTCGTTGAGCCTCAACAATTCCAGGTTCCGCCTACTCCTTCTCACTCATACCGTTTGAGGAAAGATCGAACACGTGCAATGCCCCTTGTGCCTACTCTCTTCATATAGCATAGGAGTGCTTGACAGGAAGGTCTCGTGCTGGGGTCTGGACTCACAGGCTGTACCACTTGTACCCTATCACCACCACTACCTACCTTAGGTACCTTACCTTACGTAACAAAACAGTATGAGAGAACAATGTAAGCTACGTGAAAGATACCAACCATACTATCAAACCAGCCTCACCGTCTCAACGCTCCCAAACTCCCACCCCCAAGCCTCACCACCCATAATCCCATACACATACGCCTCGCCAACCAGACCGTGCCCCCCAGCCGCCTGCTCCCGGAGTATAAACGGTGTCCTCCCCCCCCTCAAGACAAAAACCCCATCCCCACACGCCGCACTCCACGGCGCCAGCCCCATATACCCCCTCCCCGTAACAAAAAAAGCCCGATTAGCACACATCTCGTAGATCCGCCTCGCACATGCCCCATACCCCGCCAACCCGTCCTTCAGCTCCCGCCGCACCCTCTTCTGAAACCCGGGAGCACTCGACTCGTCGATCTGCGCTTCACTCGGACCGTCCGTCCCCGTCCACTCCCCCTCGAAAAGCGCGAGATAGTGATCCCTCATGGCGATCTCCGACTTGTGCGCCGCCAGCACCTGCAGCTTGACCGTGTCCACCAGCCCCTTGCCGGCCAGGTCGTCTAGCCGGGGCACCTCGCGCGCCCAGCCGATGCGGTCGTACCAGCACTCGACCAGCCGGCCGTACGAGACCGGCTCGGCGCCGGCGCCGCCGGCGTGGTCGCCGATGTGCGTTCGCCACAGTGCTTCCTTCCGCGCCGCGGCGGTGCCGCCGTACGGGCAGGTGGTTATGTCTGCTAGCCCTAGGGCTTCCCAGGTGTGGAGGACGTCGATGCCCTTGCGGGACATGGGAGGGGTCTTTGACTCCGGATGCCAGGGGCTGCATATCTGGACGATTTTGTCGAACTCTAGGCCGTCTATGGCGAGGACGTTGGGGTTGGGGTCTGGGCGGATGAGGGGTGGCTGTGTCCCGCCGGCGGAGTAGCGGGGGGTGCTGTCTCCGGTCCAGTCCAGCAGCGGTGCGGCGTCGAGGTCCGAGATGGCGGCCCAGTTGGGCACCCAGGAAGGCAGGTCGTTCAGGTCCGCCGGTACGGGGTCCGGGTTGGATTTGGGGTCTTTGCTGTCGGGATCGTAGGCGACTCTGGATCTGCCGAGGTTGTCCCACGTCTTGGTCCAGCCTTCGGGACAGATCTTCTGCTGCCCGACGTGGCTGGGTGGGAAGGGGCCTTGGTTTGCTAGAGGACTGATGTCGTGCCGCGTGCGCGTGTTCCAGTCGTAGTAGTGGCAGGACGTCTTGGAGTCTTGGACCCTTTCCCACCCGGGCGGGAGCCGCACCCAGGCCATTCGCGTCTTCTTGCCGTCGACGACGGTGGCGTTGATGTCGTGGTACCTGGCCTGGTCGACGAGGCTGTATGCCACGGCCGGTCTTCTCTTGCGGCGGAGGTGTTGCTGTCGCGATTCTCGCAGGCAGTTCAAGATGTCGAGCGACTCCGTGTATTGGATCATGGACCGGACAAAGTTCCGGAAGGTCGTACCGACCGAAGATGTGTAGTCGGGTTTGAATGACCACTTGGACGTGAAGGATACGAGGCCCAAGAACGCAAAGACTCGGTCTCTAGGATCGGTGCATTGGAGACGTCGGAACTCGCTCAAGAGTCTGTACAAGCTGATGTCGTACTTCTTCGTCGCCCAGCCTGTCCGAAAACCATCAATCACACCGTAGATGTCGTCGAAGAGCTCACCGGCGGGATCGGTCCAGATTCCAAACGGTGAGACACTCCTGCTGGTCTTGGTCTGCTTCTTGTACTTCTTGCCCACAGACTCCCACGAGGCCGTGTGCTCGCCGCACATGAACGTCAGCTTCTGCGCGACGATGGCCTCCTGCATGATCCACACGCGAGTCCACCACGGCCGAGAGAGCAGCTCGCGCAGCTCACCGAGCGTCATCTCGGTCGCCCGGTCGCCGGACTCCTGGGTGGCGACGCCGCTCCGAAACCGCTCTCTGAGCGGGAGCAGCAGGCCGCCGTGCTTGCGGTCCACCTTCCAGGTGTGCAGGGCCATGGTGTTCTGCAGGTTGATCTTGTCCGTCAGTTCCGACATGCCAATCACCGAGCCTTCGGTCGCCTCGCCCAGCCAGACGCAGACCTGCTCGGCCTGCTCGTAGATCTTTGTCATCAGGGGGAGCTGCTGCTGTTTCTCGGCCGGGTCTCGCTGGTTGATGCAGATGGCGTCGATCCAGATGGTCCTGCTCTTGCTTCGCAGGCGTAGCCGGCGCAGCGCGGCTGCGGCATTCTCCCGGACTCTGAACTGCTGGCCGTCCAGGAGGATGCTATGTTGGTTCGCTTTGTCGCCCCATGTGTAGGAGAGTGCCTCGTACTTGGGCAACGAGCCGAGGGTTACGTGTTGCAGCGTACAAATTATCGCAGCCTCATGCCTCGAAGCCGGCTGGATGGTCAAGGTCCTGATCTCATCAGCAGTGTGGATAGGCCGATAGTTGAATGACGAGCCTTCGGGTTCCTCGACCTTGTCGGCCGTGCGGACCGCCTCTGACGGCTGGGTCTTCTGAGCTGTCTTTCTCAGAGCGTCCGATGGCGAGGGGTGCGTCATTGGAGAAGTGAGCGCAGGCCGATAGCGTGGGTCCGTGTAAGTGGTCTCCCGCGAGTTGTGGTTCACAAAGTAAATCCGTCTTCCAGGATTATGCCGCATCTCCCACCCTGCAGGAAGACGCTCAGCAAACTGCCAGCCCGGATCTCCTCTGGGGTCCTTGAACGAGGTTGTTTGGGTGGTGTGGTCCACAAAGTAGAGGCGGCGGCTCTCATTAACCCTCATTTCCCACCCATCTGGCAAGGGCCGTGATGGCCTCGGGTCGAATTTCGTGGTCGTCCCCGCATTGAGATCAACAAAACGTGCTTCGTACTGGTCTGTCCACCGCAGCTCCCAGCCCTCGGGCAGCTCGCCAGCTCCAGTGACGCCAAACAAGGGATCCCTGACAATTCTCAATCCGGTCTCTCTGTCTACAAAGCACACCTCCCCTTCATCATTATACTGCTGCTCCCATTCGTAGCGGATCACGGCTTCAGTTTTA
This sequence comes from Coniochaeta ligniaria NRRL 30616, assembly GCA_001879275.1. Lineage (NCBI taxonomy): Eukaryota > Fungi > Ascomycota > Sordariomycetes > Coniochaetales > Coniochaetaceae > Coniochaeta > Coniochaeta ligniaria. Next base: position 2,276,656 of record KV875099.1, on the reverse strand, counting down.
CGCTCGACTTCCTCAGCCCTGTATCTCAGAGGAGGAGGAGAGCTCCGGTGCGACGGAGTACTGGTGTTCCCGGCTGGGGACGGAGGTACTTCTGGCGTCGACAAGGGGGTCGATTGCCCTTCAGTGTGTTCCTGCGTCATTTCAAGCTCGTGATGACTACGATGCGATTGATGGTCAGCAACTCGTCGAGCAAATGATTGAGAGAAGACCACACACAAAGTACCTGTAGTAAAGAAGGCGTGCGGCTGAACTTCCTTTACACCCCGAGCTGTGGTTGGCCACATGATCAGCCACATGATCGGACACCACCCTCCACCCAAATGATATCCCAGAGCACAGCGGCACGTATCTCTCAAAGTCCACTGTACAGCCGCACGTCAGGCTGCACAGAGGGACCTGTATGTACAGTTACATAGCCCTAGGGCGGCTAGGACAGCCTGGGAATGATGAATCAATCAATCCAGCCACCGCCGCACACCCCTCCTTCTTCCTACCTTAGCTACTAGTGCCCAGCTACTCGCCCAAAAATGCCGCCGACCTCAGACGCTCTACAACATCAGTCGCCGAGAGGCGCTGCTCGGGCTCATACGCCACCATGTCGTGGAGCAGGCGGACATACTCGCCTCTCTGACGGGCGGAGAGATGCGGTGCCTTTTGGGAGAGTCGGCTGTCGATCGACTTGTCAGAGTGCTTGTCCTCGAACCACCAAGCCGGGTCTGTTTCGTTCGGTACTTTTCCCGGCTCCTGGTAGCCGTATTCGTCGAACATAAACCGCCCCTTCCATTGCTGGGGCAGCGGACCGAGATAGCCCACGACAGTCCCCACGAGAATTCCGAATATCCGGAAGAACGTGGGGAACATGGGCACTTTTGCGTGGACCGTGTATAGGACACAGGCGAGTTGCCAGACGTCGCTTTTGGTAGAGGGCGGATAGCCGAAGCAGAGTTCCGGAGGAAAGGAATCGATAGGGGCGCCTAGTGATTGGGGTGGACGCTCCGTGAAGAAGGCCTCTCCGAAATCAACAATCCGAACGACGGAGAGCGAAGAATAGTCCAGGCCTGAGAAGTCGGGAGTCTGAATGACTCTCTTTGGGCGGTGTGGCGAGTACGAGCCGTTGGGCAGCTTGAGGTCCTCGGCCTCGATAGAGCCTAGGAGCTGATATAAGCTGGCCGGTGACATGGACTGAACGTCTGAAAGCTCGAAGACAACGTTAGATGTGGTGAGATCTACGATTGCACCTTTGTTAGCCAACTAACTTTGGGACGGTTTTGAAAATGGGAAGTATAACTTGCCGCCGTGACAGATGCCGTGGTAATGAAGGAATGCCATGGCGCTGGCAACTTGGCAGCACACCTGGTATCGCGTAGGACCAGGCAATGCGTCAGCGACCCTGGGACTGTGAAGGCTCGGCCCGAGAACCGGGAAAACGAGACACTGATGCTCGCCGTTGGGGCCCGAGACTTTGAATGAGTCGTGCAACGTCACCACATTCGGATGTGTGCCGGCGGACTTTTGAAGATGCTGAAGGACACTCACTTCACTGGCGTCGGAGACGTCGGCACGGAGGATTTTCAGCGCGAAGTGGGAGCACATGTCCCCATACGAGCGGACCAGCCAGACCGTCGACATGCCTCCGTAGCCAAGTTTGTGGATGACCTCGTAACGCTGGTCTCCGGTGCCAATAACATCGCCGATGTCGACGGGATGGTAGCCACCAGGGACGTACTTTTCGACGTCCTCGATGTAGTACAGAGGCGGCGGGCGGTGCAGGAAAGGGGGCCTTACCTTTACCCGAGACATGGTGAAGGAGAGGAGTGATTGACGCCGTAGGAGGCGTGTGCGATGGAGCGTGGTACTGTATTTTGAGAGTTTGAGGCAGCGGCGAGGTGGCCGTCTGTGAGTTAGTTGTACCTATCTCTGCTGTGAGACGGAGAGGTCTCGGATACCTTAAGTGATGTAAACAAGGAGAAGTGTTTTTGGAAGCAGATTCTCAAGGTCGGGAGTTCTGTCGTGTACTGTATCAGGACGGTAGGTACCTCTTTGTACCTTACCAGGATCCCAAACCTTAGTGCGTCTAGGGCGGGCCCACTGTTTACAGAGCGCTGGATGGACGTACACTGTAGGCGGTATCGTAAGGTGTTACAACATACCAAGCTTAGATATTTGCCAGTCGTGGTGATCACTTATGAGAGAATCCTAAAAGGTGCATTATCAAGAGATAGTTTAAAAGTAACATGGTCCTCACGCTATGTTCCCATGTGAATCTCATCTCTGGTCCTTGTTTGCCAGTCCAGTCGTATCTTTCCAGCTCAATCACCGAAGAAGATGAGTCCTAGTATAGCCGCTCAACGTGGTGAAACGTAGGATGGAGATGTTGCGGAGGTCGTGTGCGAAGTGGAAGTTCAAATAACAGAAGAAGACTCAGTAATCGTCATAGCCCTTGCTGCTCTTTCGCATCACCGTACCGGGTGGGTGGTCCTTAACCCCAAACTTACAGTACGGGTGCGTGCAATGACCGTCTCGAACCGTGGGACACTGCAGCAGTCAGTCAGCATGGCTGGCGAACAAGGCACCCAAGACAGGGCGAAACTCACATGGTGGCCGTAAATGCAATTCTCTACCTCGCAATCCTGACCACTAGTGCACGGATTGAGTCGAGCCAAGAATGCTATGGCCACTATCTCATCGGGCGACGGCTTGTACTTGTGCTCGAAGCAGCACTCGTCTCCTTTCGAACACGGCCCTCGCAAGTAGTGGTTATTGCAGAGTTTGTTGCTGTCTTTCCGCTTTTTTATGTTGTCCAAAGCCGCCTGAGACACCTTGATAGGCGGATCGAGTCCTCGGAGCCCAGGGTTCCATGGTGGTGGCTGTGGCTTGCTGGCCTGAGCTGCCTGTCGTGGAGCGCTGGCGGCTTTGGGGTGAAGTGGGATCGGAAGAGTCATTTGGGGTGGAGGACTCGCACTCTTGATAGCACGTGCATATGATGGTGGCGCTACCGCTGGGGTCGATGCAGGTCGTGGAGCTGCTACAGCAGGAGCAGGGCGAGGGCTGTTGACGGGTGGCGGCAGTGGTTCCAACATGACTGGTGTCGATCTCGACGATGACTTGTCTACCAATTTCTCGGACCGGAACAGCGCGTCGTTGAGGTTGAGAACATTTACCCCCGTAGCAGCGAGCTCTCGAACAGTTGGAACGCCTTCGAGGACCGTGATGCGCTGCCGTGTCGTGTTGTCTTGCATCAGCCCGCTGACAAATGGGGTATAACTGGCGTCATGGGAGACGCCAAGAATAACGTGTTTGCAGTTGTAGTTTTTAAGGTGCCATGTGGTTGCCTCTGCGAGACACAAGTTAACATGCATGGACTGCTGTGACGATGGACAGGTATCCCGTTCCATCCCTTACCTTTTATCTTCGTGGCAGCCCGGCCGGAGCCGATATCAACAAAGTCAAAAGACGCTACTCCCTGTGTGAAGCCCAGCGAGAAGTCCTTGAGGTCGTTTTCTCTGTCCAGGCTGCCGTCTCTCCGCATAGCTTGGGCGAGTCCCGTTAGGTTCAGGCAGACTTTGGCAATAACTTCTATTTCGGTGGCCAGGCCGTGGCACTGTTTCAATATGGCGGTCTTCAGGGCCTGGGCAGCTTTTTGGCCGCCCTCAAGGCCCCGCCTGACAAAATGCTCCTTGAACTGCACATAAACAAGGTCAATACGGATGGACAAGTGGACTGCGAGGCACACTCCAAGGATGTCATACAAGCAACCCGTCACCGTCTATCAAGACAATAACGTAGGGGTTGTGGCTCTGCAGCACAGTCTCAATGTCCCGTTCATTGAATCTCTTGGCAGCAATATGAGGCCGAACCTGCAGATGTTGGTTGTTTTCCAGAATATTTGCCACGCTTTCCTTGAGCTGTTGCAGCTCCAGTTGTAGCTCTCGCCGGGATTTCGTCGAGTCGGCGAGGTCGAGCTGGGTGGTATGCAGTTGCCTTGCGAGCTCGTCGCTCTCGAGTTTTACGGTCGCCTCTATGTGTTGAGAATATAGCAGGAGATCCTGGAAGGAGGTAGAACAGTCAGTAATGGGCCTACCGATGACATTCGGGCGTGGATGAGAGAAAGGACTTACTGTTAGCAGTTGGTCAGTGGCCTCTCGATGTGCCCGTAAGGCCTGGTACCGCTCGATAAAGTCCATCATGCCCTCATTCATCGACATGGCCTCTGTTCAGAGATCTGGATTTCGAAGTGCTGTCTGGAAGGCGGCGTTTTGAAATGCAAAGACAACCTGGAAGGCAGGCTTCTGAAAATTAGAACGGTAAGCTGGACAGCTGTGTCGGACGCTGGCGGCCTCAAAAGTTAAATATGTGCGCTCCGGGCAAGTGAGCAAGTGAAGTCCGGCAGCAGCACCACAAGGTTTGCGCGTTTGCGGTGCGCACGCACCAAGACGCAGTTGATTGATTCTTGAAGGATCTGAGGTAGCTTTAGTTGTGTCCCATGGCCCTCCCGTGTTTGTAAAGATGTTATCGGACCTTGGATTGAATGATACTGGAGAGTCGGGCGTTGAAATTGTACAATAGGAAAAGCATCTTTCAGCAACGGCGTCTCTTTGGGAAGGAACCTTTTTGGCAGGCAGGCGGCCTGAAAGCTGCCAAAAGGCAGGGTCTCAGAAGCGCGTGAAGCTCCTGACGAATAAGATTGCTCCTAAAACAACGTACCCGGCGCTAAGCTTGCTTTAGCGCCATGCAACCCGGGAATCAGCCTACCTTAGGGACTCCACAAGCGGGTTCCAATAATGCACCTGGGCAATTGCTGGAGAAGCCTCTCACACTCTCAGCCTTCGTCCTCTCTGCACTCTGCGCCAGGCAGAATTACGCTGTCTATCAGGCCATATCGCTCGGGCTTGCATTTCGTGTTACAAGCGCATCTAGGGAGGCTTTCTTCTACTCGAAATAGCAGATTGCGATGTCACGGACAATACCGGACACCAGACCGAGAAACACTGGCAGATCCATTTGAAGAACGTTTTGTTACGGGCCAGAAACTCAGCTCAACCTTGATACTGTACCTAGGTAAAGTAAGGTGTATACTGATCTATCAACTTCCCTGGGCGTACTGAAGGCTAACTTCAAACTATCTGACAAAGAGTTCGCTTCGTTGCCACGCGCCCCCGTGACAAGCTGACACCGGCCGAAGGTGATACTGTGCAACCTACGGCAGATGCTAACGGACGGGGTGTTACTGAAGCAATCAGACTGGCAAAGAATAACATGCATACGCCCAAGGTACTATCAAAGAGGAGATCAAGTTGGGCAGCCGGCCATGGAGCACTTACATAAGTCTAGCCGACAGACGAAGATGGTTTACTTTTGACGAGGTCATGCGTACGCCTGGTCGTCGAGTGAAGCAAAAGCCTGAAGAGTTCAGTCCCAGTTTCAGATGTATAGGGCTGTGAAGTCAATCTCTATGCTCGTTACAGGCAGAGCTCAAACATGCGGGACTGCCTCGGTTATCTCAACTGTCTGAGGTAAGGTAGAGGTATATATAGCATCCCGACAATGATGATCGAGCGAGAGGGGACAAACAGCTATGGGGGATCCCAAGTGGACAGGTATTTGGGGTAACCGGCAACATAATGTACACGTGTTGCTACCATGATTCTCAGACTCACGAGGCCCAGGAACCATCTACATATCATCCCGACTACTGTGCCACTAGCCGTACATATGCTTTTCTTGTTCGGACCGGCGACATGAACCCGACATGACGCACCTGACTAGACTAGTCTGGACTCCATCAGACCGTTAAATTGGACTGTACGTACAGGGCGGAGTGGACTCCGGTCGGCAGCGAAGCTCTCGTCCACTGCCAACTGGGTGATCGTTGACCCATGCCACACTGACCACCTAATATCCGCTGTGATACTGGTCTGGCTGCAATCTGTTTGCTTTTGCAATCACTTGCCTTGAATACATGTGGCTTGTTTGTCTTGCTCGGCCAATATCTGCTTGCGTGTGGTATCGCTGCGTGAGAGAAGCCGAGGCCCGTTGGACTAAGGCAGTTAAGGTAACCATGTCTCAGGGCGGGTGGCCAGACCGCGGCCAGACCGTTGGAAAGCTGGAGTGTCTCGTGACGATCCATGGTGATGATGATGGTGCGGTACACTAGAGTTGAGAAAGAAAGTGGTCCCCTGGTCGTATGATGTGCCAAGTCTGGTTTGGGACAGCTTGGCATGTGTGTCTGGGCGTCTGGGCCCCTGTCAACCGTGCCTTTCCTCGACTCGGACTGGCAGATTGAGAGCGGGCCCCCCGTTTGCGGTCCATCCAAAATGTCACTCGGTACCGCCGTTCTGCGGGGGTGTGAGGGTCCATCAAGAAAAGAGATGGCCTAAACTCTGCACTTCCATCTCAGATCAAAACTTTAATAAAATATCCTCCACATCCTGTGTTGCCTGGGGCTGTCTCTTGCTGTCCTCCTTCACGCTGCTCGACTGTGCCTTTCCTGCTATACGCTATACCACACTGCTATAGTACCATCGAACTCCTTTCGTCTACGTCACTGGTCTCCCGGGTTGTTGGTGCCTCATTCCGGGTTCTTTTTTAGAGATCCCGCAGCTATTTCAAGGCCACCACGGAGGAGCCTCCCACTGGCTCTCGTTGACAAGGACCCCTTGACCTTGCATCGTCAATTCCAATCCCGCAATCACTTCTTGGACCGTCGCATTGCCGTTCGACGACTTCGCTTGCGTACTTGCGCTGCTTTCTCCACCATTTAAGAAGAAATTGACGGCCCCAGCTCCGGCTTCGCATCTCCCTTGACTTGTTCGCCTTTCTCCAAGCTTCTTGGAGGGGTGTGCTTGTTGTTTATCTGCCGCACTTTCCGTCACTCCGGACTTGTCTCAGGCCCTCTACCCGCGCCGCTTCTGCCAGACAAGTACGACCGCAATCTGATTGGTCCTTGTATTGAATTGCGCCTGAAAAGCCCGCTACTTCAGCTTGCAGCAATCCAGCCCCTCGACCATTTTGGTTCGGCTTGATCCGTGGAACACAGACCCACGAAGCAGATCTCAGACCTGCTCCCCAGGGCTTGCATCACAGGGAAGCTGTTGTGTCCCTCGAGCCCGCTTGACGTCTCCTTCGTGCAACCGTTGCTCTGACTCTCATTCAAACTACGAAAGACCGATTTGGTTCTTGAATACCGGTCTCTACCAGCTCGGCACTTATTAAAGGATCCTCGAGACTCAACTTGTCTAACCGCCCAAAATGTCAGACAGACACCACACTCTGAAGGAGTCCTTCGGCGCAAGGGCTGAAGCTGGCGCGCATCCCCTCAGCAACTACCTCTACCGCCTGATGGAACTCAAGTCCTCCAACCTCTGTCTCAGCGCGGACGTGACTACGGCCAGGGATCTGATCCACATAGCCGACAAGCTAGGCCCTTCCATTGTCGTCCTCAAGACGCACTACGATCTCATCTCTGGCTGGGACTACAACCCCCAGACCGGCACCGGCGCTAAGCTGGCGACGCTTGCGCGGAAACACGGCTTCCTCATCTTCGAGGACAGGAAATTCTGCGACATTGGCAAGACTGTCCAGATGCAGTATACTGCAGGAACTGCCCGCATCATCGAATGGGCACACATCACCAACGTCAACATCGACGCCGGCAAAGAGGTCGTCAGGGCCCTGGCCGAGGCGGCAGCCAGGTGGCATGAGCGGATCAACTACGAGGTTAAGACGTCTGTCACCGTTGGGACGCCCATCTCGGACACGTTTGACGACATCAATGGGACTGACGAGGGCCGACTGGATCCCAAGGAGCAGTCCTCGGCCGAGGAGAGCCAGGAGTCAGGGTACAATGGACGGAAGGGAAGCATAGTGTCTATCACAACGGTGACGCAGTCGTACGAAATGGCTGGCTCTCCGCGGTTAAGCAAGACCATCCTGGAAGGCGACGACATGCTCTATCCCGGCATTGAAGAAGCTCCCATGGACCGCGGTCTGCTGATACTGGCGCAAATGTCGACCAAGGGCTGTCTCATGACGAAGGAGTACACGCAGGCCTGCATCGAGGCCGCCAGGGAACACAGGCGATTTGTCATGGGCTACGTCGCCCAAGAATGTCTGAACTCGGAACCAGACGACGACTTCATACACATGACTCCCGGTTGCAAGCTGCCGCCGGCGGGCGAGGAGGAGAATGGCCAACTTGAGGGCGACGGGCTCGGCCAGCAGTACAACACGCCCGCGAAGCTGATTGGCATCAAGGGAACCGATATCGTGATCGTGGGCCGGGGAATCATCACTGCCGATGACCCTAAGGTTGAAGCGGAGAGATACAGGAAAAGGGCTTGGAAGGCATACCAGGCCAGGATCCAATGAGCAATTTTGATCGAGATCTGTGATGCAAATGGTACCATGTAGCGGAGCTCTGGTTGGATACGGCGCGAAGGCTCGCAAGATTTAGCAGGCGCTGCAGACTGGGAAATGTTGGAGGCGTCTGGCGACATCAGACGGGGCGGATACCTGCTCTTCATTCCAGGACAGCTGTTCCTCTTTGTATTTGTATATACAATCGATGTTGCTGTTAGCTGCAGAGAGGTGAGGCAAATACACTTTGGCGACAAAAGTTATTGGGTCAGTCGTCCAGTCTTCGTTCGCTCTTCCACAAACTTTGCCCACTTCGCCAGCTAGAAGGCGATACAACCATGGACAACCGATTGGGACGCAATCAGCCGTCGAGGCTTGGACTTGAAAATAGACATGACGGTCTTGTTTATTCACGATGCAGCCTGCAGAAAGGCAAAAAATGGACCAACCGGGGGTTGAACCCGGGACCCCCAGATGTCATGCTATGTTACAGGATCTGCTGTAACAAGTATAAGACTGATGCGCTAACCACTGCGCCACTGGTCCATGCCAAAAGTTGTCCCTATTTCGCCCTACAAAGGACCGGCATTTTGGGCCCACCGTCCGGTAGGACATCTACACCAATTGACTTACGTAACGCCCACTTTGCAGCGGTCGGGGTTAGAAGCGGAATGTCCGTTGTGCATTGCATGTTAGAATTCTGCCTCGACTCAGTATCTTGTAGCGGTATCATTGCCTTACTCGATTCTCTAGGACGTCTGGTCTATCATATCCTGTCCTAGACCGTACAATCGAGATCGCTCATCATGGCTCCTGAAGCGACGGAAGACGGCCACCACGCCCATAATGCACAGACGACGCCACCATCCGACGACGACGACGTGCTCAGCCAGAAGAGAGGCTCGACCGACGATGTCTCCTCGCCCAGACGCCCGCCACGGAAGCGAAGAAGAATCGTCATATCGTGTACAGAGTGCCACAGAAGGAAGTAGAAAGCATGCGCTCCCGCCCCCAATCTCAACCTTGGTTCTCTGCTAACTTTGTGTGTCCTTTCGTAGTGCGACCGCAAGCTGCCCTGCACAAACTGCGTGTCGCGCAACAAGCGCGAATCCTGCAAATACGACACCGCCGCCCCAACCCTAAAAGGGCACCGCGCGACGAGCAGCGGCGGGGACGCCGACAACAGTGCCTCCGCCCGCGAGAACCCCGGCGACAGCATCCCGACCAAGGTCGCCAACTTCGGCTACTCGGCCACGGGCGCCTCGACGCTGGGCTTCCTGCGCAAGATCGAGGGCGCCAACCCGGCCGAGCCGCTGAGCGCGCTCGCGCGCGACGCGGGCGGCTCGCACGCCGACCACCTCAACATGCGCGAGCGGTACAAGAGCCTGATCCGCCAGCTGCCCGCGCGGACCTACATCGACAAGCTGGTGGACGTCTACTTCCACGATTTCAACTGGATGTACCACGGCCTGGACCGGGACGTGTTCGACAAGCAGCTGGCCGAGTGGTTCAGCCTGCCGTTCAACCTGCTCACCAACGGGGGCCCGCAGGCGCTGTCGCCGGACATGAGGTCGTTTCCCGCGCTGCTGTTCCAGGTCTTGGCTACGGCGCTGCTGGTGCTGCCTTCTGGGCATCCGGATGCGACGTTTGATTCGCTCAAGTATGCTGGGAACATGACGTTTGAGGACCTGGCCATGGACTATAGCGAGTCGGGGGTTGCGATATGTTCTCTGCTGGGGAAGCGGCAGATGTCGATCACGACTGTGTTGGCCGGGTTTGTACGAGCGTCGTTTCTAAAATACGTGGCTCTGGTCACGGAATCTGTGAGTTGCAATCTGCGTCTGTGTGCTGTTTACTAAATGCTAACGACGGTCAGTGGCATGCCATCGGCAGCGCAATCCGAGACGCGCAGGAGGTCGGCCTGCACCGAGACAGCCTAGACCCCAAGCCAGCGAGCGACGACGCGGAAGCGGTCCTCGAGAACCAGTGGGAGATCCAGCGGCGGCGCAAGGTCTGGATGCTCCTCCTCGGCTGGGACCTGCACACAGGCGTCGTCCTGGGTCGTCCCACGACGGTATCCCACTCCACTCCACCCACCCTCCCCGTCGACGCACCACTACCAAAGGACAGGTCCCGGACCCCGATCCAGCCGCGCGGCGACAACGACCCGCCGACGCCGCTCACCCGCGCCATCTGGGCGTACACCGTCATGCGGCCGCTGCGGGACATCATCGAGCTCGAGTCGGAGGGCCCCTGTCCCAAGGACTTCTCAAAGGTAGACGCGATCCACCAGAAGCTGCTGGACCTCGAGGACCAGACACCGGCGTACTTCCGGCTAGAGAACCCGGACAAGCGCTTCGACCACCTGCCCGAGTGCCACTGGCTGCCCTCGGTGCGCGCCTCGCTCCCGCAGCTCATCGCCTTCAACGTCATGGCCCTGCACCGCCCCTACATCTTCACGCGCGCCAAGAGCAGGACCGAGGCCCTCAAGTCAAGCCTAAAAGCCCTCGAGTCCCAAGCCCTCCACTTCCAATCCCTCGGACCACAGCAATACAAGACGTAAGCCTTCCCCCTTCCCCCTTCCCCCTCCTCCCCACCCTTCCCATCCACTAACCCCCCTCAGCTTCTCCCTCTTCTTCGGCACCTTCGACGCCATAGTCCTCATGGCCTCAATCTACATCCTCTTCCCAAAAGAACAGCCCGAGCTGGTCCAGACCGCAATGCAGCACTTCCAGTGGGCCGTGGAGCGCTTCGAGGCCATGTCGGAGCGCAACGCCCTCGCGCGCGCCGCCCTCGGCGTCCTGCACGCCATCCACATCCGCCTCAAGAAGTCGCTCAACTTCTTCGGTTCTGTGTCTGCCACGCCCCTGCCGGCGTTGCTGCTGCCCCCCACGCCCGCCGCCACGAGCGGCGGCGGTAGCGACAACGCCAGTCCCGACGCCCCGTTGGGAGGCAGCAGCACGAGTGCAAGCGTCGTAGGTGGACAGACTGGCAGTAGTAGTTTAGAGACGCCCACCACCGCGTCGAGCGGGGGGGAGTTTTACGGCGGCGGCGGAGATGGGAACGGAGGGAACAACAGCGGGGGGTTCGATTGGAACCTGCCGAACGGGTTTGACTGGGCGAGTATACAGCCCATCTTTGCGACGGGGGATCTGGTGTACAACGATTTGGTCGGGATACCCGACGGCAGCGAGGTGCAGCAGTGGGGGGGTGGTCTGGGAGGCGGGTTGGGTGCGCAGCAGCAGCAGGGGCAGCAGCAGCAGCCGTGGCAGTTTGAGGGGGATTTCGGGAATGATAGTGTTTGGAATCTTTTGAATCAGTATACCCCTTTGTAGTTATGAGGAGGAAATGGGAATGGAAATGGCAATGGTGTGGAGGAAGGGCAGGGAGGGGAATAGGATGGGATGGCGACGGTTTATGTATGGGTCATGATGGTATGAAAGACGCTGATAGATTGGGTGGCTTACTGGACTAGGGTTGGTATATATCAGTCCCCCTTATTCCGGGACGTGGTCCGCTTCTCGTTCAACATGTCACTGGGGTCATGTTCGAAACCATAATCCTGCTATCTATGACCATGCTTGATCGTTCTGTCATTTGACCAGGTGCTTTTCACTTATTCTATCCACGAAGTATTAGCTAATTTACACCCTTTTCACTTCGACTTATTTATCATTCTCATCCATGAGCACGTATTCACCGAGTGTGAAAAGGAGGCAACTTCTCCGTCGAAAAGAACTGTATCTACGGACAGATAAACATGGATATCAGACGTTCTCCGTGGTATCATTCTTCCTCAACCTAACCACCCAGACCGGATGTGAAAACCAGTCCAGCCCTCAAACCCAAGCAACACAGCGCATCAATAACACAAACCCTTCAAGCCCGTCCCCCAGAAACAGGCCTTATCTCCTCTCCCCTCACCCCCTCCTCATAAGGAGGTTCCAATCCCGCCTCCGCAATCCGTCTCGCAGCATGCGGATGCTCCTCCTCCCCCTTCCCCGCCAGCGCCGCCGCCGCCGCCACAGCCTTGGGGCTCCCCTGGTCGCCCGCCAGCCCGTACCAGATAATAACCGCCACACCCAGCAGTCCACTAACAATGCTAAAAGTAAGCGCCACGATCCCCCGCGCCGTAAACCCAGCCGGCAGCGGCTTAGGCGGCACCGGCTCCCCCTCCAAATCGAGCAGGTCGACCGTGTTGCCCGCCGCGTTGCCGGCCGTGGGCACGGCCAGCGCGGCGCAGGTGTCGAGGTGGTCCTGCGGGATCTTCCCCCCCAGAGAAGCCTGCAGTTCGAGCGGCGCCTCGACGAACGTCGCCGCCAGCCCCGAGATGACGTGCCACTCGATGTGGCAGTGGAACAGCCAGACGCCCGGGTTGTCGGCCTTGAAGCGCAGCACGATGTTGCCGTCCGGGTAGAGGACGAGGGTGTCGCGGCGCATGGGGATGGCGGGGAAGGCGGAGGAGGTGACGTTGGAGTCGGCGAAGAGGCCGGCTTCTTCCTCGGACCGCCAGAGGGCTTGGAAGTTGTGCCCGTGGAGGTGGAAGGGGTGGCGGCCCGGGTCGATGTTGTTGACGACGATTTCGACGATTTGGTCTTTTTCGAGGACGAAGGGGTGGGTGTATTCGCCGTATACTTGGGGGTTTGTGGCGAGGTCGCCCGAGGATAGGACGGTGTAGAGGGTTGGGACTTTGGGGGCGGTGTAGGTGATGTTGTCGAAGAAGGCGCTGCTCGGGTGATTAGTCTTGGTGTTCTCTTGTACATTGGATGGTGTGTTAGGAGACAAAACTCACTAGTTTCCGCCATCGTCGAGATTGTCCATGATGACACTCAGCGTCACAGTCTGGTCTGGCTCGCCGAAGAGCGGCTCGTTGTCGTACGGCTGCAAGGTCATGTCGTCAAAGATGTCAAACTCGTCTACCAGCGCAGGGTCCGGCAGCGGTAGCGCTTTGTCGTAGACAAGCCAGCCTGTGACATTGTAGTTGAGATCGGCTGGGTACGAGTCGAACAAGGTCTGCAGGTAATACGTCAGCCCAGCTTCAGACAGATCTCGAGTAGAGGAGAGGACTTACAGTGTCCATGCTTGCTACGAACGGGAAGTTGGCCGTGGTATCGTTCTTGGCCGTCAACAGGAAGCTGCACCGCTGAGCCGCTGATAGGTAGATCAAGCTCGCCTCCGCCGGGTGGGTGTAGACGCCGTCGACCTCGACTATAGTCATGTTGTGGCCCTCGAACCAGACATGCTGTCCGGCAAAAGCACCGATATTGACCATCCGCACGAAGTAGGTCTTGCCAGGTTGCAATGCTACTGTGAGGTTCTGGGTGTCGTTGAACAGGGCCGACTCGGGCACTGGTTCCGCACCGCCGGGATTCTCCTTGCTCATGAAGAACTGGATCAAGCCGGGCATTTCATCGTGGTACCAGTCCGACACGCTTATGACGATCTCTTCGTCGAACGAGTCCTTGTACGGGTTCTCGGGGTCGTGGACGATAAACGGTCCTCGCAATCCGTCGGGGTACTGGCCCTTGTTGTGCGAGTGGTACCAGTAGGTTCCCGGTTGATCAACCTACTGTTGTTCAGCAGGTCTCATGTGCAGTCATAGATCAGATGGCCTTACCACAAAGTCATAGGTGAAGCGCGAGCCAGCGGCGATGGCACACTGAGAGACCTGGGAAGGACCGTCCATATGGGTGCTACCGTTCATGAACAGGCCGTGGAAGTGCAACGACGTCGACTGGTTGCCCAGGGAGTTGAGAACGTTGACGATTACTCTGTCGCCCTTGTTGACCTCCATGACGGGGACGGGCCATTGGCCGTTGATGCCAATGACGGGCCTGTCTGCTTTGCCATCCGGGTTGGCAGTGACCCAGCCGATTTCGAAGTCGTAGGTTACATTTGCCGCCCAGGAGAGCGAGATGCTCGATAGGAGGAGAGCAGTAGTATGGAGGAGACGGCGGACACTTGGGGAAGCCATCGTGGACTGAGTGATTTAGATTGTCCTCTTGCCAGAGCGTTGGCGAGCAAAGACGTCAAGGCAAGGGAGTTTCTTAAACAGGACGCCGGATGGAAGTGGGCGGCCGGAAGGACAGAGACGAGAGGACTGTAGACTCGGAGCTCAAGCCTCACTCTAGTTGCATCCGAGTTCGGCACGTCGTACAACCCTTTCGTTTCTGGTTTGAACGGGAACTATTGAGGCTTGTGGAAAATGGGCACAAGATCAACTCATTATCTTATCAATCGAATCTCATCTCTCCATCTGATTGTCGTGCCGCTGGCGGAAAATTGAGTTATCTGATCAAACCACCCGCTCCATCCCTGTCTTTCTCTACCCGAGGAAGGAAAGCTCATTCGTCGGCAGCAAGCTCCAGACTCTTCCCGTGCATGACGACCCTTGGACGCTGGGGGTCTCGAGCACTTCCTTGGCAACACTGGGCAGGTGGGGTTCCCTTGAGCTTCTCTTTGCATGGCACGATGACTGCAAAGCTTGTCATGGGTCTCGTAAAGCTTGGTGATCGAGGGTAAATTGTTATTGGGCGAGTGGGAGCGTTAAATCCACCTGGAATGCACCGATGTGGACCAGGCCAGATAGTCGGGTTGATATTTAGAGACGAAGGATTCGAATAGAGACGACTGTGGTCCGCCTCATGAAGCTTGGATTCCTACAAGACGACGTGTCGCCGAGTGTCTTCCTCCTTATTCGGATTTGACTTTGATCTGATAACGAACGAGTCTGGCCAGAGATCGTATGACAGGCTGATGGGAGTGGTTCCGTCTCTGTCAGATCAGCACGCTAAAAGTCAATATGCGCTAAGGCAGAGTGAGGTTTTTGTGACAAGCTTCTGCGCTTGACTGCCCATTCTGTGTCGCGAGGTCCATAGCAAGCATGGCCTGGAGAGGATAGCTCGATAGCTGCCCCTGGAATTCCCGCATAGTCGGACTCCAGTTGGACGTTTGCTTTCGTTTCAACTAGAAGGCGAGATGGAAACTATGTTGCCCAAAGGCAGTTGCAGCCGGCACTCGCCAGCTTCCAGTTCCAGGTAGGTCCTCAGTGCCGTTACTTGCCACCAGGAAATAAATGGTGCCAAGCCGGTTCAGTGTCTGGAGCATGTCTCACTGTGCTCAATTGGCTGAAGTCGGGGAGCTGTACACAGTATCCCACGAGACAAGGGTGTACGAGCAACAACCGAGCGTCAAAGCCGTCAAAAACTCTGACGCGGTGACCCGAGGTGTTGTGGACCGTGGTAGCGACTACTGTGTAGGGATTCCGGTTCGGCAGGGGGGAATGGGAGGGTGTGATGCCCCCACACACATCTCCCCAATCCATTATCTGATTGATTTTATCAGATCGGCCGATAATCGCTTGGCCGCCTGACCGGCTGTGTGCTCTTGTCGTTCATTCCGTCCGTCGGCACAAGCTGTAAGTCCTGTTCGACCTTCAATATAGCTTCTTTCATTCCCTCTTCTGGTATCTGAATGAGACGAAGTGACTGCTTCGATTGGCGGTACTCGCGATTTCCCTTCTATTAGTGTCGTTGCTTCACAGTTCTTGGCCATGACAGTCCAAGTATTTGCCGTGCCAGTCTTCCTGGTTGTCTTTCGCGAGACTCTCGAGACAGTCATCATCGTCTCTGTCTTGCTCGCCTTCCTGAAGCAGACCCTTGATGGCCCGGAGCGAGACAACAAGGTCTACAAGAAGCTCATCCGGCAGGTAAGACAGCTCCTCGTCCTCTCGAGATCGCGCAAAGCCAGTCTCTGACCACGGGCATTCAGGTCTGGCTTGGCACAGGCATCGGCTTCTTTATATGTCTTGTCACCGGCGCAGCCGTGATCGGCACCTTCTACACCGTCGGCGCCAACAAATGGGACTCGGGCGAGCTGGTGTATGAAGGCGCCTTTGCTCTCGTCGCATGCGTCATCATCACCATCGTCGGCGCCGCCCTCCTCCGCATCGGCAAGATGCAGGAGAAGTGGCGCGTCAAGATCGCCGCCGCCGTCGAGGCTCCCATCGCCACCACCGGCAGCAAGAGGACCTGGCTCAAGCACTTTGCCGAGAAGTACGCCATGTTCATCCTGCCCTTCATCACGGTCCTTCGTGAGGGCATCGAGGCGATTGTCTTTGTTGCTGGTGTGTCGTTTACGGCACCTGCCAGCGCATTCCCGCTACCTGTGGTCATTGGCTTGATTGCCGGAATCCTTGTTGGCTACCTTTTGTACAAGTAAGTCCGCACGCCCGTTCTTGGCTGGTGAAAATGTGCTGACACAAACGCAGGGGTGGCTCAACGGCAAGACTGCAGCTCTTCTTGATTGCTTCGACATGTCTGCTGTATCTCGTAGCGGCCGGTCTCATGTCTCGAGCTGTGTGGTCGTTCGAGGCGAACGTCTGGTCCAAGGCCATCGGCAGTGGAGCTGATGAAGTGGGTGACGGTCCCGGGTCGTACGATATCAGCAAGAGCGTCTGGCACGTCAATGTAAGCCGAACCCAATAGCGCCCCCATGTTATCGTGTAGGTCTGACTCTTTGCAGTGCTGTAATCCAAACACCAACGGCGGGTCCGGCTGGGGCGTCTTCAACGCCATCCTCGGCTGGACCAACTCGGCCACGTATGGGTCTGTCTTGTCGTACAACCTTTACTGGATTGCCGTGATGCTTGGCTTCTTCTCCATGAGGTATCAGGAAGTCAACGGCCATTGGCCGCTCATGAAAGCGAAGAGCAAGCCAGAGGCGGACACCCTGAGTCACCGGAGCGAGAGCGAGGCGTCGGCCGTCGAGAACGGCAAGACAGGCGTGACTGAGAAGTCTTCTGAGGTTACGGCCTAAGTCTGGTTTCAATTGTTTCAGTGAGATTTAAGTGAGAAATACTGAGGTAAAGGTGTCTTATCGATGGCAACCAAGTCTCTTGGCGTTATGGGAGGACGATAAGTATTGGAAGAGAGTCGTTTGAAGAATGGCAACGTCCACGATCTGTCGTCCATATCATAGCAGCCCGAAGCCAACTTGATTATGTTTCAAGAAGCAGAAGAAAGGTGTGAAATGACAGAGGGAGTCGTGCAGATGACATGATTCTTGGCTTGGGCCTGAGGGTAGCAAACATCGAATGAGTAATGCGGGGAGCCTGATTGGATGGTGTGCAAGCAGCTCGGACTGCTCTCTTCCAAGCTTCCTTCCGAATGTATCACAGCAAACTCAACATTCAAGGTAGTGGTTCAGTCGTCAAGTCCGGGTAGACTATACTCTGAACTGAGTTTATTCATCCTTTTCGAGAGATGCTAGCTCTGACTCCCGTGTGCGGATCTATCTCAGTGATGGCTTCCATGGCCAGCGGAACGAGGAATACAGGCGGCTGGCAGCTTGATAAATACAGAGTCCCGGAGACTTGACGACGACTAAATCCCTTCTACTCTTGCTCTCACTCCGATAACCAACGTGGAGGAAAGGAAAAGTGCGTATCATATCCCCTTGACACTGATATACCGCACGGCAAGCTATGAAGACATGGGCACGTAGATTGAGAGATGTTAGATTGGAGTTGAACATATGTACAGAACATCCAGTCTAGAAAACGGTGACAGAGGCTTGCTGGTCATGCAATCGCTCTTTACAACATGTCGACCGTTGGCAGTTTGACATTCATTCCTCAGGTGTCCAGTCCCAGCTCGACGCCGTGAACAATGCGCGAGCGAGATGGGCTCGGCCTAACGCATCAGCGAAGCGTAGTCTCGGGTCTCCCGTCGCAGCCCGCGTCAGGCGAAAAGGCTTCTTCTTGCCTTCGCTCTCTGCAGCTTCGGCCTCAGCGACCCACGATGCCGATTCTCTGTCTTTGGCCCACGCCTGCCGCACCAGCCCTACACAATACTGCCCGAGACACGCCTCAATGTACTCGATGATGGGCAGCATGCGCGTCCTCAGACCGCAGTTGGTGTGGTTCTTGTCGATCTGGTAGCTGGAGCATTGCTTCAGCGTAGCTAGGATCTCCGAAATGTCCATGACAGCCGAGTCCGGTACTTGGTCAACGGACAATGGGGAGAAATCGACCAGATACAGTAAACGGCGGCTGGTCAGGAACCTGATCATCTCGCCGAGCTGGTACGAGTCGCACGTAGCGCTGGAATCGTAGCCGAGCCTGCATTGCCGGGTGCGAGATGTGTACAGCTTGAGGAAGTGGCTTATGACGGACGCGATGGTATTCAGGATACATTCGCGTCGGTATTGCAGTTCTCCTTGATTCAAGGTTAGAATAGTCGCGGTGATTCCGTCAGCGACGCAAGACATGACTTACTCTCTATGTCGTCCTGGAGATCCCACCACGTTGCACGCTCCGCAGATGCTTCTATCTCGGGATACGCACTCCAGCGGATGGCCCCGGCCATTATCAGATCGCGGCTCGCGGCATGGAAGTTGGGTGGTCTATTGAGCAGCCATGCCACGAGAATCTTCTGGCGAGTATTCTCTTCATGTGCCGCCGACACACGGTCGCGGTCGCCATCTCGCCCAATGGACCGCACCCTTTCGGCCGGCCACTTGAACTGCACTTTACTGAAAAGGTATCGCGACACAGGAGGCAAGGAGTCGAACCGGTCGGCCAATACTGTCAAAACAGCCACATAGTGCATGCTGACAGGCAGCTTGACGGCGTTCTCGACCCCGTGCAATATTTTCAGCAGGTCCCCAAAGATGCCCTCGCGGCCTGCTGAGCGGGTAGCTTCGTCGTCATCAACGATCTTGACCCAAGGCAGGTCGGCCGGTTCGGCGTCTTCGGCCTTGACGCCATGCAGGCTGAGCTTCTCAAAAGCTTCAGTGACAGCCCGGCCCTCTGCAAAGCGGGTGTCTGACAGCAGGTTCTCGAAGTAGACGGAATGCTGCCTGAGGACGGCCAGCTTGACGCGGTAGGCAACCCGCACCTGCGGCTTCAGCACGGGTCCGTTTCCGGGTGCCGGCTTCCGGGTTGAGGAGAACTGTGCTGCTGCTGCTTTTCTTGCGAGCTTCAGCGTCTCTTTCGACGTGTTGAAGGTGACATCGAGGACAACATCACCATCAGGCGCGATGGCTGCGACGGCAGGTCCAGATTGTCTGCTCACGTCCGTCGAGTCGTCGTCTTGGGTTCCGGCGGACTCGTCCATGGTGTCTGAGACGACATCGACTTTTTCACAACAACAGTTGCTGTGATGTTGTTACTGTGGTACGAATACATGTGAAGAATCAGTGAGCGGTAAGTCTAGGCGGCGGATGACGTTGTCTTGGCTTCGGGCGGATGTTCAGGGGGGTTTCCCGCCGGGGTAATCCACTTTCGTCCAATCTCTTTGCCATGTTTGCCATGCTATTCGCTATTCCCGTCGTACAATCTAGTGGTCCGTGCTGCCGCTCCCATCTCGGTTGGAACCTCCCTGGTAACCTGGCCGACTTCAAACTTCCATCTCGCATTTCAGAGTTAAGACTTCCACCCAACAACGCGACTCCGGCCGCTTCAGGGTTCGCTTTAGAGTTCAAGGGTCGTAAGTGGCCCTGTTCCTCTTGTGCGTCCGGCCCAACAGTGGACCTGACTTTCGTTAGATGCTCTATCTCGACTCCGTCCAAGATACCAGCTTCATCTTGATCTCAAGTCGAAGCCGCCACATGCTCATGGCTCTGGAAGTCGACGAGGAGCTGCCAACTCTTACATGACCTCAATTAATGCTACCGAATAAACAACCAATCGCAACCCACAATCTCGGCTCTCCCTCTCTTCTCCTCCTCCTACAATGGCTCGCCCTTTCGAACGACACCTCCCCGTGGGAAGGCCGCGGATAAGAAGTTGCAGGCACGGCCAGCCTTCTAATACACGAGGAGTGCTTCTGGACGCGTTCATGGGCTACATCTCGACATTCTTCCACGGACAGCACCAGCCACGAGCCCCCTTCACCTCGACGACAAGGTTCATTATCTCCCCCGCATCCCCTTCTGGAGAGCTGAGCCAAGCATCTCCCTCCACTCGACCGCCGGCAGCCCTGGGCCCTCACCGCAGCTTCCACAACTACTTCGTCACGCATCTGCCCTCGTCCTCCCTCCACCCGGACTCCCGCTCCTCAGCCGGCCCGCACCACAAGCTGCCGAGATCGGCCTCGACGCCACACACCCAAGGCCCCGGCGCATCCCCCGCCGTCGTGCCCCCCAACATGCCCAGCCGCGACCTCACCGTGGTGCGCATCCCGCTCCGCAGCGCGAAGCACCACTTCGGCGCCTACGAGTCGCGCGGGTCGCGGTCGTACAACGAGGACACCAACCAGGCCGGCACCATCGACATGCCGGCCTTCGCCAAGCGGCCGCCCATGAGCCTGAGCCGGGGGGCCCGCATGTCGAGGCCCAACAACGGCGAAGGCACGAGCGCCGACAGCGCCTTTGGGGACCCGCAGATCTTCTACTTTGGCGTGTTTGACGGCCACGGCGGCAGCGAGTGTAGCGAGTTCCTCCGCGACGAGCTGCACGGCTACATCGAGGAGGCGGCCGCCGAGTTTGCGCTGGGCAGCAGTCTCGCGGGGAAGCAGAGCAGCTCGCTTTCGGACCCGCGGCCCCAGACGAACCAGCGGAGTGCCAACCGAGTCGAGATGGCGGGGGAAGAGGTCAAGCAAGAGATGAACCTCCCAGCCACAAACGTCGGAGGCATCGTCAACGAAGCCCCCAAACAGCCGGTGCTTAAAGGCGAACAGCCCGTCCCAGCCCAAGCCGACACATGCAAGGCCGTCCGTCTCGAAAAGGAACTAGTAGACGAGTACAAAAACCTAGTAGGCGGCTACTTCCGCCGCTTCAGACCGCAATACTTCGACCTCCCGGATCCCCGCTCAACCTCGGATCCCGACGTCAGCACGGGGCAAGACTGCAAATCCACCACAACCGTCACCCTAGAATCCGCCCTGACCTACGCCTTCCTCCGCGCCGACCTAGACTTCATCTCGGCCCAGGCCCGCAAGCCCGACCGCGACGACCCCTACGCCGACGACCACCCCCTTAACAAGGACGAGGTCCTCGGCTCCCCCTCCCACATCCCGCCCTCGGGCCACAACACCATCGGCGGCTCCTCCCGCTTCAAGGGCGGCAGCACCGCCTCCGTCGCCCTAATCTCCACCCCTACCCCGGCCCCCTTCTGGCACCCTAGCGCCAGCTCGACCCTCGTCGTCGCCCACGTGGGCGACACCCGCATCCTCCTCTGCGAGACGGCCTCGGGCCTCGCCCGCCCGCTGACCTCGGACCACCACCCGTCCAGCCCCGTCGAGTCGCGGCGGCTGCGCCGCTTCGCCGGGTCCGTGATTACCGACTCGTTTGGGGAGGAGCGCATCATCACGGGGCTCGCCAACAGTCGCGCCTTTGGGGACATGCGGAGCAAGCGCATGGGCGTCAGCGCCGAGCCCGAGATCACGAGGGTCGAGCTGGGGCCGGGAGAGTATAGTTTCCTTGTGCTGGTGTCGGACGGGGTGTCGGGCACGCTGAGCGATCAGGAGATTGTGGATGTTGTCAAGGAGGCGCGCACGCCCGAGGAGGGGGCCAGAGCCGTGGTGAATTATGCGACGGAGATTAGTGCCGATGGGGACAATGCTACGTGTCTTGTTGTCCGGCTCGGCGGGTGGGAGCGGCGGAGTGAGGGCGGGGTGGGGAGTCTTGGGACGAAGGAGATTAGGGATGTTAGAAGGGCTGAGGCTGCTGATCCGCGGAGGGGGAGGAGGTGATGAGGGGGGCTGAGGGGGGTGATTGGCGTTGGTTGCGATGGAGCGGGAAAGGGGTGGGCATTAGCATTAGCACTGGTATAGGCGTTTGTCACTTGAGCATCTAGCATTTAGCGACTGCGGAGCATGAAAGCAGTTCCATTGGTACCCGTCCACGTCAAGCCCGTTCCAAAAGTCCAAGGTACCAGAGATGTCCATTCTTAGGGAGCCCGGTTCTGCGACGAGCTACACCTGCCAATCTTTCCTATCGAACAAATCCACGTCACCCGTCCGTCACGTCCTGATAACCGTGCCAATTCCAAGCAACGGGACACATCTTGCCAGCCAGCCCGGGAGATGCAGAACCCCTGAAATGTCACCGCTTTTCCAACCTCGCACGAAGCCCATTTCGTAACCCACGCCAGTCCCCGCGTCATCTCAGCAGTCCCTACCACCGATGATTGCCCCCCGGATACCCACCCGGGTTCTGATTCCACCCAGGCCCCTGCTGCGGAGGCGGCTGTCCGCCATAAGGCGGGAACGGCGGCGGCGGCCCCTGTCCATACCCCCCCGGCCCACCATACCCCGGCGGCGGCGGACCAGGCGGCGGCGGCCCCCCCTGACCACCCCACTGTCCCCCACCATACGGTCCGGGCGGAGGCGGCTGCTGCTGGCCACCATACCCGTACCCACCGCCTCCATACCCCGGCTCGGGGACAGGCGGCTGCGGCGGCTGCGAGGGTGTCGCGCCGCTGTAATACGACGCCGCCTGGCCGTGGGTCGGCAGCGCGGCCGCTGCGCCTTGGTACCCGAAGCCGGAACCGGAGGTCGGCCGCGGCGCGGGCGAGCTGGACATGTACCCCTCCTGCGCGGACCCGTCGCCGCCGCCCATCGCGGAGAGATCGCGCGTCTGGATCTGCGACCACAGGGAACCCTTGACCTTGCCGTGGCCCAGGCCCGCGACGGCGTCCTGGAAGGCGCCGAAGGTGCCGTGGTTGTGGCCCGCGTGGGAGCCGCCTCCGCCGCCGCCGGAGGACTTGTCGCCCGTCTTGAGGATGTGGTTCTTGCCGTTGCGCACCGAGTCCGAGGACAGCAGCTGGTCAATGGGGACGCGCGACTCCTGCGCCCAGGTGCGCACCGTGGCGAACATGTCGCGCTGGATCTGGACGTTTTCGTCGCGCAGGGCCGGGTGGTGGAAGGCGCGGAGGACGTCGTTGACGATTTGGTCTACGGGGACGCCGGGGTTCTCCCAGGCGTAGATTACGCGGCTGTGTTGTTGTTTTTGTTAGTGTGGGTTCGCGCGAGGGAGTTGGGGGGATGAGGTGGACTTACGGTACGACGTATTGGACGATGGTGGCGGCTACTCGCCCGGCGACCGAGTTGAGGATGTTGGTGAAGTGGTCCTTGGAGAGCATCGAGTGCGTGGGGTCGGAGCAGCTGGGGTTCTTCCACGGCTCGAGCTGCGAGTTGGCGCTGGAGTTGATGACGGTGGACGAGCCGTCCTTCAAGACCTTCGATACCTGCTCGATGATGGGCCTGACGAAGGGGGCGAGGAGTCCCAGGACGAAGGCGGTGAGCGTCTCGCTGATCTTGTCCAGCAGCTTCTCGAGCCCGGGCACCTTAGAGATCATGTTGTTGATCGACTTGACAATCTTGTCGCGGAACTCGAGGATGGGATAGATCTGCTTGGCGACCTTGACCGGGTCGAAATCAGGGCTCATACCAGGAACCATGTTAGGGTTGGCTCGGCTGGTCTGCTGTGCCTGGGCGTTGCGCTGTTCTTGAGCTGCCGAGGCTGCTTTCAGATCTCGGGCCTGCGATGCGAATCCTCCTCCAATTGATGGCAGTTGGCCGATCAAGTGGATGAAGTCTCCGCCGCCGCTTGAGCCGCCGAGTCCGAACAGGCCACGCTGACCGGGCGCATTTAGTCCGCCGCCGCCGGACTTGCTCAGCTGCTCAGCATTCTTGAGGGCAATGTTCATTTCATCGACCTCAGACTGAGTGAAGTGGTCCGTGGCCTCTCCGAGCACGGAATGCAGGAAGTCGACGGCGCCGAACGTGCCGGTCACCAAGGGGTACACCCTCTTGCCACGAATGTTGATCTCGGTGCTGGTGCCGCAGTGGGGGAAGACCGAGTGGTGACCAAGCTCACGCAGGGCCAGCTCACAGTAGTTGCTGTGGGCGCTGAAGTCCTCCATGCAATGCAGAGCCTGGCCCAGACACCTCAGAGCTTCGCAGAGATCAGCCTCCTTGCCGGATGCGTGGCCTCCACTAGTGTAGACGCGACCAAAGTGGATGCTGCGGGCGAAACTGAAGCGTAAGTAGCCGGCACTTGTTGCCCAGCCTCCTTGCTCGTTGGCGATGTAGTTCTTCATACCGGTGTGCATGTCGATCTGGGTCTCCTGGGGTTGAACGGGACCACGCAACCTAGGGTCAAACTTCCGCGCGTCCAGGCCGTCGGCATAGCCGAGAGGGTTGTCAATGTGTTCTTCGGGACGATAGACGCCAAGCCGCTCTTCTGTAACCTCGAACTCCTCGGTTGCGTAGCCATGAGCCAGGAAGGAGAGAACCCAGACCTATGGTGCGGTCAGAGCCTGCGGTCTCGTATCTCAACAACGTAACACTTACCAAGATCCTGATGGTGGCAGCGTTGACGCCCTTTAAGCTGCCGACATCAACAGCCTGAGAGTAGTCGCGGAGCCAGTTGCCAAAGTAGGTGCGCGAGATCATCATGCTGGTCCATTTCTTGCCGTGCAAGAATGCCAGAGTCTCGAGGACATCCTCGATGTCTATATCTCATGGTCAGACGTCTGCTGGGGAGCCCGGATGGCGATATACGAACCTCCATGTCGCCAATTGTGGCCCTCGACCTGTGCAATCGAGGGAATGTTGCCGGCACCGAAAGCTGAGGCGCCGCTGGGAAGCACGACGAGAACTATAGCAAAGACCAAGAGCGTGGTGCCCCAGCCTATTCTGAACGAGGCCATGCTCGCGATCCTCGAGTATATTTTATCCCAGAAACGATGTAATCAGGTCAATACAGGGTAGCAATCGTTGGTAGGGCTGAAGGTGGTTATGAAAGTTTATGAACGCGCGCGCCCAATGCATTCTAAGGTATGACGACGTGATGGAGGGGTAGCTCAGCTACCTGGGTCTATCTTATCGGAGATCCCTCAGCCCTGGCGGCCTCAGCAGTCAGCACCCCACAACCCCGTCTCTTGGGCTGCAAGTCAAAGTTCAAAAAGACATGTGAACACGTGAAGAACATCAACGATTGTGAGTGCCTGATCTGACTTGCAACATGGTGGTAAGCTTTATCAACCAAACTTATATCTTAGGTACCTTACCTTAAGCAGGCACGCTTTCGATGCCTCTACTGCTTGCTGCATGTGCCTGGCTTCTCCGAGACATGTCGGATATCTTTACTTTCAACTTACATGTAACTAGAAAACCATCTCGGTCCGCGATTCTGTCTGTGTAGCTTAACTTTACCTCCTTTGCTGACGCCGAGTACCACAGTACCTGAACGACTCGACATGTGCAAATGTTAGTGCAGGCACCAGTTGGGCCAGGCGGGCCTTAACATCAATCCACTTGACTCGGGTGCACCCTAGCCGTAATTACCTGACAGGGCCTCTGACAGGCCATTCCAGTGGAGACAACGCCACCATCTGCCGACGTTTCCACTGCGCGTCTCCTTTCTCCGGTGGTCCCTGATGTTTGCTGATGCCACTTTGGAGAAAATTTGTATCAGACGGAAGACTTCATTTACCTGACGAACCCCGGATCCGCCAGTTTTCTGTCTTGTCACACAACATTATCTACGTTCCTTACCTCTCTCTTCACTCTCTCTTTCGCGGCGACTCGGAACTTTCTCCAATTTGCAGCACCGAGGCCGTCTCCGACCCGTCCGGATCCTCCGGTTCCAAGTCAGTGCGACCACCACGCGCAACATGCCTTCGGCCACATTGCCGACCCTGTCTCGTTCTGAGATCGCGTCGCATAACACAGCAAAGTCTTGCTATGTCACACTAGGAAACAACGTCTACGATATCACAGACTTCCTCGACTCCCATCCCGGAGGAGCCGACCTGGTTCTCGAATACGCCGGCAAGGACATCGCAGACATTCTCAAGGACGAAGCTTCGCATACCCATTCCGACACCGCTTACGAAGTCCTCGACGACTCCTTGGTTGGCTTCATAGCTTCAGACAAGTCTGCAAATGGCTCGGCCGCGAACGGAAGTGCAAACGCGAACGGGGAGTCTGAGGAGCTGCGGCTGGATAGCAAGGGACGGCCTATCCACCCCAAGACCGGCATGTCATGCGAGGAGGACCTGAGCAGGGAGACCGATCTCGACACGGAC
The DNA here is from genome assembly GCA_001879275.1 of Coniochaeta ligniaria NRRL 30616. Classification (NCBI taxonomy): domain Eukaryota; kingdom Fungi; phylum Ascomycota; class Sordariomycetes; order Coniochaetales; family Coniochaetaceae; genus Coniochaeta; species Coniochaeta ligniaria. Next base: position 2,250,264 of record KV875099.1, on the reverse strand, counting down.
TACAAGACACACAAGTTCCTCGACCTCAACCGTCCGCTCTTCGCTCAGATGTGGTTCGGCGGCTTCTCCAAGGAATTCTACCTGGACCAAGTCCACCGGCCCCGACACTACAAGGGCGGTGCATCCGCGCCTCTCTTTGGCAACATCCTCGAACCCCTGACCAAGACGGCATGGTGGATGATTCCTACCATCTGGGGGCCGCCTGTGACATATGCACTGTATCTCGCCAGTGCAGGGTTCAATAACCCACTGGCCCAGGTGGCATACTATGTCACTGGCTTATGCATCTGGACTCTCCTGGAATACATTCTACACAGATTCCTTTTCCATCTGGACTAGTACGTTTTTATCTGGCCTAATATTGCTACCGATCTGTTACTAACGCTGTGATAGTTATCTGCCAGACAACAGGGTAGGCATCACGGCACATTTTCTCCTCCACGGCATCCACCACTACCTGCCGATGGACAAGTACAGGCTCGTCATGCCTCCGACACTCTTCGTCGTGCTAGCCACCCCGTTCTGGAAGCTGGCCCACGCTATCTTCTACTGGGACTGGAATATCGCGACAACCGTGTTCTGCGGCGGTATAACCGGATATATCCTCTACGACTTGACTCACTACTTCCTGCACCACCAGAACCTGCCTCTGTGGTACAAGCAGCTCAAGAAGTACCATCTTGCCCACCACTTCCTCGACTACGAGAACGGATTCGGCGTCACCAGCTCGTTCTGGGACGGCGTATTCGGCACTCCGCTTCCGATGCTGGTCAAGGCCAACTGAGGTGTAGTGAAGGATTACGGAGATTGTACGGAGATTGTAACTAGTGCATGTCACTCCGGTCTTTGCGAAGATAAGACGACATGGGGTTCCGGGTGTACGAGTAGGATGCGCATGAATTGGCGTTGACATGGCGGGATTGGCATGGGAGCGGTGATACTCGGGACATCTACCTCTGCTCACCCCTAAGGTATCCTTGAAGGCTGGCACATACCTTTGATAAAGTAGCCACTATAATGATAATAATTGTGTTTCTGTGTCCCGATGTCCTGGAATCAAGTATTAACAATGATATTGTTCGTACCTTAGGCTGCCTTGCTTCCCGTCCTTCTTCTGCCTTAAAGTGGACCTGCATAATCTCAATCTATTGTAAGCGAATAACCACTTGTGCCTTGCATTTGACTTTCACAAAGTCAAAGGTTCCGCCACGTGACTCACGCCCAAAATTCTTTGCCTTTTCAGCTGACAGCCCCCGCACTGACCACATCATTCCGACTTCCTTTCCCTCCATCCACTGACTTGATTCAAGGTCTCCAAGATTTCAGCCACATAGTCTGCGATCGACACCTTTCAACATCCCCAGCTACTCCTTATTTACCATCTCTGTATCGCTTGAGAATACTCACCGCTTTCAACATGTCAGGTTTGGACGTAGAAGCGCTGCTTGACTCGACGGCGAATTCCAAGGAGCAGGCCATCAAGGCAACAGCTAACGGCGATTCTCCCCAGAATGGCGACCGCGACGGACGCCTGAGCCGCCCACGCGACACAAGCCGTGACCGAGACAGGGAACGCGACCGCAAGCACCGAGATCGCAGCGCCGGTCGACGAGACTCTCACCGCGACTCTGTGAGCGAGACCGGCAAGGACACCCCCAGAAGTGACGCCGGCAGTCATAAGAGTAGGCGCAGGAGTCGAAGCCGTGATTCTGACCGCCGACACTCACGTCGTCATAGAGATGGCGATTACTACCGCAGCAGAGGTGGGCGCTCCCGCTCGCGCTCCCCTACACGCTACTACCGCCCTCGTGGGGACGACCGTCGCGACCGCGAGTATCGCCGCCGAGATGATGACAAGGATGATCGACGTGGCGGTGCCAGACACGGCAGTGCTCGCGCCGCCACTCCACCACCCTTGACCGAGGATGAGCGTGATCGTCGGACCGTGTTCGTTCAACAGCTTGCTGCCAGACTGCGAACTCGTGAACTGAAAGAATTCTTCGAAAAGGTTGGGCCTGTAGCCGAAGCTCAGATTGTCAAGGACCGCGTTAGCAACCGATCCAAAGGGTATGTCCCCCTACCTACTATCTACATATCTCAGAAAACAGCTATGCTAACCACCATTCTCACAGTGTCGGTTACGTTGAGTTCAAGAAAGAAGAGTCCGTCGCTGCCGCGCTCCAGCTCACTGGCCAGAAACTCCTAGGTATTCCTGTCATCGTACAGCTTACAGAAGCTGAGAAAAACCGTCAAGTCCGAACCACCGAGTCTTCGGGCAATCACCCCAACTCGATTCCCTTCCACCGGTTGTATGTGGGCAACATCCACTTTAGCATTACCGAGACGGACCTCCAGAACGTCTTTGAGCCGTTTGGCGAACTCGAGTTTGTTCAGCTTCAGAAAGACGATAACGGCCGCAGCCGCGGCTACGGTTTTGTCCAGTAAGTAAACCGAGACTCATAAGTAACTGGGAACACTAGCTAACAATCTTGCAGGTTCCGTGATGCCGGTCAAGCTCGGGAAGCTTTGGAGAAGATGAATGGCTTTGACCTCGCGGGTCGCCCGATCCGCGTTGGTCTTGGTAACGATAAGTTCACCCCTGAGTCGACTGCCAATCTCCTGCAGAGATTCCAGCCCGGCCAAAACGGCCATCAACAGCAGTTTCAGGGATCCGCTTTCTCGGGTGCTGGAGGTCGTGGACCTCCATCCTCCAACTTCGATCGCGCTGGCGTGCGCGACAGCGAGAAAGGCGGCGGTGCCAGTGCCTTGGACGACACTGACGTTGCTGGCGTCAACTTTAACAACTACAGTCGAGACGCTCTTATGAGGAAATTGGCCAGAACGGACGAACCCGTTGGCACCGCTGATCGGCAGATCTTGAAACCAAAGACTGAGGCTCCTAAGCCTCTCCCTATCAATGTCAACATGGCCAGCCGCTGTGTCGTCCTTCACAATATGTTTGACCCTGCAGAGTACGTGTCCCCTTCCTGTGTTCTTTGGTATCACTTACTAACGCTTGCTACAGGGAAGAGGGTGAGGAATGGGTCAAAGAACTGGAAGACGACGTTCGGGCTGAAGCCGAATCGAAATATGGTCACGTTGTTCACATTGCTCTAGATCCCAACTCGCAAGGCGACATCTACCTCAAGTTCGACAAGGTCCAGGGCGGAGAGAACGCCATCAAGGGCCTGAACGGCCGCTACTTTGGTGGACGCATGATCAGCGCTGCTCCTGTTGTGGACGCGGTCTACAGCAGTTTGTTCTCACGCACCAAGGCGATCTAAGACGCTAATCATCACTTGACAAAACTGCCTCTAGGGACCTCTAATGGTAGGCCCTTGATCGCTTTTTGCTGGCCCGCTGCCGTCAGGCTGATGATTGGATGGTGTTGGCAGACTCGCTATTTCTTGCAGCATACCTATCCACAGGGACTTCTGCCACTCTTGGCTTTACGGCAACAATCGTTTATTCCAGATTTCGCAACATCACTACCATCGCCATCTTTCCAATCCCCGCAACCAGTCGACCAAAGCAAGAAGCCCAGCGAGCTCTTGCAGCAGGTTTACCTTGTCCCGCAGCAACGAACGAGTCTCGGAGATTTCACTGATACAGCACAGAAGCAGGCTCGACTGGTAGTTCTGGATACGTGTGCCGCTTAAGGCAACGCCCTAGTTCTAAAACTCATCATGCAGCATTCGGAATGCTAAATGCTGATCTTTGTATTTAGGTTATTCTAAACAGTCCCCCGTGACGGCAATTGGACTTGCCCCGTCCCTTCTTTCCCACAGTCTCGGAGTTGTAGGAGTTTGCGATGCTCGCTTTGAGGTAGATGCAGCGTTTGATAGAGGAACAACTGGGTTTCTTGCATATCTGTCGGTGAGGATCATGTTTCGTCTTCCGTGTCTTGTGCGGTGGTGTGTAGTTGATATTCGGTAGTGTTCAGGTTGCCAATCACAATGGTCTGTCCTATGAAATTTCTGACCTTACAGACTGGTCTACAATTTATCCATATCTTGTCCTCATGGTGCAACCGAGACTCTCGTCCTCAATTCTTGGACTGTTGAATGTATGTTCGATGGAAACGGAAGGAGCACATCTAAGTCTAGGTCGTTCCTTTGCCCGACCTCTGAGATAAGTTTGCGTTTGCTTACTTGGTTAGCTCCCGTCCTTCAGATTCTTAACGTTCTTGACGCGTCTATTCTCTCATACGCGTCATGATACCCCTAACTCATTATGGGCAGAGTCGAGTGCCCTCCGCAACACCAACAAAGTACGCTATTTCACGTCTCATGACTGTCGGAGGCTGAATCAACGTGCTTCAGTGACGCCGACCTCTTATTCATTGTCATCTCCTTTAACTTCGTTACTTCACCCAAATCAAACATCTAGCGAGGATCCTAGAGCAGCCGTTCATTGTATAGCATTCATCTCTCCTTGTCTTCATCCCAACGAAGCATGTGCTTTTCTCTTGAAGACGCCAAGCACAAAGTCTTATCGTCACTTCTCGTGTGGACACTAGTGCTTCAGGGCTAGGTGTCAGGTATTGTCTTTGGACATGATATCTTCTATTGTTGTCTTGGATGGTATTCTTCGATTGTCTGGATCGGATCGTTTTATTCATGCCCTTCGATGAGATTCCTTATATTTACACGCTGGTCTTTCTATCCAGATCCGCTGTTGATCTTTCTCCAAGGGCCGCATGGCCTGGCGGCGGCCAGTCTTGCGAATACTGGCAGCAAGTCCTGCCATGGCCCTGCTCGTACAACAACTGGACATGCTCGCCATGATCACTGATGCTATGCTTACAAGGCACCATTGTGGCCGGAAGTCAGACAGGATCCGAACGGTTTATACGGTCGACTGGCACATCGAATATGATAGCTAGAGAGGGAACTGAAGGCAACCCGGAAGACAATGTGTAGGGGAATGCTTGTTAGATGTGTCTGGTCCAGTACGCTTGGGCGACTCTCACCGTTCACTCACCACCACAGAGACACTCGCACCTGCCTTAAGTGCGGTTATCATTCACCGGTTCTTAACCACAAGCCCTCCAGCTTTGTCGACCACACACTCGATTTCTTGACGCACACGAGAAGATTTTGTTTGGCCGCACTCACACTTTGTCACTGCGGAGCCTCCTCACACTCGGCATTCTGGCTCGCAGAGACCTCCGCTTACTCTTCTCTCTGCTTCCGGAAACCCGATCATTGTTTCTCGTGATTCTCTCTTGGTCGCAGCCTCACGATCTTTCAGTCCTCTTTATCCGACTGCCCTCGTCCTCTTCAAGCGCAGTCCTCTGAAAGCAGCAGTCGACATCAGCACTACTATAGACACGAATCTCTGTCGATTGCGCCTTCCTCAAAACACGGGGGTGTCTCCAAGATCCAGGTTTGTCTCCCGAACTGGGCTCCTCCGGCTCTCATCACCCGCAGTTCACCTTTCTGGCTTGCAAAAAGTGTCGAGTTTCAACTTTTCTCAACACCTCCAAGCCAGAGCGAGTACCAGAACTTTCTCTCTCTTTCAGCTGACTTTGCGAGTTGAGGTCGATTGTTTGCTCGCATCAGCTTCATCTCTGCCGCGAAGCCAGTTTCCACGCCTCGTCAATCAGAGCGTGTTCGTCTGACACGCCGTTCTCCTCTATTTCTGAACCAAAACTCATCTCTCACTGACGACGGTGGTGTCCAGCTAGTTGCCATATCACCATACTCGCTACTCATCCACATATGACACTAACCTCTCCACACGACTCTCGCCTCATCTGATCAAGATGTCTGATTCTTCCTCCGACGATAGAAGCCACCATGGCGGTGCCAAGCTCGTCCCTCAACCTCGCCGCCAGCCTTCGGGTCTTCAAGCGCCACCGGCTCCATCCAAGGACTCCAGCCACAAGAAACTACAGGTAGCGCAGGTAAATGATACAGATTCACCAACTCCTCTTCCCAAGGGCCAGCGCACTGCAGAGCGTGCTGCCGCCCAACCTGCTCCGTTTCACCACCGAGCACCTATCCAGATCCCCCCCACCATGCAGATCCCCAACATGGGTTATCCCGCCTTGCCGAAGCCCAGCTTCGGTATCCCGTCTGAGAGCTCCGCCAGCTCGGGTTACTATCACATACCCATGCCCAGAGACTATGGCACCTACATCTCGCCCCATGGCGGACACCATCTGGTGCTCGCCTCGCAGTCGAGCAATACTACCAGCTCTGTTGACGCCATGACTACTGGCATTGGAGGTATCAAGCTAAAGGAATATCAGCAGGTGAGTTCTCCCCATGTATCAACCCCATAACGTAGCGGCTAAGTGTCCTGTAGGAAGCGAACAAGTACATCCGACACGCGCAGGAACAAATCTTCAACCTGCTCCAGAAGACCTATCAGCAGGAAGGGCTGCCGCCCCAGTTCCAGCAGGGCCTCGACCGTGCTCTGAAGAATCTCACACAGGATCTGGGTAACCTCCAAGGCTTCGTCGATAGGGTGGCCTCAGAGGCAGACCATGCGAAGAACAAGGACAATGAGAGCCAGACTTTCCAGGCCACTGCCGGGATGCAGGCCGTCCAGATTGAGCGCCTGCGGAGTCGCAACGAAGAACTCCGCATGTCACTTACCCGGGCCGAGAAGAACAACGAGGAAGTGCAGCAGTCTTACCAGCATGTGCTTGTGAGCTTGAAGGAACAGAACGAGCGCAGCCAGCAGCAACTCAAGGTCCGTCCCTACCCTAACTTCAAATCGATGCGGGAAAGAAGAAACTAACCTCACAAGCAGCAATATCAGGAACAGCTGGAGGGCAAACGCCATCTGTTCTACACCGCCCATGATGACGTCGAGGGCAAGGCGAGGATTCTCTCCATTGTCAGCGACAACGACTACGCTGAGAAGGCCAAGATCATCCAGAGCCTCATCGATTCAGCCCCGCAGGACAAGGCAAAGATCCTCGAGATCCTCTTCAGCAACAACGCCCAGGCTCCGGCACACAACCGCTCGGGTACGTCGCAAGGTGGTGTTAAGTCCATATTCAACGCACTAATATCCAACCTAGTCTCCTACCAACCCACGATGATGGCCATCCAGAGCGGCTCGGCCACGCCTGCCGCGGACTTTGCTTGGTCTGGCCGCGGGCCATCACGCGTGACTCCTCCCGCGCCGACGATGCGTCGTACTCCTTCGGCGTTCCACTCCGGCAGCATCATGCGTCCGCAGTCCACGCACCCGATCCCAAACGCCACGCGCTTCAGCCACCCGAGATCCAGGCCCTCCACCGGCCGTCCCGGCTCCGGACGAGTCGACGCCGGCGCCGCACGCTATCGCTTCGACGACATTGCTGAGCCGACGGCGACGGGGCAGGAGTTCGGCAGCCCGCAGCTCTCCCGGGCCCGCCAGATGGTCATCCGCCAGAACGAGGCGGAGCTGATCAATGCCATCGAGGTCTGGAAGGAGGAGTTCTCCAAGATCTTTCGCCTGGTCAACGGATGGGCCGCCCAGTACGCGGTCCAGGTCCAGCCCGACCAGGCTCTTACGATTCAGAAGGAAGCCCCACGCCTCTGGGAGTTTATGTGCGACATCCTCTACCCGGGTCAGCCCGAGGCCGGTGCATCTCATGCCCGCTTCCTCCTCGAGGATGAGCAGTGCCGCTCTTTCTTCGTTGAGCGCATGATGCTGCAGTACATTGTCAACAACGTCCTCTCCGTCGAGGGATGGATGGGATTCAACGATGACACGGATCGAGAGCTGAAGGAGCTGAACGACCGTCTGCAGAGCACCGAGGGTATGCTATTCCCTTACCTCCTCCACTCTGACCCAGCTAACACGCAGGCAGTCTTCAAGTCCTACATCCGCCAGTCGATCATCGACCAGATCTCGAGCACCATCGGCCGCATGCTCGCCGACCCGTCCTTCAACGAGTACCGCGCCCGGCGCATCTCCTTCCACCAGCAGCGCCTCAAGACCATCGTCGGCCCGCTCATGGACCCGGAGGCGTCGCGCACCGACGCCGGCTTCGACCTGCACGCCGTCGCCTCCACGGCCCTGCAGGTCTCGGCCCTCATGTTCCAGTCGCGCCTCAACTTCGAGTTCTCGTGGAGCCTCACCTGCAGCAAGTTCTCGCTCGACTACCACGTGCCCAAGGAGCCGCCCTGCGACCCGCTGATGCTGCAGGCCAAGCAGTACCGCATCAAGCTGGTCGTCACCCCGGCCATCCTCTTCCGCGACGACCGCGGCGTCAGCATCAACCCCAAGCGCGTGTTGAGGTCCGAGGTGTTTGTCATGAACTAGGTTGCCCGTGCCGTGTGGCCGACAGCATGAAGCTTTCTGCTGCAGCACATTTCCAGCCTTTCTGGTTTCCTGACGTCTTTGGGACTGTTCCCACCACACTCATTTTGCATTTGATTTTCGGTATCGGTTTCGGTTTCACGATGAGGTTAAGTGCGAGAGATACCCGGCAAGGATGCGATACTGCGTTTGGCGTCTCGCGGCATGACTTCCACGCCTAGCCATATCTTGGCCGACAACTACCGTGGAAGACTGCTGCCGTTGTGTTATTACATGGGGATTTCAGGCTGCCACTCGATTGGTCATGATGGACAGACAGTACCTTCACACATGATAGTGAGGTTCTCCGGTGACGGTCGCCGCATCGACCTTCTCGACCGTGAGGAATGCAAAAAGGAAAAATGGAGGTATACATGGCGCTTTGATTTTCAGAATGATGGACGACGTTCGGCTAGCAGCACAGATTGGAGCAAGGAGATGGATCGATATGCTGGACGTCCGAGTAAATGAACTCTTAAGTCTTTACGCCCCTCATCTCTCGTGATCTGGTGATATTTCTTTGATGCCTGTCATATAGTGCACTTCTTGGTTGTTTCTCTTGCGATACGTGGTCGGTGTTTGGAGCTTAAACAGCGGTAGGGAGGTAGACTTGTGTAACTTGACAGCGCCTCTATACGTGTCGCCCGAATGCATGCTTCATCATCAATCGGGGCTCCTGCTGAGGTATCAATCTATCAGCTAGCGCAACTTAGCCAGATTGATACTTAACAAAGACGAGGAAGAATAAAAAAAAGAAACCACATAAAGGACAGACAGATAGCTAGATAGACGCAAAAAGGCAAAAAATGAAGATATGAGAGCCGCAGGATTCGAACCTGCGCGGGTTACCCCACTGCGGATCGGTGATCAGAACCTAAACACAGCGCCTTAAGACCACTCGGCCAGACTCCCTATGAATTGCGGTTGGCTTATTACCATTTATGAAGACCTCAACCCGGCCCCACTAAAACTTGCCAAACCGCGTCGCGTTCTCACTCACTCACCCGCTCACAAAGTCACAACGACTGTCAACCCTCATCGTCCACAACGGCAACCCCAACAACAAATCATACAAACCCCCATGTAACCACCATGCCGAAAGACGACAGGACCCCGAAGGGCACACCGCTAGCGACGGAAAAGGCCGAGAAGCAAGCTGCCGCGCACCAAGCGGTTGACATTCTGCACGAGATATCGACAATCCTGGTAAGGCATCATCATCCTCTCAAAGGCCAATCCAACTCGGATCCTTTGTATTCTAACCGGGTGCCCGGCACAGAACTGCCACCTCGACCGACGAACAGTGTCAATCTGCATTTCCCTGATCGAGAACGGCATCAACCCGGAAGCACTGGCGGTAAGCCATACCTTCATCTGCAATGTAACTGATAATCTTACTCACTGCCGTATCTAGAGTGTGGTGAAGGAGCTCCGCGCCGAGGCCCAGGAGGTCCAGATCGAGTCTGCTTCTCGGCAGAGGTGATGGCCGCTTCATGACCCGGTGGAGGTTTTGGTTCTGGAGAATGGGAGTTCACGAATTATGACAACGGATTGGTGGATTGGTTCTTCGCAATGCGCACGGGATACAGAAGGCTGGAAAATGGTCGGATTGCAGACCTCAACCCATGTTATTAGTTGGTGCACACCCGCTATCCCACGAAGTGTAGTGCTATGTCCAGTCGCGATGAGAATAGTCGTATCGACAGGCCCTCGAGCGGCATACTCCTGCTCATAGTTCTCGACATACCCTGTAGTCATGCCCAATACCCGCTGCTGTTCATGCATACAAAACCCTCCAAGCACGCCTTTTGTAACGACAAAAATCCCAAACACCGCTGCCAATGTCCGAACGCCCTTGCTACCCCCTACCCAGACCCTTCCGGAGCGGCCGTACCCCATAACCGGAATGCATACAAAAGAGAGCCAATCTCCATCAATATATACACAGCGCAATGCCCAAAGCCCTACCTATGTCCAGGCAGCATCAGCCGCTCCTCCTTATCATCCTCCTCATCCTCTTCCTCGTCATCATCCGCGCCACTGTCGTCGTCAGACCCAGACTCGTCCTCCGACCCGCGTCCCCGAGACCCGGCGTCGTTATCGCTCTCGCCCGGAGAAGACAGGATATTCCCCAGCACGTCCCCGTCCCAGAACCCGTCCGCCTCTTCCTCCTCGTCATCCTCGTCAGACTCCGCCTCCCGCCGAACAGCAGCAGCAGCTGGCAGGACAGGCAACGGCGGAGGCGAAGCGTCCATCCTATCGGGCGAAAAGGCCGGCCCGGCCGACTCCATAGAACTCTCCGAAGTTTCCTGAGGCAGCGACGGCTGTCGCGACCCAGACGCCGCCATCCACGTAGCAAGGTGGTGCGGCTGCTGCCTTAGCGTGTCCGCGACGGTCCGCGGCGCCGACGGCCCGGCCGTCATGGTAGGCGGCGCCACGGCAGCCAGCGGCGGCGAGGGCAGCGCGTCCATGCCCAGGCTAGGCGACACCGCGCCCGCGCCCGCCCCGACGGCCAGCGCCGCCACCTCGGACCCGGGAACCGGCACGGGCGCGTTGCTCGGCAGGTCGAGCAGCTGCAGCGCGACGGTGTTGTAGCTCTGGCAGATGGAGCACCTGAGCCCGAGCCAGTGGTACGCCGTCTGGCTCTTGGCGGAGCAGTCGTTGCACGACACCACGGCGCGCGCGTCGCGGTACTCGGCCGGCATGGGCTGGTTCTGGATGGCGGCGTCGTAGTTGCGGAACTGTATCTCCATGTTGACCACCGACTTGTTGCACAAGGGACACCGGTACGACGTCTTGAGCAGCTCTTTGAAACAGGAGTGGTGGATCGTGTGCCCGCAGTCCATGAATATGACGCGCTTGACGCTGTCGAACATGTTGTCCCCGCAGATGGGGCAGTCGCGGTCCGTCGAGCGCTCGATGCACTTGTGCTTCTCCGATATCGAAACCGCTATGCACGCCATGCATTTCTGCGCGACACCGTTAGCCGCTGTCATCACGTCCAGTCGCTCCGGTAGAAACTCACATTGCAGTGAAAAAAGTCCTTCCCCAACCCCTGACCAACCCGACATATCCCACAGTCGTTGCAGTGATAAATCGACTTGTCCGGATCATCATTCCACAGCTTACACACACCGCAGTAATACCTCGCCGCCGCCGTCCCGCACTTAACGCACCCATCCCCCACCTTCTGCGCGCACCCGCACACCATACACAGCATATGCACCGTCTCCTTGCGCGGCAGCTGATGATCCTCGACCGCATCATGGCACAGCCGGCAGGTATACCACCTCTCGCACGTGACGCACTGCATCTTGACATTCCGCCTATAATGCTCGCACCCCAGCGGCCTGACACCACCACCACCCCCTCCCCCCTCCTCCTCCCCGTCCCCCCCTTCCTCAAACGGCACAAACGTCGGCCTGAGGTCCTCCTCACTCAAGTTAACCTTCAAACTCAGTCCCCCCAGCCCCTCCCCCAGGTGATTCCAGAACTTATACGACTCCAGCGCACCGCCCGCCGTCCCCAGTGCCCGCGCCTCCCACATGTACTCCGGGTACTCCGGGCGCAGCCCAAGCTTGGCAACCGCCGCCCGGCCGCCCCCGACGGCGACCCGCGCCACCTGGCTGCGGTCGTACCCTTCCATCAGCAGCCGGTGCACCAGGATCGCCTTCTCCTCGGGCGGCAGGTCGCGCGCCTGCACGGCGATGATGCGGGCGCGGAGGAGGCCCATGCCGTCGTCTTCGGGGAGGGAGTGGTGGCTGGACGGAGTCGAGGTCGAGGTCGAGGTCGAGGCCTCGGGGAGGTGTCCTGTCGGCGGTAATGTGTCTTGCGACATCGTGGTTTCTTGTAGGATGGAGGAGGCGTGGTGTGAGGAGGTGGGCGGATCGCTCGGTGCTGCGCCTGGGTCCGAGGACTCCGGCTGTGGAAGGGGGGGTTGCTCGGCTGCGACCATGGTGCTAGGGGTATGTCATCGATAGGATGCTCTAGTTTCGGATAGGGTTGTTCGATGTCGCTGCTCCACTGGCCGGGCGGCAGTGAAGCCGAGCACGAGGAGATTGTCGTCGTCTGCTCGGCGGTGGTGGCGAACCCCGGTGAGAGGCGGCCGGCTTTGTCGTATGACTGGGTCGATTGGAGGACTCGGAGACAAAATAGGACGTCGAAAGCAAGGTATTTGGGCAAAAGAGATACAGTCAATGAAAGCCGAATGCCAGCAATTTTAGAGCCAAAAAGGAAAGATTGGATGAAGTGATGCTGCAGCGGACTGAGGTTCTGTTCGGTCTAAGTTGTATGGGGTGGGATGAAGAGCGGGGTGGCGCTGTGCTGGGGTGCTAACTGCTAATCGATAAGGAGCCGGGATCCGTTCTTGGCGCCTTCCGTCATGCTGAGCTAATGCGTTGCTTCGACTTATAGCGGTCGGAACCCCTTTACAACCCCTTTACAAACAATGCGATGTGCTTCGATGCATGTTAGACAACACATGAAATCAAGACGCTCATTACAGTTGGACTCTTTTGGCAACAGTGCATCCTCCTTTCAGCATCTTACATGGGACAAGCACAGGAGTAAAAGACAGACTGAGTCCGAGTCTGATCATGGCTGATTGATCAGCTGGAGGCTATTCAGTGTGATAGGCGTACGTGATGTATGCATTCGTCAGAAGCTGCTGATCTATCTATCATTCTTCCACATGCACATAGGCATAGGGCTGTCTGTCGACTCCTGAAACCTCCCGTGCACTCGTCTCTAACCCGACTATAAGGTATAACACGCCTCAGAGATCTTCTCTAGTAAGAACTGCCATCAACCAATGCTGCATTACTCATCAACATAAAAAGGTGCCGCTGCCGTCCAGCGTCTCGGAACGCGTCATGGACCCGACCGCCATATTCTAGAAACGTAAAGGTTGCTACCGCGCACCCGCGCCTCCTCCGGCGTTGCGATCTCTGGTCTGCCATGGGCGCCGCTCTGCTTATCCTGCGCAGGCGCCGGGTCTGACGCGACGTCTAGATCAAACGGCTTGGTACTCGGCAGCGTGTCTGTGCTGCCGCTGGGGTTGCGGCTGTGCGATACCGATATGGCCGCCCTGCCGTCGATCATGCCCTCGGTACTGAGTTCTCTGCGAGACGACGCTCGGCTGTGCGAGCGGGTCGGGACATCAGGCGTGTCGAAGTCCTCCAGGTCGCTATGGTTACCGCGACGCCCTAGCCTGAGCCGCGCTGGGACAATTCTGTTGTCAGGCTCTCCGTTCTGTGAGCCCAGTTCGTTCGACTCGTCCTTCGAGCTTGAGTTCGAACCTCCTTGAGGACCGTCTGGGGATGTCACCCATTGGATGACTACGACACTGAAGAGTACTATGGTGACGACGGATGTTAGCATACCGACCTCGGAGGAGACGGAACTTGATGATCCCCGAATCATCGTTGAGAGGGTCTGAAATACTTACTATCACTATTACAGCACATCAGGCATACCCATCCTGGTTCGCCATTCAGGCCCATCAACACGGAAAGGTTGCTGCATAGAACGCTTGTCAGCACAAGCCCAAAACTCCGTCCAGTATATGGTCGGGATGACGTACACAACACTGCTCGTCAAGGTGCAGACGGCCCCGATGAACGTCCGCGTAGCCACACGTTTTAACCGATTGCTTGCTCGAGTGCGCGGTGCATTCTTGAATGTGTACATGTCTGTCAGCCCATGTCAGTAGGTCACATCAGGTAGCTTGAGCTGCGGCCAGGCTCTTACTGAACAACGGGACGAGGAACATGCACGTCAGGTACACCTGTGTCGAAGGGGTTTCAGCAGAGCCAACGACATTCTCGGGCCTACGCAGCTTACGTTGACCAGGACGTCGAAGCCTATGAGCGGTATCATGGCCTGTTTCTGCATGCCGATGACGCATTGCCCATCTTGCATCTTGGTGATTCGGCTGATGGGGGTTGAGGTTAGTGTTGGCCAGTTGTGGCGGGAATAGGTCGACGTACAAAACGAAGTTCACGATGGCCACCCCCACGTACAACCCTGAGAAAGCGTCAGCATGGTCTACTATGCCGACAGGAAAGCCGATGCTTACCCAGCATGATTATAGAGTTGAAGATGTAAACCCTTGACTTGAGCCGTGGCTTGAGGTTCCCTCGAATGATATACTGCCCACGTCAGTTGTCGCTATGCTAGGAACAGCTACTGTTGCTTACGGCTTTCTCCACAAGGAACAGGTACACCAGCTATCACAAATCGATCGGTTGATTAGTCTCCGGGGGTGAAGCGATACCGGGTCTAGCAACTCACGATCTATGTACCAGTTAGCGAATTGCTGGATAGGAGACCAGTCGTATGGAGGAGACTCTGGCAGCATACCTTTGAGGAGACGTAGCAAAGAAGACAGAGCAGGATCGCGCTGTCGCAGACAGGGAAGGAGAAGTCGACACCGAAGCCAAACTGTATTATGGCCGTCGCGAAAACGAAGATCCAGCTATCGATATAAATGGCGACGGCAACTGCTCTGCGTCAGCAAGAACTCGGACCTATGTCGCGTCGACCTTCGAGTGGGCGAGGGATGAGGTGTCGGACAGGCATACCCCATTGCACAAACTGTATCTTGCGCCATGATCTCCCGTTGAAGAGCTTCTGGGCTGTCGTAAGACTGTCAGCTATATAACGCTGCCGTTCCAGTGGGCGAGGGGGAGCCTCACTCAGAAACGCAGATATTAGTGCTATCGAGGCTAGTGCCAGGATGACACTGATCAACAGCCCCGACAGCGGCTGCGTGTACCTCCCCATGTGCCCCGAGGTGAACGTCGTTCCGTCGCGCGGGACGGGCATCGTATATAGAGGTCACAGTCGTCTCCTGATTCGCGGTCCAAACGGAGGGGGTTGCCGTGGGTACATAGAAGCTCGTGACGATGATGAAGATGCGCCGGTGAGGTCGCAGGAAACGAAGGTAGTACAGGAGTTCGAACCGGAACCAAGAAAAGAATAGGTATCGTTTAGGGAGAATAGTGAGGCATCAAGGATGGGAGATCTAGATGCAGTGTGAGAGAGAAAGAAAAGGAATAGACGGAATAGACGTCCTGGAACAAGGGCCCTCTCTGCGAGCTGAGTTCATGACCCTGACCTTGCCTTATTTATCTCAGCCACCTGGACTGGGAGGGAAAGCATGTCTCGTGAAGAGACAGGAATGCTCCTGCCCAGGTTCCGGAGGGCAGCCACTTCTCAGGTTGGTGCCGCATGCATCGCCAACCCGCGGCGCTCTTTCTTTTTTTTGCAATGCAGCCATACCCCGGGAAGGAACAGAGTATAGCTGGCTTCAACATGACAGCTTCGAGTTACCCCAACTCTAAAACTATTGCGCGCATGCCGTTCAAAGAGACGGAAGGTAACCCTTGAGAGATGTCGGGTCATCAGCTGTCGCAGCTGAGTACAATCGACAAGCCAAGATCTGTAGGGGGGAAGCGGCTGGCTATGTCCAGGGAAGCCAGACCCCAGCGTGAGAAGTGGCAATCTGCTGCAAGCTCATTCGGCGGAAGGCCTCGAGGAGAACAAGGTTGAGACTCGACCAAGATGTGTGCCAGACAAGGAAGCACAACGGCGAACTAGTAGTGTCGCCGGCCAGTAGGTGATGCGAAGCCGACCGCCTCCACCGCCTCGTATCACCATGGCGGACCAAACTGCAGGTGCTTGCGAGCCCACCTTGGATCAGATCTGGAAGCAAGATGCTGGTTTCCCCGGCCCATCACCTCTCTGCTCTAGGTTCCTTCCCGTGCTGCCGACGGGAAGGATCGAGTCGTGGAGAATGGATGAACTGAGGAATGGAAAGTGCTCTGGCCCGTCTTGTCTCCGAGCGGTTTGCATCGACACTGCATGCTCGATGTTGGAATGAAACACAAATAAGAGAAATTTGAAGGTAGACGCAAGATAGCCACTCCTGACGAAGTTGCCCTGGGCAGAACCCAAAGGTTCCATCTCCCTTGAAAAAGGAGGAAAGGCACGACGACCACTCTCGCACCTTCTGCCAATATATTTCTCAGGTCGAATGGCATCGCCAAACGCGCACGGGGGAAGCGCCACCCAGATTCGACCAGAGTCCTTAGAGAGACAGAAATAATTGATCTGTTCCATGCAGAGTGTCACGAAGAGAAAGTCTGTCTTGGAAAAGCCGGGCCATCCAAACGGATCGGCCATGGGGTGTCATGAAGGAGGGGTTGGGGAGGAGGCCAAACACAAGCCACCGACGACGGGGAGCAAGCTCATATCGGAAAGCTGAATGCATCCAAATCGTCTCTATCCAACCGCAAGGCCGCCTGGAAGCCACGTATCTGTGATTGCGTTGGCTTGTACCAAGAGATCGATCTCTCTGTTCTGTCGCCGAAGCCCTGTCTCAAGGGGTCCTGCCTGCGCTACCATTGCTTGCGCCGTAGATTGCGACCAGAGCTGACAATCTGCAAGCGCAGGCCCATGACAGATGGCGTATGAATCAGAGAAAGAACGGGACTCGCAGCCCCCGTAACGTGGTTCACGGTTGAGAGTTGCTGGGGGCGCAAGAAACGCTTAGGGCGGCAGCGACCAGTCATGGGGGAGCGGGTTTGGAATTACCGGGTTTGGGATCCCAAACAGACACCGCTACAGATCTCGTCGCCATATTCGCCGGGTTCTCGCAGCGAGCTTGCAGGGTGATCGACGCAGGGAAGCCCGCATTGCTTTTCTCCGTGCCGTGCTTCAAGTCGGGTTCCTGGTCTGCTGGACAGCGCTTGCTCGGTTCCGAGACGAGTTTGTGGCTTGTCTTGTCCTAAACGCTGCAGAACACTCACCAAGTCAATATGTGTACAAAATATGTACTGAAAACTGTTATGGATAGGTTTCTCTTTGTACGATTTCCACAACCTCTCTACCTCCAAGTATCGTCTGTCTAAAAAGACTGGAGGACCTGTCTCTGTAGGTACATACCTGGTTCAGGTTCTCCCTCAACCTTCCTCGACCAAGGGGTAAAACCAAATGCAAAATTACTCAACTCCAAACTCGGCCATAAAAGCAACGCGAAAATATCAAAACCCCGACGCTATCGAGCGCTGCATGTGGTCTTATCAATCCAGACTTTCCGTATAAACAAAACGCCTCGCAATGCTTTCCGAACCATTAAAACAATTGCTTTCCCTCTAAACACCCGTCTAAGCCGGGGCTGTGATCCGTTCATTACCCTATCCGTGCCTTGCTCGGGTTCCGTGGTCTCGTAACCTCGCAAATACAGAGGCGTTCCAACCCACAGACCAGCTTGTCGGGCGTTCACCATGTTCATTACGTCGCCGAGTTCGTAAAAAAGAGCCATGACCTCTCTGGGCCTCATGACGTCGAAGGTCCGGAGTTTGGTGATGTCCTTCCGGGCGACTGGGTCCTAGTCCGTATCCTAAACTTGTCCCGTAGTCTGTCTGATAGTTTTGAGCGGTGATGGTGCTCGGCTGTCTCGCCATCATGGTCTCCACTCTGGCCTGTCTCCTGCTGCTGTGAGCGGTGGCGCCTTAGGATCTCTATGCGCTCTTCGACAGATGCGTGCCTCAGTCGGTGGAGATCCAATAGGCGAGATGATCTCCTGTTGCGTTGCGAAGTATGCTGCTCGTTCTCTGCGGCTTCTGCTTCTAATGGCGGGGGTAGTTGGTTGACGTCATCGGCGACAGCACCGTCAACGAGCGTCCCGTCAAGCTCGTCTTCATTGCGTGGTCTCAGGTCCAGACGGCTATGTGGAGATCCATATTAGCATGGTAAACACAAAGGCTTGAAGGAATCATCTTACCATAAAGGACAGGTGCCGGACACGTTGATCAGCCACGGATCGATGCAGGGAGGGTGGAACTTGTGATTGCAAGGCAGGACCCTAACATCCTCGCCGACCTTGAAGTCTTCGGTACAAATCGAGCATCCGAGATGCTCGTCTTCCCCTTTCTGGCTGGTGTGATCGGTCTCCGCCTGCTCTGGAATGGCCCCGCTAACGGCATTAGGGGTCGTGCCAGGGACGGCATGAGTCGTAACGGGGCTCCGCTGAGGTTCTTCGGGAATAGCCGAGAGCCTCGTGCCCATGGTCGGATCTTGAGGTGCCCTGATCGAGGGTTGAGATTCCAGCTCCAGGGCCGGATCTTCTTTGGCCGGTGGTGTGTCGCCGAACTTGATGATCGGGATGGTCTCCAGCACGGCACGTGCGAGCCCCTTTGCCCGACTTTGACGTGGCCTAGAGCCATACCCGGAACGAGGCCCGTACCGCTCGGGATAACGGTGCGCGCGGATGGCGCCAGTTGCGATGATGATGAGAAAGAGCAACGTGATAAGACCCGTAATGCTGTACAAGATGCTCATAGCAACCGCGGAGTTGTTGCTGCCCTGTTGATCCGGGTCGTCCTGCTGCGTGGATGTGCTATTTCCAGTAATAGTGGCCTGCACAATCCCGTCATCCGCCGAGTTTGACGTCCGCAACGCATCCGCTGCCTCGCTCGAGTCGGTCATGGAAAATATCGTCTGATAAGGGAGGTTCGTATCCTGGATACCACAACAATTTCCTTGAGTGCTGTAGAGAAGAATGGCTTTGGGCGTGTTGCTCATGATGGTCCCAAGCATATCGCTGGGACTGATGTACGATGAGTTCATGTTGTCGCAACATAAGTATGCAATGGCATCGGAGCTCGTGATATTGATGTAATTCGTCGTTGTCGCCCAGACCAGTGTTCCTTTCACAAATACCGCCTATAGGATAGAACAGTGTTAGTCACACACACGTCGCGCGCGGAGCAAGACCGGGAAACTGGGCATCCCTCCGCCTCTCTGGTCACTCACATCTCTTCCGCGCTCTGTCTGATTGAGCCCAGCTCCCACAGTAAGCGGCACCACGCCGTACGTAAGAGGAACCACGGCGCCGTCGGGAGCTGTGAGTTGGAGCTGCATCTCAAATGTCTTTTGCCAGTCCGGCAGGCTGTTCATCGAGAAGAGGAGGTCGGCGGATGCGGCGGAGAAGGTGGCCGCCAGCGCCAACAGCAACATTCTTGCTCTTGAAGCCATCTTGCCAGCACCACGGCGGCGGTCGACGTCGCCTTGAACGGGTAATCTCGATCGATGGAATTGTTTGCAAGGGCTGTCGAGTTCGAGAGTCGGGTTGGAAAAGGTGTGGAGGGTGGAGGAGGGATGTAAAGGTAATGAAGGGTAGGTGAGAAAAATGGCCGGGTGGACTGAGTGTTTGGCACAGCCTACTTGGGCAGCGTACACGTCTCAATTGGGACGACAGGCCATCATGTCGGATCCCAAGGCTTGGTTTCTTGGTTTCGTGATCGTCGATATGGGTGCGGAAGGGCCGGGGTTTGGGCAATGGCAGTACGATGCCCGCTGTCGATGCGGCGGAACGCTGATGCCAATGAGCGGACAAAAAGGAACGGAGTCTGGGTCTGAGCCAAGCCGGTTCGGCAGGCCAAAGGATGGAGGGGTGCTTGATGCGGGGAGAGTACTGCGTTAGCGAGGTACAACGGTTTGGCTTGGTTTAGCTGCAAAACTGAAGGTATCTCGCAAAGACAGGAAGTCCTGATCCCAAGCACTCGGCTCGGATGTTGCCCAGTATTCGCTACAGCCAAGTGCGTACTGTGTATAGTGCGTATAGAGGGCGAAACTCTTATCTTGTGACCTGAGGATTTGAATAAGTAAACTATGGGCGCAATGTAGGTAAGAATTTAGGTACTGATATTTTGATTTTGATATCAACGAGATAGAGGATAACGAAGCAACTCGCAGAAGAATCACAATGAGTGATTTGCGCCATGCGCTTGGCAGTCAGTCAGGTGAAGTCCAGCAACCTGAACTCGGACGCGAGCCGATCGTCGACGTGTGCGAAGGCGTTTTAACGGCACTTCTGAGACGCCAAAACTGTTTTAGCGCAGCTGTTTGGTTAAAGCGCCCCACAAAACCCAGCGGTAGTGTGTCTGTCGGTAGAGCATTCTTCATGCATCCAATGTCACCCAATTCGTCATTGTAAAAGCATCCGGGGATACCGTCGACTCTCGTGAGTGTGCCTAGAGCCTGTGAGCACCGGGGACGCAGCTCACAGATTTGCTGACTCCAGTTTGCGATATCAGTCACTATTCGTCTCTCACAAACGTTGTGCAAAGTACTGCTATGGGCAACCTCTATGCGCAAGTCCAACACCTTAGACTCCCTCGTCTAGACTCTTACTTTGTCTGTGACAGATACCTTAATCAGTGGTCAGCTTAGTATAACGTCAAGATACAGTCAGATATTCTGGCCCGGACACCCATACCGACATCCTCACCAGAGACACTGCTTGGAGCTGTATGCAAAGAAAATCACAGACCTCAGCAAAACAATGTTTCCCATCTGCCTTGATCCCATTGCAAGTCAGCGGTCAAGGAAGGCCCCGGCTCCTTCCCGGCCATTGTCGTTATGCTTAATGATCTACCGTCAGGTCTCAGATGCCAAACCTCATCTCCATGATATCCACAGACCCGCAACCTCCGCCCAGACCACACAGCGTTATCGAAGTTTTCATGCTTTACCCTCTGTGTCAATAAGATCACGTCTCATGCCAGTGTTGACACTTGTCAACACATTGGTTTCCGATGTTTTGTCCCCGCTAGTCAGTAGTCGTAGCAGGAACGTAGTCTGAACACCATCAACGCAAAGTTGATATGACTGCCCTCACCTCCTCCGAGTGTATTGGCAAGTTAACTGCAACACCAGCATACCACAACTTTCACCAAACATCCGTAGAGGAACCACCAGATCCAGTGTATATTCACTGTTGTGGTACTTCGCAATGTCCGGTTCGTGGCTTGTGTGTCTGAGCTTCACACGACGAGTGTTACAGCACCAAACGGACCCCAGCCAAAATACCATCGACTGCATTGCGGCTAAATGCACCGAACCTGGCTCCCTGATGATCTCCAGCACATAGCGAAATTCCCCGAGTTCCGAACAAGCGAGCCCTCTAACCAAACGCCTGGAAACAGGACTCGGCTTGCTCAGGGTGAATGCCGGTCATCTCTGCAGGGTCGGAAGGAAACTGCAGGACTTAGTATAAGATTAGCATGGACTGCATGTTTCTCGAAAACTGGCACTCCCCTGGACTTCCTATAAGATCCTCGGTGTCGTCCTGCTATGTTCATCTGGCGTTGTTATGGCCCTGGATTGACTTTTCAGGTGTGATGGATTAGACGACCAGCGTGCGTCAAGAGGTTTATCTCTCTTTCCTCTGTCGACAGAAAGGCTGGGATAGGAAATTGTGTCGCCAAAACAAGCACACTGAGACGAACCTTGAATGCAAAAGGTTTGGCTTAAACTGAAGTCGAGACGTCTGTAGGATAAGAAACGACTCCTTCATTAAGCGCTATACCTACTGCAGGACCCATCAGACATAGCAGGTTGAGAACACTGACTCGTACCCGAGAGCGTAATCATTTCGCAAACTTGTGCACCTTCGTCTGTCTGTTGTGGTTCGCACGAAAGTCTTCGCGTCGGCGACGAACAGCGGAAACATAAGCTTAATGTGACCGGCGCCCGTCTGATGTTGATTGCCTCGCCCAAGGGGATAGGTTCTCATCCACACCTTCCACAGGACGGTATGATGGCGAGAAAGCACGGCTATCGACCCTCTCCTCGTCCTGGAAGTCCAGCCGTCGTCGAGCCGTTGGGAAATAACCCAACAGGTGCCTAAATCTCCTCCATATCCTCCAAGTCATCCAGCACCGGAAACTCGCCAACATCGACTCTCTCCGGCCTGACGAAGACGCCGCGCTTGACCGCCGACTCCTCGCCCCAGTACCTAGTCCCGCCTATGCTGCCGTCGTTCTTGCCGACCGGCTCGTCCAGCTGGACTCCGACCCACGCACCTATCGAGCCGGGGATCTCCTTCACCTCGCCCACGTACTTGATCTCGCCTCTCCGGGCATCGTCGCCGCCAACCCTACACCGCTTTCCAACGGCGATTCCGCGCTCCTTCACCTCGTGGGCGTACGCGGCTATCTTGGCCTGCTCGTGGCTGGGCGCGTCGGGATCGAAGCGTCCCAGCTTCTGGGTCTTCTTCCACGCGAGCACAGAGTCACTCTTCTTGGCGTACTCCTCTTCCGGCATCACGTACTTCTCGACCCCGGACGTGTCTGTCAGGTTGGGCCGGGCTCCAGGCGGCCGCATGTCTTGGACCTGGGGATATTGTCAGTCGGCGATCCAGCAGCCATGGCATTTTGCCTTCCTCTTGTGTCAATCGGCCCGCTCGGTGTCGATTATTGTTCACTGCCACGGTCACGCACATCCTTTGACTGGTCCAGCACCGGCGGCATTGTGCCGCAGGAGTATTGCCCGGGAAGCGAATAAGGGTGCAAGAGATTCACTTCCAGACCTTGCTGTGAACGTCCAAGATGCCAGATTCGGTCATCGGTGGAGCACTTGCCCCGGCTGACGTCCGCTGTCCGATCGTCGTTGAAAATGAAAGTAAGACTTACATGAAGCTCCGCATAGGGCGACAGGGGATAGTTTGTGAGGTAGGTCGAATCTTCATCGGAGGACTCGATCGGTATGCTCTCACGTCCCGGCGTCTTCAACGACAGCCGCTGGGATGAGGGAGGCACGCCCGTGATAGGTTCGAGCTTGGTCTTCAGCTGACCTATAGTCCACGACGGCGTGATTCTGCGTTCGGAAGAGACATTGTCCGATACGACGATAAGAGGCACGTCAGCCATGGTTGGACTGGGAACGAGATATTGACGTCGTGAAGGTCACGGATTATCGACTGCCTGTGATAGTGGCTGAAGGATCTAGTCTATCTTGGCGGAATGCAGTGACAGTTAACCGTATTGGCGAAAATTTCCCCGGATTTTCAGGCGATTCAAAAGCTGAATGGTGGGAATGTTGTGATGAAACTGGTGATGAGCCGTTGGTCGTTGGAGTACGGTAACTTGGTAACTCCGGGTGTAGCCGCCTGTATTTCGGAGATTTGTTAGATTCTGCTTGTCTGATTGGCTGTTCTAGCGAGCACGGCTGGATCCATGGGTGAAATCAGCCAAATCAGCCACACGGTCCAGCCACCCGGGTCTAGAGCGGAGCCACCCGGCCGCACCTGCTCGATCACGGGAAGAAGATCATCAATTTGGACCCTTCTTTCCGCGTTCCTTCCTTTTAGGGAGTTGATTGAGACGGGACGAACCCCCGGTACCCCTGCCATCCGCTCGTTACTTGTTGGCGAGCCGCGTGAAGATGTGACCTCAAACTTGATCTTTGCAAATAACTCATCTTGAACCTCCAATTGATCTTCATCCTTGACTTATTCACTCCAGGACTCCATCAGGTCCATGGAGAGGCCCCTGAATCTAGGCCAACCTCCGAGACTCAATCCCAGTCAACAAGCACAAGCGGATTGTCTCCTGCAGAGCTTTGGACCGATATGCTCATTCCGTTTGCAACACCACTCGAGGAACCAATAGCTCGGGAGCATCACAATGAGATCTGACTCATTACGTGGGACACACACTGCATCTCGGCTAGCCACAACATCGACATAGACTTGTATCACAGTTGCTCAGAGTATGACATTCACAACAACGACAATCCGAACAAACGGACAAGACTCGGCCTCGGCTACTGGCCATGAATCGCATGTCACTGCCCGCCACCGGGATCTCCGCAACTGTCGTGCAAAAAGGTTCTGGAATAGCTGAAACACATTGCGAAGTTGCGAAGTCCTAATGCAGGCTTGACATGTCACAAGCTGCTAAGCTACTACTTGCCTTGCTTTCCGTTTGCTACGCCCAGCAAGGTACCTTTAATGCCTCAACCTGGCTCAGTTCGTTCCATCGTCACCAGCGGCAAAGAGGTAAAGAGGGTACTAGAACTAGAACTAGTCGAGAATCGAGCGAAAGGTGTGTGTGACCGGGATGAGCTGAAAGTCTGCCACATCCACGTCCATAAGGCTATCCAAGCTGACCAGCATGCCAGGGCCTTGGATCCGAACCGAACTCTCCCAGGCTCGTCAGGCGACCGATTGCATACATGCTTGCTACCCAAGATCTACTGCTGAGCCCATCTACACCGCCACGTTGGGTTATGTCCACTATGACATCCCAACCCGGGCAACGTGCTGGGCAAGGAGTCGGAAATCAAGGATTCACTGAACTACACAAGTCCACTTCTCAGGGAGTGGACGTAGTGATACCCGATGGCGTGGGGTATACTGCACGAGTGTCGCGCGTCAAATGAGGCGCTCGACGTCTTCATCAGTTGTGGCGTGGGTTGGGACAGCAAGGCAGCCCGCCGCACAGCCGTCGTTGAAGAACCCGAGCAGTCGACTGCCGCCGTCGTGCCTTTCTATGAGCTGGCATGCACGTTTTCTCGGCCCATGACGTCGCGACGGACCCCATTTTAATGCCCAGACAATGGGCAGGTACCGTATCTGCAAGGTCCTAGGAGGGTGTGCAAGCTACATATGGCCAGCGCAGACAAGTAAATTGTTGGGTGTGAGCAGTGATGCGGAGGCCAGACCTGGCAATCCATATGCAAGGCCAGCAAAGTGCCCACCTCCAAGATCAACCCCCCATCTTGCTACAATGTCTGTTCTCGGCACGAGTGATGGCAACCGCCTTCACCAGGCCTCTTCCATTGACATCCAATGGCCACGACAGGCGGCAGCGGAGGAACCAAGCTAACGATGACCCAGCTCATTTAGATGGCTCTTATAGGTTGACCAACCTTAAGCGACAGATTCGACTTCGACTACATACATACGTCTGATCTCACTTGACTTGACCGTGAGCGGGGAATCATGCGACTGACAGAATCGTTGATAACCGCATTGAAGCTTCACTGCCAGAATCTGCGGCAACAAATCCGGAGGAACCAGATCGACGCTTAGCTGTCCGAGATGATAAAATATGCAACTGCGAGTCGGGCTCTGGTGTTTATGATGCAAGCAAACATCCAATACGTACCACAAACGATGGCGGGAACGAGGGAGGGTGGTGACCTAGTGGGAACGAACGGTCATTGCTCTGCTCGGGCATCAATAGCGAAACAAGCCCCGGATGATCCGCCATCATTCCATCCTCCCACGTCTTATCCCTCACCGGTTCCTTAGCTTACACGAGACCGTTCGTTGGCTCGCCTCACTCTTATTGACTGTGCAGCTCCTCTATTATACCTTGGGCTGCCTATCTGCCCTGCCGATTGTCTGGCCTCATCCGACCCGGTACATGTTTGTACATACGCTGCCCGCCCCCAAGGCTGAGGATTGGCCTGTCCAACGATGCGGGTATGTGGTCTTGCAATTCCTGGACATTTACGTACCTATCCGGCTGCATCCAAGAGGACAGTTTAGAAGCTGACTTCCAAACGGTCCGTGTAGCCTTCTTAACCACTTAGGTTGAGGTAGTTCAGGCCTCGGCGGTTGTGAAACCTCTCACCGCGTGGCTTACAACCCAGGTACATGGATATCGTGCGTTTCAGACTTACAAAAAAACGTTACTCCGCAGCGCATCTCCCGGAATTGGAAGCGTTGCGACAATGCCTGTCATTGCCGTTACAATTGTCGGATAATGGTCAGACAACGCTTCGCCAAGTGCTGGATCTTGAATGGAAACGAAGCGGTGGACGTCGATCATGGTTCACATTCAGGGACAGGGGTCGAAGAGTTTGACGCATGCCGCACGCACTAGAGGTGTAACACTAACAAGCACAAGCGACGAGTGTCTCGTACTCTTCGACATTCAAGCCCGCCATCACGTAAAGCAACTTGTGTCTTCCTTCCTCAACTTGTGTCGGTCTCGTCATTCACCGACCTTGAATCTCGACTGTACTCAGACTGTTAACCAGCTACCTACATGGGTAAGCGTGTTGGGCTAATGCTAAGGCTAGCAATGCCCTGGTCATGGCCGCATGCTGCGTTAGTGGGAAGATGCAGCCCTGACCGCCAGTTCATCGGCACCGCATTCAGCAAACGCCCAAAAAGGTTGTTGCAACACCAGGCATTGACAGTTGAGGGCCGATCATGTGCATTGGCCGCAAACAAGACAAACGCGCACAAGAGCATTGTCGTTTGGGCATAGGCAACCCCGCCTGTCTAACAGCCGTCCGGACAAGCCTCATCTAAGTGTGATGCCGGTTGGTACACTTCGAGATCCGAGAGCGCACAGACAGGCCGCTTGGGAGCGATGGAACCGCTTTAAGGTTGATCTCATCAAGTCTCTTCATGCTCCGGCCTCTGCGCCCTTGTCTTAAAAAGTGGACAAGTCTGTGGCTATCCAGATCCGGCGGATGCCTCACGGGGCCCTTGTTTCGATGAGCCTCGATCATGTTGCGCCAGAGTCCAGACAGGACATGATCTCGTGAAGATCAAGGCAAGACAACAAGGCCATGGGTGCCAAGAGAGGCTCGGCCGGTGATGCCCAACCGAAAAATCTATATCGCATTAGCCACACTGCTTGCTCTTCAGGTCTTAACAGAAGGAAAAGCATATTCCAGAATAGCGCATTGTGTCACTCGGCGCGATTTCCGAGCCACAAGCTAACCGTCCCGGGCAGAGGAAGAGATGAACAATCCGGCGATGCGGAGCGAAGCGCAGCGGAACGGCTAGCTTGGCACCCGCTCCTGGAACTCCTCACCGTGGCCCTAGTAGTAGCAGCCATCTCCTCTCTGCAGAATCCCGCTTATGCCCAGAGTACCCGAAGTCATCGCATCTTGGGTCAGTATCAGCGAAGTTGGAGATCCTCTGCCCGAAGCCATGCACCTTCACGGTTCAGATGAGGCCTCTCCTCCATGGTTGTTGACTCTGATCTCCACACGAAACTTTGTGGATCGTAACTGTGGCAGACGAAGTCACGTCGAGTCAGTTCGACAGCAGCTGCTTGACAGACAATGCTGGTTGCACCGACACACCGCGTCTATGTGGTCTCCAACAAAGGCAGCCACTTGTCCATCTCCAGTTTTGCCCTGAACGGCCCTGGATCTGTTTTGTGTCTTGTGGTTCGGAACATGGATGATGCTGGTCGCTGCAGATGCAGCCAACCCTGGGGTCCGCCTTATGCTGCACAGCACGCCCAGTTCCCGAACTTGGGTCGGTGAGTGACAGTAGAGGCCACGACTTGCTGGCAGAGAATTCCGAAAGAAAATTGTTACAGAAATCCAAGGAAGTGCAGAAAGGCGAAGGAAACAGCAGCACCTCTTAGGAATATGATGATGCCCACCGACCAGCTTCACAGCCCACCATCCAGTTGTCGAGCCCATCAGAGCCCAACCTGAACCTCTTGGAGAGAGTCTCTAGCCCCCCTGGTCACCACGAGCGCACTAAAAACTAGCGGCCTCTACCCATGCCTGTTCCCCACGCGGCCTTCCATCACCGCTGAATGCTTGACCAGAAGCTCCGCTCAGGCTGCCAGGGTCTATTGCGCTACGAGCAGCCCTTGGTTTACCGCGCCCTCGATGTACCATGACCGACAGTGCGCAGCAGTGTGCTGGCAACAGAAGACCACGATAGACACAAGGATGCCAGTTCAATCTACGAGCCCATGTCATGCATGAATTCGTGGCCATGCCATAAGGCCCTAGTCGATATAGGGTCGCATGCCAACATCAAACCTTTTCTCTTCCTCACGATTCCACCTGGACGGGGAATCCCTCATGATGATTTCAGTATGCATACATACGTCCTGCATGGCACTGCATAGTGTACGTACCAAGTAGTACACCGACTCCGTGGAAAAGGCATGCAGCCCCAGTCTGTCCAGGGGGGCGTGTGTCTGCGAGATTCGGCTTTGTCACTCTGACTTTGCCATTGTCGCGTTTGTGGCTTGGGCTTTAAGCTGTGAATTACTTTTTCTTATTGTCTGAGGCTCGAGTGTCTCGAGTACCACTCTGGCAAGGGGGCTGCGCCCATGCCAGACCCGTCTTAGTAACCAGCTTGGACACTTCAGAGAAAAAAGTCTGAAGAGACGACACTTGGGCGATTGGGCGACATCTAGTCAATGTACGAAAAGAACTCCCGCCTTGTGCTCGAACATGTCATAAGCATGCTGTTATAGACTGACTGCTGGCCTAGTCTAGGCGAGACATTGGTCATGACTTGCTTCTGACCACCCATCAACCATCTACGACTCCCAATCCCCGCAACTATATAACATTGGATGCTTCTTTCCCGACTCCACATTGCACTTCCACGCCCTCATCACCTCACGCCCTCCCCTAGTCCACGAGTGTCAAGCAGGGAGGTCATCACTTCGTCTACCCCTGGCAACAGGTCATCAACTACCTGCTGTTGTCAGTCCCCTGGCTCCCGGCACACGATTCTAGTCTTTCTTCATGTTGGTATCCAGACTTTAAAGCCTCAGGATCTACCTTGACCTGGTAGCTTCGTCTCTTGTATCCCGGATCCCGGTACTTCTCCCCCCACTGGCCTTTCAACCACTTGCCTCACCTGGGCCATTGCTGTCCTCAAGCTTCTGGGCTTTTGCTTCCCTCGCACATTGAATCATCGACCCGCAACCCGCGCATCTTCCCGCCTCCAAGCTGCCTCTCCCCTGCTAGGTTGTCCTCCTCCTGCTTCTCTCCGCCTCTCGCTCGCGGCCGTGGGAGACAATGACTATGGAAAGGTCTCTGTCTTCTCGTGTACGGAACCTGGACAATCTAGTTTAAACAGCCGTACTCACCCACAGCTGCTCCTCTCACTGCCAGCAGCTCGTCCTATCTGCGCTCATTGGTGGGTGGCTGCTTCGGATGCTGCCAATCATGTTGGCCTGCGTCTAACACGGAACCGACGACTCTTGAACCCGGACAACGTACCGATTTGGCATCTCACGAATCTTCTTCCTCCTATTTCAACTCTCCAGCAACAGCGCAAGCTTTACTTCTATCTTGACGGCAATCTTCCTCCCCGATTTCTTACACATCATCTCTGACACGCCCCTGGCTTGCAACTACACAGCTTCCCTCTGCAGTTATTGATCCTGGCTCCATACCCACGGAGTCCTGTCTCCGTTGTGGTGTTTAGCATCTCACAAGAGTAGCGCGTCTGAGTGAACCCGACAAAGCAAGGTTCCAAGAGGCCGTACACGGACTCAACATCATCTCCGTAACACAAGAGTACTACAGAGCAGTCGCAACCGTGGCTGTGATAGCAGGCCTGACTCCTGTTCCGCTTCCAGGCGCCAGCAGAGACAGCGAGACGTACCGAGACACGCACCAGAGGAACACTCAGGCGCCCGTCCTGTGTGCTCATGAAATCGACGGCCACCTGGGCACTAACCCGAGAGTCTCCGTCATCGTGGATATCGCGTCTCTGCTCAAGGGCTCCGCCGCAAATGCGTCCTCCGCGACACCGTCCCAACAGTCCCAATCCAGTCAGGCCACACCAATACCGGCTGCGGCTACGGCTGCGACAACGTTACCGCCCATCATCGGCCCGCCGTCCTCCTATGCGGACGTGGCGGCACCGAGTATCGCCGTGAGCTACGGGGCTCGTGCCAGGCGCAACATGCCGCAGTCCCAAGCATCCGATTCGCAAGCCGCCAAGAAGCAGAGCAAGTGGTCAGCCGAGGAGGACGCGTTGATCATAGAGCTCAGGGGCAGCGGTATGAAATGGGACGACATCTCCAAGCGGTTGCCGGGGCGGAGCCCGATCAGCTGTCGGCTGCACTACCAGAACTACCTCGAGAAACGGAGCGAGTGGGACGAGGAGCGCAAGAACAAACTTGCGCGGCTATACGAGAGGTAAAGTCACCAGCCGCGAACGCACGAGAAGCACCATTGTCCTCCATGCCTCTTCAGCTTCCCGGAAATGCAAGCCCTTGCGTAATCGGACGGAAACTTTGGTCATCAGATCCCTCATCCTTGACATTACACACCTTCGCACCGCATAGGCCATTGCGAGCCAGGTAGCAGATGAGTTCAACTAACAGAATTCGCAGGTTCAAACCGGAAATGTGGGCGAAAGTAGCCGAAGAAATGCAGGTACCGTGGCGGGCGGCGGAAGCAATGCACTGGCAGCTGGGCGAGGCCGACATGGCACGAAGAGCAGGAGTGACCCCCTTCTCACTCCAAGCGCCCGGTCCCGAAGGCCAGCATGGCACGCAGCTCTACCACCACCGCACCTCGCCATCGAGAGGACACGGGTACTCGCCATCTCACGGGGGCGGAGCGTCTCACGGAATGCCTTCTCCTCGGTATGGACGAACACCGGTACCGGGAGGGATGTCTGCACACGGTCCGCCCCTCGGACCACCACCGGGTCATGGCATTGGTGCTGTGCCGCCCCCTCCACACGCGACGATTCCGTCTCCGATCTCCGGTGCCGGGACGTTAGCGGCGCGCCGCGAGAGCATACCCCCACGACACCAACACTACCATCACCACCTACAGCCACCCAGTCCACACGAGGGCTATAGCATGCCCGGCCCAGGCCTTCCGCCTCTTCAACCCGGCGGCCCAGGACAGGGACGTGGAATGCTACCCGGTGTGGCGGAATTAACGACAGGGATCAGCCCTTATAGCACGCCGGCTTATTCACTCTCGGTACCAAGCGGCAGTCCCGTCGCGAGCGGCACGGCAAGCCCTGGTCCCGGCGGCAGCGGCCATACCCTGCCACCCCTGTCGTCCTACCGCCATCCCTCGCCGCTGCCGCCTCCCCACCAATACCCGCAACAGCAATTCCAGCAGCAGCAATACCAGCCGCAACAGAGCTACGAACCGACACCGAGCAGCACCGCGGCAGGGAAGAGGAGGGCGAGTCCCGAGGTGATGGCGCGAGAGACGAGCCGGAGGCGACACCTCGACAAGCAACCACGACAGCAACAATACGACGACGGCGACTCGTCGGGAAGCCAGCGCACGCGTTGACAATTACAGACACATGGATGGAGCGACTTTGTCCGTACCGAGGGACTGTCCATCTTTGGGAGAGCAGAGCCGAATAAAATCACATTTCAAAGGAACTAAGACTTGGGCGTCGCAAGAAAGAGGACTGGGGTTACGGAGTTGTGGCATGCTTTTTTGCGGTGAGAATGGGAGAGAGATCTTGCGACATCGAACGTCAAACGCATAGCGAAGCGAGCCGGCATTGGAGGGACATCTTGTTACGAAAACACACACGACCTGAGCGTTGATAGCCGACACCCGCTCGGCATTGGAATACGGGAGGGAGCGCCTGAAGTGCGGCATGGTATCTTAGTACTGTCTGATTCAGTTGATGGCATTTGCATTGCGCATGGGGCGGACACGGACTCGACTTCTCGACTTGTTATTTTGCCAAGGGACATGACTATCACAGTATCACGGAGCTGATGGCGGAGGGGAAGGAGGAGGAAGATACGTTGGAAAGGACGGCCATATGGGTTGGAACGGCAATCGGTCTCATTTTTTGTTCCCTGTCTTGCTTTCACTCTTCGTTTCAACGTAAGGTCCTTATGTCTGTTGCGTTTGATCTCTCTGGTTTCTTCACTCATGACACAAAACTCATCACGGCGCAATGGATGTCAAGACAAAAGCCGTCTTTCTGGGATTTCTGTCGTCTGTTTACCTCTTTAATGCAATTCATCTACCCGTTGTACTTCGGGGTAGGATAGGAGTTACTGGACCTTGTCAGAAAAGGGGGCGGAAGGAAAGCGTAACTTTGCAGCTGCTCTGGCGTCACTCACGAGAACACGGGGCGGAACAGCGACTGATCGATATGTGTTGTATCTCTTTCGATCAGATTCTTGTCCAAATAGAGGGAGCAAGGTTAGACCAACAGCTACTGGGTTCTCCAGCTTGCAGACGGCTGTATTTCCTGCTGTGAATGCTGTGAATGCTGTGATATGCTGTGATCTTCCTGTGACCGATCCGAGCAACGCGTCTCCTGACCCAAGGCCTGGCTCTCGACCTGAACGAGCAATCGGCACTAGGAAGCAACATTCGCAGCAACCACCCACCAGTTATCCCTCTCATAACCACTCTCAAGCACCACCCCCCCAGCAGCCTCGAAATCCTCCTCCAGCTCGCCCTTCCTGTACAAATGGTAGTACCTCTGGTAAGTCTTCTCCTTCTCCTTCTCCTCCGTCTCTTTCTCCCCCTCCGTCCCCTTCTCACCTTCCGCCTTTCCCCCCTTCCCCTTCTTCTTCTTCTGCTGCTGCGGCCTCATAACCCAAGGAACAAGCTGATCCTGCTCGGCCCCCTCGTCCCACCCCCTCCGACTATCCCCCTGCTCCAGCGCCCACACATAAACCAACACCTTCCCGCCGTCCTCTTTCCCCTTCGTCGTGGGCCTAACACACCCCAACAACCCCCTAATCCCCTCAACCCTCCTCTCCCTCGTAGAAAAATGATGCACAACAGCCACACAAATAACAAAATCCACCGCCTCCCCCCGAAACGGCAGCGCCAGCCCGTCGGCGGTTAGGACCTCCCTCTTCTCCCCTGCCTCCCCGCCATCCCGCGCAAGCCTAACAAGCTCCCCGCTCCGATCCGAGCCGATGAGGTAGACAGCCGGGTTGACGGACATGTACTTCCCGTTGCCGCACCCGACGTCCAGCCCCACGCTCCCGGGGGGCTGGGACAGCAGGAACTGGGCCACCCGCGGCCAGGGCTTGTGGCGCGTCGCGCTGAAGTGCGGGGCTATGCTGCTGTAGACGGAGTGCACGTGGGTTTGCTCGTAGAGGGCTGGGTCTTGTTCTGCTAGGGCGTCTAGGTCTAGGGGGGTTGATGATTGTTGGGGGGCTGATGGGAGATGTGGTTGAGGATGAGGCTGCGGGGTGGGAGGGGCGGCGGGTTGCGGTGAGGGTGAGGGTGGCATTTTTGGTGCTGGGTTTGTTTGCTTTTTCTTGATGTGGAGTGGTGTACTTGTTGCACTAGAGTTCCGAGGCTTTCGTCGGTGAGGCTGCAGGGGTTGTGTTATGCGATGGATGGGAGATGAGATGAGATGCGTGATGATGCGGAGTTGAGATTTTTTGACGCAAGGGAAGTTTTAGCGTCGCTTCTTCAGCGTGTCGCTGCTGAGACCCGAATTTGTGAATCTCATCGTCATCGCTGCCCAGACGACATGCCTTGACCGCCAATTCCAGAGCATTTTCCTAGCTCTAGGAGAGCGTAATTGAAAACTCGGAAGTCGCTCGGGACTGTACGCGATAATGATGTGGTGGTGCGGTCTGCTTAAGGTTGGTGAGAGTCCATTCTAGCGAGGCACCGCTGTAAGACACATCACATTTGTCACTGCTCTAGTGTCGCAGCGGTGTCGAGTGCGAAGGATCATGCTCGCTGCACTCGGTGGTTGAGTCTGTAAGAACTGGAGGGGCAACCCGAGACCGACGTGCATACATGTACAGAGAAAGATAGACGTGCTCTGGGCGTGGCATTAAAACTGGCGACTGTATACACGGACAAGATATAGACACAAGTCTTACTCTGCTCTGTCGTGCCACCCTCCCTCTGCCGACTGCAGTCATACGACTAATTCCACCTTCATCGTGGTGGTTCACGGCCTCGGTATGCACATCACCTCTTGCCCGTATTCAGCGGGCTCTCGGGATCAAACACATCCGTAGTGATCAGCTCAGGATACTTAACATCCCCCTGCCGCAACACCTCCTCCATCGTCTCCATGATAACAACGCTCTCGCTCCACGGCAGCGTGGCGCTCTCCTTCTTCCCATCCCGCACGCACCGCGCGCACTCGTCTGCCTCCCAGAACATGCCGTGGCCCCACTTGCGCTCCGGGTCCTCGGGGATCGGGCAGTCGACCACCTCGACCTTGCCCGGCTCGTCCTTGCGGATGACCTTGTACTGCAGCGGCCGGAACGCCGGCCCGGTCACCTGGATCTCGCCGCCCGACCCCTGGATGCGGATCGCGGGCCCGCCCGTGTTGAGCCCGTCGACGTCGGTGCCCACCCGCAGCGAGGTCAGCCCGATGCCCATGCTCTTGTGCTTGGGGAACTGCAGGATCATGCTCGTCGTCTCGTCCGCGCCCGTGTACTCGTACTTGTTGACGGCGGCCACCACCTTCGGCGCCTCCTTGTCCTCCTCAGGCTGCAGGTGGTACAGCGTCTGGAACAGCCAGGTGAGGGAGTATATCCCCAGATCCAGCAGCGCGCCGCCCGCCAGGTCGAGGTTGACCATGCGGTGCGAGTCGTCAAAGTCGACCCTGCCGCCGGGCAGGTCCTTGTTGAACGACAGGTCGGCGATGACGCGGTACACGGGCCCGATGACGCCAGACTGCAGCAGCTCGCGCACCTTGATGCTGAGCGGGAAGTAGCGCGTCCACACGGCCTCCATGAAGAACAGGTTCTTGGCCCGCGCCGTGTCGACCAATTTGCGGGCCTGCGAGGCCGTGACGGTGAGCGCCTTCTCGCACAGCACGTTCTTCCCCGCCTGCAGGGCCAGCATGGCGTTCTGGAAGTGGTGGCTGTGCGGCGTGGCCACGTAGACGATGTCGACGTCCGGGTCGGCGACCAGCTCGCGGTAGGAGCCGTACGTCTTTGCCCCGGCCGGGGCGTCGACTTTCTTTAGGAAGTCGGCGGCACGGCTTGCGTCGGTGGACGAGGCGACGGCCACGACTTGGTGGCGGACGTCGGACACGCCGCGGACGGCTGGGTTTGTGAGGAGGTCCTTGACGAACACTGCTGCTGTGTTAGGTTGCCTGTCGTGTTGATGTGTCTGGTGGTTGGGACTCACTCTCGGCGATCCAGCCGGTCGCCATGATGCCCCATTTGAGGGTGAAGGGTGCTGAGCTCGCCATGATACCTGTTGCTTGTGACGGTTATTGAGTTTCTGTTCGGGAGGATTCAAGCTTGAAGACAGAAGGATGAGCTCGTCTGACGCGAGAAAAGGTGAGAAAGGTGGGATGGAGGGGTAGCAAGGGTAGATACGGAGTAGATGTCAGATAGCATTAGCAATCTATTTACCCGCAGCAGAGGTAAAGCTTCATTTGCGTCGGTGTAGCTGCCCGTCGGTCCGTGTGCTCTCTTAGGGACGTCATAGTGTGGTGTCCGGACTAAATCCCGACGGTTAGCGGCCATTGAGTCACGCCGGCGTCGCAGCTGCATGCGCCATTACAAAGCTTATCCTCACAACGACTGCGGACTTCTCAGCGACATGGTCCGGGAACATGTTCGCTTTTATTTGACTTGCTGAGAGGACTGCTGAGTTGTGACACCGCTGCTGTTTCCTTGGAGTCCGACAGCGTCTATCCTGTATCTTAGAGGTATATGTGCGAGATGTTCTCGAGGACAGAGGGAAGTGTATCTCAATGTGTCTATGCTAGATAGTGCTCGCGAGATCTGAGGCGTCAAAGTAGTCCGTCATACTGCTTGCCTTGATAGTTCCCTGCGCCCATTACGGCTCCCATAGGGCCACATATGATCAAGACTCAATCAATTACTATCCAACTCAAGGAGACGCACTGCTAACACGGAACTCGAATCCATTTCCACCAAACAGACATAGAAGCACACTTGAACAAACACCCAACACTACCCCTTCAGAGCCTCAACAAACAACTCCCTCATCCCCTTCAACATAACCGCCAACTCCCTCGTCTCATTAACCCTCTCCATCACCCGCTCAATCCTCTCCTTCTCCAACTTAGGCCTGCAATGCAGCACCTCATAGTCCCGCCCACTCGTATCAAGCTCAAACCACGCCTCCCGCTCCCACTCCCTCTCGTCGACATGGGTATACACAAACTTCAACCGATCGTCCTGCCCGGCCCCCTCGATCCTGAGACACAGCGTGGTGACCCAAAAGTCCAGCTCGGGCACGTTGAACCGGCTCTGCGCCTCAACCTGCCGCTTGTGCGCCGCCTGCGCCGCCAGCCGCGCCTCGATCTCGCGTTGTGTCGCGGACATCTGCGCCTTGAGCGCGTCGCGCGCCGACACCTGCGCGTCGTGCTGCGACTGCAGCGCCGCGATGGCCTGCTGCATCTCGCGCGTCTCGGCGGTTTCCTTGGAGATGGTCTGCTGGTGGGAGTCCGTCTTTAGCTGCAGGATTTCGATGTCTTTGCGCTTCATGCGTTGGTCCTCTGTTTTAGTGTCAGACCTCAGGTTAGTAACGAGTCAGACGTGGGAAGTAGGTTGGATGGAGTGCGGTGTTTACCTTGCAGCTCGGCGACGTTCATGCGGAACTGGTTTCGCTCCTCTAGCACGCGCTTGCGGCCCTGCTCGATGAAGGCGTCGAACTTGGCCGTGAACTTGGCCATGCGGTCGCGCAGGTCGTCGAAGCCGAAGTCGATGCTCGGCAGTGAGTCGGCCATTGACGCGCCTAGGTGCTGCCGGCTGGTTGAGTGCGAGGGCTCGAAGACGGATGTCATTGTCGCGTTTGGCGGTGCAGACGTGATGCTTGTGTGAAGTAGGTTGAATTGACGTGCACTAGGTGCCTGTGATTCTATGCTGGGCTGTGATGTCTGTTCGATGTGAAGCTATCGCGACAGTTGCAAAAGGTTGGTGACCATAATTGTGTTGACTTTTGATATGGTTGCCATGGAGAGAGATGGAAGCGCCCCACTTTAGCTCCCGCAAATCTCCACTTGAGCTACACCGACGGTGAGCGAACCTTCAACCTCGAAACTTTATTTCAAGATGCATTTCCCGACTTTTCCTGCTTTATCTCACGCGGGTTAGTTATTTGACCGTCGGTGTTAGTTTCTCGGATTCTGTCAAGCGTTTAGAACCACCATTGCACCACGACGATGAGCATTGGCCGCCTATTTCCACACGACTTCCTCATTCTTAACCCCAATGGCTGACACCAAGATGAGCGCGCCTGCAACTGAGCGCCCGTTGCCCAACGTCGCTGTTGCACACCGCTTGAACCACATAGACTCTGGGAATATCGGAAGAGTGGCCTACAGCCCTGCCGACAATGATGCTCAACAAGTCGGCAAACTACAGACTGGTCGGTCCCTCGACTCAAATCAGCACTTCAAACTGCTTTCTCACTTCACCGAGGTGTTGCCACCAACGCGGTCTGTGCTACCGGAAGCCGCGTCTGGCCAGAAACCATCAGACGCCGCAAGATCGCAGAAGAACTGGTTGCTCGAGCACCACCCTGAGGCAGCGGCAGGAGGGGGTTTAGACGCTCAGACCTTGGCAGACGGGCTTAGAACACTCAAAGCCGCTGCTTCCGAAGATGATGCCGCGGCATCTTCGCTTCTCGCTGTCGGGGAGATCGCCGATCGCACCAATTTGCACTCCGGCACCGTCGGCCAGCCAGCGATAGCAATGGCAGCCGGTGAAGGAGGTCACATCCTGCGTATCATACCCCTCGTGCAGGAGGACACCACATGGACGGATCTGTCAGTACGTCTCACCAAAGTCTCGTCGAGTGCGAGAGGAGACTGGGCTGGAGACGGGGTGCCAATAAACATGATCAAGTTTGCTGTCGACGGCAGGCGGTATGATCCCATCCGCTGGGTATTGGTACAGAGGCCGACTGGCACGACTCTTCTGGAGCCCCATCTCGGCGTCATGCCCTTCCAGGGAGGCATGTCCGAGTACGAGCTGAGCAATCTCTACTCCACAATGCCACGGTACATATCTGTGAACCCTCTCTTCACCATTGAGGCCAGGAAGACCGGCGGTGCCGCCCATGTTGACGCTTGCTTCAACCCCGTCGTGGATGGCAGGTCTCCTCAGCTGGCAATCATCGACGACCTTGGGCAGTGGAGTGTTTGGGACATCACCGGCAGCCGGTCCGTCACACCCAAAATGCTGCAGCCGATGCTAACGGCGCGAGGGAGCATCGACGTTGGTCCTGTACCAAGCTTGCGGTCGAGGCTGGGTAAGGATCCAGCCACACACAAGCTCCTCTACGTGTTGCCGCAAGGCGAGCATCGCATTAAACGTCAGGACGAACAAGAGGACTTCGAGCACCAATATGGGGGTCTCTACTCGAGGTCGCCAGTACGCTCCAACCATCTGCTCGTCTGTAGCGCCACTGATGTGCGGCATTACGATGCCATCCATGGTTTACAACTGGCCGGCATCAGGGTGGTCAACGTCAACCGAGCTGAGAGCATCCTTGATATGCAGAGCTGCCCCATGTCGCATTCACAGGCGTTTGTACTTACGACGTCGTCGCTGTACTGGATCGACACCAAAGTGGCCAGTCACGGGCAATTTCGCATCAGCGTCATTTTGTCGTTTCCTCACCACAGGAGGACGGATGCCGGGGCGCTGATGCTGAGTGTATCTTCTCTAGCCAGTGCTACTCGTTCAAAGTCTTGTGCCGCCTTTATAGTATCCGGACAAGACAAGGCAACCGACATGTTCATCTTCACGAATCCGTCGGCAGAGGAGGTAGCGCATTCGGTACACCAGGTCGTTTGCACGGACTTGCCACCATCAATACGTTCCATTTTCACGACGGCTCTTCCTGTTGGACGCAACGACCGTACAAAAGGGAAGGCTACCAGAAGCGGTAGGAGTGTTTCTGACCCAGATCATACTCGAGTCTTTCAGCTGTTCGGCCTGAAGTCTGATCTCAGTTTGGGATCGGCCCTGCTTGCTATGTCGGACATTCCACTTCACGACCTGGACGCTGCAGCTTCAGTGCACGGGACAACACAGTCTGATAAGCTTCGAAAGAAGTACCTGAGACATGTCGAGAACACGTTCGTCGTGCCGGATAGTTACCAAGAGCGCTCAGCGCTCTCTCTATCCGACGCTGAAATTCAACGCCACAGACCAGATGCGGACCAGAAACCGGTCAAGAAGAGGCACGATGTCATCAACCTCGAGGCGGCTTGTGAGCGCTTAGCAGAACTGGCTGCTAGCGAGATAACTCCCACCAAGATATCCAGACAACTCTTAGCAGGAGTCATCCACCAACGCGGCATGGAAGAGCTAGGCGACAACGACCACATGCGCGTCCGCACACTGTAAGTCAGCCCATAACAAAACCCCCCCGACACCATACTAACCCGTCCCAGTTCCGAGCTAGTAGGCCCCAAGCTAAACGCCTGCAACCTCGACACCCTGGAAGAAGAGTGGACGACCTTCCGCTCAGAACTCGACAGCGCCTACGAAGGAAAAGTCCAAGTCGCCGAGCTCGACGGCGGCAACCTACCAAAAGACCTACAAAGCCTAACCTGGCAGCTGTCCTCGCTATCATACGTGCCCGAAGACACCCCAGACGCCCACAAAGAGAAACAGCGCCACCTCCTGCGCCACCTGTCAGGGAAGCAGCACCTCTCCCTCTTCGGCATCGCCGTCGTCTCCCCCGCCACCACCGACCCAGAATCCCTCCCGTCCCAACTCCCAACCCAAACACCTCCTTCCTCCTCCCTCCTCCTCCCCTCCTCCCCACCAGCCTTGGGCGCCAACCCCTCCCAAGACGCAATGGCCATCGACCCGCCCCCCTCCCAGCCGGTAGACACAGGCCCCCTCTCCCGTCTACGCAAATACATCGACATCCCCCCCACCCCAGCCACCACGCCCCTCTCCCACCCCCCGGCATCCCGCCTGCTATCCCACTGGCCTCCGGTCTCAGCAGACCCGTCCTCCTACCTCTGGGAAGAGGACCTCGGTCCGCTAACGGCCGAGGACGAGGAGGCGATGCTAAAGCGCCAGCGGCGCGACGAGGCGAGGCGACGGAGGAGTATCAAGCAGCGGTTGTCGATGGGGTTGCCGTTGGTTGGGGAGGATGATGTAGGGAGGAGGGGGGAGGGGCTAGGGCAGGGTAGTAGTTACGCTCCCCCGACTCCGAGGGTGGCGCTTTCGAGTCAGCCTCGGGGAGGGGAGGGGAGCCAGAGCCAGAGCCAGAGCCAGGGACAGAGTCAGAGGCCGAGGATTAGTATGAGTCAGGTTGTACCCGGGACGTATGGGGGACGGCCTGGGGGGGTGGGGGGGAAGAAGAAGAAGAAGGGGGGGTTTAGGTAGGGGGTTGTTGGGGTTTGGAATGGAGCACGGTGGTTTGGTTGTGTTATGACGGCCCTGACAGTGTGCCAGTTCTCATAAGCTCGTAGGAGAGCTGGTCTGGGTCTCAGAATTAGACACTCGAATACTAATAGGCGGTTTACGGTCTAAGGAGCAAGAGGACTCAATGTCGTAGGGACGCATAAGTGGAGACATGCCATGAAACCGGGAGCTATGCTATGCGCGGGCCGAGCCGAAGACCACAACACAAACTTGAAGTGTCCCTCGTGGCCCCTACTCGCACATTGGAGCGTTGTGATGCGTTCTATTCGACTTCGCGAGAGGCATTTCGCCTCTACAACGAGACTAATGGGGGGGGGGGAGAATTGAGAGAGTGAGTGGCCACGGACGACGGTAACCCGCGGAGGTCTCCTTGATATCTTAAATAGTCACGAAGCCCTGCAACTCATCTAGTTGAATCATTGCACAGCTTCTTTCCTGACCTCGACCTTGGACCATTCCTGACCCCGTGCCCTTCATCAGAAGCCTGGGGGATGGACAAGACGTCGGAAGCGACGTCTTGAGCAACAGAAAAGTCTACCCTCTAGGTTGTACACTACTCGACGACGAGGCCTGAGCAGCACGGCTCAACGCGTTATTCAGCTAGCTATCATCGCCAACATGCATGGAACGTGAGGGACGGGAAAGGCGACCTGGAACAAGGTTCGTCCTTCACAACACTCGCGTTCTCATTGACTAGAACTTGAGCTCGGAAGTCATGCCAACCGTCGGGTAGACAGCCCTGTGACTGGCCACGACATGGCCATTTCTTTGCCTCTCGGAGTTTGACATGTAACAGCCACTGAAAGGGGACGTCTACCTCGTACCCGAGGGCCATGGCTTGTCGGTTCAGGATGGGTCAATCATGACTCTGGTCACCATCACCGGCAGGACCGTAGTTGGCAGTCTGCAACGCTACGACTGAAGACGCTACGTACTCCAGCTTCGAGGCCATAAGCTTACAAGGGACTCGTTTCAGGGGACATGGACGAATCCAATGCACTTGTCTTGCTGCGAACACCTGGCCGACCCGAGTGATTTCAGATCTCCGGCACCTCCATCATTCTTCGAAGGATCTCAGTGGAAGACAAAGTTATAGGTGCGAAACGTGCCCTCAGCGTTCACCA
The DNA here is from genome assembly GCA_001879275.1 of Coniochaeta ligniaria NRRL 30616. Lineage (NCBI taxonomy): Eukaryota > Fungi > Ascomycota > Sordariomycetes > Coniochaetales > Coniochaetaceae > Coniochaeta > Coniochaeta ligniaria. Next base: position 2,208,941 of record KV875099.1, on the reverse strand, counting down.
GGGGATTTTGTCGTTATGAAGGCGTCAATTGCTCTCTCTAATCTCACATTTTTCTGTTGCGTGAAGGGAGAACGTGGCATTGCGTGGCCTGGCGGCACTCGGGATAAGGCAGTGATTGAACCATGGCATTATAGCGACGGTACAATGTGCTCAGTGACCGAGAAGGGAACATTCTGGTCAGAGCATAAGATCATTTCCTAAAAGGCATCTCGTAAGTTACACGACTTATCAGAAGCGGCGGCTGAGGTCAGCAGAGGAGGACCAGCGCCAGCCTACCATCTCAAATAGTACTCAGCACCCAGCACAGCCCGTACTCGTTTCGCTTACGTCTACCTTCACCCATTAAGAATACGCGGTCCGAATCCGTTGCTGACAGTCAGCGCAGGATCAACCTAGAATGCAACTCAAGCGGGGGTGTAAGCGCGACCACGGTCACGTATTCCGATCCTCCTCGGACCTCCGGTCAGTGAGATCGAGGAAGCACTTAAGGATGTGCTGGCACGCTCCGGATCCCAGTCGGGTCGCAATGTCTCTACACGCCTCACAGTCACAAAGCCTGAAATGCAGCTCATCGGCGCCTCGGTTCCAGCACACAAACAGACATCGACTGCCAGCGACACCAAGATGGCCGATGTCGCCGCCATAGTTCAAGATGCCAGCCCCTCCCCGTCGGGGCGCACTCCCAACCCAAACACCACCCAGTCCCAGAGCAGCACAATATCCTACACCTACGCCACAACCAGCCCCTCCACCAAACAAGCTGTCCTAGACCGCTACCGCGGCCTAGCCGACGCCTACGCACCACCACCAGCCAAGGAAGACTCCGGCGCAGACCTAGCCTCACCACCACCACCGGCCCAGGTAGAAGCGGCAGCAGACCTAGCCTACTACCGCCTCCAAGCCGCCTACGAGCGCAACGACGCCTCTTCTCGGAAAACCAACGAGGCGGCCGCCGACGAGTACGAGACGTACTGCCTGCGGGACCGGGAGCAGAGACAGGATACCGTGGCTGAGGCGGGGGGAAAGGGTAAGAATGTGTGTAATTCTTGCTTGAGGCCTTTTGGTGATGGGTTTTATGCGCCGAAAGTAACCCCCCAAGCTGTTGGCACGTCCGAGGATGAAAGGGAGAAGGCGGGGGACGTCCGTTTCGATGCCGAGCTGGGCACGTGGAAGGTGCATTTTGCACGGAACGTGGAGATGGAGGCTCTGCATGCTGAGAGTGTTGGGGGGGTAAAGACCGGGGAGGAGGAGGAGGAAGTGGAGGAGGGGATGGGGGTCGTGCTTGAAATACCGGACGGGGGGTATGTTGACTACCAATCCCATCTGCAGGGAGGTGATCAGAGTGTCCTGCCTGTGCGGAGTAGGGCGATGGATGAGCCGGTAGATGGGCCTGCTGCAGTGGCGAAGAAGGCGGAGGGCGATGTGATGGTTGAGTATGATGCGTTTCTGCGGAGTAATCATGTTGTCGTGGTGTCGTCCGAGACAAAGGCGGCAGAGACTGAGCCGATAGCAACGGCGGAGGTGGAGGCACAGGACGAGGACGAGGACGAGGATATGGACTATGTCGACGTCGAGGACGAGGAGTACCTCGATTACCTGCGCGCCAACCACCCGTTCATGGTCGACGTGGTGCGGGCCGAGAAGAAGGCGCGGGATAAAAGACAGAAGATAGAGACGGCGGGCAAGGCGCTGCCGGTTGTTAATCTTCGGGCGGTTAGATACGAGGATTACTTTGATTTTGAGGGGAGTAATGCTGGGCCTTATGAGGGACTGCGCCTTGGGTGATGTGGTGGGATGGAGGAGTGGCTGGTGAAGAGCGTGAGGTTGATTAGAGACCCGGGGATTCGATTGATGTCAAAGTGTACGATCCCAGCTCAATGTTAGAGTCACAATTACGCACTGTTTAAGGTATGGGCGTGTAGACTTCGTTTCACTGTAGTTGAGCTCGCGCATGTGTGGTCAGGTCATTCATAAGGGTATTCGTCATATATAATTCTCCGTCCGTTAACCAGCGGTAGCCGCTGAATACACCGTCCTCTCAGCCCTTCGTCGTACAGAACGCTATCACGTGCTCCGCCGCGGCGACGAGCGAGAATGCCCGACTCTCGCGCATCAGACTGCGCTTCTTGTAAGCGACTCCCGTGCCGCCAAGTAATCGCAAGGAAGATCGTAACCTTCGTATGCCACTTAGATAGTACTCGTTCGCCAGATACCAAGACCTCCTGGCACCGTGACGCCCAACTGCCGTAAGAAACGACATGTCTCGTAGTGCTCCGTAATCCTGAGACGCCTTGCAGCGATACATCCCTGCCTCCCGTGGCCGTCCTTCTTCTCCAGTGCTCCCAGGCGTTCCCAGTCCATCCGCCTTTCGTGGAGATCAGGGCGATCTCCGTTGCCGTTAGTGAGGTCTGAAGCCTTCACAGTGGACTGTGCTCAGTCCGTTACTACCTGCAGGCGGGGCTGTGATGAGCCCGACCTGACAAGTCATGCAGAACCTGAGGTCTGTCCGTCTCGGTATTCTTCATCTTGGTGTCATTTCCATGATCTAGCTGCAGCAGTCGTGGTCAGTCGCCACGAGCGCCTCTTCCGGCTATCGGAATTTGATCCTGGAGCACGGATTTCGCATCTTGACGGCACGACGTAACGTCATCCAAGCCCCAGGCCTCATGAATCCTATCGCATCCATTATGATGGCTGGAATGTCCCGGTAGATCCAGGAAACTTCATTGATGGCTGATGAGATCCAGTTTCGAGATATGGCGTAGCCTCGTCAATACCAGTCGAGCCGCCGAAGGCATATACGTGGTTGTTGCCGCGGTACGCCACAGAGCCCGGCCCTAGGGATGACTGTGCTCAACGATGGCCGACCACCGCTGTATCATGACTGGTTGAATGAGCCCAGCGGTGGAGTGCCAATGCTCACAAGCCATTATCGGCTTAGGGTATGGCTCGACCGCTGAGAATCCCGTACGAGGGCGCGAGGCTTCTCCGGCTCTGTCCAGTTGTGCTCATCATCTCATAGCTCGAGACGAAGCATTCACTCAATCAGCAGCTTCTTGACGCCTCCCACCTCGCAGACGCCCAGGTGGCGCAAGGCGTCCTTCTGTCCAGCGTAGACGATGTTCCGAGGGGGTAGTGAAGGGCTGTTAGCATCCACTAGTCCTGCCTCGGTTGCCGCCTCTTCGATGGCGTCCATCTCGTCTTTGCAGGCTTGCTGGTCCAGGGGGCATATGACGATGGACTGACGGAGTGTGATGTCGCGGGCGGAGCTCAGGTGTGCCTGTGACGGGTTAGCATTACGATGGTGCGAAGAACGACGTCATACGTCATAGTCCAAGTAACAGAAAGACATGCCTTGATGCTCAGAAAGAACTCAATCTTGTACAGAGTCGACGTCGTGGTGAAGCTCGCGACCTCGTACATGGGGAACGCCGGCTTCCCGCGCTTCACGATGCCGTCCGGGTCTCTCAGGTCCCTCGACGGAAACACGAGGCCCAGGTTAGTCACGTAGCCGGCCTCGGGCATCTTGGTGCCGATGGGCTGCGTGTGCTTGGCGATTTTGTTGACCTTCTTGGTCGGCTCGTCGCCTTCCGGGTTGTAGGTGATCTCCTCCTCGATGCTCAGCGTGATCTTCTGTATGGTGACGCGCTTCGCCTTGCTCAGCCAGTCCGGGTTCGGCGCCAGCTTGATGTAGACGGTGATCGGGTCCAGGGGCCCGTAGCTCCACTTGGGCAGGGTTATGCCCAGGGTGACGATGTTGTCCGCCGTGACGACCTTTGTCTCGGGCCGGTTGTACATGCCGAAGGTGGAGAGGGTGTCGTAGCGCATGAGCGGTATGGGGAAGGCGTATCTGTTCTGGCTGCTGGCGCCCTGCTGGACCGTGACGACGAGCTCGTAGTACGTCTCGGCGGTGCGGGAGGGCAGCTGCAGGCTGGCGGGCGGGATGCGGCGGTTGGTCTCCTCGCCGCCGCGGCCGAAGGGGATGAAGAGCACGAAGGGCAGGTCCATGGCCATGACCTGGTCGGCGTCCCGGCCGCTGGTGCAGCGGAACAGCAGTATCTCCTTGCCGACCAGGTCGGTCGTCTCCCTCCGCGGGGTGCCCAGGTGGCGCTTGGCGACATTCTCGGCGGCCGGGTGGATGGTCTCGCGGCGCTGCAGGCTGATGCGCACGAGGGATATGCAGACGGGGGCGGACACGCCTTTGGACGGCCGGATCTCGACTTTGCCTTGTATCCTGGGCTGTTCAGAGGCGATGCCGTGTTAGCAGGGGATATCTTTAGTCATGCAGCGGCGCGTGCCATCTGGCAATAGACAGAGGAAAGAAACATACGAGAGTCGCTGATATGCCAGGATAGCCGACGAGGAAGTTGCTGTTCGGGGGGCCGGAGACCCTCACGAATGCGGGTTGGTACAGTTCATTCATGCTGGTCGGCGGCAGGAGCAGCCAGGCCCGACGGTCGGCGCAGTCGTGGTCGTTTTGTCAAAGTCGTCGTTGTCGTGGTGGTGCTGGCGGCGGGGGAAGACGGAGTGCGACGGGGCGGGTGAGGCTGTCATAGAGGAGGGCCCAGACGCCGGGCTCGCCGCGTCGAACGGTGAAAGGGTGGTGCGGGATGGCGGTTGCACGAGACAACGGTACTGAGCAGTGTCAGGGTGTGTTGTGGTGAGGAATGTGGGGTAAATCTTGGAGTCTATTCGACTCTACTCGATCCAAGTCACTCGGTATTTCTATCGATAAGGACGGGAGGGACATGAGACATTCACTCTACTGGTCACCAAAGTGGCGTTTGAGGGGACCAGAAAGAGACAGAGAGGAGGTGAACAATGTGTACGCGTAGTGGATTCGGTCAGACTGAAAGAAGACGACCGACGGAGCTGGGATACGCTTGCGCTGCCTGCAGCTCAGCTTACGAGGTTCCAACTATTCTACCCTGTGGTTTGCGCTGTTCTACCTCAGCCCGCCAGTGGTCGCCAGTGGTCTGTGCTGCATCTGGCATCCGGGGACTCCACGATTAAGGTAGAATACAAGATGGATTGTCATGTCAGGGCTGGTTTATTCGACAACATTGGATGATGGGATGGATCCTCTCGTGTGTATCGGATTCAAGCAGCCTGTTCGCGCAGAGAGACGACACCACAGGTCATTGGCGTCCTGCCGCTGTCGTTGGTTCCAGGTTGGGCATGCATATCGGCCGCAGCGCTACGTCCGGCAGCTGATTCTGTGGCAGGCTGCTGTCTTTCGAAGACATTGCTTCGCTAACAATGTGGTCAATTGAATCTCGTCTGATATGTATCCATCCAGAAGTGACACATCGGATGGACAACCATTCCGTCGCAAGATGGCGGATAGAATGCTCCATAACCAGCGTCATGATGTACTGCGTAGAGTGAAAATGGTCATAGCTCCCGGATCTCAGCCCGAGCTCTAATTCTAGAGGTACGTATAGTGGATTTTAAACTGACATCGCGAATCGTAAATCGCCATCCCAAACCACCATCCACACCACTCTCTCTCTGTCGCAAACCACCTCAACCAACCCAGCATCCAACATGTCCGTAACCCTACACACAACCCTGGGCCCCCTCAAGATCGAAGTCTTCTGCGACTCCGTCCCAAAAACAGCAGAGGTACCTTTCCCCTTCCCCTCTCCCCTCCCTCCCACGCCTCCAACTAACCACTCCCACCCAGAACTTCCTCGCCCTCTGCGCATCAGGCTACTACGACGCCTCCCCCATCCACCGCCTAATACCCTCCTTCATGTTCCAGACCGGCGCCCCCGCCTCCCCCTCGCCCACCAATCCAAAGGGCGGGCAGTCCATCTACGGCGGCCCCTTCGAAGACGAGATCCGCCCCGCCCTCAAACACTCTGCGCGCGGCATCGTGAGCATGGCCAACAAGGGCCCCGGGACCAACGGGTCGCAGTTTTTCGTCCTGTTCGACAAGGCGCCGCATCTGGACGGGCTGAACACAGTCTTTGGCAAGGTCATTGGGGACGATAGTCTCGAGACGCTGGCCAAGATTGAGGGGCTCGAGGTGGATAAGAAGAATAGGCCTAGGGAGAAGGTGGTGGTTGAGAGGGTTACTGTTCATGCTAATCCGCTGGCGGGGTGAGGGGGGTTGTGGCTTTGAGTGATAGCGTTTGTTACGACGACTGGAGACGCCTCGCTTCGCGGGCTGGGGTTGTCTTGCTGCTCGATCACGGGCCGTCTGGTGGCCTGGCCGAACCGAGCAAGAGTTGGAAAACCGGCCGGTTGAGGGTGCTCTTCGGAGCGCGATATACCAACGACGCCGTGGCTCTGCTGCCGCAGCAGAGGAGACACGGAAGGCTACGCGCAGAGGGGAACATTGGCCCCTTCTGCATGCACGAGACGTTGTTGTTGAGAGCCTGCGACCCGTTATTGGAATGAGTCTGGTGCGGCAAAGGCACCGACATACCAACCTGGAAGGGGCATCAGGTCGATGAAGTCGTTGTTAGCGGTTGATCAAGTCGTTATTAGCGAGTCACTGGCATAGGGCAGTATGGCTGAGGGACCACGGAAAGTTAGATACCCATTCGCATCCAGCATCCGCCGAGGTGCCTACTCGCGCCGTGACGGAGTAGACAGATATACTAGCAAATAACAAATACCATCGAGTCCGAAACATCAATTACCCCTAAACCTAGACCTAGCTATTCGCTATTCTACAGTCCAAGTACCAAGCCGCAACGCCCAGCCTACCTGGCACAGAGCTACGGGTGTCATGTCCTCATATCGCGCCTCGCCACAAGAAAAACAGGGGCCGGCGCAAAAAAAAAAGCCATCGATCGACATGCTCCCCAAAAGGCAAATAGCCGTCCCCTCCCCTCCTTTCCATATCAGTCTTTTGCCAAACCGTCCAGATGTCAAGCCCTGCCTGTCTATCCCTAGAACCGAAAAGAGAGCCATCGGATGTAAGAAGGCAGCAAGCCATCAACACATCGCGTAGCCGTAGCCGTAGCGAGACCATAACTCAACGCACCAACAAAAAGGAGTAGCGAATGCACTCACTCACTCCCCTCGCCTTCCCTTCCCCTCCGGCCGAACAACTCCGCGAAACCATCCGGGTGGCAAAACCTAATACTACAGGCGCCGCCGTTTAGCCCCGGGACTAGCCAGCTCATCCCTCGGAATCTCCTCCGTCTCGACCGAGCTGCGCTCCGGCGAGCTAGCCACATACCCCTGCTGCTGTCCGCCGTCGTACGCGCCGCCGCCGGCCGCTCCTCCCAGCCCGCCGAAATCCAGCACTCCTCCATCGCCACCGCCGTCACCACCGTCCAAACCAAAGTTGAAGTCGTTGCCGTCCGTGCCCGTGGTATTCGGCGCGCCCCCGACGCCCAGGTCGTTGAAGGACGACATGTCGGCAAAGGCGTTGGGGTCCAGGAACTCGTCTAGTCCGCCGCCCATGCCGCCGTCGAAATACCCGTTGTTGGCGGTTGCGATGTTGTCGTCCGCGTCGGGGACGTGGCGCAGGGGGCTGAGCGGGCCGAGGATGGAGGACAGCTCGTGGATCTTGGCGGCTTGGTCGCGCTGCATCTGCTGTAGGGCGTCGATCTCCGCTTGGGTGTTCTGCATCTGGTACATGGAGGGGGGTGGGACGGAGGATAGGATGGGGGAGAGGCCGTTGTTGTTGGTTGGGGGCATGGAGGCGGCGGGGTGCTGCTGGGTGGTGGAAGAGGGCGGGTTTGTCGGGATGGACGACGGCGTGGAGGTGCGGCCTGCCATCATGTTGAGCATCTTGTTGCGCTGCTCGTGGCTCATGGTCGCGTTGGTCTTGGACGCCATGTCCGGCAGGTCGAGGCGCGAGGAGCCGCCGCTGCCGGCGTTGGTGTCGTTGATGATCTTCATCATGCCCTCGTGTGGGTTGGTCTGCAGCTCGTTCTTGATGTAGGCCGGCGTGCTGGGCTCCGAGGGCGAGGCGTCGAAGAGTTCAGTCACTGAGCCCATCGGGACCGCGTAGTGCGACTGGGGCGTGGTCGCCTCGATCGTGGAGGGGGAGACCGTGGGCGCTTTTCCTTGGAGCGGGATCGGAGGGAGGAGGCGCTGCTGCCTCTTAGGCGGGCTCACGTCCGAGGGCCCCTGCGGCCGCTGGGTGTCAAAGTCGCCCAGGTCGACGACGCTCCCCTGCGGCATCTGCGACTGCGCGCCGGGGATGATGCTGGCTAGGAGGTCGGAGACGCTCTGCGCCCCGCCCTGCTCCTCCAGCGATTTTCTGAATACGTTGGCCAAGAAGTTGAGGATCGCATTTATCGAATTCTCGTGTCGTTCGTGCTGGTTCTGGAAAACGGCTGCCTGGGTCATCAGCTGGGCGTGCTCCCTACGCAATCGCTCAATAAGCTGAGAGATGGCGAGCTGCTGTTGCTGCAGCTTCTCAAGCTGCGTTTTGACAAGTACCAAGTCCTTCTTGGGTGGCAGCTGTCCGATGTCCGTGAGATTCAGCTGATTGCTCGCCGTGGGAAAGCTTGGCTGAGTGTACGTCTCCTCGACCAGTCCATCGTCATCGCTGTCAATTTCATCGCCTTTCTTGTCTTTGCCTTTCTTGCCGCCGCTCTTTGGCTTGTTGATCAGCCACAGCAGATTAGGATGGCCACGCTTGAAGTACTGGTTGTAGTACTCGCTCGGGCTCTTGTTCTTCCGCTCGCTCGCTTTCATGGAGTTGTCCGAGAGACCAACTCGCTTGTGGAAGCCGTACATATTCAGCTGGCGCACAAACGAAGCATAGTTGTTGTGCTTGAAAAGCTCGGGGATCAGTTTCTTCGCAAACTCATCCTCGTCAATCACGATGAAGGAGTCACCCTTGTCAGACCAGCGGATGAGCTCCGTGTTCTTCGACTCATCGAGAAAGCTGCAATTATGGTCAGCGCACTTTTTTCGTGATTCAAACAAGAGGACTTCTGCTAACCTGCTGAGCTTCTGCACGAAAGGCGGAATCTGTTTCCGCTTCCCCATGGCTTCTCGCTTTGCTCGAAGTGCGCGTTCTTCGAGTGCCTCGATGCTTTCGTTGTCCTCCATGTTGCTTGGTGGTTGTTGTTGGAAGTCGTCTCCGAAAGAATTCCAAGGTTCAGTGGAAGAATCAAAGACCTGCCGCGGAGCCGTGGGGACCAAAGCTCTGCTGCCGAGACCCCTCCGTGCAAGGGCTGTAGACGGGGCAGCCGGGATTGCCTGCGAGAACTGACCCCCCGCCGGGGTTCCGGAAGGCGCCGGCATCATATACGGGTTAACGTTCCGTGCTGCCGCATCCGCATACAACGCCCCGTCCCCCGCTGCGCCGTTCCACTTTAGCAACGGGTCCGGCTGCGCCGCTGCGAACTGTTGCTGCTGCATAGTAGATATTGGTATCGGTACGATGGGAGAGGCGCCTGGTGCTGCCCGCTTCCGAGGGTTTGGGGACATCTGAGGATACATCAGATCGTCTCGAGCGAGGAGCGGAGGATGACCTTGGCCACCGCTCAGTGACCGGTTCAGACTATGTCTGAGATTTTAGGAAAGAGCGGCTCAGACGGCAAGGGCGTAGGGAGCAGGATCGGGCCGCTGGCCTGATGCTGGAATCCGCTCGGGTATGCACGAAACAGTTTGCGCCGATTCTTTCGAGGAAAGGCTGTAAGGCGCACTCGAGGCCACTTGACCGCAGCAAGTGGACAGACGGCGAATGAGGACAGGCGGAAATCACGGCCAAGGCGTCGGTGCCTGGAGGATAGGTACGGAACGAGTGGACGGTCGAGCAGGACGGCAGCAGCAGGGAGTATGGCACTTCTGGCAGCGACGGAGTCTATTTAAATATCGTGTATATTTTCGGGGTCGATAGTGTATTATTATGTCGGGCCACAGGTAGCTGCGCAAGCCTGACTCAGCCGGAGTCCAAGCCGAAATCGTTTCGAGGTTCTGCGTGTACGTTGCGAAACGGCAAAAGAAAGGAGGTCGACCGAGACAGCAGGGTGAAGAGGATTGATTGTTCTTGTGCAGAGTGCAGACCAATGCACTATCGACACTGACGATGATGTAGAATCGCGCGATAGTCTCGGATGTGGGGAACCAGGAAGGCTTTTGAGTCTGGAGCCTGCTACGGCCGTGCTTTTGGCAGCTGAACCTAGTCCGGATGGAAATCTCCGGGCCGTGGGAGCCTCAAGATCGAATTTTAGAATCACGATAGTCGTCTTGGCCCCCAGCCAAAGTCGCCGGAACTGGCTGGAAATAATTTCTGAGTGATGAGGGTAAATTTCTGAGCACAGGATCGCTAGAACGATCACTCAGACACTTGTCCAAGTGTTGAGTCTAGTTGTTTCGCAGTTCAAAGACTCTTATTAAAGCTATCTGGGAGTCCTTTAGAATAATTCAATCGCTGATGAGCCGGCATGGTGCTCGTCAGTCTGAGCGAAGGTGTCGTTTGCTAGTTCCGGGGACCGACCAATCATCGGCCGACCGCAAGATACCACCACCTGGCATCCTGAGGCTGGTGGGGCCGGGAATACCTTCATTCTTGCCGTTTTATAGATCACCAAGCAGATTTCATGATCTTGCAAAGACGTCTATATGCAAGGTTGGAATTACCGTACCAGAATCCGGTGCGAATCTCGGCCAAACTGACTCATTTCGCTGGATTTTAGATGGACAAAAGATAAATGCTGATTATGGCAGTCGTAAGACATGTCAAACTCGATGCCGTGAACCATCGCCTTTTATTGCGAGGTCTCGGTTTCAGCTTCACCATTCTTGGCTTTGATCCCTGGTAGTGCAGCATTTGTAGATGCGAGGATGACTCGAGATTCTTTCATAGAGCATCATCTTAAGGTACAATATCATGATATGTCACTTCCAGGTGATGCTGCAATGTCATAGTCAGACCTGAAGAACAGATCTGTCATAGCATATTTGGGTATCTCAGTTTCGCCAGCGTCCTATATACAAAGACAGGACTTCACTTAGCAGCACGACCAGCCTTCCGTCCCTGGTCCCAAGCTCTGCCCGTCGCTCCAGCGCGAGCGTCTCTGGCAGCCTTTTTCTCCTCTTTGAGCGTCCGCGCCTTCTCTAGCGGGTCAATAACCACGAGTTCCTCTTCTGCTTTCTTCCGGTAACTGAGGTCCTTGCCTAACTTATCAGCAGTAAAGCTTAGTGTATGTGACATCCACCCCTCGTCACCGCTTTCCTCCTCCGCCTCACGCTTGTCCCACGATTGACAGCTCTGACAGTTCGCGATGAAATGCAGGTCGCAGACCTCTGCCTCTTCGTCGTCAGCTGCCGGTGCTTTGCCTTCTGGGCCACTGGGTGCTGCTGGTGCTGGCTCTGCGTTGTCCTCCTTTGGCGGAGCTTGCTTGACCTTGGCCTCGAACGCTTTGAGCATCTCTATAGCCATTAGGTCATCCTTTGCGCCTGGCTTTCGTTTCCTCCCGCGGATCGATGTCTCTGGTATCAATGTCTCCAAGACTGTTTTATGCTTCTCTTTGACGGGCTCAGAGTGTATTGTGCGTTTCATAGATGCTTTTAGCGCCGCGATTTCTTCGTTTGTCTTCTCCAGGAGAGATTTCTTTGGAGCTTCATCCTCAGAATCCGACTCATAATCCCGTACTGGCTTGGTTGTCTCCTTTTTAGGTGCTGGACGTGATGGCGGGCTTAAAGACCGCTTCGCTTGCTCATTTGGTGGTGGTGCCTCAGTAACTGGAACTGTCCTAGGCGAAGGCTTCTCATCCCTGTTTGACGGTTTCGATGCCTGAAGTTTTGCCGCCTTCTTTTTCGGGGCCGGTTCCTCATCCACGTCCATGACTATCCGGGTATCAAACTTTGCCTTCTTCAGCACAGGCGCGTCATCCGCATCGCCTTCCTCGTCTCCGAAGCTAAGAAGCTGCTTGCCGCCTTTTCGCTTCTTCTGCTTCTTCTCCGCAGCAGCTGGTTTTTGTGACACCGTCCGGGGAGCAACCCTCTCTCGCTTTTTCATGTCCTCAAACGGATTGACCAGGATTTCGATGCTGGTGACCTTCGCGGGATATAAGGGCCGTTCTCCGCCCTCCTCAAGCTCGGCCTCGCCCATCTTCTTCAGGTTGTATATCGAGTCGCCAGCCACCCGTCCGAATACCGTGTTCTTGCCCGTCAGCTCGTCCGCCTTGTCGAGCGTAAAGAAGAACTGGCTGCCATTTGTATCCGGCCGTCCTTCATTGGCCATACCCAACAGACCCCTCCGGTTGAACTTTAACCTCGAGTGGAACTCGTCTTTGAAGTTGACTCCTGTTGGCCCGGCATTCCTGCCCTTCCTTACGTCCATCGGCCAGGGGTCAAAGTCGCCGCTGAAGGCACCTCTGTCGTATATTGACTCGCCTCCCTCGCCAGTCCCTGTTGGATCTCCGCCCTGAAGAATGAACCCTGGCACTAGCCGGTGAAATATCGTGTTGTCGTAGTAGCCGTCGAGGCTCAGCTGCAGGAAGTTTCGACATGTTAGCGGCGTCTGTTTGGCGAAGAGCTCAACCAAGAGATCGCCTTGAGTGGTGTGGATGATAGCCGACGCCGTCGGTTGCGGTTCGAGGTTGTAGATGGCCGACATTTTCGGTACGGTTATCTCCTTGAGTCCGGTGGAATATTGGTTGCCGTAAGGGCGGAGTTACAATTGCAACCTCCTGCCAAAATTCCGGAGAGTAGTCGTGAGAGTTTGTTTGTCGCGAAAGAAATGGATGTTCGCGAGCTTTAAACGCCACAGGGTGGCTCATGCTATCACAGATTGTGGCTTGTGATTTGATGCGGGGCTCTCCACTGTCTTATGATCCAATCCATCTTATCGGACGGCTGGCCCGAGCTCTCTGACGACGAAGCTCCCCCGTGCCAGGTTGCTTGCTTCCCCGAAAATAGCTCCTTCCAGACGGCAAGCCATCGACATTTCTCACGATTTCCTTACCTCCTCGTCCAGGATTCCCGAACTCACGAATATCCTCCCTACCTAATCGATTCCTGGACACCTCTGAAGTTGAGAATTGTTAGCTTGTGTTGCTTGTTGCTCGCTGTTTCATCCCTCACCATGTCGTCTCCGTACTCGGTGACGCCGAGACTCAAGTACAACACCGTCGGAGGTGTCAACGGACCGCTGGTCATTCTCGAGAATGTTAGATGCTCTACACTGTCTGTCACTTGACTGCCGAGTACTAACTCCATACAAAGGTCAAATACCCCAGATACAATGAGATCGTCTCTCTCACACTCCCAGATGGCACCATACGGTCTGGTCAAGTGTTGGAAGCCCGAGGTAAGTCCCCTACATCGCAAGACTGGAGGTATATACTGATGTTTGTCTGCATAGGAAACCGAGCCATCGTCCAGGTACGCCTCGAAACACCGTCTAGAAGCCGCACGCCTCCGACTAACCGATATACTAGGTCTTTGAAGGCACAACCGGCATCGACGTACAGAAGGTATTTGGATATAAATATACGAGTGGGAGATAACTGTGGTTAACACAAGTGCAGACAAAAGTCGAAATGTCCGGCGAAAGCTTGAAGCTTGGTGTGTCGGAAGACATGCTTGGTCGTATCTTCGATGGATCTGGCCGAGCCATCGACAAGGGCCCCAAGGTGCTGGCCGAGGAATTCCTGGACATCAACGGCAGCCCTATCAACCCTTACTCTAGAGTGAGTCTCTCGCGTTATCTAACGACCGAACCGTTACTAAGCCGAGACTAGGTGTATCCGGAGGAGATGATATCCACGGGTATCTCTGCGATCGATACCATGAACTCCATCGCCCGTGGTCAAAAGATTCCCATTTTCTCGGCCGCCGGTCTGCCTCACAACGAAATCGCCGCTCAGATCTGTCGACAAGCCAGTTTAGTTCAGAAGCAGGGCATCACGAACAAGGGTGTCCACGACGGCCACGAGGAGAACTTCTCCATCGTCTTCGCCGCCATGGGTGTCAATCTGGAAACCGCGCGCTTCTTTACCCGCGATTTCGAGGAGAATGGAAGTTTAGAACGGACAACCCTGTTCCTCAACCTCGCCAACGACCCTACGTAAGGATGCCAAGAGCGTACATGTGTCATATTCCCAGCTAACTCGGCTTACAGTATCGAACGTATCATTACCCCCCGCCTGGCGCTCACAACAGCCGAATACTACGCTTATCAACTCGAGAAGCACGTCCTGGTGATCCTCACAGACTTGTCGGCATACTGCGACGCTCTCCGCGAAGTCTCGGCCGCGCGAGAGGAAGTCCCCGGTCGCCGCGGTTTCCCAGGTTACATGTACACGGATTTGTCGACCATCTACGAACGCGCCGGTCGTGTCGAGGGCCGAAACGGCTCCATCACCCAGATCCCCATTCTCACCATGCCCAACGACGACATTACGCATCCGATCCCCGATTTGACGGGCTACATCACCGAGGGCCAGATCTTCGTCGACCGAGCCCTGCACAACCGCGGCATCTACCCGCCCATCAACGTCCTGCCGTCGCTGTCCCGTCTCATGAAGTCCGCCATCGGCGAGGGCATGACGCGCAAGGACCACGGCGACGTGTCGAACCAGCTGTACGCAAAGTACGCCATCGGGCGCGACGCGGCGGCCATGAAGGCCGTGGTCGGCGAGGAGGCCCTGTCGGCCGAGGACAAGCTGTCGCTCGAGTTCCTGGAGAAGTTCGAGCGCCAGTTCATCGCCCAGGGACCCTACGAGGCGCGCACCATCTTCGAGTCGCTCGACCTCGCGTGGAGCCTGCTGCGCATCTACCGCAAGGACATGCTCAACCGCATCCCCGCCAAGATCATCAACGAGTACTACGCGCGCACGGCGGAGCAGCGCAAGAACAGGGGCAAGGAGAACAGCAAGCCCGTCACCAAGGACACGCGCGACACGTCGGGCGAGGGCGAGAACCTTATCGACGCGTGAGTATATTGACTATGCGGTTGGTTGGTGGTTTTGGGTTGCGTGCGGCAGCGGTATTTGAAACATGGATGGAGCAAATAGCATCGATTGGTATATGGCAATGGGGCAAGCCCGCTCGGGTAGACGTGTGTCGCCCTGAGGAAGCCTCGCCTTTGTTGGTGTGCCGTTTGTGTATCGGTATGCAGGCACTGCTTTGTGAGTTTGGGCGAGGTAACGCGAGTTCTTTCCTGCTTTCGTTCATTGCCCTGTAGAATGGAATTCGAGCATTTGCGTGTCTTGTTACGCTGCTGGTTCCCGACGTCGTACGTGGTGAAAGTTCGTGGTTTCGGGTGCTCGCGATGTCTCAGACCGTTCTTGTACCGTGTCTCGACGTCTTGGACCTGAGAAGCGGTGAAATGGGCTCAATCGTGGCCAGGTTAGACAATGGGGCGTCATGGCTTGTGCAAGAGACCGCTACGGTATCAGGAATAATTTAGAAAGCGGTGAATATCTGGCTCTCAGAGCAGACGCACTGGCTGCCCATACATCCATACCTCGACAACGGCTCCGTCGACTCTCGTGTCGTTGCTAGTGTGGAAGGAGGAGCATCGAAGCTCCAGCGCTAGTCCCGTCTGGGCAGCTAGACATGGAGGCGGACGCTAACCCCGCATTCTGCTAGCGACTCGGCAGAGCTGCGGCTCTTGACCTCGTTGATGAACCTGTCAGCCACACCCGCTCCAATGAGACTGACATCGGGAAAGGAAAACGTCATTTCATCGTTGGATTTGACCGAGCGCCTTCGTCATTTCGCCGGCCTTTGATTGCTCTCGCGATATTCACTCTCTCGCAAGTGATGGGGAGGTAGCATTATCTGCGGCCTCTGTACCTGCATCTGTCTTGCACTCCGGAACTCAGACGTCTCTTGAATGATGGAATAATGCAACGCGAACTCCCAACCACGAACCTTACCTGGTCACATCGGTTGGAGGAGTGTCTGATCCAGAAGTGGAAGTGATCGAAGGTCAGTCGAGCGGCATCCCCGGGAGGAGGATCATGGGTTCCAGTCAGAGCACACGTTACCTGCCATTCCTGCTTTTGCCCGCATCTCCATTTCCTGGAAACGAGAAGTCCTCGCTGCCAACAGCTGCTTCACACCCCGCCATCTCGGTTGATGGTCATGAGGAGAACTTGAATCTTATGTACACAGGGTCGTACGGCATATCGTACCAGCTCTTGAAAGCTCTTAATATCAGCTAAGCTCTCTCATAGGTCCGCATATAGCTACCTACCCCAGCATTCACCGTGCCAATGCATGCTTGCGATCGTCTCTCCGCTACCCCAGGTGAAGAAGAGGTTGGAGTAGAGGTTAATCTCAAGTGACAAGAAAGCTTGTTAGGACCCCTACCCCATATGAGCTGCACCTCTTTCATCCACCAACGCCGTTACGTATTGCTCTGCAATGTGACGATCGCCCTCATAAAGAAGCTTCGTCCCCCCTAACGGACCTACCTAAGCTTTTCTTAGCTTCCTCTCACCTAAACTCCGCCCTTGTGCATCGCGATTGCTTCTTGGGTTGGAGCTGTGCCGAAGGAATCACATAGCAATTGGTCAACATGCGTCTCAACCTCCTACGATTGGGTGCTCTCCTCCTGCCAGCCGCATGGGCGCAATCAGCTGGTGCAGGCGCGTCAAATAGCTCTGCCACTGGTCCCGACAAGGATGGCAAATACTGGATCTACGGAGAAGGCATAACAGCGACATTCATCCCATATGGCGCGTCCATCTCCAACCTGTTCATCAACGACAAAAACGGTATCCGGCGTGATATCGTAGGTGGCTTCGACAACGCGAGCTACTATGGGATCGACAAGCAACACCCTCACTTCGGCGGTGTTCCGGGCCGCTATGCCAATCGCATCAAGAACAGCTCTTTCGAGATCGACGGAGTGACTTATAATATCTTGCCCAACGAGAACCCTACTCCAGACCACCCAGACGGCGTGGACACGCTGCACGGCGGTCCCGATGGCTGGGACTGGCGGAACTTCACAGTCGTCTCGCACTCGAACAGCAGCATCACGTTCTCCCTCGTCGATCCTGATGGCGCGCAAGGCTTCCCCGGAGAGGTTGTCTCTTATATCACCTACACTCTGGGCAACCTGACCTGGGACTTCAAGATGGTTGCTATTCCAACCACAAAGAAAACGCCAATTATGTTGAGCAGTCACACTTACTGGAACCTCGACGGGTTTGCGAACAACGAGACCAATCTGGCGCTGAACCACAGCTTCTACCTGCCTTACAGCGGCCAGAGGGTGGGCGCCGATAACATCCTTATCCCTACCGGCGACATCCTGGCAAACCAACCAGGCTCTGTCAACGACTTCTGGAGCGCGCCGAAGCAGATCGGATCAGGGTTGCAAGACCCCGAAATCGAGAACAACTGCGGTTTCAACTGCTCCGGCTACGGTAAGCTCCTCTCCCCCAACCATCCCCCCCCCGTCATATCACATCCTAACCCTGAAAACTCCCAGACACATGCTACCTCGTCAACCGCGAGCAGCAAGGCCCCTACGACTGGCGGGCGGCAGGCGGCTTCGTGGCGCGCCTGCAGTCGGCCTGGTCGGGCATCCAGCTGGACGTGTACTCGGACCAGGAGGCCTTCCAGATGTACAGCTGCAACGGGCAGAACGGCAGCATGACCCTGAAGGAGACGCAGGGCCTGCACGACGGCTCGTTCCCCCGCACGATCCCCAAGTACGGGTGCGTCGTGCTCGAGGTCGAGGACTGGATCGACGCCATCAACCAGCCCGAGTGGCAGCGCTCCCGCAAGCAGATCTACGAGCCCGGCGGCGACCCGTACGTGCTGCAGGCGAGCTACCGGTTTAGCATCAATGCCACCGAGACGCCGTTTTAGGTGGACGGTTGCGGTGGTGGGGATGCGTCTGGGGCTTAGGGAGTGGTGAGGGGCGTGCGAATGGCCGTCTCGGTACTCTAGGTTTAGTCTAATTGGCTTCAGCCTGTTAAGGGCAAGAAATTTGACTTAATGACTGAGCTCCAGACCTGTGATGATGTGATAGACTACATGCGCTCTCTTGTCAATGCAGACGCAACTCCTGCGTCGGTTTCCCTAGTCCAAGACAAGCGTCAACTAATCTTTCTAATGTTGGGACTTCCAAAGCGCGGCGTTACGTAGTTACCCCGGCATCAGTTACCCGAACATGTGAACCGCAGTTCCAACCGCGACTCCACGCGACCGCGCGCGTGTAAGATCCTGCATTGTCCGTCGTCGCACGACACACGCGCAACTCACCACCCACGTCCTCTAATCTCAGCCCAGTACGCCCTGCGCCCCTCCAGTGTGTCCAACATGTCTCGACGAGTCCGCTGCCTCCGCACACCCGGGCCGACCCTCCGCTGCAGCCTGACGGGCACGGCCCTGTGGGGCCTGGCGACCCTGGCTGCGGCCGGGGTCGGCCGCCTCGGCGGCGGCACCCACGAGCGCTCCCAGCGCTTGTTCAGCCCGGCCTGGACCATCTTCCACAGGCCGCCGAAGACGAGGAACCGGACGAGGAAGAAGAGGACGAGGTCCCACTTGGTGGCGGGGAATTTGACCGGCCCCTGACTGCCTGCCTTGATGTTTCCGAAGGTCCAGACGAGCACGACGATCGACTTGGCCCACGAGACGGCCATGGCGATGAACTCCCATCTCGCGACGGTGCGCCAGTTGCGGCACTCGAGGAGGGCGAAGGCTTGTTGTTCGTGGTTTTGTTAGGGGCAGGGCATGAGAACGAGGGATGGGAGTTGGGCTTGGGGGAGACTATACCGGTGTACAGACAGAAGGGCCCGATCTCGTCGAACACGGCGAAGTACAATCCGGCGTTGACTCTCGTGTCCTTGCCGTCCGAGTCCTTGAAACGCCCTGCACGTTGGGCATCCCAGACGAAGAAGAAGAACACGATGTGTATGATGAAGAGGTATCCGATCTGGTGCTGGGGCCTGTTGAAGTAGAGGTCGATTCTGGGTGATTGGAGCATCTTTTCCAGGCGGCTGACTTCCGTCCTGTTGGTGGGAGTGCTCTCGGCCTGCTGGGAGCGGGCGATGACTATGTTTCTGCGCTCGAGCCAGCCTGGAGTGTTGGATGGTGTCGTTGAGTCGACGACTGAGATGCCTGGCATCGTCGGGTTGATCGTTGAAGGGCCTGGCGCCGACGGGGAGTGATCTGGGGTCGAAGACGGCATGCTGGCGGCGTGTGGTGATGGGCACCGGAGTTCAAGTTGAGGGGATGTCTTTTAGTGAGAGAGGTGCTGACCTACACGAACTGCCGTTCCCAAGTAGAGGGCGTTGATTCTCGTATCTCCCAGTGTAGGTAATAAGGTCATTCACGTTGCTCAGAGAGAAGAGAGATCACGATGCATATCGCCAGCCATGGCAGGCCACTCCAGAGTCATGCCGCGCGTGCTTGCTTCCAACCTGTTTACATGCCATGACATCTGGCTAACAAGCACTTGCTTGCTGAAGCACGGCAACAAACGGCGACTTCCATATTGACTTCCAGGATGTACAGAACAGAAGGAGCACTTCAATCAACAGAGGCGTGCCAGTTAGGTACCTTGGTACTTCGTACTTTTTGACGGGAGGGCAGACATCAAGGTGCCGCATTTCTTATCGCTATCGCGCTTATCTTATCGTCGGTAGGTACAAAGTACATCACTGAGAACTCAGAGGACGCCCAGTCTCGAACTCCAGCTGAATGTTTCAGAAATGAAGTTATATAGAGATATAAAAATATCAATCGCATCTTTCCTGACTTCTTGACAATGTTGACATTGATTTTGTGTCTATTTGCACTGAGTAAAGCCGGATGCAAACTTGTATCGAGTTTTGCTGGAATGTGTATC
Organism: Coniochaeta ligniaria NRRL 30616; assembly: GCA_001879275.1. Lineage (NCBI taxonomy): Eukaryota > Fungi > Ascomycota > Sordariomycetes > Coniochaetales > Coniochaetaceae > Coniochaeta > Coniochaeta ligniaria. Next base: position 2,189,197 of record KV875099.1, on the reverse strand, counting down.
GTTATCTGGGGCAAGAAAAGAGGGCAACTTCAATCGGAACATCCTCCAGAAAACTTCTCCGAAAAGTTTATCCGAAGTGAACTCGACCGCCTCAACGCCCGCCGACTCGATCGCGAAGACCCCACCCGCGCAAGGAACTGCTGTGCAGGAGGGTTGGAGACTTGGAGTTGATCGCAGAGTATCAGAGGTCCTTATGGATTTGTATTGATGGCCGACAGCGACCCCGATCTGGCAGCCCAGCTGCTGGCGGCCTTCTCCGCCCCGACAGGTGCCCTCCCAGTCTCAGACCTCTCCTCTCTCTCATACGAAGCATGGCAATGGGCTACCTGTGACGGTGCTGACCTCCTCTCAGAGCAGAAGCCTGAGCCTCGAGCTGAGCCTGCCCCTGAACAAACCTCGCAGGAACACTCGCCGCAAGACCCCGTGCCGCAAGAGCACTCACAGCAAGAGCCCGCAACACAAGACTCCTTACCGCAAGACCATGTACGGCAAGAGTCGTTGCCACAAGAAAAACTGCCACAAGAACAGTTACAACAAGAACCCGTACAACAGGAGCACTTGCAACAGCCGCCAACTGCACCCGAGCCGCCGTCATCGCCCCAGAAACGGTCACGGTCACGGACCCCCCTAGCCGATATTCATCCAAGCGTAGCCGAGAAGCGACTGAAGACGGACCACCATGATCTGGAGCACCGCGATGTCGACCTCAGCGCCGCCAACTGGGACATATCAGCAATGATACAGAATGCGCTGGGGTCCTTCGACCAGCAAGTGAACCAACCGCATTCCGAACAGAATCATCATGGCACAGGAGACGAACCTGCTCCAGAAGCCTCACATCCAAGACCACAGGTACCGAGGAAGGTAGAGCAGAAGCGTATGAAGTTCGCGAGTAATCCATACTACGTAATGCGGACTATGAGTCTTCCGCTACTCGGAAGTCTGGTCAGTCAAAGCCAGCGCCTCAAGCAGTGTGTCATACTAGAACTAACCGATCGCCTGTGTAGGCCATACAAACACTCCTCGCGCTCTCTCAGCAATCCCGAGAAGAGACCGTATCGCTCATAGCAGACGACGAATCAGAGTTCCGCAAAGCTTACGACACGCTAAAGACCGCCTTGGGACACGCGAGACGGATCTTCTCCGAAGGATCTCCGCTTCTATTCGCCGATGAACTCGATATCAGCGACTCGGAGGATCGGGAGACCATCCGCATGTCAAATCTGGCGGCGGTCAGCACCAGCGCCTTTGCAGGGGACGGTGCCTTGCTCGCCGATGTCCACGACAATTTCCCTACCATATTCGTACCTGAAGAAGGTGACTTTGTCAAAGATCTCAAACCTCTCTACTTGGACTTCAAGACGCAGGCTATGTTGAGCTCGCTCACTACAGCACATACTCCCCAGGAGCGGTCCGATGTCTTGGACAGGTTCTTCCCTCCAAACTTCGACGAGTTGCTGACACAGCGTCACGGCGATTCTCTATTTCAGAGCAACCGGGAAGACCTGGTTTCTGAAGTTGGGACAAGGAGGCAAGCACTACTAGAGTCGATCCTTGATGACGAGAAGAGGCGTAAGTCACCGTATCCGGGCCGCAAGACTATGGCTAACAGAGACCAGAGCGGCTCAAAGACGAATATCCGGTCAATGCATTCCTCGATAGTCTCGTAGACTATCTTCAAAGTCATCTCACCATGGTGGTAGACTACGCGGAGAAGTATGGCATAAACATACCGGTTAGCGAGGACTCGGTTGTCAACGAGCCTTTGGAGAGTGGCGATCCTCATGATGATCACGATGAGCTATCAGCTTTACTTCAGAGTGCCACATCAAAGCTCCTCGATGGCATGAACATGGATGGACCGGTCGAGTCATTATCAGACAGTCTGGGACTTGGGAAGCTTATCCAGGAGTCGCTACAAAGCCAGTCTGCCCCCGTCAAAGATGAGGCGGCTGACAGCAACGGTAACGGTCCTGGGCTTCTCGAGTCCGGCGGGTTGGCATCACTGATAGCCTCGAAACTGACCGATTTCGATCATTTCACAAACGCTGCAAACGGCACGACAAATGAAGGGCCACAACATGGCCATCCACAAGTGACAACTGGTAAGTCTTCAAGGTGCTACCTCTCTAGCCACTATCTGACAGTTTGTAGCCTCTATGCAGTCTGCCTACCTAGCGCAGTACAACCACTTGACCCAACAACCATACTACTCGTATGGACAGCTCCCGCCGCCTCCACCTGCTCCGGCTGATGGAAGCAATCTTCCGCCTAATCAGACATTCCCTACATCTGTTCTTTACGAGAGAGCCCGGCAAGCGGCAGTCGCCAAGTCCTCTTCTGCAGCCCGCCGCGAAGGGATCCACTCCACTCGCAGGGCTTGGACACCGGAAGAGGAAAAGGCTCTCATGGCTGGCCTGGACATGGTCAAAGGCCCTCATTGGAGTCAGATCTTGTCCTTGTTCGGTGCTAACGGCAGCATATCCGACATCCTAAAAGATCGAACACAGGTTCAACTCAAGGACAAGGCGAGGAATCTTAAACTGTTCTTCCTGAAGACCAATTCAGAAATGCCGTACTACCTGCAGTGTGTTACGGGAGAGTTGAAGACTCGCGCGCCCGGCCAGGCAGCTCGCAAGGAGGCAGAAGAGAAGGCGAGGCAGAATTCGGAGGAGGAGCAAGCGAGACTCCAGGGGATAATGACCCTTGCTGGCGGCCTTCAGCACAACCATCACCCGGTCAGCAGTCCAATGGCTGCTCAAGGCACACCAGCACATGCGAGATCTACACCGATGACTCCTCATATGACGGGCGCTTCGATGACCCGAGGCATCGTTACACCCATCGCTCCACATACAACGTTGGCTCCTGCGACTCCAGGCATGGGAACACGGGCTCCTAACAACCAAGGCATTTCTGCCGGAGCCTTCGCATCGTCGAACTCCAGCACAGCTGCACCCAGAACTCCTAGCAGAAGTACAGGGACGCTGGGAACTCCAAATATTAGCACAGGAGCGTCAGCGACTCCGGATGTAGGAGCAGGAGGAACTAGCGGGGTGGGCTACAGTTCGACAAGCGTCCCACCGATACATAGCACAGCTATCACCACACCGGCGTCACCTGTTGTCGTCAAGAGTGAGCCACAGGACCAACCAGTCATGATTCAGCCGAAACCTGGCCCCCAACCCATTAGGCCTGCAGAGCCCGTGGGCACCACCAATACCTTTCAGCACCCGCAGGCTCCAGCTCCCCGTCCTCCAGAGCAGGTCATGCCTGTGCAAGCCGCACCTCGACATCAAATTCAGCTTACCTTTCCGCCGGACCCCCCGCAACTACCGATACCTGTACATGCTCCGGCACCAGAGCAACCCACAGGACCTGCCAAATCTCCGCCGCCGGCTCCAGCTCCTGAACGTGTGCAAGAAGCAGCACAAGTTCCAGACATACGGCACACTCCCATATCTACGACCTCGACTACTACCAATCATGCTCATGGTGGGGAGCTCGCTCAGCTCGCAAATTACCACTCACCTGAGAATCATTTCACTCAGCAGCAAACTGAACATCACCATCAGAATGCTCAAACGTATGGAGCCAACGGGGACCAGCGGTCCAACGAACATCACGAAAATCACGAACACCATATCCATCACGACCCTGAACCGAACGCGGACATGACGCTCCTGCAAACACTGCAGGCTGCCCTGGCGGCTGCACCGTCGGGCTGAGTCGTGCGTTACACATTTCCCTCGTATTTGCTTTGCAGAGTTGGTCCACATTATTGTCGCTTCATGATCTTGCCTCTCGGTAGACTACGGTGCTATGGAGTCAGCAGTATTCATGTGGAAACGTCTTGGGCCGGCACATTTGATTATATAGAGCGTCGTTCAAACGACAGGAGTTCATACCGGGAATTTTCAGATCATGGCGCATTCGAGGAGCGTGTCGGAATGACTATTATCGGTCCGTCTCAACTAGAATTATGAGGACGCCTCACAGTTGCCAGGTTCGGGTGCCACAATGAGCCGCCTAGGTGGAGGTATCGCCTTTAGTCCGAGGCTCTTGCTTCTGCATAGCAACGTCTTAGACATAGAGCTTGTCTTGCCTCTCGCTCTTATGGCCCGAGGAAGCCTAATCATATTGAACTCATCAAGTCTTCTCCGCCCTTGTCCCGTGATTTAGTTCCACATGCCCGCGTGCCAGTGTCCAGTGCCAGGAGAGGCAGTCGAGTGGGCACGTCCACTCGACTGGGCCGCGAGCAACAAACAACTCGGGAAGCGACTTCTAGTCCTTCAGCCCGCTTTATACCTAGCGATGCGCCTCGCCGATGTTCTTGTCGGGCAACCTGGACAGGTTACCATTGGTACATTCAGACGCAGACAGCATAACCGTGCCCAGGTTCCGTCTGCGCTGGCAGAGAGCCTGTTTCACGCCGCTGTTAGGCAGGGCTGCATCGTCTCACTACGCGCCGGATGATACCACTGGCGCATGTGTCCTACAACTTCAACATGTTCCCGCCAGTGCTGTGTAGCTGTGCTACGTTACACATGATTCGTATAGTCCTATCTTGACTGCAAAGGCTAGTTGTCTTGTGCGATTCGGGCACCGGTGCGGCTCCGAGATCAAACAGGATAGTCGGCAACCCATGTTGTGATGTCGGGGTCCCTGCATCTGGATGCTTCACGAGTATCGGAAATCATCTGCATGTCGAGAGCTCCAGATTAACCGAGCAGAATCCCTGGAAGCATGGCAGCATGAGTCCTGGAACCGGCCTTCTTGATAAACACGATGCCACCGAGTGGCACCAACGTGACACATCGGTCTGTTTGCCATGTCTTCGGGCTCCGCGCACATATATTGAAGAGCCGCCAGGCAACATTGCCTTGGATGGTCAGTATCACCATGTAACATCCAGTCATCCTACATCTCCGACTATTGAATCCTATAGCCCACCCTGTTTTTCCCTCCCTTCTCTGCCTACTTGCTCTCTGGTCTTCTCAACTTGTCTTTCACAAGATCATGGTGTTGTTTAGTTGCCGAAGAGTCTACCGTATCACAACAAATACCTCTCCATAAACATACATTGGCGAGAACAAGATGCCTTTTAGAAAGAAACATAGAAGACGCGATGAACACCGCTGTTACGCTTGTCGTAGAAGAACACCAAGCACAGTCAATGTCAATGGACTCACTGTCAGGACGATGTACTGCCCGACCTGCGCCTGCACCCAGGCAGCCGGAGGCCAGCTGTGCATGTACCCTCGAAGATACAGGACGATCCCCTACTGCGCTCAGCGTAAGAACACCCACTCTACACCAAGGACAGGAGCCGGATATTGACAACATCCCTCATAGATCTACAATGCACCGCAGGGGGCTGTCATCGCGACGTAAAAGAGTTCAACCCCAGAACCTTCCGTCTCTGCACAAGCCGTAAGTCATCAACCCAACCCCTTACACCCTCCAACCACCTCTAACTTCCAACTCCCCCCAACAGACGCCTGCAAAGCCCCCCACTGCCCGGACCGCCGCGAGCCCGGCTCGGACTTCTGCCCGGCGCACAAGTGCATCCGGCCCGGCTGCGCCGAAGGCCGGCACCCCTCGGGCCGCAGCCAGTACTGCGCGCGGCACACGTGCGAGTCGCCCGAGTGCGGCAACCTAGTCCTCTACGACGGGTGCGACCCCCCCGCGACCGACCCGCGGCGCTACTGCAACCAGCACCGGCGGTGCGAGCGGCCCGGCTGCGTGAGGCGGTGCCACATGCACGACGACGGGAGCATGGCGCCGTTCTGCGGGGACCACAGGTGTCATTCGGGCGGGTGCGGGAAGGAGGGGAACTTGGGGCAGTTCTGCGATGATCATAAGTGTAGGTTTCCCGGTTGTAATGCGGGCTTCGCGAACGAGGCGAATGGGCGGTTTTGTGCGGATCATGAGTGTGCTAGGGTGGATTGTAGGAGGGAGAGGTATAGGTCCCATGGGTTCGGGAGTACGTTTTGTCATGAGCATAAGTGTCGGGACCCGGACTGTGTGAGGGAGGTGATGGGGGAGTATGGCTGGTGTGAGCGGCATCAGCCTTGCTTGACGGAGGGGTGCAGACGGCAGAGGGTTATGGAGGGGGAGAGGGTTACGGATCATTGTGAACAGCGTGAGTCACCCCGAGCCCCCTTTTGTTTACTTTGACTTACAAGAGGTGACAGATACGCCTCCTGCCTGCGCATGGCATCACCCCAAATGCACCAACCGCGCCGTCGACGGCGGACGCTTCTGCGACGACCACACCTGCACAGTGCGCGACTGCACCGAGGAGCGCGACCCCCAGGTCCCGCGATCGACGGCCTGCGTGGAGCACAGGTGCACGGCCGACCTCTGCGGCCGGGTGCGCCAGAACCCCTTCAACATGGCGTACGGCGCGCCGCTGCCCAACCACCACACCTTCTGCCTGCTGCACGCGTGCCAGTACACGGCCCGCCGCTGCATGTCCCAGGCCGTCGAGCACGGCCGGTACTGCAAGCGGCACGGCTGCGCGGTGCAGGACTGCCCCGAGGAGGCGCGCGCGTACGGGGGTAAGCTGTGCCTGGACCACGCGGCTACGCGGGAGGAGCGCATGCGAGGGGCGGCTGGGAGGGAGCCGCGGATTGCGGCGGGGGTGGATCAGATGTACGAGCCGAGGCGGCCGGGGTATGGGTTCGAGACGCCCATTGTGCTGGGTGGTGGTCTTGGCTATGGGTTCGAGGGTGTGCCTGGGGGAGGAATGATGCCGGGGGTGGGCTATCAATATGGGCCGGGACGGTATGAGTACCGGTTTTGAAGGACGGGTGTTTGTGATGTTTTGTGCTTGACGACGCGGTTGATAGACGGAGAGGATCCAGTAGTGTTCTGCAATGCTGTATTTTTGCCAGGAGAATATCAATATATGTGAGGAAGTGGTCGGGTCTTTGATAGATGACTCTCGAGCAGTCTCAAATGAGTTACCATTGCTCATGAGATCGGAATGTCTGCACGAGTTCGTCTGCCCTAACCCTCACCACGAGTCAGTCCACCACATAATGCCTGCTAGCGACCATCAGTGTAAATCGGAACCACATTCGATCATCTCATCGGGTATGGTGTAGCGGTAACATCGATGACTCTCACTCATCAGCCCGGGGTTCGACTCCCCGTATCCGAGACGTGATGCCTTCAATAAAAGGGCAACATATTTTTTACTCCTTTGCCCGTCAATATCAGTATTGGGGCTCTAGATCCTGACCTAGGGCCCGGTCAAGAAAGTACGCACGCTCGCTTCCACCAAACGAGGCCAGATGATGGCGATAAGAGCTCACACCTGTCTGGTCGAGATGTGGGACAGTCTTGAGCCAAAAACACAAACCGGCCAACTCACTAACGTTCAAAGAATGAAAACGGCCTCGGGAAGCAAACTGACAGCTCAGAGAACTCTCCGCGCCATATTGAAACCCCTACAGATTGTACATATCGTGCCATGATTCCAGATTGCAGCCGCCAAGGGGGGGTTTGGGGAAGGGTATCGCGGCGGCCCAACAAAAAAAAAACTTGTATCATACACATATAGCGTCTCTTCCTCCCAGCGTTCCATCTAATGCCAATGCCAAGCAAGCCACACCAAAACGCCTCTACCAGAACAGACCGTGACCACAATAGTTCCCGTCATTTGATGCATTACAAGAAGTAGTCGCCGGGCCCCCTACGGCCGGCGGGGACGTGCCTCTGGTCATCGGGCACGGCTGAGAAGATGCTGAACTTTGTGTTCTGTTGCTTGTCCACCGTCATGATGGAAGCCACGTTGCCGCAGCGGTAGCAGTAGTTTGGCGCTGACCAGACGGTTACGACCGACTTCTCCGGGAAGTGGTACTGGAATTTATCATTAGCATTTCGTCCGGACTGTGAAATGGTGAAAGAGAAAACTCACCTTGTATCCCTCGTTAACAAGTTGATGAGCCCGGGCAATAGTAGTCAGCCCATTCACGTGGTTGAACTCGGTGGCGACCTTGTCGCCAAACAACCAGCCGGCGCCACGGGGGCTGACCGCCCAAGTGTCGATGTCCTCCGGATCGCTCCACACGAGATCGCAGAAGGCCCCCTCGTGCGGGATCTCCTGCGCCCGCGCGACGACGCGGATCTGGTCGATGGTTCTTATCTCGGGACTCAGACCGCCGTGGACGCAGAGGACGGTGCCGTCGACGATGGCGGCCAGGACCAGGAAGTCAAAGACCTGGCAGCACGCCTTCCAGACCGAGGCGTTGCCGTACTTTTGCTGGCACTCCTCGTAGAAGCCGTAGACTTGGGTGATCTGCCGCGACTCGTGGTTGCCCCGCACGAGGACGATTCGGTCGGGGTATCTGAGAGAGTTAGTATTGATACCCAGCTACCGTTGGGCTACAGAGAACGTACTTTGCCTTCAGGCACATGAGCAGGGTGAACGTCTCAAGACTGAAATAGCCTCGGTCGACGAAGTCTCCCAGGAAAACGTAGCGGTTGTTGTCGGTGCCAGACGACGTGTCGACGGCCGGAGCTCCCTCTGCGTGTGTAGAGTTTCCAGCGTTCTCTGAGCTATCCAGCTCTATAGTTGTGTCTCCCTCGCCATCACCAGACGCGCTGCTCCTTATCTTGTTCTTCAGTTTCGGGTCTGTTATCTCCGTCGGCGGCTCGATGTCGTCAGACGTTATCACCGTCGTTGCAGTCGTGGGTGGCTGCACATTCTTGTCACCAGGCATACCACCGGCCACCCGGAAGAGCTCGAGCAGATCGTAGAACTGCCCGTGAATGTCTCCGCATATTGTGACGGGCGTCACGACTGGTTGGATGTTGGACTCTGTCGGACATCATCCGCGTCAGCATGTCTCATCGCCGAAAGAAAGAAGCCGCCGAGCGGGGCAAACGACTGGGCTTACCCTCCATAAGGACCTCTTTGACTATCTCACACAGCTGCTTCATCACCGGCTCTGGCAGGTAGTGGCATTGCTTGGCTTCCTCCAACCACTCGTCCAGCCCGGCGCCTGGGCGGAGGTTGGCCGGGCCTGGCTTCGGAACGCTTGCCATCTTCGCTTGAAACCAAATTTGCCGTGCGCACCTGCTCAGATTTTATAGTGGCCGGCGGAATCAGTCGAGAAAAGGCAAGGTACGGGGTTGAGGCTGAGATGATGACCTGGGTCGGGAAAGTGAGGTCAACGCCGCAGTGTTTAGTTACATTGCGTAGGTATTTTGCCGGTGTTCAAGCGGAGTTAGCGCTCTTGTTAGCGCTACGCCGCTGCCGCCCAAACCTTCCCAATTCTCGGGAGGCGCCTTATCGACTTATCGCGGTTATGCATGTAACCCTCACATCTTCAATGAAGGCTTCTCATCCTGTGTGGCAACTCACTTGAAAGATTGATATTCACATTCACAAGCCGACAACAAAGACACATTCACATTATCTGACCTCTGTCCGATCTCAAAATGGAAGACGATCGGGCTCAAGTCGATCTGGGGATCGCAGCTGACATCGAAGAGGCCCACGCTGCCGAACCAGTGCAGAAGCAACCCAAGAAGCGCTTCGTGGGACGGAGAACAGCTGATGCATCGGCGAGGAATGCAGGCAATACGAGTATAGAGGACAGCGGAGCGATCCAAGGTACTACATCACCCAGAATCCAGAATAGACCATGTCTCTTACAAGCGCATAGTGGCCCAACCAAGAAGAGCACCAAGGCTCTTAAATCAAGTGCCCCCGGAGATCCTAAACGATCCAGAGCTCAAGGCAGCCATGGAGCTCCTGCCGTCAAACTACTCCTTCGAGGTCCCAAAAACCATCCACCGCATCAGGACCCTGGGGGCCAAGAGAATAGCCCTCCAAATGCCAGAAGGCCTCCTCCTCTTCGCCACCACCATCTCCGACATCCTCACCGAGTTCTGCCCGGGCATCGAAACCCTGATCATGGGCGACGTCACCTACGGCGCCTGCTGCATAGACGACTACACCGCCCGAGCCATGGGCTGCGATCTACTCGTGCACTACGCCCACAGCTGCCTCATCCCCGTGGACGTAACCAAGATCAAGACCCTCTACGTCTTCGTCGACATCAGCATCGACACGAGCCACCTCCTCTCGACCCTAGAGCGCAACTTCTCCCCGGGCAAGACGATAGCCATGGTCGGCACCATCCAATTCAACGCCACCATCCACGGCGTGAAATCCACCCTCGAGAAGGCCGGCTTCCGCGTCATCGTCCCGCAGATAGCGCCCCTCTCCAAGGGCGAGATCTTGGGCTGCACCTCCCCCAACCTCGACAGTTACGCCGGAGACAAGCCCGTCGACCTCATCCTCTACCTGGGCGACGGCCGCTTCCACCTCGAGTCCATCATGATCCACAACCCGACCGTGCCCGCGTACCGCTACGACCCTTACTCGCGCAAGCTGACGCACGAGGTCTACGAGCACGTCGAGATGCAGGACCTGCGGCGCGCGGCCATCAAGACGGCCAAAGGCGCCAAGAAATGGGGCCTCATCCTCGGCAGCCTGGGCAGGCAGGGGAACCCGCACACCATGGCGCTGATAGAGCGCAAGCTCAAGGCGAAGGGGGTGCCGTTTGTCAACCTGCTGCTGAGCGAGATCTTTCCCGGAAAGCTGGCGATGATGAGCGACGTGGAGTGCTGGGTGCAGGTGGCGTGTCCGCGGCTGAGTATCGACTGGGGGTATGCGTTTCCGCGGCCGCTGCTGACGCCGTATGAGGCGCTGATCGCGCTGGAGGAGAAGGAGGATTGGGGGAGTGGGGTGTATCCTATGGATTATTATGGGAGGGAGGGATTGGGGAGGACGAAGCCGCTTGTTGAGGCTAGTTGAGGTGTGATGAGATGAATTGATATTGAGCTGGAAGGCTCTTGACGACACCAACGCCGTGAACTTATATTTGGCCCCGTTTGACATGATTTCCTTTGATGACCTCGGTCGTCTACAAACCAAGCCCATGTGACACACCATTGCATAACCCTCCTCGTAACGCCATCCGAAGCAAGTCCTGAGTCCCATCACCGTTCAATTGCTGATTTATCAATCACGCCTGAGCACACCACATGCCTTCATGCCCCCTTACGACCATTCTGCCCTCACGACACCGAACTCCCCGCCACAGGCTCCGGCCGATTCGAAAAGACAAGCTTATACTTGACAATGTCGACCACCTCCAGCTCCTCGGCGACATCATCCTCGCCGCCCTCTCCTCTCCTCCGGATGACGGCCAGTGGCTGCGGCAACTTCTTCACTTCGCCGGTGAGCCGTTGGTGCTGGCCGACGTAGAGGTACACCTGCCTCATCCAGGCCGTGCTGGTCGGATCCAGTGCATCGGGCCGGTAGTCCGGGAAGTCGATGCGGCCGATGGGGATAGAGGGAGTCTCGCTGTCCGGGTCTGGGACGTTGATGGTGCCTTGCAGCTCTAGTATAGCGAGACCTGCTGGTGTGTGGAGGAGCTGTGGGAGGGGATTTGGGACGCCTGGCGTTGATGGGATGGATTTGTGGAGTGAGACTGTTGTGGATGACATGGTGTGTGATTTGAGAGGTTATGGAATTAGTACTTCCATACCTTATCTGTGGTTGAACTAGACCTACGTTGTTGATTGACGCGTCAAGATGAGGTTCTCACCACAGTGCGCAATTCACCAATCCAAAGTTGACATGTGCCCCTCACACTGTAGCGCACTGTAAGCCTTGCTTTTAGGTTCTGACTATCTCGAGCTCCAACTCAACTCTCGCGGACGCTCTCTCGTGAGGTATACACTACTAGTCAATTCAAAGCTCATGGGTCCTGTCATGTTTCCAAATGAGAATCTGGGCAGCCGGAAGGATCGTCGACGGCCGCTCCCGTTTCATCGAAATGTTTACTGAACTGCCCCTGCTGCCCTTAATCCGGGGCTCGTTCGATTATTAGAGCTTCCCCCGCAGATCCCAAGCTACACTATATCCCTTGGCCCTAGTCTCGGGACTCCGGATCATGTGCGTCGCCTATCTGGTCACATTAAGGATTCAGACCAATACGATTCGGATCCGGACGACCGGCGTGGCCGCATGGCCATAAGGGCCGGGTCCACCCGGAGCCGGACGCCCATGCATTATGTCAGCCAGACGCGCCGAGGTCGGGAGGTACGTACCTTTTCTTATCAGCTAATCGCTCTCGCTCTGCATTGTGCCGAGAGAGAGAGCTTTGAGCCTCAAGGTTCTTATTACCACCAGAACACAGTAAGCTTAAGGCTGCAAATGTACTGTTCGTATGCTATACCGCATGAAGCTGGAGCAGCATTGCAATATTTTATATTTGTGTTACTAGAGCAAGCAGGTGGTGTGATGCCTCTTTGTTTGTGGCCAAGAGCCGAGCTGCTCCTTCCCGTCGTCATATTGCGGGGTACTGCGTAAATCCCAATCTGTGTACGTATCTCTTGTGTGAGCCAGATGCCCTGCATCTTGACATGTTGGGCTCGACGATACGGGCTCATCTACAAGAGGTTAGGTAGGCCGCGATCATCATACACAGGCCGCCGGAACAAAGTAAATGTGGCCATTGGTAATCCATCATGTGAGGTGTCCACTCTGGCCCTCTCGCCGTCTCTGGCCGAAGGGGGACCCCACGGACCAAAACTCCACGATGCGGGGAAGAGGAGCATGCGAGCAGAGATCTCAACGGCAAGGCCTGGCAGGGGAGTGGCAATGGTCATCTGCTCACCTCATTAGTCCACGCCGTTGTTACTGTAGCAAGCTGTCCTTTCTCGTTGGCTCGGTGTTTGTCCTTGCAGCCGCGAAGTGTGGGACGGCATGGGATTGTGACGTTCTTCTGTCCGGGCCTGAGTACGCTATGTACCTTATTCAGCCCCCTCCGACGTTGATCTGAACATGAGCACATCAGGGCCGAGAGATGAGCAGGCAGGGTCGGGTCCTGGCAGGAATGAACCGGCTGCACGATGCAAGACAGGTGGTGATAATCCGAGTGTCTTGTCTTGTACGACATGGTCCGACGGACCAACAAAGTCACTGGCCTAAGCTACTCCGTAACCCCGCTCCAAAGGGGTGCTTCATGTCCCCGATCGTGACTTGGCATCCCACATGAACCATTAGTGCGGACTAAAACGATACTAGGAGCTCCTAATATCTGCATCTCCTCTCGTGCCTCGCCACAATTCCCGCCCTTAGCTTGAGAGCTCCCGTCTCGTCTGTTCATATAAGGAGCTTCCCCGCCTCCCCCTCATCTGTCAAGCCCATTGCGAGCTCAACTCCTTCTCAACCGACTACTCATCTCATTGCCTTGATACCCATTCTATTTCACAATGTCGAACCTCTTTACCGAACTGAAGACACCCATCACGGGCGCATACAAGCAGCCCACCGGACTGTAAGCTTCCACTCTAGTCTCTTAGAAATCAAGCTCTAACACGCGGCAACAGCTTCATCAACAACGAGTGGGTTGAGGGTGTCGACAAGAAGACCTTCGAGGTCATCAACCCCACCACAGAGGAGGTCATCACCTCGGTATCCGAGGCCACTGAGAAGGATGTCGATATCGCCGTAGCCGCCGCCCGGAAGGCCTTCCAGACCACATGGCGCGACACCACCCCGCAGCAACGAGGCATCTACCTGCTCAAGCTCGCCGAGCTGCTCGAGGAGAACAAGGAGCTCCTCGCGGCTGTCGAGTCTCTCGACAACGGCAAGTCCATCAGCATGGCCCGCGGCGACGTCGGTGCCGTTATCGGCTGCATAAGGTATTACGGCGGATGGGCCGACAAGATCGAGGGCAAGACGATTGATATTGCACCGGACATGTTCCACTACACAAGGCAGGAGCCGGTGAGTTATTTGATAAGCTAGTCCCATCTTGAGAAGCTTAAACTGACAAATGTTCTCCGCAGCTTGGTGTGTGCGGTCAGATCATTCCCTGGAACTTCCCTCTTCTCATGCTGGGTAAGCAGAGCCTCTCAAATAAGTACCTCCTTATATGAGGTACCTTATATACTAACGTCGTCGCTAGCATGGAAGATTGGACCCGCGCTGTCCACGGGCAACACCGTCGTCATGAAGTCGGCCGAGCAGACGCCCCTGTCCGCTCTCGTCTTCGCCCAGTACATCAAGGAGGCCGGCTTCCCCCCCGGTGTCTTCAACCTCATCAACGGCTTCGGCAAGACCGCCGGCGCCGCCATCTCGGCCCACATGGACATCGACAAGGTCGCCTTCACGGGCTCGACGCTGGTCGGCCGCCAGATCATGAAGGCCGCCGCCTCCAGCAACCTGAAGAAGGTCACGCTCGAGCTCGGCGGCAAGTCGCCCAACATCGTCTTCAACGACGCCGACATCGAGAAGGCCATCAGCTGGGTCAACTTCGGCATCTACTACAACCACGGCCAGTGCTGCTGCGCCGGCTCGCGCATCTACGTCCAGAGCGGCATCTACGACAAGTTCATCGCCGCCTTCAAGAAGCGGGCCCAGGAGAACAAGGTCGGCGACCCGTTCAACGAGGAGACCTTCCAGGGCCCCCAGGTCAGCCAGCTCCAGTACGACCGCATCATGGGCTACATTGAGGAGGGCAAGAAGGAGGGCGCCACCCTCGAGCTCGGCGGAGGCCGCCACGGCGACAAGGGCTACTTCATCCAGCCTACCATCTTCTCCAACGTTTCCCAGGTAAGATAAGACGACTTCGGTGTTCCCTGTGGGTCCCGCATGCTGACATGTGTCAAAAACCAGAATGCGAAGATCATGCAAGAGGAGATCTTCGGACCTGTCTGCGCCATTGCCAAGTTCGAGACCGAGGAGGAGGTCCTTAAGCTGGGCAACGACTCCGTCTACGGTCTCGCTGCTGCCGTCCACACTCAGGATCTCAACACCGCCATCCGGGTCAGCAACTCGCTGCACGCCGGTACCGTCTGGGTCAACTGTAAGTATATCTACCACCCCAAAGGGTAGCTGATGATGCTCATACTAACGCGACGACAGGCTACAACATGTTACACCATCAACTACCTTTTGGAGCCAGTATTGCCCTCTCCTGCTTCGTACGATCGTGTACTAACGTCTCAACAGGGTTACAAGTCGAGCGGAATCGGTCGGGAGTTGGGCGAGGCTGCTCTCGCAAACTACACGCAGAACAAGAGCGTGGCTATTCGGCTGGGAGGTGCAATCTTCTAAGCATAGATTGGCCATGTTACGACTGTGATGAATGCCGGGCGGTTGACGTTCTTGGTTGGCGATGTTTTGGTTCGAGGATGAAAAGGCTGCCGGGCGATCTCCCTTACCTTCGACAGAGACCAGAATGTACATTATGCGTTGTCTCAAGCGAAATGAATTCAGCAGTGGATGCAGTTACTTCACCGTTCGGTCCTGTGATGTACCCTGCGCTTGGTGGTGATGACCCCTGATTTACCCCCTGAAATAACCCTAACCCTAGATCATGCAACCCACCCCCTGAGTTGCTGTTTGCATCGGCGAATAAGTGCTGCGAACATCAGTTCTGGTCTCTAATAGATGAAATCTCTCTGTCTGGAAGCATCTTCTACAAGAGGTGCTTGACGTCGCTTGCCATCTCCTTCATACAATGCATTCATCCATATGCGCAACCGATAGGTCCTGGACTCATCTTGGAAAGAAGACACTCCCTCTGTTGATCAACAACATGGATGGCAGTTCCGTCCTGATTGAAGGTCCAAAGAAGGTCTTCTTCTTTCCATGCATTAGGGTCGATGAAGCCTTAGGTGAAGGCTGGCTTCCAGGTTCTTCCGGTCTTCCAGGCTGTGAAAATCAACACAACTAAAGGGTTCGCGTCTTCTCCTTCTTGCCCGGTACGACTTCCCAAGGACTTACTACATGTAGCCGAATCACTGAATAGCTGCTACTCAAAATCACTCCCAAATCCTCAACTTGCAGGACTCTCCTTCTCTTCTTTATAACTGCGGCTTCGTTCTAAACCTCTATCCTTCATACATTCGGCACAGAGTCAAGAGACAGTAAAGAATAGAGACAGCTCATAGGCCAAGTATTTGACTACCTTATATTGGCCTTCACCATCGACAATATCTCGGGTATCATAATCACGGAGGAGGCCTGATCGGAAGGAGCTGATGGGTTGGTATACGCGATATCTTGCTCAGAAGGGGGGGGAGGGTAAAGTGGGAGAGGAAGAGTAGGAGGGGACGGGTGAAGATGAGCGGGAGGTTATGTAAGCGACGGGACGATTGGACGATTAGATGATTGGACGATCAAGTGACTAAACAATTAGAGTACTAGAAGGCTAGATGATGAGACGATGAGTATCCTGTATAGAGACCAACCGGATTCTATGGGATCACTGCCTTTAGCCGGAGTAGATAAACTGCCACGCTTGTCGAGATAAGTCTCACTGTGTAGAACAGACATACACACACATAGTAGTAGCTAGAACTAGTCTAGATCTCAGACGTGTCTATCTCGGCCCACCAGTACACGCGCCAGCCCGTACATGACAACAACCGGACTCGGGACCCCAAACAGTCGCATGTTCATCTCACCCTGGAAACGAGCATTGCTGGACAGTGAAAACGAACCCGGCTTGTGAGCTTTTAGTTTCTGATTCGAAAATACGGCAGCCAGTTTCCTCTCCGGTAACCTGGGGTTGTTCCGTGTTTGCTCGGTCAACTCATAATACAATACCTTCCTCTGCTAATATCAAGGTTGAGAGAAGCATTCATCACAATTTATCAGCTTTACAACCGATTCTCCCCTTCATCCTTGCTTAGGTATCTTTGTCAGTACAGCATGTCCGAGTCCCAGACCATTCCACCACTTATGGTGACTTGAGCCCCTCTCTGATAGGTCTTCTCCCTCACAAGGCTTCTTTGCAGCACAGCCTACACCACTGGTACGCTTCGTGACTTTGTTGGCATTGGATTCGCTCCTCGTCTTGTCGCTCTGCTTCGTCCGCTTGGCAGCAGCCTTGATGCCACCGCTTCCACTGTAAGTATCTGGTATGATTCTGTCTTCTCGTCAGAGCCTGCTGTTCTGGGGGTCTGTGGCATTGGCCAGGGAGTCCCGTGGTTGTTGTTCGACCTCAGGACCCTGGAATGATATAGTACCTATTGTTCGCAGTCTGGTATTATGTTCTGTGGAAGGTAGGAGGTTGACTTGCAGCCAGCCAAGAAGCCAAGATACCACCTAAGGCACCTTATACCATTTGCTATTCTTTCCTAATCTGCCCCGAATCTGGGCTTCTCAATAATGTACCTCTAAGGTACCTGCTCCCTTAAATCAACTCACTTCTCATTTCCTACAATAGTCGTACCTTCCTCCTTTTCCCCAGCTCTTTCCATTTCATTGGCAATTTCACCAACCTGAAACTATTGAGTGAATTCAGGCCGTGAGGCAGTCCCCAACCTACCTCAATAGAAAGAGGTTATTAGGTGTGAGCCTGGTTAATCAGGCTGCGTGGGTTAAAAAGTTTTGTGTAGACAATTTGAAGCCAGCTGAATAGAAAGTAACCTTATTGTCTTATTGAACTCTAAGCACAATACTAACTCCTCTCCGTCAGGCAACTACACCTCGGAAACCTTAACCTGCGCCCGGAAAGGTATATATACGAGGGCACCTCGTCCTCCCAGGAAGCAGTTCTCCATCTCCAGAACCACACACTTCTTCCTCCAACTTGAGTCCTTGAAGTACTTTGAACTTCCACCAACAATGTCATGGTCACAAAGATTCCCACTCCCAAGCTCCACAAAAGGCGCATCGCCTTCATCACAATGAAGACGCCTATGCCGAAGAAGGACGGGCCTTTGCGCAAAGAACTATACGGCAACGACTGTACGATCGCCAAGGTCGACATCGACGAGATGGAGGTCGAAGACCTGAAGATGATGGTCATCATTGGGCGGAAGCTGGTTTCTTGAACTGCTTCCTGGGAGGATGAAGGCCATCAAATACTCTCGCCTACTTCCCCAAGCTCTTCCTCAACTTCCCTTGACGCCTTCAACCCGCTAACGTTGGCACCTTGTTGGGCTACTCTCTCAATAAACAACAGCAAACACTGAGGTGCCATGGGACTCGTAGTCCTCTGAAACTACGCCGCCGTGGTGTCCTCATCAGCCGCCCCGTTGTCTCGCAAGCCTAAGTGACCGCGCTCGATCCAATACCACGTCCGGCAGCCCTACGACGAGACTGCCACGGCAACCGACGCACCCAGGCCACCGCCGTCGTCGCTCAACATCGACACTCAGCAGCAACTACACCGTCGACGAGGAGATTCACACACAAAACAACATCTCGAGAGACGACAGCTACAACCACACATGATCTCCAGCCAGCCATCGTCATTCTTAACCTAAAAGCGTCTCATGTCCCGCCCTCAACCACCATCGGAAAGCTCGAAAACTCCAGGGCTTTTTGACACGTCATTAAGCCAGTGGTTTTCTCGGTCGCCAGGCAAAGCGACAACCGCCAGTGGAGCAACTGTGCGCCTCCTTGTGGACTACCTTGCCACTCTGGACACTCAAGCCAGCGTCATGAGCATCCGGACGTGGAGCGCCCAGGAGAAGCGCCGACCTTGTCCCAGCCATGGCCTCCTTATACATACCGATGACATCCCCACGGCGTCGCGCGAGGTTTGGCAAAAGGCCTTCGCAAAGCAGACGGAATGGGAGGCATGGGTAGACCACCACGAGTGGTTTCTGACCGAGGTTCAGACATACCGCTACCCCCCGAAGTCGGTCACTAACATGTCGTACTTCCGCGAGACCCGGAAGATGCTGCAACAAATGAACAACATCCTCACGGACGATAAGAGCGGCAACGAGATACCCGACCCCAGACGTCCAGTGCTCTGTGTTTGAGTGTGGCGCATTGAAGCGCAATCACAGGTGAAGGCACCAGCGCTTGTCAACCTATTCGACCAGGTTGGCGTTACATTCATGCGCCCAGATGGCAAGCGAGAGTGGGACAAGAAGTAGAGTGGTTCCCAGGTCCTATACTACGACCCACAGGCCTACACAGTCGATGGTATGAGACAACGTATTGTGGAGGAAGGCTATACGGAAGAGCCAACGAACACATGGACGACGACTCACCATCAGATCACGTACGACCCAGACACAAAGGAATGGTCCCAGAAGGATGTCAAACCTAAGGCCGACAACGAGGGTGAGAGTTCCAAGGGCAACAACGAGGGTGAGAGTTCCAAGGGCAACGACACACACGAGTCTGAGCGTAACGACAAGAGGAAGGAGAAGGAGCTGGGACCGGAGCCCAAGAATACCACAACGGACCACGACAATGACAAGGCGTTGTCACAGGTGCCCGAGGAGACGACAACAAAGCTAGCCGATGTTCTGGAGCGTATCGCGACCTTGGAGAGACTTAGAGAGCAAGACGCTCTGACTATGCAACAACAGGATTCGCGGATCTACGCCCTGGAACACGCCCTGGAACACCGCGGCGAGGAGTATTCCCACGAGATGGACAACATGTTCGATTGGGATAACGAGGAGCCGGGACCCAAGCCGGAAGAGAAGACACACAGGAGGGTGTCTACAGTTTGGTGCGGCAAGCATATCCGTTTACGCAGACAGTGGCACTCCCCTTCTCATCTTCCTCCGTTCTTACTATCCTTGTCAGCGGAATGCGGTTGCTCTCTGTGCAGAATGCTCATCATCTCATCATGTAGTACTCTAATTGTCTAGTCCTTTCATCGTCTGATCGTCTCATCGTTTAATCGTCTCATCGCCTCATCGTATTTTGTGAGTAGAGGTATTTACTGCTGCCCACTTCACATAGGTGTCCCAATCACTGCCGGTCGCTCGACCTGTCTGCTTCAGGCCTAGTGGCCCCTACAAAGAATGGGTCGTGGATCTCCCACACGCTGGCCTATCAGACGGCGATCCAGTGACACGAGTTTGCTGCAAGTGCTGCAGATCGCTTCAAGATCCCCTAAACCTCATCAACCCGATCCTTGGCAGCGGGTCCGGAGACTGCTCCTAACTTCCTTGGTTCTTGAGCGCGTAACGTTGCCGCGGTTATGGCCAAGTTTGCGATCTTCGTGGGTACGCTACTCTTTCCGCAGCTCTTGTGCGGCGGCTGCAGTCATTCCTTTTCCTCCCACCTACGACTGTATATCGAGGTCTCTTCCTGCGGACTTTGAACCTCCTGATACCGCCATAAACACTGGCCATGTCGACTGAGGAGAAGGCGTCTGGTGATCGCCGGGACAGTAGCCCGGACGAGGAAAAGAGAGCGGCCGACAATGTCGTGGATGCTCACAGTGATGGCAGTGCCTCGCTGAAGGGGGAGGATATCCTGGCGTTGCAAGACCTGGATCCTGCTCTGAACTTGAAGATGCACCTGGTCAACAATGTATGTTGTCGTCAGATCGTACCGATATCCTCGCATTCTAACAGCTATGACATCAGGCAATCGACGAGATAGGTTGGACACCATACCACTGGAAGTTGTTCGTCTTGAACGGTTTTGGGTGAGTGAAGGTCACATGTCTTGAATGTGCCACGTCACTGACAGCTCACTAGATACTGCGTGGACTCCCTCATCCTACTGCTACAGTCCATTATAGCAGGGCAGTCGTACCTCGAGTTTGGGGAAGTAGGCTACGACAAGGCCCTCAACATCTCCGTCTATGTTGGCATGCTCGTGGGCGCTCTGTTCTGGGGCGTGAGCGCGGACATCGTCGGGAGGAAATGGGCCTTCAACATCTCGCTCTTCATCTGCTCGACGTCCGCTATCATCGCCGGCGGGATGCCGAACTGGCCTTCGCTGTCGTTCTTCATCGCCATGGTAGGCTTCGGTGGTGGCGGTAACTTGATCCTAGACACCACTGTGTTCCTCGAGTACCTCCCCGGCAACAAGCAGTGGGTGCTCACCTTCCTGGCCGCGTGGTGGGGTCTCGGACAAGCGGTTGCTGGGTTCATCGCTTGGGGGTTCATGGGTAGGTTGTCCCAAGAAGTCTGTCCAAGGCAGTCGAAGCTAACGGCCATTCAGTCCCCGCGAAGTGGAACTGCACGTCCATCGACACCTGCACCAGAGAAAACAACATGGGCTGGCGCTACGTCATGTTCACCGGCGGCGCCCTAGTCCTGGTCATGTCCGTCCTGCGCATCACCGTCATCCGCCTGAAGGAGACGCCCAAGTACCTCCTCGGCATGGGCGACGACGCCAGAGTCGTCGAGACCTTCCAGTGGCTAGCCACGAAATACAACCGCCCCTGCAGCCTGACCGTCGAGAAGCTCGAGGCCTGCGGCGTCGTCCGCGGCACCCACAGCACCAAGCCCTTCAGCCTCGCCGAGACCCTGATCCACTTCAGGGGCCTCTTCGCCACCTCCAGGATCGCCGTGTCGACGCTGCTCATCTGGCTGAGCTGGACGCTGATCGGTCTCGCCTACCCGCTGTTCTACGTCTTCCTGTCGACCTACCTCAAGGGCCGCGGCGCGGACCTGAACACCGACTCGTTCACCACCTGGCGCGACTACGCCCTGACGAACGTCTCGTCCATCTTCGGCCCCATGCTGGCGGGATACATGTGCAACCTCCGCTTTCTCGGGAGGCGCTACACGATGGTCATCGGCGCGCTGATCACCTCGGCCTTCTTCTTCGCCTACACGGCCGTGCGCACCGAGGCGCAGAACGTCGGGTTCAGCTGCGCCATCGGCTTCTGTCTCAATATCTACTACGCCACCCTCTACGCGTATACCCCGGAGGTGCTGCCGAGCGCGCACAGGGCTACCGGCAACGGCGTTGCGGTGGCGTGTAATCGCGTCATGGGTATCCTGAGCTCGGTGATTGCCACGTATGCCGATACGACGACGAGCGCGCCGATATATGTCTGCGCGGCGCTGTTTATTGGCATGGCGGGCGTTAGTGCTGTGTTTCCGTTTGAGCCGTTTGGGAAGAGGAGTTCTTAGCGAATGGTGCATGGGAGGTGGGCGTGCGTATGTGTTTTGGTGTTCAACAAAAGAGATACCCGGAAGCGGCTGGAGTAAGGGATTGGTTAGGATACGGAGCATAAGTGTTGCTGGAGGACAGGATCAGGCGTTATTTTCCCTCAACGGACAACGTGTGCAGATGCCTGGACACATCAGATATGCATATCATAATGCTATCGACCCAACTACTATGCAAGAAAGTATGGACAAGAAGCGAAGAAGGCTCTATGTACAGGAGGATGCCTTCCATGGCCACCACGGACTCACACCTATAAGCATTGGGAGTAATAGTCGTTAGACTTCTGGCAAGTGGTACCCGAGGCACATGCCGTGCAACCGGTCCAGCCAATCCCTCCACACTGGGCCCAATGGGCAGCCGTGCAGCCTCCAGGGGTGCTCGTGGTCGTAGGCTTGGAAGAGGTGCTGGTGCTCGTGGGTTTGACGGATGTGGTGGACGTGACCAGCGTCGTCTTGGTCGAGCTGGTAGTGGTGCTCGTCGCTGGCTTTGAGCTGGAGCTGCTGGAACTGCCGCCACCGCTGGAACCTGTCATTGTAGTCAGTGGGGTACACTCGGAACGAGACGTATGGGAACTTACTTCCAGGGCCGGACACAGACGTGGTGATGCTCCCGCTCTCAATGTACACACCAGACCAGTAATAGTCCTCGGTCGAATCCGGATACCCATCTCTCGGCAGCTCCAGAACACCAACATGCCAGTCGGCACCATTGCTGCTAGTACTCACGCTCTGCGGCGCGACAACCTGAACAAGGTTATCCCCCCCAGTCGAGTGCCAGAACCCAACCGTATTAGCACTAAAGTCAATCTCGTACGCGACATTGTGCCACACGCCCGCGTCCCAGTTAACGCTCCACTTGGTATTCCCCTGCACGCACCACCGCAGCAGCGGGTCCGACACGCCCGCGGCGCCCGACAGCCAGCCGGCCTTGAGCTCGGTGAAGTGGCTCTCGAAGAAGCCGATCTGGTGCTCGCGCGTCTGGGCGGGCGGGTTCGTGTCGGACCGCATGAGGGAGAGGTGGTAGAAGACCTTGCCCTGGTTGATGGGCGCGGCGGTCTGCGGGATCAGCTCGGTGCGGCGCATGGTCTGCCCGTTCCAGTAGGAGGTGCTGTCGAGGGTGATCTTGGCGCCCTGCTTGGAGCCGGCGTCGGCCGGGTTCTTGTAGGTGGGGGAGAGGTTGACGTAGGCTGTTACTGGGGAGGAGCCGTGGATGTAGTACTGGTAGGGGCCGACTTGGTTGGACCAGGACCAGGTGTTTAGGTCTGTGGAGGAGGTGAGGTCGTTGAACCGGCCGTCCCAGAGGATGGTGCCTGCTGAGACGCAGAGGAGCTGGGCGGCCAGACTGGCGAGGGTTGGGGACTTCATCTTGGCGAGGCTTCTTTGACAAGAAGACGGGATGGATGACTTGCTCTGGGTGTTGTGAGAGCGTACCGGTCTCGATCAGGGGATCTAGCATCGGTCCAGCAAGGAGGGCAACTCTTATATCTCAACCCGGTTCCCATAATTTCACTCTGGAGTCAATTCCCGGTTACTGGGTTGCACTCCGATGTGCTAATTCGAGAAGAAGGTAGTCCAACGCATCCTCACGAGTCAACGCTTGACACAATCCTAGACAATTCGAAGCAATACTTGCTAGCGAGAGACATGCTGTCGCTCCACCTCGCGATGGCGGGCCGTATCGACAGAGGGACGAGGACAACAAAGTCCTGGGTTGCACTTTTCGGAAGCAAGACGGATTGGGTATCACCTATTTGAGCAGTTGTTTGGGGTCGAACAAGCTCTCCAGCGGTGGGAAAGAGACGCTGTGGCTCCGATGGTATGGTGGATTGTGCGAATAGAAAGAGGCCTGTCCAACCAAACCGCCCCAACGTCGCTTCGCTTCAGCGCCTCGGCTTCGCTACCGAACAGGGGTCTTCAGCGTGAAACAGCGCGGAGGGAGAGACTCCATGGATCGCAAACCAGGTCGAGCAGTGTTGGTAAGGCAGTAGATAACGTCATGAGAAAAGAGACCATTCCAGTGCAGTTGTAAAGATATAGCATTCTATTTCGTCGTCTCATTGTAGCATTCTGAATGGCCGAGGCCAATCTGCTGGTTCTCATCCGGCATATGCGGCGGCGGGCCGCCATCTGGACGGGACGGGACCGGGCCTAACAGCCTCCTGCAGATGACCGGACCATCCGGGTATCGCAACAAATACATGAATACCAGAGCAGCGCAAACCACCGGCATGGTGGCTTCTCAGTTGGCCGAGTTGTTCTTGGTCCGCCGATTCTTCTCCCAAATCGCCATGGCCGAGATGACAGCCATGACCGCCCACCGCTCGCCGAGCACGCCCGTCTCGCCCGCTCCGCGGAACTTGAACGAAAACTTCTTGGACAGACTCATAGTCCCCTCGGTGAAGACGGCGACGACCTCCTTCCCCTCACCGAGCAACCGCACCAGCTTCCAGCCCGTACCCCACACGCTCCCCAGCGTGTTCACGTCCTCGCCCCTGGAATGCCGCCACTCGAACGGCTCGCTGCGCAGCTGGCCGTTTGGGCCGGGGATCTCGATGGAGAAGGACCACGTCCGCCCGAACATGCTGCCCTTGAGCGTGGTCTCCGTCACATACGACCGGGGGTTGAGAGGCGGCAGCTTGATGGTCGTGTCGTTGGTGAAGGTCCTGAAGTTTGCCGTCGCCAGCGGCGGCGAGTTCGCACTCGTAGAAGTGTGCAGCATCACGTCCGGGTTTCCGGACCATCCGGTGTGTATGCTGACGACGTAGATTGGGGCGTTTTGGTGCTCTCCCAGGTTAAAGGTGCGGCCCAGGAGATTGGCGCTGTAGAGGTTGAACTCTGGCGGAAACTGGCGATTGACGCTGCTTGATGGTCCCGCTGCGACCTGTAACTGTTGCGCCAGTGGTACCTGGGGGTTCAGAGGGTGTTTTGAGGGTGGACTGTATGCTGGAAGCTCTTCGGCTGGAGGAACGTCGTCTTCCAGTGTTTCGAGTCCTAACCTTGGGGCCGCTGCTGGTGTCTTGGCGTCTGACATCTTGGCTGATGAGAAGAGCAATCCTTCTGCGAGAGTTGAGAGTTTCGCAACGACTGGTGGTGATTTAAAGATGAAATTGAGGTCATGTACCTTGCTCAAGCTTTTGTCGTGTCTTCAAGAACTCTAGATTGGAAGGAAACCGATCTCTATGTTGAGCTCATCAGGTAGGTAGGATGAAGGAGCTAAGATGTCATCCGTTATGTGGCGCAGCAGAAACGCCCCAAAGATTCCTCCGCTATCACCTTTCTTGCATTCCTGTATGACCGAACCGAAAATGTCTTGTTCTTGAATTCCAAATATTAGACTTCATTTCTGTTTACTCATATTCCGTCTCGGAGTAAGAAGGATAGACAAGCAGGTCTACCACTCTTCGCCGAATGTAGCGGCACCTTGTGTCACATCAATGACATCATGCTTTCTGTTGTGAGACTCCTTACTACCTAGGGTTAGGGTTACTCAAGGCTAAGGCCTAGAACTAGGTATTTACTCACAGGCTGCTCGCCTTTGACCTCTATTCTAGTAAGTTCTAAGTCAATTCGGCTTCATTTCTGTATCATGTGTAGGATGCAGATAAGCAGCTCTGCTTTTACCATCAGCATTAGCAAGCCAGAGAGAATAGCACCCACATGCACGAGTCACGACGTCGCACTAGCTCTGGAAATCCAATAACGAGCCCATCTCGCCGACGTGCAACAGGAGCCCACATAGCGACTCGTTTGTCTCCATGGGTCCGATGGTGTAGTTGGTTATCACGTGTGCCTCACAACAGATCGCACAAGGTCGCCGGTTCGAGCCCGGCTCGGATCAATTATTTTGTTTTGTTCAGACCGAACGAGCTGCAGTTGCTTATTTTTAGCTTAGTTAAGAATGTCTACTTCCATTGGAATGGAAGCATACCCTAAGAAGTCAGGGTCGAGTGCATAATGAGGGTAAGTGAGAGTTATTAGCTATGTTTGACTTTACTGAGGTGCGACTCTTATACAGAATGCCGAGTCCCTTCGACTTCTACCACGTTCGTATAGGAGAATCCTTCTTCCCCTGGACAGGTACCGAGGCCGACAACCGGCCTTTATATCCGAGCGGCTGTCATGCATCTGCCCTGAGAACACTCTATTTCTGGCAGCCAAAAGATATTGAACTGCATAATATCCCCATGGGGAACGATAGCTTGTTTGTCGGCTACCCATGCAGCATATATTAGCCGGCACTCGGTGACATAACCCTACAAGTAATTCCTCCGATATCACTAACAAGATGATGCCCTTTTACCCAGTTCCTTATAGATCACTTACCACTCATAGCATGAACCCGGTCCCAAGGCAGGGATCACGGGTGGTGTACGGGGAGCCACGCGTTCCTCAGTGTTGCCGGATATATGACTTATAATGAAAGCCGCAGCTGAGATCGGCATCTGAGATTCGAGGATATGCTGCGAGAATAAGATGAGGTGGAGGAGGAACAAGAGCGAGGAAAGAGCTAAAAGCTGTCTCTTTGACCTGGATTTACATCTCATTGCTTCACATCGACGAAAGAGACTAAACCACTGATAGGCATCGCTTGATAGCTTTAAAGCAGCCTGGTTTCCGAAGTCCCAGATCATCCAACTTACACTTCGCCTCACCCGACATATATTCAGCTCTTAATGGTATCCTAATAGTCTCGCTATTGGTTCTATGCTCACTGGAGAAAAATCCAACTTAGCCTTTGACCAGGAGCATTATCACTTGACACATTGCCTGTTCAAACACCATCTTCAACTACTCCAAGCAGAACAGAAAAGAAACAACACCAACATGGGCATCAAATCCCTCCCCGACCATGACCAGCCCCAAGACCAGCCCTACCGCGGACCATCCCTCCCCCTCCTCCCAAGAATCCACCTCAGCCTAGACAGCCAATTCTGGCACTTCCTCGAGAAACACATCTACGCCCTCCCCAGTCCCCCACCACCACGCAAGCGCACAAAGCCAATGGAAGTAATCTGCGTCGGCCTCCCGCGCACCGGCACCGAGTCCCTGCAACAAGCCCTCCTGACCCTCGGGTACGACCACACCTACCACGGCTGGGACATCGTCTACGACGAACAGATCCACTCCCCAGGCTGGGTCCGCCTAGCCCGCAAGAAGTGGTTCGGCCCGGATCTCTCCTCCCCCTCCTCCCCCTCCTCCCCAGCCATAACAGCAGCCGACTTCGACGCCCTGCTCGGCCACGCCGTGGCCGTGACCGACGCGGCGGCGTCAGTCTTTGCGGCGGAGATGATAGCCGCCTATCCGGAGGCGAAGGTGGTGCTCAACATGCGCCGCGACGTGGACGCCTGGCACGCGAGCGTGGTCCGGACGCTCGTGCACGCCAACGAGAGCTGGGCTTTTTGGGTCGCTTCGTGGCTGGACAGGGAGTGTTTCTGGGCGTGGCATGTGTACGAGCGGTTTCTGTGGCCGCTGCTGTTTCGGGCGCCGGATGGGGATATGGGGAAGGCTGTGCGCCGGAATGCGCGGTGGATTGCTAGAGGTGAGTTGCCCCTTTCTTTCTGAAGGTAGTTTTGCAACTTTTGCTCGGCAAGCGCGCGAGGCGGAGGTGTATAAGCTTGTTTATAGACGATCGCTGATGCTGATCGGTGCTAATGTGAGAAAACTAGAACACTGCGATATGATCCGGGGGCTCGTTCCTAAAGAGCGCTTGCTGGAGTGGTATATCGACGACGGGTGGGAGCCGCTGTGCCGGTTTCTGGGGAAGCCTGTTCCGGATGTCGAGTTTCCTCATGCTAATGCTGCCGCGGGCGGGTGGAAGTCGAGGGAGGAGCAGTGTAACAAGCGATGGATTGAGGCGGCGTTTGTCAGGCTGGGGTGTTTGATCTTAGGGCTTATGGTGGCTGTCTGGTTGGCTTGGATTTACTATATTTGATTGCGAGGTAGAGACCCGGCACTGCACCGGCGATGAAGACATTAGACCTTGGTAGGGTGTTAAACACTATGTAGTATACTTCGATTATGATGTGTACCCTCGCAAGGGGTCAGATGTGCCATGTATCATACATACTTACAGGCTTCAGAACTTGCGACGGGCGATAAAGCCAGTGAATAAGTGGAATTATGTGTGTATTACATATGTCAGGCAGATCAGTTCTATAGCTAATAGAATGTAGCTATGAAAGAAAGGGGTATAATCTCTGTATATATATGCCTGATGACAGAAACAATACCATGACTGCCCAAGAGAGATACTTTCGTCGACACTCAACCAATATATACCAAAAGAATAGCCTTAATATCGAGCTTGTTTGTGCCGCTCTACCTCTCTAGGGTATACGGTCACTGCCATGGAGTGGCCCCGAATTATGCAAAATACGAGGGAGTGGTCCACCAGAAATAGGGTCGACGGGAACTCGCCATGTTGCAGGACCAATTAAGGACGACTCAATCTTTTCAGACTGTCAATGCTGACTGTGTTGCTCAGCATTTGATGAATCGCTGCCTTCTTGACCGAGCCCAAAAGACTCGATGGACAATGGCGCTGAAGTCTTCGAAGTGTGGCCAGATTTGCTTTCCTGAACCTCAACCCTGCCTTGGTTCGGAACAGGGATCATTACTCCCCCCTGGAGGACAAAGTTGGACTCGAGAGGCTTATCCATACTGTGATGTCTGATGAAGAGGCTGATAACCAGACCGGCCAATGTTGTTCCTGTTATAACCCAGAAGACGCCGTGAAACCCCTGAACATAAGCCTGCAGAGCACCAACACGAACAGGGTCTGTTGGTGGCAGCTCCCAGAGCTCGTGAACGAAGGCCTCGGCGTTCTTGGCGATAGCATCCGGTATACCGAGCTTGTGAAGCTTGTGGCTCATGACGTTCTGAAATGTTGTGCCGCCGACGGCGACGCCGATGCTCATGCCGAGAGAGCGCATGAATACGTACATAGCCGCAACACTCGCCCTCGGTATAGCGTTAAAAGGCTAATAACGTATCTTCTATTATACGAAAAAAAGAGCTAATAGTTATCTCCTAAGACTATTTAACTACTAGATCTAACTAAATAGTAAGTAGCCTTTAACTACGCTAAACTCCGATAATAATCTCGCCTTTTATTTACTCCTAATTCGATCTTAGGCCCTTAATTTGTTAATATAAACGCTAATACTCGATTAAGTCCTATATTACTTATCGTAATCTCTAACTAATTCCTTTTAACTCTATTAATCTTAGGCGAATCTTTAATCTCCTTCTTTAGAAGCTTCCGAATCCGACTACTATAGGCCTCGACCTCTTTATAGCGCTTTTCATTAGTTTTTAAGACTAAATTAAAGGCCTTAAGGATTAAAGTTAACTACTTTGTACGATCTTTTTGTAAGAGAATATACTTAGCTTTCTTATTTTTAAAGGAAAGCGTAGCGGATACGGTCTTTGGATCTTACGTAACCTTGGGAACTAGGATATAAGCGGTAACTTATAGCATCGTAGATCTACTAAGTGTTAGAAATTAGCGAGGCTAGGACCTAAGCCTATATACTTAGCTAGTAGTAGAAGTAGAGCCGTCTTACCGTTAGATATATTCTAAGCGCGTAAATAGATTTATCTTAGTAGATGTATTATAATATAGTTACAATTAGGAAAAAAGTTACGAAGTAGAAGAAGATCTAAGCGAGCAAAGAGCGTAGGGTAAGGTAGGCTAGCCATTTTATAACCTTCTACAAAGCTTAATCTTACAAGCTAGCTCTTTCTATAGTCTAGCAAATAGAGTTCGTAGTGTAACTCTTATCGGTGATGCTATTGAGGGGGTTTAAGGTGTTTGTATAAATTAAGAGTTTAGGTAAACCTTAACTTTATTTTGAACTATGTCGAATTGGGCGCTAGGTATTACGTTCTAAACCGTATCGTAAGAGGTGCCAAAACGCTACATAATAGCCGCAGCACGTCCGCAGTCCTCCGCTTTGCTAATGGCTTGTATGGCGACATTAATGCTAGTAAGGATCATGCCATTACCGATACCAAATACGCAAAGGATGGCGGCCCAGGCCGGTGTCGGAGTGTCGACGTCGAAAAGAAGAAAAAGTCCGCCGCCGAGGGCTGTGATAGCCCAACCGGCCCAGAGGGCCCAGCGGAAGCGTCCTAGACGGGCGGTGAGGAAGCCCACGATAACGGATCCAGGTAGGAAAAGGATGGATACTGGGAGGAGGCCGAGGCCGGACTGTATAGGACGGTGGAACTTGGCGGCCGTAAAGTAGAACGGCACGTAGTAGAGTCTGCAGAAGAGCTTGAGGAGTGAGTTAGCAACGGCATGGCCATATATCCTTGGGTAGAGCTCACCGAGAAACCTTGAAGAAAGGCACAGGCATATGCAGCTAGTGACGACGGCGAGGAGAAGAGCCTGGGGCGTATAAATGGCTCCTTGGCGTAGAAGATCTCCCATGCTATAGCCGCGGTGACAGCATTGATGCCGACGAATATCGGAGCAAGGGTCTGGACGCTCGCCCATTCATACTGTATACCAGCCCACGAAAGTCCGATCAGGAAGCTGGCGGTACCTCCTATGAACAAGAAAGCCCCTATCCAATCAATACGGGTGAGTTTTGAGACGAAGGACGATTTTTCAGTCTCAAGCTTGACAAATAGGGGTACCATGATGAAGCCCAAGGCACAAAAGGGAAACTGTATGAGAAATTAGCACTGTATTGCAGATTTGAGAAGAAGAAGCTGTATTAGTGCACTTACATTGATGTAAAAGCACCACCTCCATGTAGCGCGTTCGACAAACACACCGCCAATCAGGGGACCTAGCACTGTGCCAAGAGCCCATGCCGCAAGCACAATAGAGAAGTAATTCGGCCGCTGCCTCAGTGGTATAATGTCGGCGAAGATGACCTGACCCATGGCGATGATACCTCCTCCACCGATCCCCTGAAGAGATCGACCGGCAAGGAGGACAGTGAAGCTATGGGCCAAGGGCGCACACAGCAGTGTTCCGAGAAAGAAGAAGGTAATGGATAGAAGAAGCATCTATTTTCGACCGAAGAGGTCCGACACAGCGGCGATGAAAGGCTGGAAGACGGCGCACGTCAAAAGATAGGATGTGCCGGCCCAGAAGGCCTCACTAGTTGTTCCTCCGAGATCAACAGCAAGTGTCTGTATAAAGGCAGCATTAGTAAACGCGCTTGATAGACATGAAGAGGGGCATGTAGCAAAGATTAAGGCCGTAGGAATGAGAACGGACATGTCATACCGGCAAAACGGGCACGAGGATAGTGGCGTCGAGGGCCACCATCAACGAGACCACGGCGATGGTAACCATCACAGCATACTCTTGCTTCCCCGGCTTCCATTCTGACTTGGGCTTGCGACCATCCTGTTCTTCTAGGTATGTGAGGGGTAGCGGATCCTCTATACATAACAGGGAGTCAAGGTCTGCCGGCCTCGGAGACTGCCTCTGAGAGTTGGGGATGCTGAAGGACTCCATGGGGGGATATTATCAAAATAATTTCAGTCCGAAGGTATTAGTGAAGCAAATAAAAGGTGAAAGATTCGAAACAGACAACAGCAACAGCCAGGACCAGACTAACGATAGAACGAGGCCACGAAGGAATAGGCCGAGACACCATAGTTATAGGCCACCATCTTACTCAAACTGGCAACGCCTGTCCCGGACATTTCTGGCTGCTGAGTTTCTCCATATGAGTACACAGTAATATCTCTCAATCTGATGATAAATGATAATAATAGGCGCAGACATTGAAACAATCTGGTGCGGCGCGGCTGTGGCCTCCAACAGGCGCGCCCACCCATGCAATATTGCGCCATAGCCACGTTGAGCTATACAACGTCAGCGCTTGATGAGAAAACTCACCGTACGAGCGTACTAATGGTATCGATCGCCATCGTGGGGTTTAGGGTAGAACTAAGGCTGCGCGGAATTATCAATGTTTGTCATCCCGTGTAGTAGCGCTGCGGTCAGCTTAGCAACAGACTGACTTTCGCAGGTAGGTTGCCTCTAGTTCTAAGTCTAAAAGCGTATTGCTGATTGTTGTGAGCTGTTTTAGCGTAATGCAAAATTGTGGCGAAGGCGACACTCACGCGACCGTTCTTCAACTTATCTTGCCCACACTCAGGGGTATGCCAAGATATAGTTTCACTCATGTACCTAGATTGGCCCCAATGACAGAGGCTCGGGTCTTACCAGGCAGAAAGTCCCATGGATCCGTTCGACTTTATTTGACGATGTGTCTCGGCAAGGCACCGGTCTACGAAGTGATGAGGATGAGATCTGGACTGCCTGGAGCTGTCGATTGCGACGTTTGGGACCATCGTTGGTGGAAGGTGATATCTGGGTTCTCCTGGATGAATATGGATGATCCGAGTGATTTAAAGCCTGGTATGAATGCCTCGCCCTTGGGGTCCATCTTGCAGAGTGTCACTGGTCCACTGCCTGATCTGTTTTCACAGCGAAGGAGCGTCTTACGGAATCGAATGTGGAATTGTGCTTAGTGCATATTTGTTTTGGAGTACAATGCCAGAAGCGCTCGGTAAACTGACAGCATATAGAAACGGATCCTCCTCCACGCCTTCTCCGACGGCGGCTCCAACACGGCAGTCTGCCTCGCCGAAGCCTACCTCGCCTCAACAGGCCATCCATACAACGCTCGATTGTCTCCATCATTGGTTCCGAGATGGTACCCGACTGTTCCGTTGGGTCATCGGCGGCACTGCGAAACCAGGCGGATATCTCTCGATTGCGTGTCTGCTCCGCCAACTTTACACGCGCTTCCATTCAACGCCGTATTGTTCGCAAAGGAGGTCAATTTCCTTCGTGGGCCGTTTTTTCTTGAGGCGTAGCGGATTGGTAACTCTAACGGCATCGCACGCTTCACACCGTGTTGATGAGGAAGGTCTGCAAGGGCAATTCTGGCCGACCACATGCTATTGTCGTACGGCATATCGGGACCATCGTCGTACGGCACATCCTGACGTTAATGCTCGATATGTTGTTGGTGTCCGTTACGCTATTATCAACGGCATATTGTTGATGGATGGCGTTCGACACGCGTGGTTGAGGTTCTTGGATGAGGGTTGACCCGTTGCTGACCAGTTGTTGATCCGGACCAATGTAGTCGTCCGTGACGCCATTACGCGTGTTAGCTACGGAGTGCCCGAGGAATATTCTTGCCCCCTCAACCGCGGCAGCATGCATGGCCACCATAGCAACGTCTCTAGCAGCTCCGCGGCGGATATCGTGGGGTATCAACTTCTTGTTCAAGCCGCCCAACATAGATGCGTCCCGGAGGACAGTAATCGCTGCATTGGACGGACTGTACGGATTGACAAGGCCTGCCTCTGCGCACTCCTTGTACAACTTGGCTATGTTTCCACCGACGTATGATCCGTGGGTGGTTCTTCCTGGGCTCTCTCTGCTTGTTCCGGTTCAGTCAAGGGCCGGAACATCCGGAGGAATCCAAGGATAGGAAGAGACGGGGTGTCGAGAAGAAGCTGTTTCGATATCCCTGCTAATGCGCAGAGCACTGGGCGTGTAGGCGTTTTCCAGACAACTAGGCCATGTTCTCTTCAAGTAAAGTCTCCTTGCAGGCACTGACCATCTCAGGTGGCTAGAAGTTATTCAGGGCCTTCCAGACTTGTCGAGTGCTCGGCCGTTGGGCCCGAACTGCTAGAGAAAAGCTCTTGCAGAGCCTCCCTGGTGTCCCCGACATTGCCGTTCGTCGGTTCACAAACTCGACCTTGGTCTTTCTGTGCCTGGTCGTCGAACCCGGTCCCATGTCGTGAACGGCACAGCTCCGGTCCTTAAAGCGTGGATCATGAGCAACTTGACTGCGCACAGGCAGTTTTTGTTGGTGTCCCCACCATATGCGAAAGGGATTTGAGGGTGGCCTTTCGAACATCCGGAGTTCCTGGATCTCGACTGTGCGGGCTTGTTCTGGATGGTTCCTGGCACACAACTGTGTTAGTTTCGTTGACAAACCTGGTCAGTGTAGGTCATTGACTCACTTTATTCCCTTTTCGTAACAGAGGCTTATGTAGGCACGCAGCAAACCGTTGGCGTCACACACCACCCGAACGTCGTGCCAACACAGGCATTCCATCCCTATGTAAAGCTTTGAACGACGGATGTCGCCTGCACGGGATCCCAAGGCGGCTTGTAAGGATAGCGACAACGCCTTCATAATCAAGGCATCCCAACTTAGGGTGACATTAACAAGACCATCTTGTACAAGCGCTCGGATTAGTATGTTGACAATATACGAGCTCAACCAGTTCCAGTCCCGTTATCGCTGTTTTGTTAATACGCTAGTGTAGACGAGATCCTCTATGATAGAGTCTAATGCATAATATTGTGTCAGTCTCAGCCAGATCGTACAGTACATGCCATGTAGGTAAGATATGGAGTGGGTAGAACACGTACCAAATCGTAGCTTGTCATGTGCGGACACAGCAAAGCCATCCTACGTGAAGGTACAATGTTTCTTGACCTGCTCCAAACCACCCGAAAGATAGCTGAATGATATTATACCATTCGGTCCTTGCCCCTTGACGATGTTAGGGACTGTAAGCAAGAACTTCTCGATCTGGCTTGCTGTGGGAACTGAGTCATCGCTGTTTGTGTGTTAGTGGCTTGATGATTAATCTCGGGGTTCGTAACGGTGGACTTGCCCAAGCTCGTGCACAACTTTGCGGAAGCTATTGAACCTATTGGTCCACAAGGATGCCTGCCATTGTGACATTGGGGTGTTCATCATCAGAGAGAGGTCCTTCTGGCGGGTATCGGGCCTGCGGCAGAGCACCCAGAGGAGCACCCGGTATACCGCGGTACAGTTCCAACCTCGTCGCCATTGGAC
This sequence comes from Coniochaeta ligniaria NRRL 30616, assembly GCA_001879275.1. Taxonomy (NCBI): domain Eukaryota; kingdom Fungi; phylum Ascomycota; class Sordariomycetes; order Coniochaetales; family Coniochaetaceae; genus Coniochaeta; species Coniochaeta ligniaria. Next base: position 2,154,398 of record KV875099.1, on the reverse strand, counting down.
GGTCGCTACCTAGGAACGGGATCATCCGCGCACTGGGCCTCTTATAACGACCTCCTTGATGAAAAGAGATATTATTCAAATGTAAGTGGATAACTACGGCGCACGACAAGAGAAACAGAGTTTCCAGTTGAGGCTTCTGTGGATTATCGTGCCCATACCGCCGGCGGCAGGGAGGTGTTTTTTTTTTTTTTTTTTTGGGACAGGCTGTGACGAAGTTACTCAGCTTTGAGAATTCCATAAGGTAAGGTACGGCAAGACAAAATCAGTTGCTAAAGCGCTCTTTCCAGGTTTTTTGCGGTCGCCTAAAGTGCAGCTTCCTCGTTACGTGACGACGACTTGTGGCGCGAGGTGTACCACAGTAGAACGAGATTGGTCCTGATCATGTGACTTTAGCCACTGACCCACTTACTGCGGTGCGAGCCTGTGGCGGTTCGGCCAACCAACCAAATTGTCCATCCGACACCTCCAAACCACGCCTGGAGGTCACCGCTCCCATGATTGGGCGCGACATGGTGTGAGGCCGCCAGGCTGTGCTGTCCGATCATGCCGTCCTCAAATACCTTAAGGCAAGGTGCAAAGCGGCGGAGAGCCTTAAGAGCATTTCTGCCTTCAGAATCCGCTGCGCGCGTCCCCATCTTCAGCATAAACTCGTTCAAAGATGTCCGCAGAAGGGCTTCCACTTCGCTATGATGCCGCTGAAGCGGGGCAGGTAACCCGTCAGGATGATGAGACCGACATTGTGCTTCAAGATCCTCAAGGCCACATGTTGACCTACCCGTATGTGCGCAAATACTGAACACAGAAGTCAGCGTATCTGAGATCTAACAACGTCCTCGGTACCAGGTCTTCCGAGGCGGTCGCCGTTCTGCATAAGAAATGGAGTGCGTTGAGCGCGGCCCGAAGAAACGAGATCCTGAGCGCCTTGCCCGTCCACGTCATGACAAACTACGGACAAGCTATCGAGGACTTGGTGGTCGACAAACTCAAGGAGCGTCGGACAATGCGGATTGCGGAACGCATGCGACCGTTCGTTGAGTTCGTGGACATCTTGGGCTCCGTTGCCTCGGCTCTGGATTCGACAGTTCCCGGCGCGTCTGCTATCTTCCGTGTTGTAAAATCCATATTCCTCGCTTCCAAAGCCTTGACTGAGATCCAAGAGTTTCTTGTTGAGCTCATCGTCGACAGAGTCTCGGGAAACCTGCATCTGATCAGCGAGTACCGCCATCTGTTCCCCTCCAGTCTCGAACTGCTTTCTGCCGCTCTGGAGATCTACAGTGTGGTACTTGACATTGGCAGTAGGGCAGCAAAGTTCTTCTATGACGACAAAGGAGAAAAGCGAAACGGGTTTCGGTTATTTGCGGCCACTTCTTGGTCGTCATGCAAGGGAGACTTGCAAGCCTTGTGTCGCAAATTCGACGTCCGCATCGACAATTTTGGGAGAGCGGCGCTATTGGCACTTTCCCAAGCGACTTCATCGGGCCTACAAACAATAGCCTTTGGCCATAGCCAGCAAGAGACTCATCTGCGCCATATCGCGGCTGGTCTGTCAGAGAATACCAGACGCCTTCTAGAGGACAAGACTCAACGCAGCAGCGAACTGACGGCGGCCCAAGGTGCGGACCGTTACATCTTTTACTCCCTCAAGCCGTTGCTGATATGAATATGTCTCCGCAGCAAAAAACCGCCGTGAGCTTCTGCAATGGATTGGTAAAGAGACAGCAAAGCTAGAATGTGCTGCGATCCACGATAAGCTGCGACGCGCAGCTGTTGAAGGTACAGGCCAGTGGCTGGTCAACGACATCACCTTCGAGTTGTGGCTGAACCAGCGTGGTCCAAGGGGACTCTGGATTTCCGGAAAATGGGGTACCGGAAAGTCAGTTCTCGCGTCTAGCATTGTTCATATGCTCCTTGAGCGATGCCGTGTCCAGGACGGTGCCGCCTGCGCCTACATCTACTGTACCTCGGAATACCCGTTTCTGTCATCCGGCGCGGCGACTGACGTCAATTCCGGTAAAGCGATCAGCTACAAGGCGGTACTCGGTTCGATCCTGTACCAATTGTATGGCGCATTGCCTCAAGATCAGGATGTTGAGAGCCTGTTGCACTTGTGGGGACAAGGGACATCAATATTGGAGAGCCACCTCGAACAAGCTATCAGGGACATCCTCGCCATGCTAAAGCAAGCATTCCTTGTTATCGACGGCCTGGACGAGCTTCAGCGCATGAATGACGCTGACTTTGTAGCGTTGTGCAAATACATCGGGTCACTGAACATGGCGACAGCGAGCAGTGGTCCTAAAATCTTGGTTCTCAGTCGTCCTGATTATCCTGACATATCTTCCGCCATGCAGGAGTCAGCTGTAATTCGGATCCATGGCAAGGCCAACCACGACGATATCTTCGCTTTTGTCTGCGAAGAGGTTGCCAGTCTAGGCCGAATGGGTCGTCATGAACAACACTTGAAGAGCGAACTGGTCGACCGTGCCGATGGTGTTTTCCGTTGGGTGTCAGCAGTTGTGAGCTATGTCCGGCACCTCAAGTCCCCACGAGCAAGAGCTGAAGCCGTCAAAAACATGCCTCCGAGTCTCAAGGACGTGTACGCTAAAATTCTTGAACGCATTCTCCAGCAGAGCGATATCGACAGCAATTATGCCGTCGTGGCTTTGCTCTGGGTCACACATGCATTCCGACCCTTATCCGCCGACGAGATGACCGAAGCCCTGAGCATCGAGCCTGGGATGACGCAAATTGATGATGACGACAGAATCGATTCCCGTCACATTGACGACCTCTGCGAGAATTGTCAGGGTCTTCTGGAGCTTAGCGGCGGTGTTTATCAGTTGCCACATGACTCTGTCCGAGATTTTCTGCTCGGAGCTCCAGATCCGAACCATCTAGGCCTTGTGAAGTTCTGGAGTATGCGTGACCATGTTCATGAGCGATTGGCGGAGGCTTGCCTGAACTACCTCAATCTTCAGGTCTTCGACGTGGACAGGACGACGTTTCGCCGAGAAATGAACCGACTTCATAAGGACTACCCTCTCTTACGGTACGCAGCAAATCACTGGGGAGATCATGTGAGGCAGGCGGGTGATGAATATCCTGCTTCCCTAGATGAACTGGTCCGCGGGTTCCTCCTGTCAGACAACCGCCGCGAAGTCACTGTGCAGATCGTGCAAGATAATGAAGGACCGTGGAGATACCAAGGCTCGGACACCGAAGACATGCTCTCACCTTCCAACTACACAGTCCCATTACATCTCGTTGCTCTATTTGGTCTAAAGCATCTCCTACCAACCTATGGCCAAGACCGAACGTTATTCCGTCATGGAGATGGTTTCAAGTTCTTGCCGATTGACTATGCAGTACTACGAAATAGTAAGGAGGCTTTTGATTGGATACTGTTTCACTCCTTACCTGGCGTGGAAGCGGGCAGGATGGGAGAAGACTCCGTCTACTCATTGCCATTCGTTGCGGCAATTCGAGACTGGGCAGACAGCCTGAAAATGTTACTTGCCTTGGGGTTCGACAAGGACGATTCGACTCAAACCCCGGATGGATACCGTCCGCTCCACGCAGCTTCCATGATCGGTTCACTGCAAGTATTGCGGGTGTTGATCGATGCAGGAGCGGATATCAATGCCCTGAACAAATCCGGGGAAACTCCCCTGTTACTCGCTTCGCGGGGAAGAAACAGCGCCGTTTGCAAAGGTTTAATCGATGCCGGAGCTGACATAAATATCAAACCAGAGAATGGCGTAACCGTCCTGCACCATCTTGCTGCGTATGACCAGGAGCTTACCACCATTATGGTGGAACGAGGGGCGGTCTTTAAAGCGACCACGGAAGGCTACACACCTCTTCATGCCGCTGCCGTGAATGGCCAGGTGGAGATCGTCCGGACGCTCTGCCATTATTTGGACAAGGATAGTAGCAGAATCCTCGGCTCCGAGCTCGATCGGGAACTGGAACTGGACGACAGGCTTACTGTTTTCATGGCTGCTGCTGTCAATGGCCAAGTGGAAGTCATCAAAGCCCTTGTCGAAGAATTCGGCGAAAATCCGTCACAAGTCACTCATACGCATAAGCGGACACTCTTGCACCTTGCTGCCATGTCAGGAGAGGAAAGGTTTATTCCATTCATAGCTGGTATATGTGGCGTCGACCCGAACGCACAGGACGTGCTTGGATTCACAGCACTGCATCTGGCGGCGAGGAAAGGGCACTTCGGCTTCATGAGCTGTCTCAGCAAGACCTACCAGAACTTGGATTACCTTATTCAGGACAACAGGGGACAGGTACCATTACATCATGCGGCGACTCATGGGATGGTCAAATCAGTAGCCTTACTTTCGCATCAAGGATTTGACGTCTCGGACCACAATGGCCGTCTACCTTTCCACCTTGCTGTCGAGTCTGGCCATTTGGCTTGTGTTCGTCTTCTGCTCCGCCAGGAAATTGTGGACAGGCCTGATGCCATTGGACAGACCGCACTTCACATTGCCGCGCGCGCTCGCTATCATCACATAGTGAGATACCTTCTAGACGAGGGGCATGCAAAAGAACTGCGAGATGCTTCCGGTCGCACCCCACTACATATTGCTGCATACTTTGGGCTCGATGATATCGTTTCATCCCTGGTTTCTGCTGGGTTCAACGTACTGTGCCAAGATGAGACAGGAACTACGCCGTTGATGTACGCTATGCCCTTTGGCTTGGTGCGACCGAGTGTTGTTGACCAACTTCTCGGACCGCACAGGGAAGCACTCGAGCTTCTCAACGGAGAAGGAATGTCTTGCGCCGACCTTGTCGCTTCTTATGGAACTCCCGAACTATGGAACCGTATCTGGCCTGATGGCTACGGAAATAGCTCGCGCCTAAACTTACCAGGACATAGACCGATGTTCTCCGCAGCCATGAATGGTAACTCACATATGCTTGACTTCTTGGCAAGGTTAGGATTTGGGGTGGATGACTCAGATGATTCAGGGATGACACCGCTGATGTACGCCTCCTTGCACGGATACGGTTCCGTTGTCAAAGAAATCCTTCGTCTTGGTGCCAATGTTGACCGGAGAGACCAGCTAGGCCGCACAGCTCTCCACTGGGCTGTATTCGGAAACTCTCCACAGCTCGTCCGGAAACTCCTTGAAGCCGGTTCGACAGGCATATTGAAGGATAACTTGGGCTTATCGGCCGGGGACTATGCCATGACCCTGCCTTCTCTCTCTCGGATCCTTGGAAATAACGACCAAAGAAAGGTGGGCAACAACATATGCGGTCGAGTCGAGACGCTCTGCGCGTTCATTGGGGCCACTGCACGAAACTTGTCTACGGCTAAAGACTATGGCCAGAAGGGTCCTTCTCCAGCGCTCCAGGCTTGGTCCCTTCGTCATTCGTTAACCTTGGCGTTGCGTGGGTTGGGACGAATGAATGAAGCACTATTCATCGCCCAGGCAGAAATGGTGCCCCCTATATCTTGGATCTGCGACATGTGCGATACGAGCATTGAAAGCTCCCAGACAAGACGATTTCAATGTCTCGAATGTGCAGATGTAGACCTCTGCCAATACTGCTACGGCAAGCAACCGGATGGGGAGCGGCCACTGGAGGGATCAAACTGTCGGAAAAACCTGGAAATCTTGGAGCTTCAGACTCGCCTTGTCGGTCAATCACTTTGCCCACTTACACGCTTTGATGCTCAATCTCTCGGCCAAATCCTAATCTCAGATTCCATGTTCCGCGACTGGCTGGCGTTGACAGGGAGACAGTATCAAGCGGTGGCAGACGCTTGGCCGAAGCCGAATACTCTTGATCCGGTGAACTTCCCTGGATGGCAACTAATAACAAACATGAAGAAGATTCTCGAGCCAAGCTCGCGGGAAGATGGAGGTTTTGATGACGGAATGATGGCCCTCACTCATGATCTATGCGAGCCACGCCTAATGCGTGGTCTGCAGGAAGAGGTGAAGGAATTCTCCTGCCACGGGCATCGCTATCTCGAGGTCCACCCGCATATGAATTGCCATCATCCAGAAAACATGGTGGAGGATGGGGAGAGCAACTTCGCAAGCGATAACAAGCTCAACTCGTCATTCTACGCCCTCTTAGCACAGAGATATAGTCCATCCGGAGATATCTTCCAAAAGTTGATTGCGGAGCAAGAGACAAAAGAGGCGACAGTCACCCCCGATCCAGGATCCGGATTTGAAGATAACGAGAAATTACCGGTCAAACTTCCAGAAGGACTTGAAAGCCACGATGAGAACCCAGTGAATACCTTGGACAACCGAGCCCAGCACGCCGAGCGATGTCTAGAGTTGTTAAACACTTGCACAAATCCCTTCCCAAATCCAGTTAAGTGGCAGAGGCCATTCTGCGCCGACAAGACATTGACACTGAGGGATGCGATGTGGCAGTTTTCTAAGGCTATGATAGCTGGCAGTGCAGACGCGGAGCTGATCGTAAACCCCATGCTTGGGACTACTTCAAAGCTGCCTTAGGTAATCACAGACGAGCCGAGATCATTTGGCTTATGACAAGGACTGGAATTCAACGACCCGCGCAAGATTCGTTGGCATAGACGACGAGGGGAATAGACGACGAAGGGAATAGACGACGAAGGGAATAGACGACGAAGGGAATAGACGACGAAGGGAATACGACAGTGACATCGTCGCGGCCAACTATCTTCATCGCTGGGCCCAGAACCGTATCGACAGATTTCCTGCAGAAGAAGACGCTGCAACCTGGTACCGCGCCCAAAAGGACAGGATCCTCTCGACGAACCCGTTCGTCGCCATTCCCGTTCAAAATGCAATCAAGAACGCCATGGAGGAGCTCCGCAAGGAGTTCAACAACAACAACAACAACAACGAGATTGACTTCGTCAATAAAACTGATCACCGCCAAGATCGGCCACGCCGTCAGTGACCTCCAGACACTGAACAAACCCAAACGCCGTAGTCAACATGAATACCGACGGCACGTCAGACACCAGGAACACAATGAACTGTACCAGAGCGGCTTGGCAGGCGGATGCCGAGAAGATGGTCGAGTGGCAAAGGCTGTCAACGGATCTGTAGAATGAGGTCCTCTCGCGCCTCGAGAAGCAGAAAGTGCCGACCGCGAAGGGAATAGACGCAACAACGAGATAGGATCAGAGATGGGCGAAAAGATACTATCCGTACCGCTTCTCGAAGTGATACACTAGAGAAGGTCATCTCACTACTTCTCGGCAGTACTAACTTTTCCCAACTGTGGTCATTCCGTCGTTACCGCTGAGCCTAACTGTACAATTCGAGGACGAGGAGGACGACATCAAGCAACTGAATTACAGCCGTGACGACGTCCTACACTGCAGTCCCCACGTGGTCCTTTCATCCTGCCCAACTGGGACTTCTTTTCGACTAATGAACGAAGGCAAGGAGCAGGCCCCTACCGGCTGAGCGCCTCCACAAGTCTCTACTGTCTTGTCTCATGGAGCACTTCCGTGCAACTCATATATACTCGTGGCGGGCCAACTGGCGTATAGCTCGTGCCTGTCCACTGTTGCGGAAAGTTCGTGCTTTTGCTCCGCAGTGTAGAGCTCGTACTTTTGCACCACAGGCCTGACACTGTCATGGTCCGACATGTTTTCAAGGCCGAAAGTGCCAGGGCTCGGCGTTCTATCCTCCATCATCCGCTTGCGTCGTCTCCAAAACACGAACCCAGCAAAAGCAATAGCGATAAGTGCGAGCACCACGCCGATCGCCGCGCCCACAACTGTGCCTAACGGGGGTCCTACCTTGGAACCAGATGGACCACTTGCGACCGCAGTGGCCGATGAGTCGGCGTTGTCTGTCGTCCCTGGGGGAGCAGTACTGCTTGCCAGGGTGCTAGTTTGGTTTGAAATGGCGTTGAAGCCGTTGACTGGCACGCCGTATATGGTGGCCGAAGATTGCAGTTTTGACGACGTGGTGTTGCCGGCAGGACTACCGTCCACGATTTGGACGTCGAGAAACGACAGGACTTGTCCCGCAGGAGCAACGGATGTGCATTGGGAAGGGACAACGCCGTGAGATATTTGCTCGTATGAACTGAAGCCATATTGTCTGCCAGAAACGGTCAGCCACGTCGACGAAACAGGTTTCTGGGGGCGCCTTACGAGGGGCAGCAGTAGACCTGCTGAAGAGATTCACTGCTCAGCACAGATGTCGCAGCTGTGTAATAGGCCTCGGGACAGGCAAACGTCAATCCCAACCCCTGGTACGCAGATACGGTCTTGCTGTTGAACAGCCACCACGACGTGACTTGGGGCGCGAAGCAGGTGCTGGCGGACGTGACATAGGAGACGTAGAGCGGATCCCATGCGACGAAGGTGCCTTCGGGTCGCCGCCATATGTTGTCGGCACACCCCGATCGGGAAGGAAATGGTGTCGGTAGAGGCGCGACCTGGACGTGAGTCCCGCTCACCGTGATGACAGTGAGGGTCACGGCCGTCGGTGTCAGTGTCGGCGTCGGCGTCAGTGTTGCCATGGTGGTTGCAGGGTTCGGGAGAGCATCAAATCGAAGGGAAACAAAAGGAGCGACGGCGTTGGTTGTAAACTGCCAACGATCTGATTTAACAACGTTTTACAAGCCCATTCCGGCCGATCAAAGTGACCTGGTCTAGTGCCACGGGCCTCCATGCTGTGCCACCTGCAGCTTCGCGGGCTGGTTGACGATCAGGAGCATCTCGTCAGGGGTTTAGACGCATGGCACCGGCCATGTGCTTGGAGCTGGGCTGGAGACGCGCATAACCTCAAACTGCCGGCACTCTGCCGACCGAATAGGATTAATTGGGAGGAATGGGTCGCCAAAACGGTCACAATCAGCGATTCTCAGTTGCCGCGCGCTAGGATTTGCGACAGGGGATACCAGCTACGCCTGATCTGTGCTTTATGTAAGTCGTGTTTCAGCGCGCAACTTGGTACCAACATGATATTCTGCATAATGTGACACTGCCCTGCATTTTGTAGCTCGCGACATCGGTAGGCATCGAGGAACTTGAACTGTTCTGGCCTGGAACGCACTATTTCCCAGAGTTGTGTATGCCGTAGCGTACACACCAGCTCACGTAATGCCGGCATCTCCACAATCGCCATCTCCCCTCAACCCCTTTCTTTGGGCAAATCCCATCACAACATTCACGCAACCGCTGGTGATTAGTCATAGTGGTCGTTCCTCTGTGCGTATGTATCTGATGAGGTATGCCGTTCCATCTCAACCGTCCCGATGGAGACTTGCCTAACGAGAGGTTCCAGCCATGGCTCGTGAACCACGTCTGTTGTTCTGACCGCTTACACCATGCCACCACCCACCTTTGGTCCCGTCCCGGACCATCTTTGGATGAAAGGACCTCAATATCCAAAGAGCGCAGGCGACGCGCGCTTCCATCTTGAACAGCTGCAACGACAGATGTGGAATGCCGGCCCAGCAGGTCCCCGGTATGGGCACGGCTCGTGGGGGTACACCGTCCTCCGGACCGTCTACACGCCCGAGTCCGATGCGCTCTTCACCAAAGTCATCGACAAGATCGAGCGCTGTGTTTATCACTCGACGCACTCGGAGCGTTTCCCAGGGTTCGGACCGAGTTGCCAGGAGAGGTGCATCACGTATGCCGAACAGAACGACGAGATTTCGCGTCGCTTCTACCTGGATGTCATCGAAGACAAGGCCAACCTCGAGGAGCTCGACGGGCCGGACCACTTCATGGCCCTCTACGATTACTTCCGGCGATGGGTCGTCGGCGTGGGCGAGTCTCCCGACGATGCGGATCCGTTCCGCAAGAACCCACGGTTGAGACACTTTCTCGTCATCGATGCGGAGAGCCTGCGGTCTCTGAGCGAGATAGCCGACGAGATGCCCCCGCTGCGGTGCGCGGCCGACTATCAGGAGAAGGCAGCTTCTGTACGGTGGGGCGGGCAGGGGTGGCTGTGGCTGTTGGATGCGACGGTTATGCCGAAGCCGGAACTCCACGAGGACCGTTATCGCGGATGGTGCAGGATCGGTTGCCGTCTGCTTGAGCACGAGTGGTTCGAAGACCTCCGCAAGTCGGAGGAGGACCCTTATTACGTCGAGCGTGAGGAGAGGCCCGAGAACTCTGGCGTGTACTACTACACGGGTCTCTGAGGCAAGTTCCTGTCTGACATAACGCTCTTTGTATACAGCTGCGTGTCATCCTGCGGACCGGTAACAGAGAATTGGGAGCATGCATAACACGGCGAACTGCACGTCAATTATAGGTTGAAGTTGAACATTGGGCGGTAGCTATTGCTGAAAACTAAAAGCCTACGACGCCGTCGTAGACGCGGCAAGATCTAAGAAGGTTATGGCGGTCGGGCTGGCATCGTTAAACGTCTACCCACCAATCGCGATGAAAACCATCAACGATGGGTCTTTAAGCTTGAGGTTCGCAAGTATCGTATATAATACCTTGTCACCCTCGATGCGGGCACGACTATTATAGTGATCTGTCAGCAGAATCCCAGGATTTTGACATCTTAGGCGTAACAACACATACCCTCGAAAGTTTTTGGGTTGATACTAGCAAAAGCAAAGTTCAAGTAAGTATAGGTGCCGACGGGAAGCTGCTCCGGGGAGAATTGATTGTAAGGGCGATCTGATGACTGATGATGGCTATGAATACACAACCGATTATAAACAGCAGTGCCGATAGACTGGATGTAATGAGAGTAAGTGAGTACTCTTCTTCAATACTCAATATCACCCAATACTATCAAAGCCACCTACAATTCCAGTAAATGTTGCCTCGTCAGGGCCGATACGTGGAAGTACATCCGCTCTCGACTTCAAGTTCTAGCAACAAACGTCCTATATTGCAACACCGATGATTGTGAGAGCAAACTTATTAAGAATGTGAGAGGTTTAGAAGTACACATTTTGTACACTCGAACGGAGAATGCAATGAAGCCGAATGGACCTGACAGTCAAAATTTACTAGCATTGACGAGAACTCTCGGAGCAGGAGACTGGTGTTCCGTGGGATGCTTTGATCCTACCTCAATATTCAAGGTGAATATCTTCCGGAGAGCTAGGCAAGATAGGTAGCCAGAGAACAGTGAACGTGAAAGTGATTTGGTTTTCCCTTTCCTACAATCACGGGTCCTTACAATCACGGGCAAACTTGCTACCTCCAGATCATCAGAGTGCTCTGACACGTGGTGTAGCAGAGATACATCATACATCATACAGCATCCGGTAGAAGAGTGAAGAGGAGTAGAAGACTACATATTACTTGTGGGCTGTCACATAGAGGTCCGATACACATATCTGTGCTGGGTGGCTACCGCTCCTTCTTAACAACCTCGTGAATTTCGGCTTAAGAGTCGAGCGAAAGCAACATGGTTCCATTCCTTGTGTCTTCTATCGCCCATTATTGTTGTCTGGATTGAAACCCGTGTTCACTCCTCTTGCATCCAGCCTGGTCATACCATATGTGACTTACTGGCCGTTTACTTCACTTGACAATGTTCTCTGTGTAGGCAGCCACTATTGATCAAGGCTTCACTCATGCTCATGACAGACTGAACGGGACCCATTGTCTCGTCCTAAGTTCCGTGACTGGACGGAATGTGCTTCAGCTTTCACTCGATGGCCAGTAAACCATATATATATGTCGTATCAACAACAAGCCATGACTTCTCTCCACGTCTTTCCACCCAATCCTTTCAATCACACTCTTTCAACCTCAACTCCAGAGACAACTCTCATTAAAGCAAGATGGATTCGACCTACCCCTGCATGTCCACCCTGGACCCAGACTCCCAATATCCCGCGTTTCCAGCAGAAGTCAAAGACCGCATCGCGGCTGTGGTCTCTGAGTGCCCCAAAGAAGAGGTCTACCGCCTAGCAAGCCTCCAGAATATCATTCTAGCAGGCCTCGTAAGTCCATTTGTGGCCACCTACCTCAACTTCTACCATACCACATCGTTACTAACTCTACCATCAGGGCGTAGACGACCAAGCCCTCGCCCGGGCAGCACAGCTACGCCATGCCGGCATCAGCGAGCTCCTCAAGGCCTTCATCGACTCTTTACAAGATGCGACACTCCTCGATCTGCCGACGACCCGGTCCCGTCACATCCACTGTGATGCCAACTTCCGCTTGGTCGTGCGAGTCGTAAGTGTTCCGACCCGCTTGGCTCTTTCCGGGATACCAAGACTAATCAGACTTATAGCTACGCGAAGAAACCTGGAGTCTTCACATCCAGGTCGATCGTGAGCCCGAGTCTCTCCTCCTCGCAGGGGCAGCTAAGCAAGGGCTGGTAGGTCCCGTCGAGGTGTACTGGGAGTATCCAATGACTCCGGCGCACATCAGGGAGGCGTTGAAGAGGGATCTCTTCTTTGAGAGGCAGTACGTGAGGCGGGTTGGCACTGACCAAGACCAAGCCTTTTGGTAGGCCTCTCCTGACGTGCGCGGGTGGGTATTTGGGCTAGATAGGCTTCCATCCATAGCTCAATGATCAAGCAGACCGCTAAGGTTCCTGAGGCAATTCTCAAGAGACAACCCCGAAGATTCAGCATAAGCTGGGAGCACAACTCTAGTACCGAAACCCATACGGTTCTAGGCAAAAGACGAGACGACGTGACAATGTCTTAATCATTACGCTCGACAGGAGCCCAAGGCATCGTATCCGTATATACCAACCCTAACCACCATCAAGCCACCCTCTTATGCCGCTAGCCCGAGCCACAGAAATGAACTGTGAATGCCACAGCCGTAACCAGACCTTCTTCACCAATGGAGTCGAGAATAACGGGGTATGCATCATATCCTGCGCCAAGAAAATGCAGCACCACAAAAGTCGGCGTCTCATAGCGCCGCCCAAAAACAGCAGTAATCCCATAGGACCATAACCAATACCCCCATCTCATAAGCCCTTCAACCTGCCCAAGACGCCCCGCTAGGGCCGTGAAAGGCCTTGTTTTGCCTGGCACCTGTGTCAGTTTTCCGCAAGGACAGGGATATCGACAGGGGACAAACAACTCACCTTCATCTGCTCGATGCGAGCTTTCAGCTGACTAGTCACCTCAGCCGCCCGCTTCCAGCTCTCCACACCGCTGCCGGAGTTGGACCCGGACCCGCTGGCCGCGCTATTGTCCATCCTGCTACCGGCCCTGCTGCCCGCCCTGTCGGCACCGTGGCTGCCGTAGCTGTACGACGGAGGAGGAGCATCCGCACGGCCGCCGACGTCCTCGGACCCACCACCGACATCCCTCCTGAACCCCCTGGCCGGGCTTCCGCGTCCGCTGCTGGCCGCACTGCCCGCATACCTCATCTCGGGACTGAGCTTGCTCCTGGGATACGACGCGGCGCCGTCGCCGTTCTCCTTCTCCTCGCTGAGGGTGCTAGTGAAGCTCATGCGATTGCGATTGGCACCAGCGGCAGGGAACCCGCCGCCGCCACCGCCGCCGTCTCGGTAGATACCCGCGTCGTCGTGCGTGGGGCTCATCATGACGCTGGGGCTGCCCGGGCTGCCCGGCCCGCCGTTGGCGCCGACCGACTCGGCCTTGCTGAGCGCCCGCTTAAGACGCTCGAGCTCGCGCCGGAGGCGCTCGTTCGTCTGCTCAGCCGATTCGGCGTCGCTCCGCGCGCGCACTAGCTGCGTTTCCTTGGCCTTGATGGACAGCACGTCGCGCGTGTGGTCTTCGATGAGGCCGGCGTTCTGGTTCTTGAGTTCTTGTATCTCGGAGAGGAGCTTGGACCGGTCGTGCCTAGCTTCTTCCACCTGCTTGCGCAGCAGGTCGTTGGCGGCCCGAAGTTCTTCGAGTTCTGCGCGTTCGAGGGCCGTCAGTCCGGAGGATGGCGTCGGGGACTGCGGCTGTGCGACCGGTGCCGGCGTTGAAGACTTGGCCGTTAGAGTCCGGCCGGTTAACCCGCCCCTCCCCAGGCCGATGCGTGGTTTAGGCTGCGGGGGAGGCGAAGCCGGGAAGTCGTCCTCGTCGTCATATATGGGGGCTGCCGCTGGTGCCTTACGAGGCGTTGATATTCCAGAAGGACCGGGCAAGGCTCGCTTTTGGGGGGCTTTGAGACCACCGATGCCGGAAGGCTTTGGCACGCCCAACTTGGCTCCTGGTGCGGCTCGGGATGTCAGTTGGGGGGCAAGAGGTTCGGCTGCTGGCGGCGGTGCGGCAGCGGCGGGAGCTGCTTTCTTCGTCCCTATGGGTGCCTTCTTGCCCATCACCTTCTTCGGCGCTCCTCCTTGTGGAGCACGGGCTGCTGGCGGCGGCGGTTTGGGCTTCTCCTTGGCTTTGACCTCTGCTGCCTCGCAGAACTCCTTGATCCTGGTCTTCCGGATATCGTCCAGACCTTCCATGTGCGGGTTCATCGCCCGCTCGCCAATGATCTTCATGACGGTTCCTAGGACCTCGGCACCGCCAGACCGAAGCACCTCGCTCGACTCAGATAGCAGCTTCTTGCCCGATTCGACGATCTTTCCTATTTCGTCCTTGCTGGGCACATCCCTGGTCGTTCTCAAACACCGGATAAGGAATTTCATAGTCCCTTCCTTGATTTGAGGGTTCTTGTGCGAAAGGTGTGTAATGATATCCTCCATGCAGTCCGTAAGGTTTGTCGAGAGGAAAACTGCATCTAGCGCAGCGCTGAGCGCGTCCGAGACAGTTTGCTTCTTTTCCTTCAACCTTTCCATGATCGGCTGCATGACGGTTGCCCGGTACTTGCTGTAGCTCCTCCGCAGGCCCTTTGCGAGGACCTCTATACACTGCGCCGCCAAAGTGACAACCATGATGTTGGCGTCCTTCATGCACTTGGCGAAGGTTCGGTTGAGCTCGTGGAAATCGCCGTCCTTGATCCTGGGTACGTTGAGCAAGGGGAACAGGGCCTCGAGTGCCTCTTTCCTCTCCTTCCATTTTGAGGATGATAGGTTCTCGTAGAAGTCGGCCGGAATCTTGCTGATGACCTCTTGGGGTTCCGCAAGGTCGAAAGCGTCGATCTCTGCCGGTTCGTCAGCTTCCTCCGCTTCCTCCTCGACGTCTCCTGCGCCTGCTGCTGGGGCGCGGGCCTTGGCGGCCTGTTGGGACCGAAGTAACCGCTCCTGCTTCGGTGCGGGTTCTACTTTGACCTTTTCGAACTGCGCCTCGAGGTCGGTCTGCTGAGTTGGCTTTAGGTCGTTCCAGAACATGGGCTTCATCGCCTCGCGAAGCCACCTGTAGAACTCGACCGTTAGGTTAGTTGCCTCGGCTCGGACGTTCTTGTCCGCATGTCCAAAAACCTTCGGTAGGATCTTGAGGACGGGCTTGGGGTCTGCGGTTTTGCATCCGTAGTTGTGGAAGATCTGTGTAAGAGCGGCAAGCGATGCCGCCACGACCTTCGGCTGCTTGTTCGACAGGGCCGGGAGGATGTCCTCGATGACAGGGCCCGGTACGTCGAGTTCGACGAAGAGAAGGAGGGCCTCGATCGCGGACGCCTTGGTGGCTGCTCTTGTGGAAGAAAGACCCTTCTCCACAATAGCAGTTATCGCGTGTGGTCTCGACCGCACAGCACCCTCTTTGGGGCCGAATTTGAGAAAGGCGCATAGCGCTGCGAGACCGTCTTGTTGTGCAGCAACGTTGGAATCTGCCGCAGCGCCTTTCCACAAGCTCGAGTCCTGGACGAATTGACGGAATACGGGATCGCGGTCGTCGGGCGTGGCCTCAAATAACTTTGCAGCCTCCTCGTATGCTGCCTTGCGGACTTTCCAGACCTGTAACGGCGGTTAGCCATGGCACGACGAGCGACGAGCCGGCTGGCAAGGGCGAGGCAGATGACCTACCTTGTGCACCCAACGGTCTGTCAGTGGCAGGGAGCTAAAGTCCTCTTCTTCCGCCATCTTGAAGCAGTTTACGCTAACTCGAGGTACGGATGCTGATGGTGAGGCAGCTTTGGCGGTGGTTGTTGCGCTGTTGGTGGAGTCGTCGGCCGGTCCTAAACGTGTTACTTTGTTGATCAGTTTCTGCAATGACGAACATCTCCTTAGTGCGCGCATGTTGACAGTGGAACAGACAGCCGCACAGAGGATACGGCTGATGGAGAATGACGCTGCCAGACGTCCATATGGACATCACAGTAGGGGAGGGATACATACAGGAGTTCTAAGGCCTAGCAATGTCGCAGCTCTTCTGCGAGACGGTATGGCAGGCTAAGCAAGTGCTGCGTGAGACGTAGATGCGTGTCGATGTCCTGGAATAATGCTGCTGCGGTGATGGTGCAGTGACGGTTTGCGACAGCTTTCTTTGTTGGTGAGGGTCGTCACGAAGCTGTTGAATCGGCAGGTGCGACAAGCTGCTGATTGTTGACAATGGTGTCGTTTGCTCTTTCCGCCCAGGATTCTTTGGTTGGCGGGACAGGGGTACCTTAGGGTCAACGGGCCAGATCCGCGCGAGGGGACCCTTCGTGGGGCACTCTTAGCTAATGGAGACACGTGTCAGGTGACTGTGGAAGTACCTTTACTATATCTTATTCAGCAGATCGACGTCGTGAACTTCTTGAATGTCCAATGACCCTGAGATAAGAGCATGATGATGATATTACCGGTGTCAGAAAGGACTAATATTCGCATTGCAATTAACTTTTCCTGCTGCAGATTTGTGTGAGCATCCGATGACGCCCAACCGAACGGTGCAGGTAGTTCCCTGCCCCTCATTCGCTGGAGTGGATGCTGCTGCCCAATCAGGGCGTTCAGATCGGGCGCCATTGCTGTAGGAACTGGCAACCTACCGCAACAGGAACATGCCAGGTCCCGATAGCGCCTCTGGCAGCTGCCAAACCATCAACACAACTTGTCCCACTGTCTTGATCCGACAACCAGCTTGTTGTTCTGTCCCGCCTAAGCTGTCGACGCTCAGAGGCTTACTTCGGCCAATTGGCTATCGTGTTCTGGCACAGGTAAAGTGACCGTTACTGTGAAACAGTGCGGCCTGGAGCTCTTTGCTGTCTGGCATAATTCCTGCGTCATCACAATCACGACGAAACGCTTTCCACGATACCTCAAAATACGGCCCACCGCCAGTCCGCGCTTGCTTCTACCGAATAAAGGAGTCGCAGCGCCGTGCTCAATATACATATCAGCTTTCCGCCCTTGATAAATCTCCCTCCGCCAGCTCCTCGGTCGCCGTGTCCAATCTCACCAATATCCCTCCTCCTCAACTCTCCCGGCTTGCTCTCTTCCTCGACGCCGACTACCCCTCGGCCGCAGGTGCCGCTACACCCAACGAATGATCGCGTTTGCCGAGTAATGGCTATATCCGGAACGATGACCCAGATATTGACGACCCGGCAAGCTGAAGAGCTGTATGACGCCTCCCATCACCTCGTCGCTGTACCGACGGCCTTGTTCTGGATAGATCACTGACGAGAGAACGCAGACACAAGTCCATAATAGCTTATCTCTCGGCAAACAACTTATCAAATGCGGCGGCAGCGCTGCGGGCGGACGTCGGCCTTGGCGAAGATGTCTTCGACACAAACACAGCAAAGAAATACGAAGGTCTCCTCGAGAAGAAGTGGACGAGTGTGGTGCGGTTGCAGAAAAAGGTTTGCTCTCGTGGCCCCTTCCCATGAGGCAGCTCTGACAGCTCTGTTTGCAGATAATGGACCTAGAGTCGCGCAACGCGACGCTACAATCCGAAATCGACAATGCGACGCCGACATCTCTATCAAAACGGAACCAGGACCCAGTGTCGTGGCTACCGCGGTCCCCAGCACGGCATAACCTACAATCACATCGCAGCGCAATCACTTCGGTGGCCTTCCATCCCATCTTTTCATCTTTAGCTTCCGGCTCCGAGGACTGTACGATCAAAATCTGGGACTGGGAGCTAGGGGAGTTGGAACGGACCATCAAGGGCCACACAAAAGCCGTGTTGGATTTGGACTTTGGCGGGCCTCGTGGAGGGACGTTACTGGCCTCCTGCAGTTCAGATCTCACAATCAAGCTGTGGGATCCTGCAGACGAGTACAAGAACATCCGGACACTGCCCGGCCACGACCACAGTGTCAGCGCAGTGCGGTTTATCCCCTCTGGAGCAGCCGGCGCCCCCGCCTCCGGCAACCTCCTCGTCAGTGCCAGTCGCGACAAGACGCTCAGAATATGGGACGTCAGCACCGGTTATTGCGTCAAGACGTTGCGTGGCCATGCCGACTGGGTACGAGACGTCTGCCCGTCACTAGACGGCCGCTTCCTCCTTTCGGCGGGTGTTGATCAAAGCGCTCGGCTATGGGATATCTCGCTCTCTACGCCCGAGACCAAGGTCACATTATTCGGCCACGAACACACAATCGAGTGTTGCGTTATTGCACCCCCCGCAGCATATCAGTACCTCGCACCTTTAGCTGGACTGAAGAAGCCACCCCCGGCCTCCAGTCCAGCCGAGTTCATGGCCACCGGATCTCGTGACAAGCTGATCAAATTATGGGACGGCCGAGGCAACTGTATCAAGACGTTGGTGGGCCACGACAACTGGGTCAGGGGTCTGGTCTTCCATCCTGGCGGCAAGTATCTGTTATCCGTGGCCGACGACTACAGTCTTCGCTGCTGGGATCTGAGCCAAGAAGGGAAATGCGTAAAAACTTTGGGCGACGCTCACGGACATTTTGTCAGTTGCATACGATGGGCGCCGAGTATTATCAAGAACGATCCGGCAGCAAACGGCAATGGAACGTCAGGGCAGAATGGGGGCGAGGCAAACGGCACGCCTAAGAAGGGAGCGATCGCGGCTCCGGAGGTCCAAATACGATGTGTTCTCGCCACTGGGTCAGTGGATACCTCTGTTAGGGTATTTGCTAACTAAGGACGAGAATCACCACGATTAGAGACGGCCTGTGCATGGTTTACGTGGCATTCAGGCGGACCGTCTACATGACTTCCCGACTGAGAGAAGGGCAGAGTGTCCACCAGAGGCTACTGCGAAAAAGCGAGTCTAACACCCAGACTTGGCCCGCCCGGACGATGCTCAGGATATGCAGGACGGCCGGGGAGGAGCGGCCGTGTGGCAGTGTGGATATACAGGTACGCGACGCATCCTCCGGCCTGCCGCTGTGCATTCTGAAATCCACCGTTGTTTGAATTATGAACTGATGTCTGATTAAGGTTCCATGCATGTCATACGCCAAATAGATACCCGATACTTTACAAAAGATATCATGTTCCTTTTCGCTACCTTTGCCCCCTGTTGTTACATGATTATGAGCCGCAACGCCCGTATACGTCAGCGCAGAGTGACCAATCTCGTATCATCATGCCCATCCTCCACCACTCAAACTTCGATTTGTTCGCCTCACGCGCAGCAGATCGCTATTAGCCGAAGTTGACGCAGAGCCCGTTCTTAGCCTTTTTATCGGATGTTATTGGCCGTCGGAGGACAATGAGACTGGGGGCATGTAAACCAACCACTGTGTTCTAGGGCTGGCCGCTGCGAGTGGTCTTTCTCCTCAGGTCGTTGGCCCTCTGGGGTGAAAATCCTGTCCCATGGGGTGGTTCCAGGTACCTCTACCGATCCGATATGGCCGAAACCTTGAATCTCCGGTGTCTTCTGACAGTGACCGTGGCTGAACCGCTGGATGAGGCAGGACTGTCGGCTCACTACGAACAGGAGTGATATCCGCCAGAGGTATCCCACTTCTCTCAGGGACTGGCATCGGTGCCGACACCGGAGCTGCCTGCGCTCCCTCGGGGTGGTCTTCCCTCGGCCTGCCATTGACGCCTGTGCGAGGCTCCCCCTGGGCCTTGCGTTCCCGCCGCCACGGCCACGTGATTGCCCTGTCCGACCGACGTCTCCTGATTAAAAAGCACGCCAGAATACCCAGCAGAGCCAGCCCCAAGACGGCGACAACAGCCACAAGCGCAATCGTCACCCGGCTCCAGCCGCTGCCACCACCGGCGCACGAGGTGCCGTCATCCCCGGTAGCGACCAGGATCGTCCTCCCCGAGCTCGCGGACTGCGTCAGCGTGAACTCGCCCTTGTCGTAGTCGACGTACAGGTACGCGCGGCTGAGGAACACCTTGCCCAGCACCGCCGCGTCCTCGGGCGCCGGGTCCTGGTACACCGCCAGCTCGGTGAAGTTGCCGTTCACCACCCGCGTCCCGTCGCGCGCTATGCCTCGGACCGGGTTGCACAGCTCCTCGACGGGGATCTCGACGGTGAAGTTGTTGTCGGCGAGCATGATGACCAGGCTGCCGTTGAAACTGGCCGTCAGGTTGTTGTGCGTGTATATCAGCCCCGGTTCGGGGATGTAGATGTCCTCCAACTGCCGTGCCAACGCGTCATTCGACGGCGGCGCGGCGGGGCTCGTAGCGGCGTACCGGACGGGCTGCTCGGTCGACCCGGTAAAGGCCGCGAACCCGTCCTTGAGCGAGTTTATGACGCTGGCCGGCAGGCGCGGGTAGTTGTCGTACATCTCCAGACAGGCCTGCTGCGGGTGCGCGGGCTCGATGCCGAGGTTGTAGTCGGTGCTCCCGTCGCCGCCGGCGGGGCGCAGAACCATGCTCGCGATAGTCACCTGCAGAGGACACGTCCTCTTCCCGTTCAGCTGGTGGTTCTCCTTGTACTCGGCCATGTCGAAGTGCACCTCGGTCCCGGCGCGCGCGCCGTCGTCCCACCCCCCCAAGACCAGGCCGCCGGCGCGCGGGGCGGAGTGGGACTGGCTGCCTGCGTCGAAGCTGAAGGAGCGGGCCGCGATGCGGCCCGCCGACGCGAGGGCGGAGAGGAGCGCGCTGTGGTCGCCGAGCGAGACGTGGGTTGTCGTGTGGTTGTTGCCGCTCTCGATCAGGCCGCCGGCCGTGGTGATCATGTCGCGGCCGTGGAGGTGGAGGGTGGCGAGGACGGCGGCCGGGAAGGGGTCGTCGGGCTTCATTATCGTCACCCAGCCTGCGTCGGAGTCGGCGAGGCCTGATGTGCTTGTTGTTTGCAACGCGTCTGGGCCGGATGGCTGTCCCGAGGAGTCGACGCCGAGGCCGCCGCCGCGGCGACTGAGACATTGGGCGTAGGTGAGGTTCTGGGCGCGGATGTTGTCGTCTGAGCACAAGAGGGAGGTTGTGTAAAAAGTGGTGTTAAGAACGGTGCTCGGGACGCCGCAGAGGTATTGGAGCGTGTCTGAGGACTCGGATGAACTGACGGAGATGGGAGCTCCCCACGAGTGGATGGTGGGCTGGTTCGGGAGGTTGATGGTGCAGTTGTCCAAGGGGAGGAAGATTGGTTCCGGCGAACATGCTGCTAGCACGCGTGTTGAAGATATGAACAGGATGGTCAGGATATGAGTGTGGATCTGAGCCCTCGGAGCTCGTGAGATTGAATTTGTGTGACCCATGATTGCTGGTGAAACTCTCTGTTGGCAGCGTGTACCGTCAGTGCAACTGGTGATGCAACACCATATATCTCCGTTCCAGAGATTTTGACGGCGTCAAGGCTTGGCATGTCTACTGTCGAGCTCCGGGACTTGCCTTGACAGTGATGCACGTACACTTGCGGCACTGGTACCGGACACTCTCTCGGTGAGAATTGATGCTTACACGACGTCAGAGCTTCATCCTCACAGGGCGCACAGCAAATCCTCACGGACCGATTGTTGCTTTGTCAATGGGGCGATCGTCCGGCCTTATAAGGACGGCACGGAACTGCTCACATGCCCAATACGCGCAGCCTCGCCCGGCCGCAAAGGGACTGGAGCGGTCGGTGTAGGCCGCGCACATCACCTGGCAACCAGCTGAGCAGGACTCGTATGCATCGCGGAGATTAAGACACCTCCCGCTACGTTTCAAGTCGTCAGGCTGCCCTGGTTGACGCCCAGAGCCTTGCCCCGACAAAATGGAGGCATTCCCCCGCAAAATCGCGGGATGGAGGGAGGCATGGCATTTACTCCTCGCCGCGCCATTGGACGCCACCATGTCGGTACGCTGTAACGCTGCGATTACCCAACCTGCCAACGGGCGCGACTCGCAGAACCAGAGGTCTTGTCCGTGATTGCAGCCCTATTTCGACGCGCACACCGGTTTTGTCTGCGGTTTGGTGGTGGCTGAGCCTGGAGCCTAGAGTCTGGTGCCCATGGCTTGAGTCTATCATTGAGACGGGACGACATATTATGTGACGACAACGTCGGAAGTCCTAGCTAGGGCAGAAAGGACCGGGCTCCGGTCTTGTGGTCTGCCGCCGATGTATTTCTTCGTCCTGTTGTGTCACCATCAGGCCACGGTTCAGCATGTAGAGCTCGGTGAACTACGCCCAACACCGAGTCCTAACCAGCTGCTCAGGACTCAGCATCGGATGACTATTCCGACTTTGACGCAGATGTCAGTTAATGGATATCATTGTTCTCGAGTAAACAACTATGTCAGTCGTTGTGTTAAAGCTGGTGTCCATCTGGGTGGAGACAACGGGAACAATCCGTCGTGCTCCGTCTCGGATGCCCGGGCCAACATGGAACTCACTTAGGAGCCGCATTGCCGTTATCTCGACTCCACGCCAAGACTCCCCATAGGTTGAAGACGTTGGACGACGTTAGCTATGAGAGACATAGAGCTGCTTCACGGAGTAGCTGAACGACGATCTCAACGGTACCGAGAGTCGGTGATAATCCGGAGCGGGAACCCCTCGCTACGTCACCACTCCGTCGTCACCATGACTGCCCGCCCGTTCCTGCCGTTGTACCCGACTTATCCGACCTCGTTCTCACAACACCGCGACCACTTATAAGGGTGAGGATATTCCAGCAATTTGAGATATCTTGACATGTCAAATCGGTAACCGATACAGCACAATCTTCACCATGTCTGATCCTAACTCGCCTCACATCAAAAACCGAGACACTCCGCAATGGGGCCTCTACCAGCGCGAGCAGTTCTGGAAGGCAAACGAGGGCGAGGTGCCTCTATTCAACACCCGTAAGCATAATCCATGACCCCCGCGCAGCTTATACTGACACGCATCACAGACCCCGATAAGCTCGAGGAACTCGCCAACAAGAAGCTCTCAGAAAACGGATGGTAAGCAACACCACCCGCCTCCACACCCCAGGCCTCTCATCTCATGCACAAACTCCAGGCTCTACGCCTCCTCAAACGCAGGCCTCTCGCACACCCACCTGGCCAACCGCCAAGCCTTCTTCCGGCACAAGATCCTCCCGCGCCAGCTCGTCGACACCAACGAGCGCTCCACCCGGACGACCATCTTCGGCCACTCGGTGTCGGCGCCCATCGGCATCGCCCCGATCGGCATCAACAAGATCTACAACCAGCACGGCGAGCTGCCCGTCGCCACGGTGGCCGGCGAGCTCGGCATCCCCTACTCCCTGTCCACCGCCGGCTCCTTCCCGATCGAGGCCGTCGCGGCCGCCAACGACGCCGGCCGCGCCCGCGCCGCGGCCACGGAGAAAGTGCCCCAGGCGCCAAGGTTCTACCAGCTGTACATGCCGCACGACGACGAGCTGACCATCTCGCTGCTCACTCGGGCCCACGAGAGCGGGTTCGCGGCGTGCATGCTCACGACGGACACGTGGCAGCTAGGGTGGTGCGTAACTCTTCCTTTATCTCGTTACAGAACTATAAGCTAATCAAAAACGCTCGCAGGCGGCACGACGACGTCGCCACGTCCAACTACGCCTTCTACCGCGGCATCGGCGCCGACCTGGGTCTCTCGGACCCGGTGTTCCAGCGCCGCATGGCGGAGCGCGGGATCGACCCCGCCAAGCAGCCCGAGGAGGCGGGCGCGATGTGGATCGACCAGGTGTGGCACGGGCGCGCCTTCAGCTGGGACAAGGCCGTGTGGGCGCGGGAGCAGTGGCGGCGGATCAGCGGCGGCAAGCCGTTCCTGATCAAGGGGATCCAGAGGGTCGACGACGCGGAGAAGGCCGTCGCGCTGGGGTTCGAGGGGATCGTGGTCAGCAACCATGCCGGACGGCAGGTGGACGGGGCGGTGGCGAGCTTGGATGCGTTGGAGAAGATTGCTGCTGCGGTTGGCGATCGGATCGTGGTTACGTTTGATAGTGGGATACGGGGCGCGGCGGACGTGGTCAAGGCGCTGGCGCTGGGGGCCAAGTTTGTGTTTATCGGGCGGCTGTGGATCTGGGGGCTTAGTATCATGGGTGAGGCGGGTGTGAGGCATGTGTTGAAGGGGTTGCTGGCTGACTTGGATATCCTTATGAATGTGGCTGGCATTCAGAAGATTGCGGATATTGATAGGAGTTTGTTGGAGTCGTACCCGCCGGGGTATGGGCTGCTTGCGGAGAAGAGTAAGCTCTGACGGGGTGTAGATAATGATGGTACTGTGAAGCTGTAAGGTAGTGTAGAACCTTGGACATGCGATTCTCGTCTTGATTGCAAGGTTATCATCGCGACCCAACTTTTCTTCCCACTGCGACCCAGAGGACAGGTTATACCAATCGAACCCATGTCGTCTGGTAGTCCCTGTTAGTGCTAATGATATCATGGAAATAGTATCGTATGCCGTTATACCCTACTTCACAGACAGGCTGTCCAGGAAGCTGTAAAGGTGATGGCGAGGGTAATGAAGAAGAGGCGGGGGAAAATTGGATTCCAGGTAT
This sequence comes from Coniochaeta ligniaria NRRL 30616, assembly GCA_001879275.1. Taxonomy (NCBI): domain Eukaryota; kingdom Fungi; phylum Ascomycota; class Sordariomycetes; order Coniochaetales; family Coniochaetaceae; genus Coniochaeta; species Coniochaeta ligniaria. The sequence continues at coordinate 2,129,824 of KV875099.1, read as the reverse complement.
GAGAAGATGAGCATGTAATGTTTTGAAGACTATGTGCGACAGAAAGAGTTAGATAAAGGATGAGTACATGAGATGTAATCGAGTGTAGCGTCCCTGTATTCCTCATCTTGGTGCTCCTCCATATTCAAGTCATCTCATAAGTTATAGCCTGCGCAGACTGTAGTAGTTACACCCCCCTTAGCATACTATGTGTTTGAAGAAACAAGCCACAGTGACAATTGCCCTACTTAAAAGTGGTATAACGATAAGAAAATCAAGTCCAATTTAGCCTTGTCATCCAGCCCAGTACTAGTCGCTACTTGATAATAGTTGTAACAATAGTCGGCGTGCAAGTCGTGGTGGTGTAGGAGCTGTACGACGGATAGACCGTAGTAACGAGCAAGGTAGGCGTGTCGTTGATTGTGGTAGTGATTGTTATTCCTGCGTAGTTGCAGCCGAAGCCGAAGTACTGCAGTCCACAAGTTTTGGTCCAGGTAAGACTCATAGGGAGCTCGGTCACTTCAAGCGTCGGGTAGCAACTCGTGGTTGTGTAGACACTGGTCGTCGGCGTGATTGTCTTGGTGATGGTTGTGGGCTTGCCGCCCACCGTAGAGGTAATGGTTGTCGTCCTTGCCTTGTAGTAGCAGTTCCAGCCAGTCCTGGTCCACTCGCAGACGTAGTTGGAGGGGATTAGACTAGCGGCGGCGAGGGCCGCAAAGGAAAGGTAGATGAGAATGACTACTTTCATGGTGGAAAGATCCGAATGAGGGGGTTTGATAGTGCTTCAAATCGGACTTGTAATATCCAGTGTGTAATGGTCGTTTAGGTCCGGCCGCATGAACACTGAGAAGCTTGTGAAGTAGTCGACATGGCTATTCTGTGATATGTGAGTAGATTAACAGCATTATTATACTTTTGCTTCAGTACCATGCTAAGCATTGATATTTAGTTTTCCTTTATCTCTTCCTTCATCTTAATATTGTGCTTAGCCTTGATATTGTCCCCTAACTCCAAGGTGTTGGCCTCGTGTTTGCTTGCATGTACGACAAAGACGTGTTCCCGAGCACCGCCAACTTCTCTTGAACAAATCCAATACATTTGCTCTCCCTACGGAAGCCCAAAAGGGAGGGCAGAGGAGACAGGATGTCATTTGCAGCTAGTGGTAAGCAGAGACATGATGTAGTGAATTGCTAGAAATCTAGGATGTTCCGACGTGATTGAGTCTTGTACTCTGATGAGTCTATGTCGACTTGACTCGAAATGTGACAGGTCTATCAGAGTACTAGACTCTCTTGAGGTCCTTGAGGTCTGAGTCTAGTGATCACACATCGCAAACTTGTGAGCACTGCTGTCGTGGCTGCAGTTTCTTTGATGGCCATTTTTGCAAGGGATGAAGTATGAACAGGCCATTCCAGAGGGCCAGCAGTATAATCGGTCAGGAGCCCGTGTTGTGAAGAATGACTCAAGCGGATACTCATGTTTGGTAGGAAGATCAAAGATCTTAGTGTGGCCTGGTACCTCGGGGTAAGATAGCTTCTGGACTGGCATCCTAGTGTAACTCTATGAGCCATTGACGTGCCGTGAACGAGATCCCGAAGACGCATGTCGACTTGACTCACCGTTAGCTGCATATCCATAGCAAGTAAGCTCTTCACGATAAGCGAGACGCTGCAGCCCTACCAATCTGTCATCCCCTTTGTTGGCATTTCCCTCTCTAGAGGCTTCCAATATATCATCTGCTCGTTGATATTGTTTTGTCCAGCAGCCTTTGATGACGTCTCCCCATGCCAGATCGTCCACACCAGGATATTGTCCCCGAGAAAATAGCTCATTCACTTTGGCGTCGTAATCCAGCATCTCCTGTGCCGTTCTGAAAGGCCCGCAACACGACCTATACGGCCATAGGCCTGTCATGATTGTGTAGAATATGGACCCAAGACTGAATATATCAAGCATACTAGAGCATTCCGCTTGAGTCGGGTCGTAGAAAGGCCCGTCGGGCAGGTGCTTCCCATCTAAACCAAGCTCATCGCATCTTGCTCCGCCAAAGTCACAAAGAAGCAAATCGAGACAGCCAGGACTTGATTCATGGACAAGGAAGTTCTCAGGCCGCATGTCGGAGTGTACGACCCCGCGAGAGTGAATGTATGACACGGCCTCGGCTGCTTGTCGACACCATTTCTTGCGCAGACATGGCGTAATTGATGAGTTGTGGGCTGAGATATAAGCCTGGAGATTGCCGTGGCTAGCTTCACTCAGCAAAAAGCCTTGGTCACGCTGTCCTAGATATCTTGTGAACCGTATCTTTAGTATACAGTGAGGAAGAGCATCGTGAAAACTGTGGGTGATTTCAAAACAGAAGGCACTGACTGCACAATCCGTGGATGATCCCCCAGTCTGCGAAGGATGGGTTCCTCGACGGCAAAGGCGAGACGAACTCTCTCCTTGAATTTGTCAACATTCGGCCCTGCCAGGTTGGGCTCGAACGGCGACTTGAGAAGCACTCCGGGGCGAATCCGGGTTAGGATAGCGGTGGATCCGTGGTGCTGGATTTCGGGCATTCTGGCGAGATCAGATCATCCAAATGCTTGAGACAAGGACGGACGCTATGTGCTCGATATTTACGAATACATGGAGCAGCCAAGGCGTGGTCTCGGAAGATGCCGCCGCGTCGTAGACTAGGTACGAACTCCTGATGTCGAGGAGGTTTGGATTGTTAACAGACCCAGTTGACAATGTCCGAAATCCCTAGATCCGAAATTCACTAAACATGCGTGAGCCACTTTGTGGCGTCGGTACCAATGTTGATGGTTTCGGAACATGGTGCCCGGTCATTGAAGAATTGAAGAGTGCTTTTGATGAGGCTTTGTAAATGGTGCCACGGCGTTGGTTAATGAAAGTGGCACGGACCATCCATCTCCTCACTCGGTATTTCGAAACCAAAGCTCAACAAGCAAGGGAAGGGGCGGCTCACACCGCCCCCCACCTTCCTGTAAGGGGCTAAACCCACAAACGACCCCTGGAAGACCAGTTGAAAGTTACGAGAACCACCTCAACATCCCAGAGCATCCTGGAGCATGTAGATCTGGGCCGGCACAACTTGACAAACGTCGGCTTCCTCGCCAATCCATCTCGTGCCCGTGTCTCAGATCACGGCACAAAGTAAATACCTTGCCGGGCATCACATTTATTCCACCAGAACTCGGAGATATACATCATTACCTATTCGTTGATGACCTCCGGCTCCGAACATCGTCCGATTCCCACCGCCTCGAGGTCCCGACCTGCATTTGGCTGCCGAAACCGTCTTCTGCAGCTCAATCAGCGGCCGATTGGCACCCAGTGACCATGGGCGAATACCATGCAGACGTCACGTCGCTTGTCGACGGGAAATCCTCCAATCCCTCAGTCGAGGTGATGGAGAAGCGGCCCGCAGCACAACCGCTTAACGCTTCCACAGACGAGCCGCGGCCCAGGCGGCCCAGGACCACAATGGCTCCCAGAATCAGAGTCAAGAGGAAAGACGACGGGTGGCTCAAAGATTGCACCCGCTGGCTGTTCGAGAACCAGACCAGTAAGTCTCCATCTCCGGCATCACTGGCACATTGTGGCATCTCCACAGACTAACAGCATACCACTTCCCCGCCAGGCATCTCTTTCCACCTCATTGCAACACTGGTTGCCGCGCACAAGCTGTTCGACTCAAAGCTCACGTCCCGGTTCCTGAAACTGGCCTACTACAACCCTTCGACCGGGAAGTATGGGGCTGGCGCCGACGACTACTTCTTCATGGCCTTCTGCGTCGTGGTCTTCACGGGCCTCCGCGCCGGCGCCATGGAGTACGTGCTCGCTCCGCTGGCCAAGTGGTGGGGGATCCCGAAAAAGAAGGACGCGACGAGATTCGCGGAGCAGGCGTGGCTGTGGCTATACTGCTGCGTTATCTGGCCAGCCGGCATGGTACGAATACGCCCTCTCCTTTCCGAACCAGGCCTTCAACAGGACTCTATACGCTTTGCTTGTTCGCCCTGCTAACACATGACAGTACATCTACTGCAACTCGCCCTACTACCTCAACATGTCGGAACTCTGGACCAACTGGCCCGACCGCGAGCTCACCGGCCTCGTGAAGACATACATACTGGTCCAATGGTCCTTCTGGGTGCAGCAAGTCCTCGTCATCCACCTCGAGGACCGCCGCAAGGACCACTGGCAGATGCTGACGCACCACTTCGTCACCATCTCGCTCGTGGCCGCCTCGTACTACAACCACATGACCAGGGTCGGGCACCTCATCCTCGTGCTCATGGACGTGGTCGACCTCTTCTTCCCCCTGGCAAAGTGCCTCAAGTACCTGGGCTTCGCCAAGATCTGCGACGTCATGTTCGGCCTGTTCATGGTCACCTGGTTCGTCGCGCGCCACGTGTTCTACCTCATGACGTGCTGGAGCATATACGTCGACACGCCGCGGATAATAGGGGACGCGTGCTACAGGGGCAGCATGGACGACCTCGAGGGCCCGCTGCCGATCCCCACGGAGGGGTGGTCGCACGTGTTCGAGCAGTTCTACGACCCGCGGGGCTACGTGTGCTTCGGGCGCAACGCCAGGAACACGTACCTCTCCGCCCTGCTCTTCCTGCAGCTCATCACCATCGTGTGGTTCGGCATGATCGTGCGGGTCGCGATAAAGGTCCTGAAGGGCGGCGCGGCGGAAGACACCCGGAGCGACGACGAGGGAGAGGACGAGGAAGAGGACGAGGAACTGGACGACGAGGGGCAGCCGCTGGAGGTGGAGGCCGGCGTCGAGGATATCGACCTCAAGGCGTGGGGCCGCCGCACGGGAGTCAACAAGACTAAGAGGACTGGGACCTCGACCGGCATCAGCCTGCCCGGCCACAGCGATCGTAAGGAGTTTCTGAACAGGATCGGGTGCGAGAACAAGATTGATTGGCCGGCGTCTGAGTAAGGTAGATGGCGAGCGGAGGATAACGTGGAGTTGCCCACTGGAAAAGCTAGCCTGAATGTTTTAGAAGCAGTGTGTTGTTGGTCTTCGGACGGTCGTCAGCGTGTTGGCCAGTTTAGAGAGATATCATGAGCGAGAGCCAACGGCGTCTTTATATGGAAGGGTTTCAATCTACATCTGTGTTCCTCGACAGGTTTATTCTTGATGTTTGCTAGTAGTAGGGCACTGTCGGACTTAGTCTCGGTGCCGCATGGCTTCTATACCCCTGGACAGTAGCCGGGGGAGAATGGGCTCACATTACCTTGTGCACACATTGCGGCATCTACAACTATGGTAGGATTACGCATGTTAGCGGGATACCTTGACAAATCATTTTGGTACCGGTAACAAAATCTCGGATATCAAGATTAAATAGGATCAGGCGACAAGACGATTAGATTATCAGACGACTAAACGAGCAGAAGGCTAGTAAGGTCAGACGATGAGACGATGAGACGACCAGTTAGGTACGAATCTCGAGATAGGATTAGGCAAGCTTCCTCGCGAGCTCCACAGCCTCCTGCCAATCTATAGTAATAGCTGTCTCTTCTACCTCTGGCGGGACATCTACATCAGCCAAGATCATCAAGGCAACTGAGATATGGAACTTGTCTGGGCTTGGATGACATCCAACTTCTGCTTTGGGAAGCTGAAGATTAATGCCGCCAGTGAGCTGGTAAGATTCGGAGGCTACAGGTGTATACTGCGATGTGTCCGGTTGCAATAAGCAGCACGTTGTGACGGTGTTTGGGCGTCATCTACGACTACCGTATGCTGACGTGGAGATGGATCCCTCCTGAAAGGCCAAACCTTGTGTTCCACTCGCCAAGGTAAGGCAGTTAAGCCATACATGCATCTCAAGCACTCCTGTATAATATGAGTTCGGTCTATCCTGTACCTGAAAGCATAGATTCCTGCTGATGAAAGATCGAAGCTTAACTATATCGTCTGAGATCCGAACAATGAACGGATCAAGGACATACAGGTCATCGACTGCTAGCAAATATGCTAATGAGCAACCTGGAAGTCATTAATGCCACAAAGTGTACTGCTAGCTTGAACCTAATCGTCAGGATAGCAAATATATGCACACATTGTCTAATGAGGACATGTGAACTTGAAGCTGCCGTGCCAAGAGATGCCCGCGATTCGTCGACTCCGCACCGAGGCTCGGGGCCCCACACCTGACAGGGGCCGGGACGGAAATGCAGGGCTTCACCCAACTTTTTCCCGCAAGCGCACCATTGACGTCTGTGCACAGCTGGACAGTTTTCTGGGGAAGGAGCGACTCCGGGATCTAGTAAACACGCGGGAATCGTCCGATCTACTTTGACTCACTCCTGCCTCCTTTCTTTCTTAAGAACTCCTCGCTCTTGCCGCATCCAAACTCAATTTGCAGTTGTGTGGATTATTAGCGCATTCACCATGTTGTCTTCTCTCAGAATCGCATCCCGGCGATCGGCCTTCCGCAACCTCGCTATCGTTGCTCGGCCGGCTTCCACATGGGCCAAAGTCCCGCAAGGTCCTCCAGTACGTTTGCCCCGTGTCGACTTGACCACCTTGATCCCCCAATCTATCTTGAGTGTGCGATTGCTAATTTTCGTTACTTCAGGATGTAAGTATCTCGTCTCAAAGCCTCTAAATTTGACGCATGTTGCTTACCGCTCCTGGCGCACAACAGGCCATTCTTGGTAAGAGCGCAACATACGATCCACGACACTCTCGAAGCAGCTCACTGACTACTCAAAACAGGCATCACAGAAGCCTTCAAGGCCGATTCGTTCCCGAAGAAGATCAACCTCGGTACGCACTGCCCTGCCACCACACGCCTCAACTCCGACCTGACTAACACCGCTCTCGCAAACAGGTGTCGGAGCCTACCGCGATGACAAGGGCAAGCCGTACGTCCTCCCCTCGGTCCTCAAGGCCGAGGAGAAGGTCATCGCCTCGCGGCTGAACAAGGAGTACGCCGGCATCACCGGAGTGCCCGAGTTCACCAAGGCCGCCGCCGTCCTGGCCTACGGCAAGGACAGCCCCGCCCTCGACCGCCTCGCCATCACCCAGTCCATCTCGGGCACCGGCGCCCTGCGCATCGGCGCCGCCTTCCTCGAGCGCTTCTACCCGGGCGCTAAGAAGATCTACGTCCCGAACCCGTCGTGGGCCAACCACGGGGCCGTCTTCAAGGACGCCGGCCTCGAGGTCGACAAGTACCGCTACTACAACAAGGACACCATCGGCCTCGATTTTGAGGGTCTGCTCGCCGACGTCAAGGCCGCGCCCAAGGAGAGCATCTTCCTCTTCCACGCCTGCGCCCACAACCCCACCGGCATCGACCCCACCCCCGAGCAGTGGCAGCAGATCGAGGCCGCCGTCAAGGCCAACGGCCACTACTGCTTCTTCGACATGGCCTACCAGGGCTTCGCCAGCGGCGACATCAACAAGGACGCCTATGCGGTCCGGTACTTTGTCGAGAAGGGCCACAACATCTGCCTCGCGCAGTCCTTCGCCAAGAACATGGTATGCCCCGCACCACCCCTTCCCTCGCAATGAGCAGAAGCTAACCACACAAACCGCAGGGCCTCTACGGCGAGCGCGTCGGCGCCTTCTCCATCCTGACCGAGTCGGCCGAGGAGAAGAAGCGGGTCGACTCGCAGGTCAAGATCCTGGTGCGGCCCCTGTACTCGAACCCGCCCATCCACGGCGCGCGCATCGCGTCCGAGATCCTCAACTCCCCGGCCCTCTACGACCAGTGGCTCGTCGAGGTCAAGGAGATGGCCGACCGCATCATCACCATGCGCGCCCTCCTCAAGGACAACCTCGAGAAGCTGGGCTCCAAGCACGACTGGTCCCACATCACGAGCCAGATCGGCATGTTCGCCTACACCGGACTCACGCCCGAGCAGATGGACAAGCTGGCCAGGGAGCACAGCGTGTACGCCACCAAGGACGGCCGCATCTCGGTCGCCGGCATCACGAGCGAGAATGTCGGGCGGTTGGCCGAGGCCATCTTCAAGGTGAAGGGCTGAAAGGTTTGACGTGGTCCTTGGTGGTGTGAAGGGTCGGTTTCTGGAATTCGAAGCATGTTTGTGTAATATAATGCTGTGATTTTGCTTGTCTTCCTTTTTGTCTGTATATGAAATCATGCATTTAGATGGCGGAAAAGTAAATTTCCTTCCACAGCATGCAGTAAATAAATAGACAAGACTCCACCTTCTTAATGCCTGTGCCTATCCTTTTCCTCGGTAAGCGCAGCCCGTGGGTATAGAACTAATCAAACAATACGCCTCTCAACCCAGCAAGACCATCCCAAAAACAGCCCCTGTCAGGCCATAACACCAGTCAAACCAACCCCCAAAAACAAAGATACCCACGGCCCGTCGTCCCAAAGCCAAGGTACCTCAAGCCCGTCCCAACCTCTCCAAATCCCCCCTAACCTCTTCAACCTGCCTCCCCATATCGCGATACACCCTAGCCATCTCCCGTAACATCCTCTCCCTTCCCTCGTCCCCCTGCCCCTTCCCCTCATCCTGACCATCCTCCTCACCATCATCCACCCCAACCACAACCCCATACCCCCCCAGCTGCGCCCGCAGTCCCCTAATCTCCTCTTTCACCCTGCCCCTCGCATCCCTCAGATGCGCGGCGTAGTTCCTCAACGCGGCGGTTGCTTGGGGTGTGTAGATTTCCTTTCTGGTTGAGTTGAGTAAGACGTTGGCTGAGTGCTGTTGGTGTAAGGAGGACAGCGATATCTCCACCGCGCGGAGCTCGAGGTTGCGCGCGGCGTTGCCGTGTTTTGATTCGAGGGGGCGGATGAGGAGGTGCAGGGCCGTGGCGTGCAGGGCCAGGAGGGTGGTTAGGGCTGTTGCGGTGGCGGCGCGGGCGGTGGTGAGGGCTTGTTTTTGGGTTGAGAGGGTGGTGAGGAGGTTGCAGGTGGTGGTTGGGAGGGAGGGGATGGTGCGGTGGATGAAGGAGGGGTTTGTGGTTGGGTTTAGGAGGCGGGAGAGGGAGGCTGCGCTGCTGATGAGAGAGGCAGAGATGAGGGGGGTTAGGGAGGGGAGGAGGGTGGGGAGGGTGCTGATGGGGGGGTTGGAGAGGAGGAGGGAGAGTGAGGAGGAGTCCAGGGGGGATGGGGTGGTGAGGAAGGGGGGGAGGAGGAGGAGGAGGTCGAGGAGCTCTGGGGGTAGGTTGGTGGTTGATGAGGGCGGGGGTTGTGGTGCGCCTCGGGGGCGGCGGAGGGAGGGCTTGGCTGTGGTTGAGGAGGGGTTGGCGGTTGAGAGGGCGGAGATTAGGAGGTGGTGTTTTATTGTTTTTAGACGGTGTTTCTTGAGTTCCTGGCGACGGTTAGTCTCGAACTTCTAAAGAGAAGATATTATGTCGGAGTAATACCTCTTTCACAGCCTCTCGCTCTTTGCGGGCTGGGTCGTTCTTGGTCGAGCCATTGGGATTGAGCACCGCTGTTGTCAGAGTGTTGTATAGTACCGCAAACTCTGGGTTGTTCTGGAGAACAGCGTCCTCCACAGGCGGATGCATCTTGACCTCAGATATCGTACGCAGTGTGATGTGATGATGTAGATAAGGTAACGTTGATTCGAGCTTCAGGACGACCGGGAAGTAAACATCAAGGTACGTACCCCACACCCGATAACAGATAAGACTCTTATTATCGCGACCTCTTATCGCACCGGCAGCTGGCCTCCACCTGTCAATCACCGGGAAATTTTGAAGCTCAACCTCGACGCCAAACCTCACCTCATCGTCGTCGTCGTCCCAGGCGTTACACTCTCGACACGACCACACCAACCAATGCAACACCCATAACGACCTAAAAACAAACCCCAATCACACCGGCCACAATGCCGCCCACACTGCCATCGCGGTGTCTCCTCCGCCTCCCCCAACGGGTCCAACAACCCACCTCCCTCCTCCCCATCCGGACATTCACAACCACCCCCCCCCGCGCCGGCACAACAGGCCAATACAAGCAACCGCGCCTCAGCCCTCCCATCCCGTCGGTGCAAGGCCACGAGCCCCAGATCCCGTCCTACCCCTACGGGCCCCGCCAGGTCTACAAGCAGTCCAACACGGGCCTCTACGGCAACGCCCGCATCCGCTTCGGCAACATCGTCTCCCCCAAATACGAGGTCAAGACGCGGCGCAAGTGGCGCGTCAACATCCACCGCAAGCGGCTGTGGTCCGCCTCCCTCAAGGCCTTCGTGCAGACTAGGGTGACGACGAGGGTCATGCGCACGGTGGACAAGGTTGGGGGGCTGGACGAGTATCTGTTGGGCAGCAAGCCCGGTAGGGTCAAGGAGCTGGGGCCCTGGGGGTGGAGGTTGAGGTGGCGCGTCATGCAGACGCCTTCCGTGAAAGCGAGGTTTGCGGCCGAGAGGAGGGCGCTGGGACTGGATGAGCTGAGTAAGGAGGCTGAGGCGGTTAGGGAGCGGGCGGAGCTGGCTGCTGTTGGCGGGGAGAGCGCCGAGGCGCTGAGGGAGGAGATTGATGCTGTGCTTGCGAGTGGGGAGGATATTGTGCTCGAGGAGGAGGTGCAGGCGGAGGCGGAGGGGGGTTTCATGAAGGAGGAGGAGAAGCCGAAGACTGTATGATGGGACGGACGGAGGAGCAATTGGGAGGAAGACGAATGTACAATATGTATCAATTTTGACAAATGGCAGCATGAGACATGCGCCTTGTATCTATTTATTTTTTCGAGTCGGACTCGTAACTGCTGTACTGCCGTGATGTCGACGCATCACGACACGCGAAAGTAAGGTCTACTACACTCTGCACCTCTATCCAAGATCCAAGAGAGATCTAGAACCTCAAATCCCAGCCAATCTTGGGGCCCAGGATGGGCAGCTCGTCCGCCACGCTCTGCACGTCCTTGTCGCCGCGGCCGCTGAGGCAGATGACCACGTCCTCGTCCTTCTTCATCGTCTTGGCCAGCTCGATGGCACCGTAGATGCCGTGGGCGCTCTCCAGCGCGGGGATGATGCCCTCGAGCTGGCTCATGAGCCGGAACCCGACGAAGGCCTGCGCGTCCGTGGCGGCCACGAACTTGGCGCGCTCGTTGTCCTTCCAGCTGGCCAGCTCGGGCCCCACGCCGGGGTAGTCCAGGCCGGCGGAGATGGAGTGCGTGTCCTGGATCTGCCCGTGCTCGTTCTGGAGCACGTACGTCCTCACGCCGTGCAGCACGCCGCGCGTGCCGGCCGACAGCGTGGCGCTGTGGCGCGGGGTGTCGATGCCGTCGCCGCCGGCCTCGACGCCGAGCAGCTTCACGCTCGGGTCATTGCTGAAGGGGTAGAACATGCCCACGGCGTTGGACCCGCCGCCGACGCAGGCCACGACGGCGTCGGGCAGCTTGCCGCGCTGCTCCATCATCTGCGCCTTGGTCTCGTTGCCGATGACGGACTGGAAGGTGCGCACGATGGTCGGGAAGGGGTGCGGCCCGATGGCGGAGCCGATGATGTAGTGCGTGTCTTCGAGGTTGGCCACCCAGGCGCGGAACGCCTCGTTGACGGCGTCGCGGAGGGTGCGGCTGCCCGCCTCGACGGCCACGACCTTGGCGCCCAGCAGCTTCATGCGGAAGACGTTGAGGGCCTGGCGCCGCACGTCCTCGGCGCCCATGTACACCGTGCACTCCATGCCGAACTTGGCGCACACCGTGGCGGTGGCGACGCCGTGCTGGCCCGCGCCCGTCTCGGCGATGATCTTGGTCTTGCCCAGCCGCTTGGCGAGCAGCAGCTGGCCGAGGGCGTTGTTGATCTTGTGCGAGCCGGTGTGGTTGAGATCCTCACGCTTGAGCCAGATGTTGGCGCCGCCGGCGTACTCGGTCAGGCGCTCGGCCTTGTGCAGGTGGCCCGGCCGTCCCATCCAGGGGTAGTGCGAGCGGTACTCCTCCCAGAAGGTCGGGTCGTCCTTGATCTTGTTGAAGCCGTCTTCCACCTCGGACAGGCAGTCCATCAGCGACTCGGGGACGTACTGGCCGCCGAACTCGCCGAAGCGCTCGGGGATCTTGCTGTGCATGGCGGCCAGCTCGGCTACGAGGCCGGCATCGATGGAGCCGTCTGCGTCGGTGATGACGGCGTCCACGTGCACCTCGCCGTTGGGCTCGCGGGCGTTGCCCATCGCCTCGATGATACCGACCTCGCGGGTGGTTTCGTCGTTGACCTGGTCGCGTCCGCAGAGGTACGCGCAGAAGTCCTGCACGGCCTTGGTGCCCTCTCCCGGAGCGGCCTTCTGCAGGGTGGTGACAATCATGCTGCCCACCACGACACCGTCGGCAATCTGGGATACAGACACAAAGTGATCACGGGTGCTGACACCGAATCCGACCGCGGCCGGCTTGTCGCCGCTGTACTTCTTGACGCGGGCCAACAGAGCAGGCAAGTTGGCGTTGAGCGTGCCGGAGGCGCCCGTCACGCCCTGGCGCGAGACGACGTAGATGAACGAGTCGGCGAGCTGGCAGAGGATGCGCATGCGGGTGTCGGACGTGGCGGGGGCGATGAGGGGCACGTACGAGAGGCCGCCCTTGGTGCACAGCTTGCGGAAGGAGATGGCCTCCTCGGGCGGCAGGTCGACGACGATGAAGCCGTTGACGCCGGCGGCCTTGCACTCGGTCAGGAGACGGTCCTCGCCGTAGGCGCGCAGGGGGTTGTAGTAGCCCATCAGCAGGATGGGGGCCTTGAGGCCCTGCTTGCGGGACTCGCGGACCAGCTCGAGGGTCGTCTCCATGGTGACGCCATTCTGGAGGGCGACGGTGTTGGACGTCTGGATGGTGGGACCGTCGGCGATGGGGTCGGTGAAGGGCACGCCGAGCTCGATTATGTCTTTTCCGCAGGAGTTAGTCATAGCAGGTGGACGAGGGTGAGGACGAGGGGCTCACCAGATCCGCCCTTCTCCATGGCCAGGAGGATGCTCGGAGTGGCCTCCACGGTAGGGAAGCCGGCCGTGACATAGGTGATGAGAGCAGGCTATATTGTCACGAAGTGTTAGCTGTCTTTGTTCCATCGCAATGGCTCTTCTTGCCAGCAGCGGTGATGTTACCCCGCGATGCTCAGATGGAAGATGGAGGGGCAAAAATGTTGGAAAAGTTCAGACGTACCCGGTTCTCGGCCTTGCAGCGGCGGAAGGTCTGCTTGAGGGCCTCCATACTGAATAGTACAATTCAATTGAGCGGATTGGAGACAGGAAAGCAGGAGAGAAGCAACAGGATGCAGTTGCTTGTGTGATGGTGATGTAGTCTAGATGAAGCTCGGACAAAGAGCCGGTGCCTTCCTTTTTGTCCTTGTTTTATCTGAGTCACCACATTTCTTTGCCCCATGTCAGTGGGAGCCACCTTAAAATGCAGGGCACCCCGCAATCTCCGTCTTATCGTCAGCCAAGTTGCCACTGACCGATGCCGGGCTAGCACTCTCCAGACGATCTCCACTAAACTTCTAGAGAGTCAGGGTCATTGATACTGAGATGTCACAGTAGAGGCATCTAGGAACCAAGCCATTGAACCACACGATTTCAATTTGGTATCTGGCTATACATCTCACCACCACAGTCTTCCCCTCCGACGCAGTAGCTAGCTGATGGACGGTCTGGCGACCTGCACTTCTGTCTAAGCATTTTGGTATCATCCGAGACAACAAGCAAAGAGAAAAAGCCAGTGTAGACAATGTCCAGCATGGACGAAATATCCTCCTCGGCCGCCTTCAAACGACACCGCCTCCTCATGCGTGTCCAATCTGATATATGCCGTAGTTGCAAAGCAAATCCCTCGACCAAACAACCGTCACGAGGTAAACGCCAATATCCCTCTATACCATGGCCACGACCAATGACCAGCCAGCAGCCAAAACCCAACCAATTAAGCCCTGCTATAAACAGGCGGCGGGCTGGGCAACCTCCCGCCCCTCAACGACAGCGTCTCCGAGCTAGGAGCCAGGTCCTACCTGCCCCCCGCATCCTCGACATAACCATGGCTGCTCGTCCGCCAGTGGCCCTCCCCCTTCAATCCCGGCCTGCCGGCCCGGACCTTACTCGTCGTCTCGCTCGCATACGTCGCCAGCTTCTCGTCCCGCACCGCCTGCGCCTCGTGGTCGTCGCTCACGGCGCTCTCCCCGCCAAACTTGGGAAACCTCGTCGCCGCGCCCGACACCGCCCCACCCCGCTGCGTCACCCCCGGACTCGGCGCGGAGCGATAGTAGCCCCCCGCGTATCCGCCGGCGTTGGAGTCCATTGGCTCCTCGGTGCCGGTGACGTACCGCTGCCCGCCCTCGCCGCGCGTCTTGTCGCGCCCGACCATGCCCACCGCCGACCGGAGCACGCCGACCAGCACGACGACCACGTACACCAGCAACAACATGGTGGAGATGAGCGCTTCTTGAATGATGCTGTTGCGCAGCGCCGTGATGACGTGGTCGACCGCGCCGCTGATCTCGTCCGTCGTGACGCTCGCGGGCGTGGCCAGGAAGCTGGTCAGCTCGCTGTCGCCGTGGATGCTGTCGGCCGCGCCCTCCGAGAAGGTGTCATTGGGGAACAGCGGGAAGCTGACGTGCGCGTGGTCGTGCACCCACGTCAGCCCGGCCTCGACCGTGTCGATCTTGATGCCGATCAGGCACCTGACGACGTTCCTCACGGTATTCTCGAGCACGGTGCCGTTGAACACGAGGGTGATGGCCTTTTCGATCTCCTCCTCGAAGGTGTTGAGCGTGTTGTTCACGGCCGCGGTGGCGTTCTGGACGTAGCCGAAGAGGTCGTTGTTGATGTCGGTGTTGAAGTTGGTCACCACGCCGTTGGCGTCGTTGGCCCACGTGGTCGACACGTCCTGCAGCGTGCCGACGACCTCGCCCGCGAAATCGCCGACCTGGCTGGCGAGGGCGGGGGCTTCTTGCTGGAGGGAGCGGAGCAGGATGGCCTGGCACAGGCAGGAGAAGAAGCCTGCGACCGCGAGGGAGAGGACGAAGAGCGCCGGTAGCGACGTCGCGTATGCCCAGGCCCATCGCGCCCATATCTGCCGCTTGCCGGAGAACCTGGAGACAAGTTTGATGCCGAAGGTCGCGCTGACTGGTCGGGAAGCGACGTAGACCACGTCCATGGGGTCGTAGCCGTCCTTGGAGAAGACGTAGGCGTGGCGTCGCTGCCGTCGCCATCGGCGGATCTCCAGCCACGACATGACGAAAATAGCACCGATCGCGAGGATGACGAGGACGACGATGAAGGCGATCTTGGCCTTGGCTGCGATCTCGTAGAGGCTCTGGAAGAAGTCGTTGAGGAAGGAGTTGTTGGAGCAAAACGACAGCCCCTTCTTCTCGGCCACCGGGAAGACGGTCTTGTCGAAGGCGTAGCCGGCAAAGCTGTTGTTGAGCGCGTTCTTGACAAGATCGAAGGGGACGGAGAGCGCCTCCTTGGTGAAGTTCTCGACCTGGTCAAAGGTGGGAATCGTGGTGTTGAGCTGCACCAGGTCCTTGACGAACTCCGTGTCGTCGACCTTGATGTTCTTGAGGTCGTCCAAGTGACCGGTAATGTCAATCGTTGGCGGACTAACATTCTGGCCAAATGCATTAGCAACCCCGGAGGCAGCGGCGAAGGCTTTGTTAATGGCGTCCTGGATGCCCTTGATGTCACTGCTAATCTCGTCCGTGATCTTGCCGATGTTGTCGTTTATGAAATTGGTCGTGCCCTCGACGGCACCGATCGAGACGTCCAGGCCACCGTGGATGAAGGCCGCGATCAGGCATGCGTACGTGCCCACGTACATGTTGATGATGAAGAGGATAAGTTGCTCAACGCCGGTGAGTATCATCATGAGCACCTCGACCATGGCGTGGACAGACTTGGATATGCCATCAGCGGCCAAGGAGTTGACACCAACGGAAAGGTAGTGCGGCATTGAGGCCATGGCACTTCCGATATCCTCCACCTTGGTACATGCCGAGAGAGCCTTGGTTTTGGCATCCCCTATTTGGTCGTTGAGACTTGCCAGGCCGATGAGAACCCTGACCAGCACCAGAAGAAGCAGCACCGTCCACCTGTTGAACCATATCTGAGATAACCTTGACCGCAGTCCTAGGTAGGGTGTGACTTCCGGGGCCGTATCCGCATATGGCCGTAGTTGCTCCTTGTTGAGTTCGGACATCTCGAACGATTCGTGGTGCAGCGACGGTGGCACGTCCGGCCATGCTCCCGCTGACTTCTCCTTGGAAGCCATGATGTGATGTATGAGAGTGCTAGAGAGATTCTTAGTCCAGCCGAAGAAGTCCTAGCATGCGTGTTTCGTGGAGTAGTGTCTTGAGTATGTTTGAGATTAGATGTATGTCTTCAGAATATGTCGAGACCGTAGAGTAGTAGATAGAGGACCAAAAGAAAGAGCCAAAGATCACAGATATTGGAGTAATAGAAATCCCAGATACGAATGAAACAGTCGATAGAAAATAACAGAACTCCCCCCTCTATAGTTCGCAACGCAGATTGACTCGGTCAATAGGGCAATACAAGTAAGTGATTGATGTAACAGGAACAATGAATAGGCGTGAGTGTGGGTGACTTGAACAATAAGAAGAGACTTGACGATTCGGTGAGTTGGGCGAGTGACAAAGGCTACACACCTTGTGACCAGTCGAGTAGCCAAACTCGAAACCTAGCTCGGGACCAGAAATAGCAATTCGGTTTCTCTTCTTTCTGTTTCGCAATCCGGTGCCTAGAAGCTGCCTTTGTCGTGAGGTTTAGGCGCGCAGGTCGGAATCGCGGTTAAGCGCTCGATAGCTCCCAGCCAGTCGATCAGTTACACTGTCTGGCGACTGCTCAGATGTCAGAGGCCTTGACAGGGTTAGACTCCCCGGTAGAGATGTTAATCGTGTGGTTAATGTTATCGCTCCTATTGTCGAGGCTTGCACAATAGACACCAACAATAGCCGAATCGTGGAATATCAATACGGCCAGTTCCACCCTCAAAAGGACGGAGGCAAGGCCAACTTGATATACACAATACTTTGGCGTCGGGATTGACTGGATATGCAAGGGGACACCACGGAGCAAGACGTGGATGGTGCCCATCCATCTTTCTCCAGACTCGCCATCCGGCGACGAACGACTGGGTGGCATTTTATCCTCGTCGCCAGGACTGAGGGTCGTCGTTGACTCGACAGGAACAACAGACATGCAGACTGACGACATTGGTGTCCAGTCGCTTCAGGGTCAGGAGGGTCCATTCCATCGTGTGTCAGGTGGCTGTGCATTCTGGCAGTCAAGCCTCCAGGGTCCTGCAGAAGCCGTTCGTTTACTGGTCCCCGACATGCTGGATGGTGTGCGATGTCTGGCCAGACGTTGAAAGTTGCAGGTCAAAAGCAGGACAAAAGCAGGAACATCGCAAGACCGCTGGTCCCTGGAAACCTGAAAGTCCAGTGAGCAGGGGTACCCCGCGCTAGCGTCATGCGGGATGGCCGAATCAGAGTTGTGGCTGCCAATCATCCGTGGTCGCTAAAAAGTCGCCACCAGCTGTTCTTCAGATCGTCTTTCTTCCATCGTCTTTCGTCGTGTCTTCCGCCAAAATGTTGGCACATGTTTGGATATTGCGCAGGAGTCACTTCCAACTCCACGTGTGTTGATATCTTGGACGAGCTTCGGGTCAAAGCGACGAGAGGCCTCCCGTAGTTCATCAGTCTTCTTTCAATCTGTCTTGCCTGTCTGGCCAAGGTAGGAGGATGTGTCCGGCCGACAGTTCTGCTCTCAGTTCCATGTGTTCTGTTTTGCAGTTTGTCAAAGGCTCAGCCTCTTTTGGCTGATACTCACATACAGCGCAAAGAACTAAGATCTCGTCTCCTAAAGTCGGGATTGACTTTGTTCGTCAGGGAAAACCCTCGCCGTCTTATCCTGTCTCGGATCTGGTGTCGCGTTGCAAATGATTGGCTGCCGGCACTCGGCGCTTGTCCCGGAGGCACCCATACAAGCCTGCCAACGTCCTCGATCCGCGGCCAGTCGTCTCACCAAGCGTCTAAAGAAACAGCTGGATATTTCAGGAGGATCTTGGGGCCTTGTCAAAGGTTATCAAGCATCTCATACCTCAAGCTTGGACTGCGCGCCCGGCTGGAATCAGGCTGAATTGGACATAACTACCGCAGAAAACGAATAACAGACGAGGGCAGACCAACACGAGGCTCAGCTCGAGATCTTGGATTCATGCCAACAGGCACTGTTTTTTAAGATCTTCAAGTACAGCATGCAAGATCCCCGTCAAGATGTCGGGTCACGCTGCACCCCAAGCGCAGGCCTTGCTAGCCTGCCAACAAGACAAATGCACGTTGGTCGAGCTGGCAGGCTTGCCGGCATGGTGAAAACGCACAAGACCCTCCGGGTTACCTCCCGCTACCGCACTTGCAGCAAGACTGTACGTGCTTGATATTGTCCCATGTTGGTGATGTCGCGAACCCGATCTCTCACTCCAACGCTCCCGGCTGCTCACCTCCCATGACCTTATCCCAGTCCAAGTCGAAGTCGCAAAAGTCGAAGTTGACAAGTGACTCCGACGGGGTCATCTCAGCATCACCATCGTCGTCATCTGGGATAGCCGCCGCTTGTTCCGCCACGTGCTTGTAATACAGACTGAGAAAGCGCTGCGCAGCCGAGGACTTGGCTGTCTGTCGAGATTCCGTCCCTAGGTGGATCTTCAGCAGCATGATGGCTCCTAACATGGTGAGAGGATACCATGGCTCGCCGTTGAAGCAGTCGATGTATCTCTCTTCGATGATTGGGAGGCACTGCTCCAGAAGAGTGAGAGCAGAGCTGTATTTTAGCAGTTCAGGGTTCGTCGCCCCCGGTATCAGTGAGGGTAAAAGCTGACTCAAAGGCTGTTGAAGGCTAATGCGGGTGAGGGTCAGAGACGCCGTCAAGATGTCCGCTCGGAGCAGGATCAGACTCCGTAGCTGTATTTCTGGTACATTCTTGTAGGAGGAAAGTATGTCCTTGGCCGTCGTGTAGCAGACATCCTCGGAAAACGACGAGAAGTTGGCATCGCCCCGCTGAAGACGGTGTCGGTGAAGGGCCAAAATGCAGTCATTGAGCTGACATGTCAGGGTTCTCCAAGTGAAGGGGCCTTCGAGGTTTGCCCAGTCAGATGAATCACTTCCTGCTGGTTTGAGGGGAAAGGGTAGGGCACCCATGGCTTCGGTTATCTTGGAGCTGGCGTTTAGAACGTCCCATTCGCTGGGTGGCTTGCAGGACCCGTCGCCATTGAGGAGGCGAGAAATGGCGAGACGCAGTTGCCAGGAGCGCGCGCTCAAATGCTGGTACGATGCACGGGTGTATTGGTATGGGCTCATGGGCTTCGTGGGAATTGTCTCCGACTCTTCGTTGAACTCTCCGTCTTCAACATTTGCAGGCGCAGCAACGTCAGAGTCGAGGCAGTGGAGCAGAGTCGGGAGCCCGTGCTCAAAGGAGTTTTGAAGGTCTAGCTCCCGCAAGGTACTCCAGATACGTCGCTTCATTTCCTTCGTGTACGGGCTATCGGTGCTGGGAGGATCGCGATGAAGCCCGTCCATGACCGCTTCTTGGATTAGGGCCCCGGTTTCGTTCCAGAATCTCTTCTTTTTGATGCCGTTGATTCTCTTGGCGAGGTATACGAGGCAGGAGACCTGGTAGTACTCGAGTCCACGGCGTTTGAAGTTCTGTAGGCGAAGCCACTTCTCGCAGGCGTAGATCCAGTCTGGGACCTTCTGCTTATATCGGGTTGCGACCCTCGAAAAGGCGTCTGATCCAGGACGCAAAGGGCTAGGTGGGCCCATTGTTACTGCTATGGTCATCATGGACAGTAAAAGTGCGATCTTGGAGTTGTTTTGGGACCCTCTAAGTCGTGCCACGATATTTTCATTTTGTGACGGATGATACGTTGTCGAATGAACAACACGGTGAACACGCTCGAATTCGTCGAGATAGGTCGATATGAGGGTTTCTGCATCTCTATCCGGGGGAAGAAGAGCCGCCAGTTGAGCGACATCTAGGTTCAGAGCATCTGTTGGTGTCAATTTTGCTTTGTTGAGATTAATGTTGCGAGGCTTGAAGTGTTCGTTTGCCGTCTCCTTGATGAGGCCGAACAGCTGTGGAATCTGCAATACCGATGAGCGCTATACTCGACTACAAGGAGTCAGGGATGTAAGAATCTCACCTCCGCAAAGAATCGGAACAAACTGTGCTGACGATAGTAACCTTGTACAGACCTGGAGCACGGATCCTTGGGATCGTGCTGCGCCGTATCTGCAATATGCGTATGAGAAGCACCAAGGTCTCGCACTTGAGCGTATTCAGGCTCCCTCTCCGGGAGCAATGTCTGACCGGAGTCGACGGTACCCGGGTCCTGACGGGCATCCGGCAAAGGAAGCCCTAACGGACGGGCAACACTGTCGTTAGAATTGACACGCTGCCGCAGTTCAGCGACCTCTGATCTCAGCTCCCGGATCTGGTCGTATAGATCTGAGTTCAACCTCGTTGGCGCACTCGTTGGCGCCGGTGAAAAGGGCGAAAGTCTCGACCTCACTCCGTTGGTGAACGAGCACCTCTCTGGCTTTCCGGACCTGACACATCTCTGGCAGGGGAGATTGCGATCGCAAGACAACTTCCTACTCCTGCACTCTTCGCAGCTCAGTCGAGGCCGAGGGCTTCGGTGATGTTTCCGATTGCTCTGGGCGTCGGCGCCGACTGGAGCCGCAGAGGCGGCGGCAGCATGACCTGGGTTTTCAAGCATGTTAAGCACCTAATAAAATCCCCTGATCGCTAATGTGTAAGATTTCAGGCAAGCGATCTATATCAACAGAGGAGTTTTCAGTTCGATTGTGAAGGTCTTTTACCATTCATCCCTCGGAGGAAGGCACGTCCGGAATGCCAAGCCCAATTTCTCCGAGCTCCGAAGATATCCGATTTCTCCGATAGTAGAAAAGGAAGTGCAGCAGCAATCACAACGGCTTCAAATTATACAGAGCAGACAGACGCTTAGTATATCGACTGGACGAACTGCAACTTATCTAGATGGACATCGTCCCTATGGCGACTGTGACCCCCCGACCTCTTGTCCGAACGAGGTTTTAGATCCACCAAGCCGGGAGGCATGGATTGCCGATATCTCCGACTTACAGCAGGACGTCCTTGGAACCATGATACCGTCTAGGAAGGGGACTTAGAATTCGGTGAAAATCGGTCGGACATGAAAAGATGGAATCAGATAGATTTTGAGATTGAAACCCACTCCCTCGTTATATTTAAATGCCTGTCAGCGGCCATATGAGTCGTCTTGGATACTTCCCTTAATCGCTCCAATTGTATATGTCCTCTCGTTCAGGAACCATGTCCACAACCTCGTCGACCATATACGAGCACACGGCCCGAGAGGCCGATTCTGACCAGGATCCCGAGTCGAAAACAGTGAATGGCGCTCAGCAAACGCAGCCTGGAGCCCCTGAGAAACACAGCGAGCACGTGTTTCCTGACGGCGGAGCGAAGGCATGGCTCGTCGTGTTGGGATGTTGGTGCACTTCCTTCGCCTCTTTCGGCATCGTCAACTCCTTCGGGTAAGTAGATGGCAGCAACGCATATAGCAGTCCCCGTCGCTAACTCATCCTCCTCTTGTCCCACAGAGTGTATGAGACTTACTACCTCGAGATCCTCCCAGACCACTCGCCTTCCACCATTGCCTGGATCGGATCGATCCAAGCCTTCGCACTGTTCTCCGCAACGCTCATTAGCGGCCCGCTCACCGATCGCTACGGACCCATGGTCGTCATCTGGCCCATGTCCGTCCTTCTTGTTGTCGCCATGATGCTTACCAGCCTCTGCACCAAGTTCTGGGAGTTCATCCTGTGCCAGGGCATCCTCCTCGGCATCTCGTGCGGTCTGATCTTCGCCCCTGCCTTCTCCGTCGTGGGCCATTACTTCTTCAAGAAGCGCGCCATGGCCATGGCCTACGCGTCCACGGGCTCTCCGATAGGCGGCACGATCTTCCCCGTCATCTTGACGAAGCTGATCCAGAACCCGAGCGTGGGCTTCCCGTGGGCCCAGCGCGTCTGCGGGTTCCTCAGCCTCTTCCTGCTCCTGATCGCCGCCGTCGCCATCCGTCCGACGTCCATGAGGAGAAAGGGCAACCCGATCGTGCTCGAAGCCTTCAAGAAACCAGCCTACTCCCTCCAGGTGGCGGGCCTCTTCATGGTCATCCTCGGCTTCTGGACCCCTTACTTCTACATCGCCGCCTACGCCCAGGACCACGGCATGTCGCCCGGCCTGGCGTCGTACCTGTTCGCCATCCTCAACGCCGGGTCGTTCGCGGGCCGCATGCTCGGCGGCACCTTTTCGAACCATCTCGGCCAGTTCAACGTCGTCGCGTTCTCGTGCTATGGCGCGGCCATCATGTTGTTCTGCTGGCTCGAGATCACGTCATCTGCCGGGCTGATCGTGTTCTCTGTCTTGTTCGGAGCGACTAGCGGGATCATAATCGCCCTGATGATGTCGACTATGGCGCACTGCGCGCCGCATCCGAGCCAGATTGGCGCGTATGTCGGACAGTCGACCTTCATCCTTGGGTTTGCCGGCCTGGCGGGGACTCCCATCACGGGCGCCCTCATCAGCAACTATAATGGATACAGCCGGGGTATCATCTTCAGTGGCTCTGTCATGATGGCTGGCGCTGTGCTCTTCACTTTTGCGCGGTATACCTATGCGAAAGATAAGTTGATTGCCTAAGTGGAAAGATTGGAGTGATGAGCATGGCGTGGGTTGGCATCGGGCTTCGCACGTGTCCCAAATCCCTGTTGTGCTTGGATGGTGTCTTTTTTGTCGTGTAAGATTAGCTTGGATAGAATGGTCTCTTCTCAAATAATAGATAAAACATGATATATTTGACATGGGGTTTTGTCACTAGTGGAGCTCACAGTACAGTTCATCTTGATAAGAACGATTCATTGGCTGGTACCCGACCTTTATTACGGTTGGCTGCCCCTGTACAGGCTGCAGGGCTGGGTGGAAGGCTGGCTCCCGGATAGTGCAGTGGCATATTACGTGATACTTCCACGTGTACTCCCACGTGATATGTGGTGCTCTGTGCACAGTCATCTTTCACTAGAATTACATTCTCTTTTTGCTCCTCAGCTGTAGATTCCACAACATAAGGTACCTCAGGATAGGTACCTTGGGTTTGCTGCGATTTCCAGCGTGCAACCTCCTTCCCGTGACAACCTTCAGCTGAGGCGTTACTCGTTAAACACCTCCTGCCTAGGTACCTATAGTTCTTTTTTTTTTTGGAGTCGTCCCCTCAACATAACTGCGATGGACGACAACCCGAATCCTACTCGTTACTGTATAATAGAATCACGATGTCGATTATGCCAATTTGGTTTGGAGGATGGCGACTCAGTCGTTGCTTGTGTGCCATCCCGCGTCCAGCATTTTCACTCGGCGATGGCGATACTCATATGTGTTTCTAGACCTTGATGGTGGACAGCGCTTGTCCTATTTTACGTTCCATCCAGACGAGAGCTACGAAGATCCTGTTCTTCATGTCCGCTTACACAAATGCCTCTCTGGCTGCCACCTCGGTGATTATGACGCTACGCCTTTCCACGCCAGCTGCTTCGAGTTCCAATATAGGCTTCATCCAGTCACGCCGAACTTGCTTGCTAGCACGGCGTACAGTTTCGACCCTTCCTCATGTGAACATGAACGACGATTCAACCTCATACAAAGACGTCTTGCATCAAAGCTGCCTCAAGCCTTGCCGGTCAGACTTCCAACTGAAATCCTCGATATGATAGCCAAGCTGCTTGTTCGGGAGTGTGCGGCTGTTACAGCCCAACAACAGGCGCTTCAAGATTCCATACCTTCCGAGTTCCTCGTTGACCTTACCCGCAATGTATACGCGCAATACAGCGTCGTCGACGGTGTTTGCTACATAAAAAGCCTTCGGAACACCAAGTCAGAAACAGACAAGAAGGAGGTGCTGTTTCTGAGAGCCCAGGAGAAGGGCGCCATCCCTAAGGTCTTTATCGCACAAGACCATCTTGGGATCCGATCAGTGCACTTTGCCCCTTCAAGCCGCCGGCCCGAGCTTGGACCAGGGGTGTGGTGGAAATGCATCTCTAAACGAGATGGGATCGGAAAGATCAGGGTGACAACCGACGTAAGCAAAGCTACTGTGTCGTCTAGTCAAAACAAACTAACCGACTGCCAGACCACGAAGCTGAGAGACATCAAAGATCCCGATGTCGTCGCTGCTCCAGAGGCCCAAATTCTTTGGGCAGCTTCTGAGCACCCTACACATGTCATTAATCTTGGGACGCTTAGTCGCCCGACTACCTGCCCAAACGAGCTTCGCATGAGTTATTTCGAATGCAACGCTCCCGGTACCACGGGATACTCCGTCGCTACTGATGGGATAAGTATTGCCACGATCCATGCCCATAGACAGGGCGATGATTGGCTTGGGTTTTATAGGGATGTTGATTCTTCTTTCCAGTGGATTTTCATGCCACTGGACGACGCGGAATACTTGACGGAAATCTGTCGGCGCTACGGGCTTTATGTCGGGATGGATGCTTTTGGGCTCGTGGTAATATACACTATTTTTCCTTTCTGGAGATGGAGAGCTAACGGGCTGTGTAGTTCACTACAAGCCGAGGACGCCATGCCATGTTCGGGTGCTATACTCCAAAGCCCCAAAGTATCGCGAGGATCTTTGCGCCTCAACCGACAGGGTCCCGTGTCTGGTTCAACGCTTGGGACTCAGTACCAGAACGGGAGTTGAGGTATCTCGCATTCGACGAGAGCCATACCCCGGTTCCACGACCCTATCCACGCTCGCTCATGCCGAGTGTCCCCTTCCCTGGCACACAGTCTAATGAACCCTGGCTCTTCTCCTGCTGCAGTACGAAGGGTGTCACAGAGGTTACTGTTTGCCAGGATGTGTCGCTTGGCCACAGGCCTATTATCGGAATGCAGCTTCAGTACATCGGTGGTCATAGGGCCTGTGTAGGGCAGTTCCGTTTTGATAAAGACCTTCGAAAGATCCGAGTCGAAGGAGCCGACGCGTTATATATTGGCAATCGAAGGACAGAGCAAGGGTTCCTATATGTGGCAGATGTTACGGTAGCTCTACCGGCTGATGACGGAGGTAAACTGGTATGGATTGACTTCCACTGGGACGGAAAACTAGAGTGGTGGTTCTCAAGCCGTCATTCCAGAGTACGTAAAGCATATGATAACGGAGATATAAGAAATGCCGCCCTTAGGGCTTCACGCGTGTATAATAATACACCCCTTTATGACGGTAATACCAGGCCCTCCTTCCCTTGTGCTCGGTCTCCATCCAGTCGTCCTTGACAGTGTCCTTAACGTGATTGCTGTTTGTTGTGAAGGAATACTGGGACCCTGTCAAATGACGGGTCTTATGGACCTCGACTTTCGACCATGTCTCGGCAGTTCGAGCAGTCGTGCGCTCAACGGCAGTCGAACCCCCTGCCTCTTCGTAGTAGATGTCCTGCGTGCTGCTTTGCATTCCTGTATCTTCGGAAGCCGGCAGAGGCATCTGTTGTTGTCCATCTTCCTCCATATGCCACGAGGAAGGTGGCAGCTCCGGCTGTTCATACCACTGCTCCGAGCCCTGCATGCTGCTCTCCCCAGGCTCCCCGGCATACTCCTTGAGCAAGTGGGATTGGCTTGGAAGAACCCCTCCATCTCCTAGCGAGAAGTCGTCTTTGACCTCCTGCATAGCGGCACGAAGTTATCCATGCTTCCTCCGAGTCAGCGTTGATGTACATGGTCCCCATCAATGGCATGAGTTGTTGTTTCCGTTTAACGACTTTCCAAACACGAAATGTGACGCCGACAGTTGTCAAGGCGTAAATCCAGAGCAAGTTCTCCCTCCGAATGCACCGTTGAGCGGCATCCAGGGCTTGTGCTTCGGCTTCACTTGGGTTGCCAGACGGGCGTTTGCATTCGTTCCATATCAATGAGGCAAGATTGTGGTGGTCGCGATCGTATCTCCTTACAACCTGATCGACTCGTCTGAGGGACCCATTCGGGGAAGATTCGCTCGTCACGGCATAGGTTTCCAGCTCCTCGGGGGTCTTCGCGAACTCTCGCTGGAGCCACACCTGCCAAAACGCGGACGACCTGTATTCGATATTCTCGGCAGCCTCCTCGTAGTACTTGCGGACTATCCCGGCTGGAGGGACAACGCTCATGGCTATTGGTTTGTAGGGCAGTGACGAATAGTGCTGGCGTGAGATGGGAGAGTTTGGACAACAGAGTCATTTCGAGTCTTACCATGGTTTTGCTAGAAACAATGCTTGGTTATATTAGCGAGCAAAGACATGGTGGCAGGCAGCAGAGGGACTGGCGGTTGCCCATCCGACCAACGGGTAATAGCCACGTCCAACAGCGCCGTGGTGGTGTGTAGTCGATGCACGAGGCAAACACTCCAGGCAGCGACCTTACACAGTGGCAGCGCTAAGGCTGGAAAAGCGGCCAGGCGCTTAATTCTGATACAACAAGATTTTCTCAGGAAGAAAGTGCTTGGGAACGTCTCAACTCCCGGCGGAAAGAGCCTGGTGCTCTCCGCCGCGACTAGGACTAGCCTCTGGGTCAGGCCCGACAACGCGGCGGACGCGATCAAAGCGCCGCTGGAGGCAGCGGTGACAGGGAACGAATCAGTCCTCCCTAGCAACACGGCATTACATGGTGTGTAATGCCATCGAGATCCGTACCTCGGGGACGTCTGCTGAGCGGCAATCTGCCTAGCGATCCTCTCCAAGCTGGTTCGCCTCGGAGCGCCGCTCCTCTCCAGGCAGTGGTTCTCGGGTATCCTGCGATTCCTCGGTAAACCACGCGTCGGCGAGCAGCTCCTCAGCCGTTGGCCTGTCGCGGGGGTCCAGCTTCATGATCTTTAGGAGGAATTCCATGTCAGCCGGGGGAACCTCCCGCGGACCCACCCTATGGAACGGCTTCGGCGGCGGCCCTAGGCCGTTGATGAAATTGATAATGGCCATGGTGTCCTCGTCGTTGAAGTCTTCGTAGGATTGCGGGTAGGGGCCGAAGAATCTGTGCATCCGCTTGAGGACGGTGAATTCGTACGCGTCGCTTCCCGGGTCAACCTTTTCGATCTTGGGGTTGAACAGATGATAGCCACCGCCGAACACGAGGCTAAGCATGGCGGTGCCAAACGACCATATATCGGTCGCGGTGCCCCACGGCAGCTGGAACGTGGCCTCGGGGCTGCGGGTGAAGGCGGCGCCGATGACGTGCCCCTCCTTCGCGAACGAGGACTCCTGGGACACCACGCCTCCACAATCACCTAGCTGTATGTCGGAGAAGCGCTGATCACCGTGGCCGTGGTTGACGAAAACATTATCCAGCTTGACATCTGTGTGAACCATGCCGTCCTTGTGCAGTAGGCGAAGGACCTCGAGGATGCACCGGGCCACCTGCTTGATCTCGGGGCGCGACAGCCTCTTCTTGTTCGACTCGGTCAGGACGTCGCCATCCAGATAGCGGAGGACGATCGAGGGTGGGTCTGCCGGCTCGTGGATGTCATCGACTAGTGGGCGGAGAAATGGGGTCTTGGACTGGTAGCGCTTAAGGATGTCGGCTTCATTCTTGAGGCGCCAGTGGCCTCGGATGCTCTTGACTATGCACTTGTCACCGCTCCGGTTCCTGCGCGCGCTGGGTGGTCAGCAGATGCGCTCAGATATGGCGCAGCACAAAATGCATCAATTGATTGTCTACATAGAGACGGCCGCTTAAACGTACCTTGCTAGGTACACAGCCCCTTCATCGGCCGCCCTGTGCAGCTCCTTGCCGATAGTGTAGGATGAGAGACGCCCCAGCAGGACCGTATCAGCGCTGAGTAGCTGTGCCATCGGTAGATGCTCGTCGACGGTCGTGTTTATCGTTCTGGCTTTCGCGACTCATCGCGTGTGATGTTTGGAAGTTGAAGGTCTGGCGCGTGGTCTAGGCGCTCAGCTCCGGGGTAAACCTGTTGGTCGGAGTTGTCCGCTAGAAACCCGGAGGCCCACAGAACCGCAAGTCGTCATGCTGGGCCGGCGCGGCGCGGGGGAGACACCGCTGCAACTAATCGTTTACCTCGTTGCAAGACCCCAACTGCTGTCATCTATTTATGCCACTGCTCGGCAGCCACTACGCTCCGCCGTTGTCAGAGCCCACACATAGCGAGGATAACAGCATCCGAGCCCTTCTCGGCGGTCACGACACCAACGTAGCCAAGCTTCTCACGTTCAATACGCGCAAGCGCGACCGCTGTCTCTCCGACGATGCGCGCGCTCGTAGCAGCAAAGGCCTGAGACCCAATGACAGAGCTTTTATCCGTAAGATACCAGGCATCCGCAGACGCTGCATTCTTCACGAACAGCCCCTTTTAGCCATGTTGTGGCGGAAGATTTGTGACCAAGGCGTTGGCCACCACCTCTTGGTTGAGCACAAGTGTCGTCCGGTGGTATGAGCCAACCTCCCACTGCAAGCCCGCCTTTGCGAAGAAGGGCTTTATCGCCGGCGGCTTGACGTAGGAAGAAAAATGACCCATGATCACGGATGTTCCCCCATGCCGCACATACTGCAGGACCGCTTCCCAGACGCCAGCGTTCTCGGCATGGGTCAGGGCGTCGTCGGTTATAAGGATGGAAGAGGGTTGCGGCTGTTCTGATAGCAGGCGGATAGCTGAGTCCCCCTCATTTCCGCGTTGGACGCTCGCATTCGACCCGAGCTCCGTGAGCAGGAGTTCCGACAGGTAGAGGTACCAAGGTATACCCAGGACCCTGTCATTGACTGGCAAGGAAGTCTGGATTCGAAATCAGCATCTTCAGGCCCTCTTTTTGTCGCCCTGTCCAGGGAATTAGGGAGCTCCGTGAGCTTTTAATGCAACCTGTCGCGAGACTCCCTTAGCAGCTCGTCGCAAATAGTCTCGATATGGAACGATGTCTCGGGATCGCTTCAGAGTACATGGTTTGTTATGAACTTGCTTTTGCGAGAGAATCTCGTGTGGCATACAACACGGGTCTCTCTACACTAGATCGAGCTCGACCCTGGGCTGAATACGTGCTCGACAGTGCTCATCAGAACCAGCCTAAGGTTTATGTCACTACCTAGACAAGTGTAAATGTTGAAAGCAGTAGCATGTGTCCAGTGAGGCATGGGACCATTTCACCTGAGATCCTGAACCTGCCGTTATTGCCTGGGTTTTGGTGTGTTTGTCGTTTTTGCCTGGCCCGCCGAGGCGGACTTATCAGCCCAGGTGACACTGACGCCGCAAGGCGCCCGTTACGAGTACAGTCCACCCTTTACATAAGGATCAGAGATACAACATTATTCTCACTTTGTCGATCAAACCTCCCAGCCCCAGTCATGTAACTAGGCTTTCAACGATTCTCTGGACCCTGAGGTACCTGTTACCTTAGATATGTAGCTTAGGAATACACCAATATTGTTGTTCAGTTTTGGGGGTTAGGGTTAGCTGGTTCCTAGGGACCTCTACTCTTCCGTACGATACCTAAGTATAACGATCACTAAACCCAGCCCCGAGGCAAGGGGGGAGGAGGGGGCTCAAGGTATGGATTTTTTAGTAAAAAAGAACTGAGATGACTGTTACGGTCAAGCACCCGTTCACCTAGACCTACGGGTTCCGCCCGGCGCCCGGGGAGTTCCCCCGATCTCAGTCGCAGGGCAGAAGCTCCACCGATCGGATAACGTCCTACATCATACAGCGATTAATGATTCATGACCAACATACCGGCTGTGGCACATATATCTTATGAAAAACCGTGAGAATCGAGATGGAAGTAAGTCGCATGTAGATATGAATAGGAAACGGCAACTCCTGTATCTAATAGCACAATGCCCGCGTCTCTGCCTCTCATAAGCAATCACTTGGTTGCCTCGGCCGCCAGACTTCTGGGCACTACCTCACCACGACAAGCTGTGCATCTCCTGACTGTGAAGAGAAGCTTGTGCACTACCCACACCAGACCTTTCCCGGCCAACATAATGGATAGCGTCAGGGTATGTTCGAGGGCCGTCTGCCTGCCCTTAATGTTCGGCTAACACCAGCGTCCGCAGAACACAATCGCCGAGAACTTCGGCGGCCCGGCCTCGAAGCTCGGCACCCGGCAGTTCGAGCTCTCCGAGTGTCCGGATCTCTCAGGCAAAGTAGGCGCCATCACCGGCGGTAGCAGGGGCATCGGGTACGCCGTCGCCTACACCTTTCTCAAGAACAACATCTCGAAGCTGTATGTCATCTCCGTGTCCCCAGACGTCATGGCCGCCGCCAAGCGGGAGATCGCGTCCGAGCTGGGCGACGACGTGGCCGCCCGCATCGAGTGGAAGCAGTGCGACCTGACCAACTGGCCGCGCGTGCACAAGGTCGCCGAGGAGATCAAGGCCGACACGGACCGTCTCGACATCCTGGTCAACAACGCCGGGCGCGGCGTCATGACGGCGCAGCTGACCGACTATGGCGTTGATCGACACATGGCGCTGAACCACATGGGACACATGGTCCTGACGAGCGGTCTGCTGCCGCTGATGAAGAAGACGGCGGACGAGGGCAACGTCGTGCGCATCACGCACCAGTCGAGCAATGCGCATCAGAACGCGCCGAGCGACACCAAGTTCGCCAGCCTGGAGGAGATCAACACAGATGCCGGCCCGAACGGACAGTATGGACGGAGTAAGCTGGCCAGTATCCTGTACACGAGGTACTTTGCCCGCAAGAACGGTCATCCGAATGTGCTCATGAATGCTACGCATCCCGGGTTCGTGAGCACCAAGCAGAGTGTGGAGGACGTATTCGAGCCGTGAGTCGACTCGACGTCATCGCACTTGGCCATGTCACTGATGTCAAGAGTTAGATACCCTCGTGCGGGCTACATCATGTCCCACGTCGTCGACCCGATCAAGAAAGACCAGTGGCAGGGAGCTGTGCCAACCGTATATGCGGCGACGACCACGACGGAGTCCGGGGAATGGGTGTGTCCTCCCGCTATCCCTGAGCCGGGTAACAAGCTGGCGCAAAGCGAGGAGTTGCAGGAGAACCTGATGGCGCTGACTGGGAAGATCTACCGCGAGAAGATGAACCCTGTGAGCGCGGACAAGGGTCAAAAATTCGAGGACCTGGTGTTGACCTGACTGTCTGAGAAGCTCGGGTCCTATTGACGTCGGATCTGGATTGCTTGTATGATAGGAAACTTACCGCACAAAATTGCAAACGGGCATTAATCGTTGCTGTCGTACTGAATTAACCGTTTGACTTTGTGCCCGCAGATGGCCTCTGCAGGCGTCCATTGCAGCGTGACCTATGCGGGATGCGAGCCACTGAGAGTTCATTGAAAGATCTCACCGCCATCGGATCTATGCATAACGGTTCTGCACGATCTTGATGCTGTCCTCGCCCTGCAGCGCTCATCATGAGACCAACCCGATCTGCAGGGCATTTGCCGGCATCACAAAATGGAGATGCTGCATCTGTTCCCCAAGTAGATAAGTGCTCACCGCCGGCGGAGGGCGGCGACGTAAATTTGTTTGCAATTCCCATCGTACGTATCCCTTGCTCTGGAGCCTGCAGTTGCAGGCGAGTGATTGCCGCGATCATCGTGTCCAACGCCAGGAGTTCGTCCGAGCCAGCGGCTTGAGATTGAATATCGAAAACTGAAAAGTGAACGAACGACCCGTGTCTTCAGGGTGCGATAGTGACGAGAATGAGGTTGCAGTCGGCTCCGTCCCGTGACGGCAGGGCCCTCAGAATTCGCCGTGATGGAACCGTCATGTTCAAGCGAAGGTCCGAGCTGCCCCTATTTTTATGGAACGAAACAATCTCAACCAAAACCGCCCGGGATCGTGGTGCATCCATGACGTTGGGACTGTACCTTATGTATGCACGATCCGACTTGACATGGGACATCGATTGGTGTGACGGCTCTTCAGTGCGTCGCCTTGATTTGTCCATTTCCCTTGGGAGACACATGCACATGTGGTCTTGCTCTCACTCTGGTAAGACGCTGGAAGAGGAGGGGCCGCTACTTCGTATCCCGTCTGTGAAAGACAAAGAAAAGTCATTAAACTTGTGACGCGACGGGCCGCGAGTTCGCGTCGCGAGGTGTGGAAAGTGTTGGAGGCAGTTTTCAAGGCGTAATCTCGATGCTTGCTAGCTCTCGACAAGCTAAAGATGGTGTCAATATCAACTGGTCTGCAATATTCAAGTTGCAAATGCCTTGATGCCTAATAGAAGACGCGATACCTTGATCAGGCAGCGAACTCAAATGGCAAGAACCAGCGGTACATCCTTTTGGCGCGGCAGGCGCGATGCACTAACAAGTGTGACACAGCCTTGGACAGCCCCCTAATCTCACCAGCTTCGATTGGTGGTGTGGATTGGGCGGGCGTTCCTGGATCCAATGCACTGGACAAGCTCCACTCCCCACTCGCTAGCGACGGGCTGCCACCCGTTAGGTCGAACAAAGTGACCAAGTACCGGTGCTTAGTATCCTTGCACTGCACTTTTGCTGCTTCACAGTCCTCAGGTTCCTTTCTGCTCCTTTCCCTTGATTTCCCTACGTCTTTTTCTTACATTCTCGCTGATGGAAAACTTGGGTACATGGCTGCCTTTTAGCTGCGACCTGAAACCTCGAGACCTCGGAGAACCAACCGGCTGTGTCTTGCAACTTCGGTCGGGTCCACATTGGTCTCAGTCTTTCGCCGTTCGCTGCAAGTCCGTCAGCTCTGTCTTGCTCGTCGTCACCTCCCACATTCCATGATCCGGAACAACACAGGCATCGGGCAACAGAACCGCCTTACAAACGTCAACACCAGCCTGTACGCTGCCGGCTTTGCGAAGTGTGTCTGTTTCGCTATATCCAGCCACGCTCCTTCTCTCGACCACCGGCCGTCGTTCTCTTCGTCATCCAGTCACGCATCCGATCTTGACGCTCGCGCATTGCATAACCGTTTCGGCTACCCGCATCATCGCATTCTACATCTGCCAAACACTATTCGGCAGTCAGACCATGAGACGATCATTGCTATCGCTCTTCTAATCATCTACTCAACTCACATACACATCTGCCGTAGATACACTGGACGATCCTCGCGAAAACCCGGTTAGACGGCCAGCCTATATCTCCTTTGTGTTAAGCTCGAGCCACGGCCGTGCCTTGCCATTCGCGCGTTTCTACTCCGATACCATCGATAACGGCTGGCAAGTCCTTAGCATCTGGACTTGTCAAGGGTTCTCCTGACAGGCATCATCCTTTTACCTTTCGCAATCCCCTCTTTTGTTGCGTGGTCTTCGGTTTCGTTTGACTGCCCACCAAGACAATCAACTTCCCTCCAGAATTTAGGAGACCCGGGGCATATTCCGCTTTGCTGCAACCACTTAAACTTGCTTTCAGTTGTTTGTTGTCTGGGTTGCCCCTGACTCTGACGTCTACATGGTGGAGACAACAAACGGGGAATAAGCAGCACCGCAGGAACCTTGCTCCCTGCGCCTCTCGTCATGGAGTCTGCCTCACATCCACAGGAGGGAGAGCGCTCCCGACCTCCGCCTTTCCCTCGTGCTGCTTCCCGATCCAGTACAAGCTCGACTAAGACTCGCACAACGCACCTCAGCTCGAATGGTTCATTCACCCAGCTTCCGCCTTCACCACAGCACAGTGCCGCACATCCGACACACCGTTTCCACCACAGCACATGTGGTCGCGGCTCGACTGAGCGCCCACGGTCTCAGCTGTCACGCGAGGCTTCGGAGGACTCCAGACAGTCCCTACCTCCTGTGTCTAGCTTCTTGCAGGAGAGACTGCAGAGGGAGAGGAAAGTGGAGAGCGAGAGGTCGTCGAGCCGACTGAGCAACGAAACCATGAACGCCTCCTTCGATCACAAGACGGCTCAGAGCTCGCCTGCGCGCAGTGGAGTGTCTGACGGTCGCCGTCCTCGATCAAGTGGTGGCGCCGATCCTGTGAAGAAGAAGCAGGGTCTGGGCGTCAAGGAGATGGAGCAGGTTTGTTTACCCGTACAAGCCAGTTTGATTAGCTTTAGGACTTGTGCTAACCGCCCCTGGGTCGCAGACCCTATCGACCTTACACAAGCAGAACTTTGATCTTAAACTCGAGTTATACCATCGGCGGGAACGACAAACGGCACTAGAGGAACGACTTGAGAAACTGGAAACCGACAAGATCCAGACTGACGAGATGAATGACAAGCTTATTGTTGAACTGGAAAAAAGGGACAAGGCCGTGGAAGAGGCCGTAGCAATGATCGTCGTCCTGGAGGCACGCGTCGAGCAACTACTGAGGGAGCGGGAAATGGTCCGGAGGGTCGAGGACCATGGATTCCATTTTTCCAGGAACGAAACACCAACTCCATCGGAAATGGCAACGCCTCGACGTACGGATTTTGCGCGGTCGAGTCCAGAGGACGAGGGCAAGATATTGGCTAGGATGCCGAGTTTCTTATCCGAACAGAGCGAAGCCACATCGAATCTTCGAAATGTCTATCTAGGCGTGCGGGGCAGCATCTTGAGTCTGTCTAAGACGGCGGAAGACGGCCAGGATCAGGAGCGCGAAGACCTC
This sequence comes from Coniochaeta ligniaria NRRL 30616, assembly GCA_001879275.1. Lineage (NCBI taxonomy): Eukaryota > Fungi > Ascomycota > Sordariomycetes > Coniochaetales > Coniochaetaceae > Coniochaeta > Coniochaeta ligniaria. The sequence continues at coordinate 2,095,258 of KV875099.1, read as the reverse complement.
CAGGGAACCAGGAGCCCAAGCCTGAGCGTTCTGAGCGAGAGCTCGTTCCGGAGCATCTATGGCGAAAAGGATGTCCCAGGATCGAGCGACTCTTCGCCTTCGCCGCCTCATATGGAACCCGCGCCTTTTGACGGATTGTCGGAGAGTGGTAGCTTCAGACCTAGCCTCTCGGGTGACAAGTCCAACATAGTCACGCCGTCCAAACTGCGGCGTGTCGAATCGCGCAACATGAGTGCTGGAGCTGCGAAGTTCCAGAACATCAACGACATCCTGGACGTGGCAGCTTCGCCGTTACAGAGACTAGAGAAGCTGGAGAAGACCCTCACGGCAATGGACGATGCGTCGCGGCCATCAACAGCCTATGAACGGAAGACAGATTCGCGACCTTCTACCGGCCGTCCCGTGAAGCCTGGTGCGCGACCGCAAACAAAACAAGAGAAGAGGGACGCACTGGAGAGGGTACTGACGAATGGTCACCATCCTAGCGATTTCAGAAACTCGCAAGGCCTGCCTCCTACTCCGGATACCATTTCAACTTCGACTCTTCGTCGTTTCAAGAACTCCAACGACACTCTACCCAAAGAGATCGAGTTCGCAGGGGACCGTAGCTATCTCGCCCTTTCGGAAACGACAGGGTCCCAGCAGTCGATTACCCCTGAAAAGACAGAAAGGCTCGGTGGTTCTAGGAATGATACCGCTCAACCCGTGTCTACGACTGCCTTTGACGGCCTGAAGGAGGTGTCGTCAGATGCCTCGTACTTCAACGGCCGTTTCTCATCGGCCCAGATCCCTAGACCGCGTTCGGCCGATGAGACCACAATATCTAATCGCCGGGGTGGTCGCGGCCGGGGTAACTGGGAAAGCGACGAGTCAGACGATGAGTTGGACGGTGCTGGCTCGGTGACGTCGACGTTTGACTATTGGATGCGGGAGAGCTTGAGCCCCAACCGAGCCGCTGCTCTCAACCCCTTCAGTTCGGCATCCCAGGCCGGCACCAAACATGATGGCCGTATATCGCCGGACTTGTTCTCGTTCCCCACATCTACTAGTGGCTGGGCAACAGACGCCATGTTCGGCACTCTCGGCGGTAGTGGCTACGTCGGCTCGGCGGGAGGCGCTCTCCCGACGGCCACTCCCCTAGCGCAAACGCTCGATGCTCTCGGCGACTCTCTTCCTCAGCCGCTGTTTGGCTCTGGACTGGCGAGTTCTGTGCTAGGCGGTGCAGTTATCCCGCCGCCTCCTCCTAACAGGAGGTCCAGCCTCCACGCACGTACCGGATCGTCCCACGGCATGGTCACGGGAATCAGTTCTTCCCCAGCAGGGCCGAGTCCGTCGCACACTCGACTCCGCACGAGCCCGCGGCGGAGCAGGGAACGCAGCAATAGTATCGACGGACCACCAAACTCGTCACGCAGCTCGGCCCGTGCCATAGCTGCACAAATGGGCCGTGCTCCGACGGCACCTCCACAGAGTCCGATGCCGGTGCCCGACGCACCCCAGCAGCAGCCGAAACAGCGCCACTATCCTCCGACAGCAAGCCAACCGGCGCGCAGCAGGGGGCTCAACAACCTCTTCCGCCGCTCTACCGGTTCCGCCGCGGACGTGCAGCCGCCCGCCAGCGCGCCGGCTACCGAGACCTCGTTCAAGAACGTGCCGGCTCCAATGGTTGGGGTGCCCACGTCATGGGGAAGCCGCAAGAACGGGAACGACGTCTTCGCGGATGACGACAGAGCTAGCGCCACGCCGCCGCCTATCATGCGGAACCGCCGCGGTAGCTTTGATGGTGGAGCGCGGCTCGACGGAGGGGCGCCGGTGGGGCCTCCGGCGCAGAACAGTCTGGCTCAATCTCCTGCGAATGGAATCGGGAGTGCGGCTGTGAACGGAGCACCTGTCAAAAATGAAGGGGGAGGGAAGCGGAAGTGGCTTGGCTTCGGCCGCGCCAGCAGCTTGCGGAATCGTGCTGGCTAGGAACGAGGCACGGCGACGACTGCGCTCGCAACGATGAGCGTGAGTTGCGCCACGATAACGGCGGTCTGACAGGGGCGAGTTTTGTCCCTTTGTATCATTTTCCTTTCCGTCTCTGTTGCGTTGGGATACCTCGTTTGCTATCGGCGTTATGGGGCAAATGGGAGCGGAAGATTGAAATTGTTCTTTTTTACCACCACTACCTCGACTTATAGGTCTGGTGATTTGCAGTCGCGAGACGCAGGCGTTGGATTAGGACTGCCACTTACCGTTTGAGAGGCGTGACAGCTGGGTCCATTGTTGTTGGATCGGTATGAAGAAGGATGGTCTCTCGCAGAGATGACTGATAAGGATCCAACTCATTTGAGCATTGATAGAGAATAGGAGCTACGTATCTGAATTCTTCTACTGAGTGATTCTGGTCACATGAGTGTTTGCCTGAGTCTTGGATATTGCTATAGACACGTGTCAACCTTTACATGTTGCAGCATGTTGCAGTTGTCAAGACACCTAGCGATGAAGAGCACCCAGCGGCTTGGAGCCTCCAGTTTCTTACGAGAACAGAATCATGATCGCCACTGTATCGGCCTGCGGTACGAGGAAGGAGGTAACGATGGACGCAAAAATCTTTCGTCCAGATACTAGACTAACATGGTAAAAGCACGCTTGGTATATTGTGTATCGCTATCACAACCTCCCCCTATCTGTTCCATCTACCCATGCCAAGCAAAGCATAACACACAACCGCTGTTCCAAGATACCCAACATCAACGACAAGCAACAAAACAACATGCCGTATCACGAAACCCCAATCCCCAGTCCAGCACGACCCCTAGCACCGACCATCCCAACCTCAGGACACCACTCCTCAACCAGCCCCATCCGCTCCCCCTCCCCCTCCCACCTCTGCGGCCGATGATACCCCAGCGGCGTCTCGTACCAAACCTCCCCAACCGCAAACTTCTTCGCCTCCTCCTCCGTCGGCAGCTTAGCCCCTCCTCCTCTCATCCGCAGCTGCTCGACGAACCACTCCTCTTCCGTCTGCGCCGAGTCATTCGCCAGCCTACCCGCAAGGGCGATTTCCAGCATCAACCTCGGGTTCCGGAGCGACAGCCCGCCGCTGAACCCTTTTCCGGACAAGGAAGGGGCGCCGATAAAGTCGTACCCGAAGAAATCCTCCGCCCTGGTCGGGGAGGCGGAGCAGAGGACGCTGTCCGTCTGGAAGACCAAAACGCGGGGCGCGGACTGGAGCTGGGCCCAGAGCCAGGGCTTTGTCAGGAAGTTTGAGAAGGGCTCGGTGGAAGGCAAGGCTGTCTCGGGCGGGAGGGAGCGGACTTCGATGCGGCCTGAGTCCAGGGCGCGGAGGAAGGGGGGCGAGGAAGAAGGCGGGGTACGATGCCAGGCTGAGGGGTTGGTGGTGTAGAGGATGACTGTCTAGGTCGGGCCGAGGACGGTGGAGAAGTGCAGCGTCAGGGGGATGAGGACGGGGGGTGTTGGATTGTGGGGTTGGAGGATGACTGCTACTGGTGGGGAGTGTAGGAGCTGGAGGTTGGGGGGGAGGGGGGCGCTTTTGAAGGGGGTTAGGGGGTCTGCGTTGGGCGCGTCCTGGGGGAGCTTGGGGAGGGGGTTGGAGTGGTATAGTTGGCCGATTTGCCATATCGTTGCGGTCAACTAGACGGTGGCGAGGAAGGTGAATAGAATCGGGGTTGAGTAGGCGCGCAGGTAGCGCCGGAGGGATCTGATGAATGGCCTCATTGTGGCGGTTGCGGTGGTGCTAGTGGTGCTGGTAGAAGCTAAATGTTCCTTCAGGGCAACGCCGGGTTGGTTGAAATGATTGTAGACGAGTCTGACGAATCGAGATGGTGTCGAGACGGAAGAGAGAAGAGAAGAACCTTAAACTGTTACATGTGCTTGACGAGTACTGTCAGGCAACCTCTTGCTTGTAGTGGAGGCACTTGTTGATCGCTTGAGGAAGTTATTTCCGTTGTACTTCCCAAGTTTACTCTCTCGTCACTGCCCTTATATCATGTCCGCTACCAGTGCTCCAGGCGTTTGGAAAGGGCCTGCTTCAAGCTAGCCAGATGTGGTACAACTATATGCCTTCCACACAAAATTGCAAGTATTTAGGAACAGCGTGGGAGGATATAATGGAATATAAGAATTGGTGAGCAGGCTTGGTGAGTGCAAAGGCAGGCAGGCAGAGGCGTATAAAAGAATTGATGACAGGGATAACACATGGTTGTATTCTGCAAGAGAACGCGCTGAATCACGACGATGCTAAAATGATGACACGAGGGGCTATCGAGGATATTATGCCATTAAGCTCAATCATGATCTACGCGGAGACGGCCGGAAGACTGTTGTCTAAGGCTAAGAGACATTAGGTATAATCGTGTACAATAAGGAAGACGCCTCAACTCCGTGCATTAGGACTTCACTTTCACCCTTTTCCAACCAGTACAGAGTCCCAGGGACGGACGCATACACTGCACCCATCAACCACAAATCTACACCGTATTATTCGGGTCATGGAACGGTTCCGGGGTCGGAGCCCTGGTGTTGTCCTGGCCGGGATTGACCTCCTCGTAACGGAAGAACTTGACAAGGTGGTAGTATCCCGCCGCCAGACAGGCACCCATCAATGGCCCCAGCCAGTAGATCCAGTGGTAACCCGGGAAGAACCGTCCGGCCACAGCGGGACCGAAGCTGCGCGCTGGATTGAGGGAACCGCCGGTGAAGAAGATGCCTAAGGAAGAGATTTCAGTCACCGGGACAGGCATAATGAGGGGAGAGAGGCGAGCTTACCTGGGATCATGCAAGTGAGCATGGCCAAGCCGATGCCGATGGGAGCCATGAAGGTGTCGCGGGACTTCTCTTGGGCGAGCATGAGGACGACAAAGACCAGCTCTGCCGTGAAGAACATCTCGAGGAAGAGTCCTTGGGCTACCGAGGTGCCTCCAGAGAGCGTGGTGTTTGCTTGACGGATGGATACCGGGATCAGTGCTCGTGCCATCGCTGCTGCGACCATACTAGCGAGCAGCTGCATGGGTACGAGGAGCGCCGCGCGGACCCAGCCGATGTGGCCTGTCAAGGCGAGACCGAGACTTACCTGTAGTCCGATATGTTAGTTGATGGTAGCAAGACTTGGGGTTGTTTGGGGGCCGGATACGTACGGCAGGGTTGAACAAGCCTCCACTGATGCGGTAGAAGGCCCAGACGTTGACGAGCAGCGAGATAGCGTAGGCGAGACCGACGATTAGTACGGTCTGGTTGTCCATCCCGCCATTGACTTTGACGGAGGCCTGGGAGACGGCCATGAGGTGCCCGGCGTAAGCGAGGAAGAGAAACATGAATGTCCCGATGAACTCTGCGATGGCGGCGAAGATGTGCGACTGCATCGTGCTCAGAGGTTGACGTTTCCGGTGCGCCGGGAAGATACTACGCTTCTCGCTGGCGAGCGAGCGTGGCCCTCCAGTGCCAGCGCCAGTGCCGTTACTCTGTTTGTTGTCCATGGCGATGTTGTCCATGGCGATCGGCTTGAGAGGACTGAAGCTGAGAGCTTGACACCTGGGATCGTGGGATAATGTGGTCAAGAGGAAGTCGAGCCTTAGGTCGTATCCAACTGGTTTCTTCTGGGGTAGTCGAAGACAGATCAAGAGATCCCCTGCCGGGTCTGAAGTAGAGACCTCGCAAGCCAGGATGCTGCTTGTCTTGGAGCCTTTAACAATGCGGACGGGGCATATTCATATTTCAGCCGCAGCGAGGACTGTCAGCGAGCGATGAGCGATGATGTAGGTGGTTCCACGCCTTAGTCGACACTGGTCGAGTCTGCCACATGGTATGCATCCGGAGTGCCTTGACACACACTAAGACAAGCACTGACAAGCTTCCGACGGCAGTCATGATGCGCCACATGGGACCACTTTGACAGTGCTAGCTGCCTCAAAACGTCTCGTCATTTGCTGGGGCAGGGTCGAGCCGGCATGGCGGTTTCGCTGATGCTGTCGACGCGCATGGAAAGACACGTCAATGGCTGCCATTAGCGTCCCAAAGGAGGCAAGCGCGAGCGGCGATCGCCACTGTCAATGCGAGGAGGCTCCGCTGTCGACAACAATGCTATTCTGCATTTGGCATCGGCTTTCCGATCATGACAACTTCATTCCACAAAGGCCGAACTTTTGGAGCACGATAAGGCATATTATCGACGTCGAGCGCGCGACTGTCAAATGACGGAGGTTTTATCCGTTGCTTTCCTGCATCTTGCATCGCGATCCGAACCCTCCGATTCCTCGTCTCGGTGCTCTAAGCCCACAAAATGAGATCCATCTACGCCACCCACGGCTCCATTCCAGATCCCAAGATCCAAGCGGCTCCCGTGCCGATGATGTCGTCGTTACGTAGTGGTATTCTCCCTACCGTGTCTTGCTGCTAAACAACCTGTATTGAATTGCACCAGGTACAAAACACATCACTCTGACGCCTGCAACCAAATAGTTGGATCTCCCTTGCTTGATCACTTCGGCAGCGAAAGTGTCAGACCTTTAAAAGGACTGAGAAGCTGGCGTCCCCAAGCTGAAGCACGGGAGAGCTGCGGATCAGGTAACACTGTGGTTGTCCAGGAGGTCAGGGATGGCCGCGGCCTTCGCGACTGCATTTGCTGTGGAGGCAATAGACTTTCGAGTCAAGATAGACTTCGGCCATTACGCTCAGCACTTCTGACCTGCCGGAGGTCATAACGCCGAAGATGTCCTGGTGAAGGTCGGCTACACCGTTATCGCCGTCACGGCGAGCGGACACACCGGGGGCTCTGTTGGTGGAATGTGGGACGCGGCGTCAACGATGATCAACTTCGGCACTGTTGCCGACGGCCGGAGCTTTTCGCTCACGGTCAAACACGGTCGAAATGGTTCAGACTCGCTCCTTTGTCTGTGACGCCAGCCCCTAAACCGATTAGAGAAAGTAAGAGGTATCGTGGTAGTACTATAGGCGGCAAAGTAGTCACTGCAACTGCTACCAAGAGGTAGCAGTTGATAACACCGCGCCACAGTCATTGGCAGGCCAGCTGTTCCAGCGATCTGGGCCGGAGATGTTAACAGGGAAGAATGATTGCAAAGGCATTCGCACTCACTCGACGCTTGGACGACGAAATGATTCCAAAGGGGGAGGGGAGCGCATTCCAGTATTTGACTTTGAGTAAGAGTTGTAGGCACACAAAAGGCGCATCTCAGGCACCAAATGCCATTTCCTGCTGAGCAAGGGGATCAGCACTCATGGACACTCCAAGGAACCGGGCGATGTCTTGAGGTGGATGTGGACTATCTTCCTGCAGGGCATTAGGTTTTGATGCGCGTCTACCATATGGTATAATTCTAGGCACGCGCTGACTGAACGAACTCAATGTTAAACACATTGATTCACTGCAATGTTAATAACATATAAACATCTGATCTGAACCTTTGGGCTGATGTACAAAGGAAAGGGTAGAGTGAGGTTATCCCCAACTTCTAATTGCACTAAAATCCGAAGCTACGATGTCTTGGCAGGAGTTTAGGCGAAAACCCACGTTCAGACCAGGCCGGGCCAGGTTTCAAGAGTTTTTCCGAATGCCCCACTCCAAGTCAGTGCACTGCGGGGCAACTTTTGGGTAGAGACACATTTTTCCAAAAGTCAGGAAAACACCAGCTGTGACCCCTCCTCCATAATAACAACGACCTCACATCTCGCGATCTACCAAAACCTCAACCGCAACTTCCACCCACATCTTCTCCGACCTTATTCACAATGGGTTTCACCGATCTCGTTAGCGATGCCGGCCTCGCCAGTGAGTATCCCGCCGGACTGTGAACGCTCGGTGTGGCGTGCTAACAGAAACTCTTCCAAAGTCCTGAACAACTGGCTCCTCACCCGGTCCTACATCGTCGGTTACACTCCCTCGCAAGCCGACGTCACCACCTTCAAGGCCATCTCGTCTGCCCCCGACGCCGCCAAGTACCCCAACGCCGCGCGTTGGTACAAGCACATCGCCTCGTTCGAGGACGAGTTCCCCACCCTCTCCGGCGATGCCACCAAGCCCTACACAGCCTACGGACCCGAGGTCGCCGAGGTGACGCTCAACCCCGCCAAGGCCCCGGCCGCCGCTGAGGAGGACGACGAGGACGTCGACCTGTTCGGCAGCGACGACGATGAGGAGGAGGACGCCGATGCCGCCAAGCTGCGCGAGGAGCGCCTCGCCGAGTACCGCAAGAAGAAGGAGGGAAAGACAAAGCCCGCCGCCAAGTCTATTGTCACTATGGATGTCAAGCCTTGGGGTATGTTGACTCCCCGCTCTACCTGGTCCCTGCTTGGACAGGATGTGCCGGATTTCGTTGTTCTGGTACATATGCTGACTTTGCGCCACAGACGACGAGACCGACATGAAGGCTCTGGAGGAGGGTGTCCGCGCAATCGAGCAGGATGGTCTCGTCTGGGGTGCCTCAAAACTTGTGCCCGTCGGCTACGGTGTCCGCAAGCTGCAGATCAACCTGGTTGTCGAGGACGACAAGGTCTCCATCGACGACCTCCAGGACAAGATCGCCGAGCTCGAGGACTTCGTCCAGTCTTCTGATGTCGTTGCCATGCAGAAGCTCTAAGAAGTTGTCTTTTGCGAAGGTGTGGATGATGTTGAGGTCATAGAGCGTAGCTAGTCAGTACACATGTCACTTACTGACCATGATAGAACGGTCTGAATTCAGGACTGATGAGATGCATAATGTTACGCTCCTACCTGTATCTATTCGTGAAAGGTCACATGGCTCCAGCAAAACCGTTCGAGGAGGGGACGAATACCAACCAACAGTTGGTCCTCAATGCGTCTTCAGTGGCCCCGAACATCATCAGTGGCCCCGAACATTATCAGTGGCCCCGTCGAGGAGACTGTAGACAATCAGTTGAGCATATGGAGAACATGCAAGCCGTGCGACCACCGGTCCACTAGACTACTGAAATAAGCACAAGTGTGACGGGAACCTGCTTCTCCAATTGCGAATCGCGGATCTCGAGACAATGAAAGTTGTAGCAGCTTGACTCCGAGCATTGCTGACTGTTGTCTTTTGGCAATGCCTGAAAGAGAGTAGCCGACAATGACATTTCGCTGCCTAGGGCTCCAATATCTGACTACCTGGTACCTGTGTACCAGACAAAAGGAGCAGGTACTGAACTCGCATGTTGATGACACAGCTGAAAGCAATTGGCGGTATTGACCCCGCAATCTGTGAGACAGTTGTCAGACACGACTTGTCCTTGGTCCGTGCGTCATTTCCAGCCCTTCTTAATATCCTTTACCCGCTCATCTCAACATCCGCCACCAACAACAGTGGATTTCAACAACAGCGCCGGTAGTTCAAGGGTAGAATCTCAGCTTCCCAAGCTGAGGGCCCGGGTTCGAGTCCCGGCCGGCGCACATTCTTTTGTCTCTTTTGCTTCCTTTTATTTTTGCAGGTAACGTGCCATTGCTGTCAATCCCTTTCGGAGCATTGTTGACCGAAATGGTGGTTATCAGAGTGTGCGACAGGCGGGGAAGTGTACAGATGCATTGTGATGACATCGCGAGGGGGAGTTGGACTGCACCTTACTAACAGCTCACTCCGTGCTCCAACATGAGACTCTCTGCCTAAGACACCAAAGTCTCGTAGGTGACATCTAATCAAGGCGACTACTGTATCAGTGTTTTCAAGCGGCTGTACTACTACTACATTTGCATATCGCTAGCGGAAAGCATCATGCCAGAACCTTCACTTCTCGCACGTCTTAACCAGGATGGCTTCGTCGTCATACCCTCGGTCCTGGCCCCAGAGCAGCTCTCTTCCCTCCGCGAAGCAGCACAATCAACCACTGCTCTCGCTCGGGAGGGCAACTGGCCTCACGTGCGCACCCTACCAAAGCAGTTCCCACCATGGCCGACCCCAGCCACAGAGGGCATCTGGGGCGTGCAGGGCATGCTCCATCCGGACCTGCCCGCGCACGAGACCTTTACACACTTCTACTTCTCCGACGCGGTGATCGGGCCTACGAAGGAGCTGCTGCAATGTAGCGACGACGACCTAGTCATGGAGCTGTGCAACCTGCTGGTTCGGCCGGACAAGGCCTTCGAGCTGCGCTGGCACAGGGACGACATCCCCGCCACGGCGTCGGCGGAGGAGGAGCTGGAGCGGCTGGGCCAGCCTGCTTTCTCGGCGCAGTGGAATCTGGCGCTCTATGACGATGCGAGTCTCGTCGTGGTGCCTGGATCGCACAAGCGGGCTCGCACGGAGGTTGAGAGGAACGCGGACCCGTATGAGAAGGAGATTCCGGGGCAGCTGGTCGTTGAGCTTAAGGCGGGTGATGTGGCGTTTTACAATAACAATATCTTCCATCGGGGGGTGTATGATGCCGGGAAAGAGAGGATGACGCTGCATGGGAGTGTTGGACATGTTGACGGGGCCAGTCTGAGGGCGAGGAATGTGCTGCAGCACGGGTGTAAGGACTGGATTGATCGGTGTGATTTTGGCTTCCTTGACGAGAAGACGAGAGACAGGGCGGAGCGGATGCGCCAGAGGTTGGTCTTGATGGGACAAGGGCACAAGGATGTTGGCTATTCCCTCGAGGGTTGAGCCATCCGATTCCTGCCATGCCAGGGTTAAGCCAGTACTACAGTACAACCTTCACATCGGACATCATGCCAGAAGGTTAGTGTCTGCGCCTCGATATCTAGCGATAGGCATGGCCTGGCACGCTTGCCGAAGCTTCAACCATGTGCAGAGCTTCTCTGAGCAAGCCTTACTGGATATCAGACAGCCATGTGTCGCTCACGATAAGCCACGACTTGCAGGCGCCTTCCTCTGTTTCTTCTCATCCCACACGAGATACGTGTTATAACTGTATCCTCGAAGCCGTCACAGGACAGCGCCATCAACGAGCTTTTCAAGTACATTGTCGGCACTCAGCCCTCCATTTGGCTCGAAGTTTCCCGACCTGAGCACAGAGTACGCTAAGCCAGATCCGGCTTAGTGTCTTCTTTTTTGGGGAGGTGTTGCTGCACTCAGCCACTACGCCCATTTTCGACAACAATTCATCGCGCTTCGCTCTACCGACTTGTTTTTCGGTCTCCAGGTCTCTGATCCCAAGTCAAGCGAAGGTGCCAGGGTGGCCCAAAGGCTGGCAAGATGGAGATGACAAGTGTCCAAAGCTCTCCCTCACCATTCCTGCCATCCTACGATGATCCTAGCTCCTACGGACTGGCAAACTCGGGAAGATCATCAGATTCTGACATGCAAGTTTGTGGTTCTGTTACAATAGGCATCCATTCTGGTTATCGTTTGTGACTCCTCCGCGCGGCTGCGCTTAGCACAAATTGATCGACTCCCGTGCCGTTGGCTGAGTATGACGGCAGTTGGATCCGGTACATACATCATGCAGCCGGCCATCGTGGGACGATCAGCCCAAGGGTTTCACCTTGACAAGGGGCTGAGTTCAGCTGGGCCTCGACCAGTCATTGGTCCATGTCTTTTCTTACTACGCCGTACGACATCGTTGGGTTACTTGTCAGCGAGCGGCACGGCCATGCAGAATAATCCGTCACGGTCATGTAGGGCCTCGCCGCTTTCCTCGCCGCTGTTGTGCACCAACCTGCCAGCCAAGTTGCTGCGGCCTCTCAAATACATGTTGGCAAGCTTTCGTTATTCCCAGTCCCATGTCTGTTTTCTCTGCTCCCTCGTCCCTCTCTCTTTCTCTCGTCGAAGCAGACGACTGTTTCTGCCTCAAGCCATGTTACTCTTTCCTTTCCTTATGTGATACCCAAGTCAATGTTTCTGTGATACCCTATCTGTTTTGACACCCATTTTCTCTTCAACATGGCCGAGCCGAATACCATCCTGCCTCCTACCTATGCACCCGCATATTCGTCACACCCGGATGAAGAACCCCTCGAAGGACGACTCATAGCTGCCATCGCCAGAGTGCTTGGGCTTAAGCGGGAAAGCATCAGCTTACTGGACTCTTTTCTGGAACTTGGTGGCGAGGAAGACGCTGCACTGAGGTTGCAGAAAGTCTGTGTGGATGCAGGCATGGCTGTGAAGGCCAACGACATCCTTCGGTGCCAGACCGTGGCCGAGCTACAAACATGCGTCACGCCTTGCGCCCGGCCGCCATCTTATTTTGACTGCTCCGAACCCATTATGATTGCCCCTCTCGAAGTCCGCAAGGCAAAGAGGTCTCGCCCTCGACAGTCCAGCGGTTCCAGCGGGTCATCGAATAATCGACCTGAGACGGAGCTAGAGGAGGTCTTGAGCAGACATAGCTTGGTCTCACATGTGACCGAAACGAACCCCAAGGCCGGCCTACTAGAAGGAAAGCGCGTGGTTTTCCTGACCCTGCATAGCATCAAGCCAGTGCCAGATAACGCGGCCGATATTAACTTGGTATCGCCTCCTCAGATGCTCATCGCAAGCACACAGATCGCCACACTCAAGGGCTTTGTGGAGAGATCCCTGACAGAGGTGTCTCTACCAGACATCTGGGTTGTTCTCAAGGCAATGCCTCTTACGGAAACTGGGGATGTGAACCGGCGCCATTTACGAACCTGGGCACAGAATATCAACGAGGACACCTACCGACAGGTCATGCGCCTCGCTAGCCAGTGTGTGCTTGAAGGACCCTCGACGGACATGGAGAGGTCTGTACAAAGAGCAGTAAGCAAAGTGCTGCAAGTTCCCCAGGATCAAATTGGTGTGAACTTCACGTTCAGTCAGCTTGGAATCGATGAGATTTCAGCCATAGAATTGGTCGCTCGATGCAGGCAAGAGTCAGTCTACATCACTGCTGATGAAGCCCTTCAAGACGCAACTTTGGCTGAGCTCGCACACACGGCATCCCAAAGAAGATGGAACGAGGAGAGCTCGGACTACTTTGAACTTTCTGCTATGCAACGGCTTTACTTTCTCACTTCTCTCGGTGGAGATATACGACGCAGGACAATGAGCAAGGCCGGCTATCGTTTCAACCAAAGCCACTTACTACGAATTACGAAGCCGTGTATGGCTGATGATATCCAGGCTGCTATTGAGGCAGTCGTGGGTCAGCATGCCATGCTAAGATGCAGATTTTTGAATCAAGATGGCAAGTGGTCACAGAGAATCCTACCTGAGGTTACCGGGTCATACGCTTTCAGCCATCACACCGTCAGCTCCGATGATGAAGTGAAGGCCGTCATCGAGAGATCGCAAGCCACTATCGATATCCAGAAGGGACCGGTATTTGGTGTCGACTACTTGCAAACGAACGACGGCCAGCAGATGATATACCTTATTGCCCACCACCTGGCGGTCGATCTGCCGTCCTGGCGCATCATCATCCACGATCTGGACGAGCTTCTAGACAGTGGGAGCTTGCTATCACAACGCTCAAGGCCGTACCGCAAATGGATAGAGCTTCACAAGGTCGCATCACTCGAATTCGGAACAGACGCCTCTCTGCTACCAAATGCACTTCTCAACCAATCGTATTGGGAGATGAAAGATGTTCCCAACTCTTACGAAGATGCAGTTGAGACAAGTTTCTCCCTCAACTCCGAACTCACATCATTGCTCCAAGGCACTTGCAACCATGTCTTCCAGACAGATGCAGCCGATATATACCTCGCCTGCCTGATGCTGTCGTTTGCCCAGACCTTCACCGATCGTGCTGTGCCCCTTGTCTGGATTCAGGAACCCGGCCGAGCCAACTTGACCCCGGAGGCGGACTTCGCTGAGACAGTGGGATGGTTCACATCCCTCAACCCTCTGATCAACAAAGTGAGCAGCCAGGACAACATCGTGGAAGTGTTGCGCAGGCTCAAAGACAACCGCCGAAGTTCTTCAGTATCGGGAACTCTCCAATTTGCGTCGAAACTCTACGACTGGGGAAACGAAGCCGCATTCCCACTGGACGACCATTTCGAGATTGTCTTCAGTTATGCTGGATGTCTAGACAACCTTCAACGAAAAAATGGCATACTGGAGCAGGTGGCCATCCCTGGCCGGACCTTGGCATCACGCACCTCCGACGTCGGTCCAACAGTGGGCAGGATTGCAGCATTCGAGGTGACTACTATGGTCGAAGAAGGCATAGCGAAGGTTAACTTCGTCTACAATCGGTACTCGAAACACCAGGAGCGGATTTCATCTTGGATATCAAATTTTGAGCACCTCCTCCTTGAGTCGATATCAAGATTACGATATCATGCACAAGAACTCACGCTTTCTGACGTCCCCTATCTGGACATCACCTACGGTGGTCTTAATAAGCTCAATAAAAGCTGCATCGACACATTGAAGCTCTCTTCTGTCCGCGATGTCGAGGCTGTGTATCCGGTCACGGCGAGCCAACAGCGCATACTCATATGCCAAGCGCAGAGACCGGAGTCCAATATCATACGTTCCATTGTCGAATTCGTCACGCCAACTGGAGAAATGATCGACACTTCTAGGCTCTGTCTGGCGTGGCAACTTGTAGCAGCTAGGCACGCAGCTCTAAGAACGGTTTTCCAAGAAAGCGTCACCGAAACAGGCCTATACGATCAGATCGTGCTGCGAAAAGTGTTCCCTGACATGCTGTTTATCGACACCGTACCGCCGGATAACCCGATCGACGAGCTCAGCAGTCTGCCGAGCATTGATATGATGGATGCCAAGCCAGCTCACAGATTGACGCTTTGCGAGACGCCCATCAAGACACTTCTGAGCCTGGAAATTAGTGCTGCGATCTGTGATGTAAGTTTCCCCCCTATCTACGTTGAAACAAGACGAGCTGAAAATTTGTGAAGGCTGCAAGCGTCGATATCCTCCTTCGCGATCTCTGGCACGCGTATTCGACACAGAGGCCTATTCCGGGCTCTGTGCGGTTTTCCTATCCGGATTACATCGAGATGCTCAAGACGACACGGCAAGGCAGGAGCCTCAAATACTGGACCGATCTCCTCGCGACTATCCGGCCCTGTATGTTTCCTAGCCTCAGCTCTAGAACTGTTGACGGGCCGTCTTCACACATTCATGTCGAACTAGAGGTCACGTCAAAAGAACTGGCAACTCGTGCTAGGAGTCAAGGGGTCTCTAATGAAGCTATCGTTAGACTTGCCTGGGCTCTCGTCCTAAGGTCGTTTGTGGGAGACAATGACGCCTGTTTCGGATGCGCTACTTCCGGGAGGGAACGATTTGTCGACGGTTTAAGCGAAGCGGTGGGATCATTCGGCAGTACCGTGCCATTTGCCGTCCGCCTTCTTCCACTCGAAACTGTTGCGTCGAAACTCCGCGTCGTCGACGAGCAGCTGAAGAGCAGCTTGCTCCATCAGTTTGTCGCAATACCCGAAATAGAGCACGCTTTGGCTTTGAAGGGTGGAACGCATCTCTTCAACACTTGGCTGTCATATGCGGAGGAATGGCCAGGTCTGAACAGAGACTTTAGTGCATCCGGCGGCCTGGATTTCAAGCCTGTGTCCCAGCAGCACTGTACATCTTACGACATCTCACTCCACGTCCGGCACCTCAACGGGAAGCTTGTTCTGGACGCTTCATCTCGTATTCTTCCGGAGAAACAAGCCTTTAATGTTGCAAACGCATTTGGAGTGGCAATACAGGCCATCATATCCTCGGCAGACAGTTCTATACGGGATATCAGTCTCTTCAGCGACAGGGATTATGCTCAGATCGTAGCTTGGGGCAACGACCGGACGGATGACTCGGGGCAGAGAGACGTGACAGTGGTCCATGACCTTGTCGCCAGACATGCCATTCAAAACCCTGGCAGCCAAGCAATATGTGCATGGGATGGTGATTTTAGCTATCAGCAGATGGTGGACGCCGCAACCACACTGGCACACTATCTAGTTGACCTTGGCGTCGGCCCTCATGCTGTGGTCCCCTTGGTCCTTGAGAAGAGCCGGTGGGCACCCGTTGCAATGCTCGCAGTCCTGAAGTAAGCACTCTTTGCAGTATCACTCTCGCCGTTCTATTGTTATTAACGATGGTTGACCAGAACCGGTGCTGCCTTCGTACCCATTGACGTGGAAGAACTCGATTCCGTACAGTTCATTTCCGAGCAGCTCGACGCCAAAGTGGCGATCACCGCCGAGGCCGGACGGGCAGTCCTTGGGAATATTTTCGGCAAGGTTATTGTCCTCAATGACAGCCTCTTCTTGCAGATGCCGCAGTATAACGAGTCTCTTCCATCAATTGCTACGCCGGATGATACTGCGTGCATTTTATTCCCTCCAACATCGGCGAAAGACAAAAGGGGGATTGCCTTTACTCACGAAGCCCTCTCGATAGCCTTCCTAGCTCAAGGGCCGGCAGTAAGGATCACGGCCAAGAGCAGAGTCATGCAGGTATCCTCCTTCAGTTCCGACATCGCGCTGTCCGAGATATTCACAACTCTGGCTCATGGTGGCTGTGTCTGTATCCCCTCTTCAATCCAACGACTACAGAACTACACTGAGGACGTCCAACGGATGCAGGTCAACTGGTCTTATATGACGCCTTTTCTCTCCCGGAAGCTTGATCCAACGCTTCTACCTACGCTCAAGGTCGTCTGTTTCCGAACCTGCTGCCTCGACGAGGACACATACAGTGCCTGGGCCGGAAAGGCGAACGTCGTTCTGGCCTACGGTGATCCAGGTGTCTGTCCTCTGGGTATCTCGTTTCTGAACGTGGTTGGGCCTAGTGATCTGAAGAGTATCGGTCGACCAATTGCAGGCAAATTTTGGATTGTCAATCCGGAAGACCGCCGAAAGTTGATGCCGGTCGGACAAATTGGCGAGCTTGTCATCGAAGGACCGACTCTGGGGAGTGACTATTCCTGCCAGGATTTGGGCCGTAATTCTTTTGAAAAGCTCGAGGTCCACGGTGGTCCCAAGAAGTATGTCAAGACGGGACACCACAGAGTGCGTTACCTCGAAGAGGGGACTATGCAGTTCGTCTCCAGCAAGCCAGACGATTTTGAAATAGACGGTCACACCGTCAATCGAACAGAGATTGAGATGCACATCCGTCGATGCTTGGGACACGGGGTCGATGTTACGGTTGAGACTATCGAATTTCCAGGTGCCAAGGATGTCCCAGTCCTCGTGGCCTTTATCGGACTCGGAGAGAGGCTCCTCACTGGAAGGGATGACCTTGTTAATCCCAGCCCGGCTATCAGAGAAACACTCCACATGGTGAAGCAGCTGGTCGAGAGCGGCCTGAAGAACATTGTTGCTCCTTATTGTATTCCGTCCGTCATCATACCAGTCAAGAACCTACCGCCGACCTTGGAGGTGGACCGAGAGGGTCTAAAACAGCTCGTACATGGACTGTCCAGGGAGCAGCTCGAAGGGCTGGCTATAGCACCACATTCCACAACTGTCCATGCCATCGGACTCAAGCCCTTGCCACTCACACACGCTGAAGAGACCGTTCGGGGCATTTTGGCAAGAGTCCTGAGTGTCGACCCAGCAGTGATAGGGTCTGATGATGGATTCTTCGACATCGGGGGCGACGAAGTACTCGCGGCAAAGCTGGTCGTTGCTTGTCGACATGAAGGCTTGACATTATCGATCGCTGACATCTTGCGGAATGCGACCCTGACAGCCCTGTGTCGGTCCATGACCACAACAGATGATTCGACACTGCCAGAACTATATTCCCCCGTTGAGCCTGTGCAAGCTACTTCCCAGCAGCGGGGGTCCACCACGGAGGCCTTCATCGAGAACGTCCTTGCACCGAAACTGGGTGTAGAGCGGAAAGCTATGAAGGAAGTAGCCGATACATCTGCCATGCAGACGAGATACATCGAGTCTGGCATGCTCCGTGGTCGAGCAAACATTGACTACTTTACGTTCGCCTTCTTGGGGCCTATTGACGGGGTCAGGCTCGAAGAAGCATGCCAGATGCTTCCGATCATACATCCTATATTACGCACAGCATTCACGCCAAACAACCGTCGGGTCTACCAAGCAGCAATGAAGTCTTTCTCGGTGGAATTCGAGCGACACTCCTGTCCAAGCTGGAAACTGCCAAGCATGACCAAGAAGGCCATCAGCAAAGACCAAATGGCACCAATTGCCTTCAACAAACCTATGACGAAGTTTATGTACCTTGATGGAGGGAAACAGTCGACTCTTATACTGCGGCTCAGCAAAGCCCAATACGATGATCTCTCGATTGCTCTCCTCGTAAAAGACCTCAAGCGTTTGTATGACAACACTGACAATCCACCACGCCGGCCTTCATATTGCGACTTTATCAAGAGCATCAAAAATAGCAACTGCGACGACACTCAGCGATACTGGCAGACTCTGCTGGAGGGCGCGACAATGACGCAAGTCGTTGAGCATGGCAAGCCGTTTCGTCTTACAACCCGTGTCAAGACTGTTCGTCAGAACTTGCTCGTCGGATCGCTGTCGAACCTGGGTATCTCTTTCGAGACCGTTTTGAAGTCAGCCTGGGCAATGGTTCTTGCTACCCTCTCTGCCTCCTCGGATGTTGTGTTTGGAGAGATCATAGACGGTCGGCATGTCAGACTCCAAGGTGGTCATTCGGTTCTGAGTGTCATGGGGCCAACCATTAACACGATTCCTGTGAGAATACGGTTCCCTGACACGCCGCTGTCGCCACTTGAGCTCCTCCAGTACGTCCACGGACAGCGTATTGCTGGTATTTCGTTCGAGAACATGGGCTTCCTCGAGATTGTCGAAAGATGCACGCCTTGGCCCTACTGGACACGTCTCAGCACGGTTGTGCAGCACCAGGACGCGGAGACGGCCATTATCCCTGGCGAGCCAAAAACCTTCCATCTTGGCTCAACCCCTTGTATTTTTGACGTTGTTGAGTCGAAAGCTAAAGACGTCTATGACATCTTCGTCCGCTCGACCACGCGAGGCCAAGGCAAGATCGAACTTGGACTGACGTTTAGCACTGACCGCATCCCGGAAGATCTCGCGGACTATGCCTTACGTCTCCTGTGTGACAGTGTCAACATGTTCACCAGCGGGAGCATCATGCTATCTATCATCCCGAGCGCACATCAATACCGAGCAATGCAAAAGAGGATCCCGCTGCCACCGAGACCTACCTCTTCAGGCGAACCAAGCACAGCTACTGCACCCATGCCGGAGATAGAAGAACGCACACTATCGTCCTTCCTCCCCCCAGACCAGGCCCGAGTGATACAAACAGTCATCTCCACAGCCTGGAAAGTCATCCTCAACCCACGGGACCTAGGCGTCCCCGACGAACACATCCACAGGGCAGCCTTCTACGATCTCTGGGGCAGCCTCATCCCGGCGGCCCAGCTCGCGGCGCAACTCAACCGGACCCTGCCCAAGCTGGGGTTGCCCGGCCTGGATCAATCGGCTCCAATAGTGTCCATGGAGGAGATCATCGACCACCCGACCATGCACACGCAATTCGAGCTCGTAGCGGCGAAAATGGCTACCGGTCAGGCCAAGCCGCTGCTGCAGAAGAGCCATGGCCGTTCCGTATCCATGCCAGAAACCGGCCCCCATGGTCACACGGCCAAGAAGCCCTCGGGATCAGTCTCTTCCGCTGCGACGGTAGTGAAGAATCTCCGACGACTGGCCAGTACCGTGACAAGGTCGTCAGGGCCACCTCCTACCGTCCCTGAAACTGCCGCGGTACCGATTCCTGCCACTCCTCAGCCCGATTTCCGAGCCACTACGATCTCGCCCCTCACGCCGGCGCCGCAGTTACCTCGTCTACCTACATTCTCGCTCGTGGCCCCAGATGTCTTCACCGTCGCACCCGTTGATGTCGGCCCAGCCCAGCCCAACGGCGCAAGCTCAAACATGAGTTCAGCGAGGAGCATGACAACGGGCAGCACCGCAAGCAGCGAGGAAGGCGAGAGCGCCGATGTGCTTGGCCCCCTGAGGAGCGAGGTGGCGGGGAGGGTCAGGCTGCAGACTCGGGGGCTGAGACGGGGGGCGGAGGGGGTGGAGGATATGGTTAGTCCGCTGAGTGCTGCTAGCGGGAGGAGTGGGAGGTTCTGGGAGGGGTTGGGCGCGGATGGTGGTGAGAAGGGTGAGAAGGGGAGGGGTTCTGCTGGTTCGCGGGGACTGTTGGGGAGGATTGGGGTTGCGGGTGGGAGGGGAGTCGGGTAGTAGGTTGTGTCGTTATCGCTTTGGATTGTCGGTGTTTTACCGAGGGTGATGTTGTATGTACTATGTAGTGTTAAAGCATCTCTATGTTTTACATGTCCTGGCTGGATTCTTAGCCCTTGTCACTGAGTACTGCTGTGCCTCACTATTTGATAACGTAATAAGATGACTTGGGATGAACGAGTTCCTCCAAGACTCAGAGTTAAGTCCTACTAATCACATAACATCCCCAGATTGCACAATATCCCCGTGCGACACGCGCGACACCATCCGTTGTCGAGCCAGTATCCTGTCTTTCAGACGCATGGATGCCTGAGTGTCGGGGTGGTTGAGCCCAAGCACACTAATCCGCGAGCTGATGCAAGTATCTGTCTTTCCAAAAGCCTCCTCAAACCGACCACATAACATAAGGGTTTCGGCAATGTTGTGCAGGTAACTAAGAGAAGCTGGATGTTCCGGACCCGAGATTTCTACCGCGTCTCGCCAAATAGACTTGAAGATCTCCTCCGCTTCTTTTAAGCGGCCAGTCCGCAATAGTACGCAACCGAGCGAGTGATTGACATCCCAGATAATTCTGCGGGATTGCGAAGTAGGCGTAACCGTGCTGTAGAAGAGTTTGAGTTCCTTGGCTCGTTCTTCAACTTCCAGAAACTGCCCCAACTCAACCAAAGGCAGGATCAAACGTAATTGCGCGTAGGTAGCAACATCGTGTGTTCGCCCGAAGACTTGTTGGGCAGTTGCTTCGGCGCGTCGGAGAATTTCGAGGGCCTCCTCATCACGGGTCAAGCATCTAAATAAAACCCCTTCTTCTATCCGATTCCGCAAATATGGTTCGGATTTTGGCCCACTTGTTTGCTTGAGGATAACCCCTGCCTTCTGATAAACGCCAAGGGCATCTTCATAGTGCCCTTGAAGCATAAGAACTTGTCCGAGCATTGAAAGTGTCATTCCTGTTCTTTCATGACCGTCTCCATAGAGCGAGCGACACGCGGCAAGTTGTTTACGTGCCGTTGTTTCCGCTGAGCTGTAACGACCATGTACCAAGAGAAAATTGCACAGCTCGAGAAGAGTTCCTAGAGTAGGTTCACTACCTTCTCCAAAGCTCTGCTCGAGATTCGAAAGCTGGCGTCGAAGGCGGACATCATTGGGTTCCAGTGAGCTTGGAACGGCTAGCGGCGAATGAAGTAGACGCGGGCTCCGGCCTTCAAATGGGCGAGAAGTTGCGAGGGTAGTGATGCTTGACAGGGCAGGAGATGAACTTATGTTGTGGACAAAGAAAGAGTGCTCGTTTGTTGCCAGAGCCTCTCCAGAGAGTGACGGAGTCGGCGTACGGCCCACAGAGAACCGTGTTGCAGGTGTCCAACAATCAAGGATACCATCAGCAGGTGTTTCTGCAAAACACTATTAGCAAGTTGGTAAACTTGAACGGAGACCTGCTGAGGGGAGCTCACCTGCCCCTGATGAAGGCGAGTAGATGGCATCAAAGGGCACTTGTTCCCGCTTCATGAACCTGTCGATTTTCTCCTTCGGGACAACTTCGCCCCTTAACTCGAAGGTGAGGCTCCGTTTGTCGGGTTCGGCGACTGTTCTGATCTGTCCTTTGCGGACAATAGCCTTCATCTCGTTCCTGCGGACATTTTTGCCAGCATTCCACTGGTCTATTTTCCACTTATACTGCCTCTCTCTGTTGCATGTCAGTAAACCTCAAGGCATCTCGTCAGTATGAGAAGCCACTCACGTCGCCTCGAACCCGAACTCCGTGAGGATCATCTCTTTGACTTCACGGAGACGCTTCCGCTTGTCTTTCCGCAGCTCGAGCACACGATCCTTAACAGGAGCCCAGTCCTCGTTCCGCAATGTTCGTGCCTTTGGTCTCCTGTTCAGAGGAGGTGGAGCCATTGTTGTCTCGGCCCATGTCTCTTTTGTAGTGGAAGTGTCGGTCGGGACTGGAGAGGGTACTGGGGTGGAAAGGTCATTCTCATGGTGATCACTATAGCCTAACTCCGACTCATTGTCAAGCCGGGGCGTGCTAAATATCCCATCAATTGTAAAGACATCGATTTCCGCCAGGTTGAGGTCCGTGTGATCTGGGAGAGGGATCATGTTCCACGGATGATGAGCATCCATGGTGTATCACTTATCAATGCAGCCGAAGGGAACAGGATATGGATAAAAAAAAAAAAAAAGATGTGTTGACCAGTTGCGAGGGGATGATGAGTGCAAAAGATGGAAAAGAAGAAACCGGGCGAGGCGCCGCAAATAAGGCAACTGTCGAATGGCGGTCTGGCGAACTGCGGCGGAACGACGCAATGGTGCCGCGCCAACCTGCGCAGTCTGCACTTGCAAAAGTACAATTCTCTCAGTGTCATGTCACACAACCCCACAGCCACGACACTGGAGGAGACAGGCTTGGTTTCTCATTGGTAGCAGGAAACGCCACAGATTCCATGGTTGAACTGCACTTTTCAGCAATTCTCAAAAGTACAATCCGTATCCAGGTGCTGAAGCGTGACTGGCTAGTCTGTGCCAATTCACGTGGGCTTGATACAGCGGTGGTGCCCGCGAAATAAAACACACGATGCCGCAAAAGTACAATACGTGGCGGCCTTGAAATGTAGAACATGTTAAGAGTACGCCTTAGACTAGATCGCCTGGGCTAGAGAACGCAATGAACTGGAGCTCTATATAAGCCGCCATCTTCCTGTCTTTAAGTCTCCAGCATGCCAACACTCGAAGCCTTGACAGGACGGACACCATATATGAACCCAACCGTTGACCAGACGATCTGTGCTCGCAGCTATCCGCTCTTCCAACATTGTCTTTTGGCAACATGGCCCCTTCGTCCATATCTTCCACAAAAGCCGAACATGGATCCATCAGCGATGGCAACTCGAAGTGGTGAGTACCATGGTCTGACGTCGTGAACAGTGCTGATCAGTGTCACCAGTGCTAGCACCATTGTGGTAGACAATAAGGACACTTCGAAGAACGAAGAACAAATGGGGAGTGGGCTTCCTACGTACGTATCTTGTTGCCTCAAACATATGCCTGTGACGACGTGACTGACAGGTGATAGGACCATGGCAGGTCCAGAAGAGAGAGGTCTCCCTCTCCCAACATCCTCAACCACAATGCTTTCAAGATGGTTGCACGAGACCCGCACGACTGAGGTGACATTGGTGGAGAGACTGAAGCAGTGGAAATAGGGGAGGTGGATGACGCTGAAGAAACAGAATCTGAGAGAAGTTAGGAGGGAGGCCAGTTTTACCGCGATACACATAGCCATCCATGTAACAAGGGTTCATAGCTTGCGAATTTGTTTGGCTCGTGTCAGATTGATGACTAAGTTTGAACAATGAGATCCCCTACCTTACTTGGTCAAGCCAGAGGAAAGAAGATCATTTTTCGGCAAGTGAAGCCAGACCGTTGTGCCGACACCCGCATGTATCTTCGATACCAGGAGTCGCCGTGATTGTTCTGTTGATGCCGTTCCGAAGCGCCTAGCTCGGCACGATTGCCGGCTCCAACCGTGGTATTAGGGTCAGATCATACTCCAGATGTCCGAAGCAAAGTGATGATTCGCCTGACTGTTGAGAGCCGCGCCGGGCCTCCTGTAGTGTGTCATTACTCTGATTGGACAAGACTACTGCTGGAAAAGGGGCTGTTCATGAATCAGGAACCGATTCATTCACTCGTGTACGCCGAGAACGGCAGGCACAGCCGGTTGTCAAGACGAGTCCTTGAATCAGTTCACGTGTGAGCAAGGAGAGATGATCCGGCCAGCCGGTTTAGGCGGTTATCCTGCCAACCATTAAGGGTGTCACGGAGCAAGCGCTCGTCCCCTCCCCGACGTGGTGATTATGTCCGTGGGTAGCCACGGTTGGACGACGGCTAGCAGGGGATCAACAATTGGCAGTTGCCGTGTCATTCACGTCTTATTGGAAGTTACCCGCATCCCCACTGGCTGGTGGCCCAGTCCAAGGTAGATGTCTAGTTTGTTGTTGAGGCGAGTGACTGCCTTAGTAAGGCAGTGATTATGTTGAGGCGAGTGACTGCCTTGGTAAGGCAGTGATTATGTTGAGGCCTAGGACTTTCCCAGAAGTGATTCACGGTGGAGGTTCTACACCGGTCTCTCGTCCAATCGTCTCAAGGCCAGACTATATAAAGCCCCTTCGTCTTGGCGAGCTTCTTCCTCTCCTCTTCCTCTGCACCCTTCTTCCTGATCTGCAAGCCACCACTTGCGAGCAGTTCATCCTCCCTTATAGCACCTTATAGGTAGACCGAGGTCTTACTCATCGCTCACCAAACTATCTATACAACAATCCGGCCCTTGCCTGTCGACATCATGCGCTACACTCTGCTCGCAGACGTTCTCTCGCTTCTGCTCCTTGCTCGCTGTGGCTCCAGTACTAACCCCCCTGGCGTGCTTCCCCATGGCGTGCTCCAGCCCATGGAAGCTAGCAACACTCAGGCCACAGAGACCGATGTCCCCACCGTCCCAGAAAAACGGAGTGATGCCGACGTGCACGAGTATCTAGTTGGGACGACACGAGATGTTTGGAATGCGGCTCAGGTTAACGCCACCGCTCAGTTTCTGCAGTCGCTTACCAGTTCGCGGCCCAAGGAGTATTGGCGTTCGGACGGGCAATTTCTTTTTTATCGGGTTAACATGACCTTGGACCAGAGCGTTCAGGCGGAGAGGAACTCGGCCATCGCTGTGGTTGAGTACAACACGAAATTGGTCGAGGCGGGAGTGCTGCCTGTGGGAGCAACATCCTCAAAGGGACGACGGGATGTTCATTATTCGACACAGGAACTCGTTGTGCCGGAACTTGCTGCTATCAGCCAGCCCAGGTACGTGTCGTGAATTGCCATCTGCAGGTCTGATAACCAACATCGACTCACTGATCTTTGTAGTGGTGTTCCGGACCTCAGTCTCTTCAAGAACTACGTCTATGAGAGCAACGCAGGAAGCAAGAGCTTCATATACCACCTCGAATATGGCGTCGCCTACAAGACGCACCCGGCAGTAAGCATCTTTCCCCTCTCAAACCGTCCAGATGACTGGACGCGATTAACACCCGAGGCAGGAGTTTCCCAAAGTGGCGGACGCAATCCTTACACCAGAAGCTCGGAAAGCGGGACGCAAAGGCGACGCCGACAACTCGGGTACTTTCCACAGCACTTGCACTGCCGACAAAGCGGTGGGGCAGCAATTCGGCGTCGCCAAGAAGGCCACTCTCATTCCGGTTATCATGGCCGAGGATAACCTGGCAGAGCTGACAGCCGCCTTTGAAGAGATAGCTCTCGACCTCAAAACCAATCACGAGCGTCCCGGCTTCAGTGTCGTATCCCTGTCACTCGTGACGGACGGAGGTCCCGGCAGGCAGGCCGTCTTGATGATGCGAGCAATGAGAGACGTGATGCGCACAGACGTACCAGTGGTCGCCGCCGCCGGCAATTTCGGGGGTATTCCAGGCCGCGAAAAGATCGACACCTTCCCTGCCTTGTTCGCCTCGAAAGGGTTTCCGCTGATCGTGGTCGGGTCGACCAGCCCCACGGGTGCGAAGTCGGTCTTCTCCCAGGAGGGAGACGAATTGACGTCTTATGCGGTTGGCGAGGGTATCACCTGCTTTGAACAGGACCCCACCCGCCCGACCACCGACTCCGAAGGCACATCCTTCTGTAAGTCTCACCGAGTTCCGCGCGTGTCCATATTCCGAGATCCACAACTGCTGACACTTTACAGCCGCGCCAATGGTGGCTGGCCAGATCGCGAATCTGCTTTCATACGACAAGGTCCCCTTCGACACCAGTTCGGGCAACCTTGTAACAAATGCGCGAGACTACATCAAGAGCAACCCCGCCGCCGGATGGGAGCGCCGAGACCACGCCCGCGTGCTCTGGAACGGAGTCACCGAAGCCGACAACGCGAGATACAAGACATGTACCGACATAATGGCCAACAAGTACGTCGCCCGGGAGACGCTCCGGAGCGCGATCGAAGACGACTTCTGCAACAAAAACCTGAACGCCCCCGTCAGCATCCGGTACCACGAGGGCTCGATGGAAGACGTCACCGTCCACCTCGAGTACTACCACGATAACCCGGACCCCAGCGTCTTGACCCAAGCCAGCTGCAGGCAGAACCTGCTCGAGATCACAGATGGATGCTCCATCCCCGACGTGCACGACAACCCGCTCAACTTCAAGGCCGGCGGCGTGGCGTCTCTCGGGGGCGCGACTTACCGCATTGAGCCCCAGTCCTTGCGACAGCCGGCCAGCCGGGCCTATGACCAGGACGGAAATGGGTGTAACTGCGTGTACAAGTTCTGGTACGATGACTTCACAGTCTGGGGTCACGGCTGGATCAGCGAGGACTTTGGCGTCGCGTTCCGGGAGAAACTGAAGGCCAAGTGCAGCTTGAACGGGCAGACGTGGACATTCAACTACGGGCTCGGCGATGACGGCCGCGAGTGGACCGCCTGGTTCCGGACCACGGTGTTCCAGAGTTCGTGTGTTTCCGGGGTCGCTAAAGAATTTGGCGCCAACGAGGATTTCAACTGTAATAGCGGATAAATGTGGCGGTGCTGTGGTGGTGATAGTGAAATGGCGCGGATCTTTTGGACTGGAGAGTTTGTGAGCTTTGGGCATTGGCAATCTCACACTCGAGCTAGTAGAGAGTAGACCTCGCGGATAATACGTAATACAGGTAATTTCCTCTCATCACTTGCTTCAGTTCCATCTTTGCTCATGTTTCTGTTCTCTGCCTGTAGTCATTGACTTCATTGTGATCCATGTGCTGCGCGGTCTTGTCTCTCGTCTTCTGGTTCCTTCATCAGTAGCTACGAGAGGGCCATTCAAGTAACGATGTGACTGTGAGGGAGAACTTGTATCTACGAGAGAGAAGGTCGGCGATGACGAAGGACGGTGATGAAGAAGGAAGTTGGATTAAAGTTTCGCTAAGAGGAAGAGCAATGTGGAGACACTTCGGTGAGCCCCACAGGTGTGACATCGAACATCACAGAAGCAACTTTTCCGACTTCGACTATCCTTCCTTCGCTGAACCTAAATTCCTTCTTTCCAAGCGGAAGATTGCCCAACGCAAGATACCAACTCAGACAAACCAGCCTTATAATACTCCAGTGAGGCGTCTAAAACCGTTGTCTCTTGCTATCAAGACGGCGTCACCGTTCTTCTCCGAGAAGAGACCCGCAATTGGCACCACAAATTTCTCCTCCGCAACCGCACTCTGGTCTGTGGGAGAATCGAAGTTCCTCGTCTCACCAGCATCTCTTTCCATCAATGAGTCTGCTTTCGAATCTCTGAGTATTACCCTAAAGACTGTCAGTACAAGAGTGCCACCACATCAACATGGACAGCCCATACCGTCCCGAACTTCTCGCCGCCATCGGCGCGGTGCAGCAGGCCGCTAAGCTAAGCCAATCTCTCATCTCGTCCCAGGACAAAGGCACCATCCAGAAAGACGACCTGAGCCCAGTCACCGTCGGCGACTTCGCCATCCAGGCCCTCCTCACCGCCGCGCTGCACAAGGCCTTCCCAGACGACGGTTTCGTCGGCGAGGAGAGCGCCGACGAGTTACGTACAGACAGCGCTCTCTGTGAGCGCGTGTGGAACGCTCTGAACGAGTTCGCGACGGTACTGCCCGAGTCAAAGGAGCAGATGCTGGAGATGATCGACTGGTGCGGCCTCGGGGTGCCGCATGCGGACAAGAAGAGGGTGTGGGTTTTCGATCCTATTGATGGCACCAAGACTTTTGTAGAAAAAAAGATGTACGCCATCAACGTCGCGCTGCTGGAGAGCGGGAAGCAGGTTCTCAGCGTGGTGGCGTGTCCCGTCCTGGCTGTCGATGCCAGGGCCCCGCTGAGAAATGATTTGGTTGACCCGACTGGGAGGGGAAGCATCCTCTTCGCAGTCAAGGGACATGGAGCCTATGTTAGGCCTTTGCCGGGATCTATTGAGGAGGTGGAGGTCCGACGTCTTGAGCCTTTGGATGAGACTCTCGCTCTCGCCGACATGAAGCTAGTGACAAGCGTGCACATGGCCGATTCCGGGGTCGACGAGGTGCACAAGGCAGTCGCAGAGAAGCTCGGCGTGGAGTATCCCGGTTCCGATCTGCTTGCGTGGGTTGTGAGATGGGTGTCTCTTGCTCTGGGCCTGGCGAACGTCACGGTTTGGGTCTACAAGCGCAGGGACCGGCTTGCCAAGATCTGGGACCATGCCGGCGCTATGCTTCTTTTCGAGGAAGTAGGAGGAAAAGTGACAGATGTGGACGGCAACGACATCGATCTGGGTGCGGGGAGGAAAATGACGGCGAACTACGGCTGGGTCGCGGCACCGAGGCATTTGCACGACGATGTCTTGAGAGCGGTCCGGGAGACGCTGAGAGAACAGGGCAGACACGACCTGCTGGCGCAGTAGCTGGCAAGAGGAGTCACACGGTGTGGCGGGCGAAACTTAGAGAGATGTAGCCATGAAAAGGCAGTCGACGGTCGTGCGTCATTAACCGATCACTGCACTCTGGTGCTTTGCGACGATCTTCGCCGCTGCTATCTCTGCAGACATATATGCACCACCCACGGTCCCTCGCTCTTCGATGGGAGCAGCGTGTTCCCCGGCGAACCATATACCTCGCTCCGGTATACCGTCCTGCAGAGTTATTATGTGTCTGTCGGCCCCGTCGACGCCGACTTGCATATTGGAGTAGCTCCCATATCCGGCGAGAGGGTCGTGCCTCCAGGTACTAGCCAGGTAACCTTTCGGTTGACAGTCCGGCTCATCGGGGCTATATGATGGCATGCGAGAATAGTACGGCCTGAAGAACGCATCGAGGGCAGCGTATTGTTTGTTCTTGTCTGGGTTGTCATGGACAAGAGAGCAGATGTGTGCCGAGAGCTCGCCGAAGGTATAGATCAACAGGGTTGGATGCGAATTCTCGGACTCCAAAGCCATCAGATCGTAGGCTTCCAGGGGCCAACGGAATGGGTTGGTTTCCTTTGCGTACTGCGGTGTGAGCCAGATGATATGCTCAAGATTCTGACTGGCACTGTGCCCTGGGCTTCTCCAGAATGCCCTTGGGAATGTGATATAGACCTGCCAGTTGTATTAGCTTGGATACCAAGAGCACATGCAACCCTAGCCAACATCTCTTGCCTTTTCGAGGTTGCCAATAGATATGGCATCGATAGCTGCGGTCAGGCCGGGGGTGAGTGGAGGGCTGAAGATCTCCTTGCCACGCTTGAGACAGCCAAGAGGGAGAGTCACGACCACTTCGTCGAAGCCTTGCGTTGTCCCGGTATCGGTCTCGACTGTGACGCGCGGTTTTCCGACTCCTTCATTGCAAGAGGCGATTCCTACAACCTTCGTACTCAGATGCACATCCGCTCCGGCTAGAGGCACAGCTGCGATCTCATCAACAATGGTCTTCAGACTCGTGTTGACGAAGTATTCGGCTCCTGCAGAGTCAGCCAGCGCCAGCATACGGACCACACGGGGCTCTTACCTCCGCCGCACACGACCTCGGTCCAGACATACTTGAGGCTCTGCCTCTGGATCTCGCTGCCCGTATAATTGCCCCAGAGCTGAGTGTAATGGACTAGCAGCTCGCGGTCATCGTCCGAGACGTCGAGCTTCTCTATTCGCTCCCGGGCGTACTGGTAGAGCGATGCAGAGGTTGGGATCTCTCCCTCATGGCTGGTACTATACCCAAAGGAATCCTTGAATAGGTTCCAGACACGGTCTTGGAGTTCAACAGCTTTCTCGGCCTCGATCAGGTGGCCATTGCTGTCATACAGCCGCAGGTCGTCGCTCCAGAGATGAAGAGGCGTGCCCACCTTCCTGGCCAGTTTCATGATGCAGTGCTCCTCACCACTCGAGGTGTAAATCCAGTTCGGGCCCCTGCTTCATCGTTAGCCTGACATAGTGAGTCAACGGCGGCCTCGAAGGCAGACTTACATGTCCGCTGGGTAACCAAGGTCGTTGCTCTGATATATCTGCCGGGTAGTCCGCATCAGCAAGGCAACACCAGGGCTTTCATCCCTCGTATTCGGAGCACGATAGAACTTACTCGGCCCCCGATCCTGTCCCGCGCCTCCAGAATGGTGACTTTGAAGCCGGCTTCGATGAGCAAGGTGGCGCAGCGCAACCCAGCGATGCCTGCTCCGATGATACCGACATGAGGCATATTGGCACCCTCCGGGCTCTTGCTGTCTGCCATGCCGAAGGAGCCCATTCTTCTCGAAGTGGTTGTGATGAGATGCTCCTTTGTTTGTTTATCGAATGCGGGATAACATCCTGGAATGTTTGACGGGGAGTCTGCTGAAATATGTGCCAGGGGCAGCTATGGTGGGGGAGGCTATGCTTGCCAGCTTGGTGGGGTGAATCAGCCCCCAGAAACGCCTTGCATAAGGTAAGGCGAGTCGCGACAGCACGCTTCAGCGAGGCGTCGCGATGGCATCACTATCATCCACGATCTGGATGCGTCATGGACGGCAGAGATGACTTCGAGTTGGCGTTCATTGGTATGGGCACCAATAGAGAGACAATACGGATACATTGGCTCTGGCTTGTCTCACACAGATTCCATGGCGCCGCAACGTGAATTGTTGGCGATTGTCAAAAGATATAGCGATGGTAAAGGCTCCCGACTTCGGGCATACGCGTTGACCTATCGAAATTATCTCGACAGACATTGTCGATAGACCAAGACTCTGTTCTTCATTCTTTTTTCCTGTTCACGAAAGGCAGCCAGTCTGGATTGCACCTCGCCCATGATAAGGTATAGGGAGCAGGCACCCAGCCCCAAGCACACGCGAGGAACCGACAGGGGACGGGCCACTAGTTCAGTGGTGTTTCTGCACGGATGCCGGTCGATTGTCCCGTGGAGGCGGAGCTACAGGCCTTGCCAAGCGACAATACCGCTGCATACAATGCAGCTACAGCTTAGCTGCCTTCAAGCCAGGCGCACACGGTGCCGAGTTATCCAGAAGCCGTTTTTCGAGGATTACCAGACCCAAGGCTGAAAGCGCGATTCAGCCACTTGATCTGGCACATTCGAGATGGCTTATGCCACAGCGGTTCCCAAGCCCCTCCCGTCGTCGATAGACATCCGCGATCACGAATTGCAGACGCGAGAAGCAGGCTCCGTTAGTTTCATGCACCCTTTCCGCGCTTGGCTTCCTTCGGGACGGGGAGGTGTGGACGTGCATGCGACTGCCTCGTCGATAATTGGCGACGCTCGGCTGGCTTGCAGACGCCCTGCCAAGATTGAGGGGCTCGAGTGGCTTCGCTCCCATGTGTGCCATCCATCAATCACTTCACGTGTGCGATTGTTCGCTCAGCCGTTGGAACTCTCGGCAAGATAGGAACACATTCTAGCCAGGCATTGGTCGGGGTGGTGTAGGTGATATCTCCGGGGTATATTCCCACCTGTATCGGTGAGCCTACGCTCCCTGGTACTACGTCCAGACTTATTATGTACGACCTCCCCACGAGACGAAGTGGAGATCTCCCAGTTTCTGTTACCTCAACACTGACACCTCAGAGCTTAACTTGACTGCACTTCTCCACTTGGTATCCGCATCTTCTGAACGTCGACAGCAAGCAACTCGGCTGTGTCCAGGATGAGCTTCGGAATCGGGCTCGGGGACATCTTGCTCCTCACAAAGTTCGCTACCGAGGTGTGCCGCGCATGCAAACACTCGGCCGATGAATTCAAGACCATCTCCGGGGAGGTGAATTCTCTCCGCGTGGTCTTCGAAGACATCGCCGACATCATCGAGCAGGACAGGAGTGCCCTGACGCAGAGGAGGTCGGAGCGCCTGGCAGACCTTCTCGCCAGTTCCAAGTCTGTCTTGCAAGACCTGGAGAGCGAGCTGAAGCACTATTCTTCCCTCAACACTAAGACTCAGAGAAAATATGAAATCCTGCGTTTCGGCTTCAAGGACATAGCCGAGATAAGGATGCGGATAATAAGCACAAACACAAGTTTAAACTCCTTTTACGGCTCGCTGTCGAGGTTAGTCCACTCGGTCTTCTCAATCGCGCTCTCTCGCTGACCAGTCCCAGCCACTCCCACACATTCATCAGGAAGATTCTCATAAAATACGCAAAAGAAGTCAACATGGACCTACACGAAGGATCCATCTTATCAAGCCGGACAACCGACAGTTTCACGACTGCTTCCGGCTGGAAGCAGATCTGCCAGGAGCTGCGCGACCTAGGCATCAGCGCCTCCTCACTGCAGGAAAACCGCGACTTCATCAAGCGCACGCTCTCGATCGCCATCGAGAACGGCATCACCTCGGACGACGGCGACGAGCACGACCTCGGCCCGCTGACGGAGGAGGACCGCCTGCGGAGGGAGTCGACGACCACGTTAGTAGACGAAGAGTACGTGCAGCGGCAGGGGCGGCGCAAGTCCAAGCACGGCAAGGCAGTCGCCGGTGCCAACCCGGACCTGCGGGAACTAAGCAAAGTCACGGACCACGTCGACAGCAAGAAGTACTCGCGCGGCGTGGCCAAGATGCTGCGGCT
The DNA here is from genome assembly GCA_001879275.1 of Coniochaeta ligniaria NRRL 30616. Taxonomy (NCBI): domain Eukaryota; kingdom Fungi; phylum Ascomycota; class Sordariomycetes; order Coniochaetales; family Coniochaetaceae; genus Coniochaeta; species Coniochaeta ligniaria. The sequence goes on along the minus strand of KV875099.1, from coordinate 2,062,602 downwards.
GTTCGGGTTGACATCTGACGAGCGGCTGATCGAGGCGGCGGACGAGAATGACATGGGCACTATCCTGAAGCTGCTCGGCCGGGGGGCGAATGTCCGGGCTACGGATAAGTGGCGGTGGACGCCGCTGCATATGGCTGCTTATGCTGGGTATGAGGATATCTCCCGGTTGCTGATCGAGCATGGCGCGGAGCTGGATGTGAGGACTGTGGATGGGGAGACGCCGCTGAAGCTTGCGGAGAGGAATGGGCATGCGAAGGTGGTGCAGCTGATTGAGGAGGAGGTGGAGAGTAGGAAGATGAAGGAGCTGGAGCAGCGGGGGTTGGAGCAGAAGATGGAGGTGTTGGGGTTGGACGCACCGGAAGAGAATGAGTTCGGCCGGTTCGCCCGGGTTGAGGATAAGGGTCTTTGGAGCGCGAATGCGCTTGGTGCCGCGCAAGTCCAAGAGGTTGAGCTTGCTCCGGATGAGGTTGCGAAGTGATAGATACCCTTACCCTTTGTTCAGGCGTTTTGATTCGGAGTTATGGGGGCGGTTGGCGGTCATGCTTGTCCTTTCTGGTCCATCTTTGGGTCATTGTATACCTCTAGCGGTCATAGGCATGTGCAGCACTACGGTAGCACATAGTCGTATCTCCTTGAAAGCTTAATTCGACGACTATGCGAATCCACAGCGAGGGACCGAATGGCTGGAAGAGTCACAATATTCACTTTGTTGCCTGAAATGACGACTTCTCGACGCGTTCGGCTCGGCCTTCGCTCTCCTCGGAACACCGAGCCCGCTAACGCGCGGAATGTCACGGCCACTAAAACAGGGCAGATCAGGGAGAATCCACCCCTACCAGATTACCTGAACCACTAACATGCCGCGCCGTCGACACTGTAGGGCTGACAAACATCCTCCCGTCAGAAGCAATTGAACCGCAAATCAACGGAGTCATCTCCGTGCTTCCATAATCCGGGGCCGTTGCTATATGGGACACCGAAATCATCTTAACATCAAGTTCACCATAGACCATGGAGGACGACACGTCGCCCAGTCAGTCCGTAGCCGGATCGACACGCGGCACCGGCGTAGCAAAGAGGCCCAAAAAAGTCGAGAGGTCGTGCATCCTCTGTCATCGCAGGAAGATCCGCTGTGACAAGAAGTCCCCGTGCGCGACGTGCACAAGAACCGGTGTGCTATGCTGTTACCCGGCTTCCGAGCAACCGGTCACGCGACGTCCACGGAAAACGACGATTGCTGATGTCGCTGAGAGGCTGGTCCGCTTGGAGAGGACGCTGGTCGCCATCTCGTCGAGCGACTCGCATACGGAGGCGGAGACGCCTAGAGAAAGTACTGTGCAGGCATCCAAGCCTGACGGAGGTGGAAGCGACAACGTCTCGGTCACGGAGGAGTTCTTGTTACAAAATGGCGATAGCAGTCGCTATATGAATGAGATTTTGATCTCCCGGGTCTTGGAAGAGGTGAGTGTCACCAGAGGAGCCGGTCTGGCGGTCCAACTGACCTTGCCTAGGAAGAAGAGCTGCGCTCTGTCCTCGGATCACAGGAGACTGTCCGACATGATCTCCTCGTGGATCCAGACGGTAAAAGGTTCGAGCCACTAGATGTTGGTAGTCTGCTGTCAGGGTACAGTCCTACAAGTGCCAACAGTCTGAACTTACACCCGCAAAAGTGGCAATGCATGCAACTTTGGACAGTGTTCGTCAACTACGTGGACCTGTTCAACAAGGTTCTCCATATTCCAACCGCGGAGAGTGTGGTCTACACAGCCATAGAGGACCCTTCCTCCGCTGGTGCCGACGTCAACTGTCTACTATTCTCAGTTTATTTTTCAGCAGTCACGGCAATGGAGGACGAAGCAGTGATTAGCTTGCTCGGACACGGGAAACGCAGAGCCTTGAGCGTGTTTAGACGCGGTCTCGAGATATCCCTGGCACAGGCGGACTTTCTCGAGGCTCCTACTCTGACAGGGCTCCAGGCTATGGGCATATTTTTGGTACTCCTTCACGTACGCTCCAAACGGAACAGAATACAAACTCTAACACGTCTTTAGCAAACTGTCCGGGCACACAATACTGGCAGATCGGTCTGGGTGCTAAGCGGGCTGATTATCAGGGCTGCACAAAGCATGGGCCTTCATCGCGATGGAAAGACTCTCGGGCTCTCCATATTCGAGACCGAGATGCGCCGCCGGCTGTGGTGGTGCCTATCCGCGAACGATGGGAGAGTAGCAGAAGACCACAGCATCACAGTCAACGTTTTTGATCCGTCGACTAACATAGAGTTCCCCTCCAACGTCGACGACAGCCAGCTCTACCCCGGCATAACGGAGCTGCCCGATAACCGCGGCCGATGGACAGAAATGAGCCTCCCCCTCATCATGAAGGAGCACTGCCTCGCGCGCCGGCGGCTGTACCAGGTCATCCCGCCCTCCGCGAGCTCGATACCCTCCGAGGCCGTCCGCAAGGAGATAGTCGACAAGACCATCGCCCACTGCGAGGAGGAGTACTTCCAGTACTTCAACACCGTCATACCTGTCCAGCGCGCAGCGATGCTGATGGGAAGGGCCGTGCTCGGCAAGCTCGAGTTTGTCAGCCGGTTGCAGTGGCTCTCCATGGCGAACCAGAACACCACCCGCGGGCTGCTGTCCACCGACGAGACGCTGGCGGAGGCGTGTCAGATCCTGGAGTACGGGACGCAGCTACAATCTGATGAGCTGCTGAGGAATTATCGCTGGATTTCCGATGTATACCCACAGTACCACGTGCTCCTGTACGTATTATGGCGTCTCTGTGTCCGACCTACCGGTCCGAGCGTGGATCGAGCATGGGTGCACGTGGAGAAGTCGTTTGATGTCGAGTTTGGGAGGATCGGATTCGAGACGGCTCCGCCCGGTTCAAAATGGACGGTGCTGAAGGCGTTTAGGGAGAAGGCCGTGAGGATAAGGCAGATGGTGGCTGAGGGCAAGGCTACCGGGAATGGGAAAGGGACGTCGTCGGATATTCCGCAGGACTCAGCAGCAGCAGCAGCAGGTGGGAATGGTGACGCCACCGGCACCGGTACCGGCGGGCTTGAGGATGGATTCTCTTGGCCGCCGGAGGACGCTGATCTTCCGGACTGGAACGAACTCGTAGAAGACTTCAAGTTGAGCGACTTTGAGATACAGATCTAGAGGTTGGGACCATCGGGATAACGCGGCAGAGCTTGTTGCTCATGCCTAGTGTAAACTACCATGCCAATCTCCTCTTCTATCATATTGCATTTTCTTCCATGACACTGAGCAACAACAGTATCTATTATTGTGCTACATCCAAGTACCATGGGAATTTCTTCTAGACCAAAACCTATCTCTAAGTGGAGAGTGATATATCCAACCCGCAAGATGTGTGCCTCTATACGCTTAAACTGAACCCATATCGCGAACACCGCTTTCCTAGCCTCCGATCATCGCAACTCAAAAGATCTTCTTCAAATGCATCCCAGTAAAACTCAACCGACACACAATCATAATCGCCGTCCCGCCCAGCAGCACCGCCCCAGCAAAAGCCTTGAGACCGTTCCAGTGTCCAGAAGTGTTATCCAGGATCTGCCCGGCAATAGGATTCGCGATCAGCCCGGAGATAGAGCACGTCAGAAAAACCAGTCCGGTCCTGTACCCTATCTCCGGCAGCGGGGAGATCTGCGCCACCAGCGCGCCCATGAGGGACACGTACGCGCCGGAGAAGAAGCCGTAGAGCACGGCGTAGGCGATGATTGACGGGTCGCCTTTGGCCGGGATCCAGAGACCTAATGTGAAAATCCCGGCTGTACCTGTCGCTGTGATGAACACGTTATACTTCCCGACCTTGTCGGCTAGCAGGCCGGAGAGGAGGCGGCCGAAGAGGCTGCTAATGTTAGCAGGAGCCGGCGTTTGGGAGAGGAGACACTAACCTGGCCGCGTTCAAGATGGCGATCAGATACTGCGCGAGCTCTGGTCTCATGCCCGCCTGCAGACCTTGAATCTGGAGGTAATTGATCGGAACAAACACTCCCAAGCTGAGCGTAAACATCCCCGCAAGGAGGATCAAGAAGCCCCTCTCGCGGAGCGGCTTGCTCATCTGCTCTTTTGAGAGCGGCCTCGGCTTGGGCGGGTGGCGCGAGGTAACGGTGAAGTTTGCGATGATCAACAGGCCCAAGATCATGAACGCGCCCGAGCGCATGGCCCAGCCGTACCCTACCTGGCGGATCAGGCGGGTGATCATGATGGGGAAGATGATGCCCCCTATGCTCGAGCCGGTGGACAGGATGCCATAGGCGGCGCCGCGCTTCAGGTGGAACCAGGTTACGATGGTGTTGATGCCCGGCTGGAATACCATCGAGACGCCAATCGCGCTGCAGACGCCTTGGGAGAGGAGAAACTGGTAGTATGTCTTTGAGATGGAGGCCATCATCAGGCCGAAGACGTGCAGGAAGGTTCCTCCGATTAGCAAGGGGCGTGGTCCGTAGCTGTCGTAGATTTTGCCGACGATGGGGCCCTGGTTGTATGTCAGCCATGCTGATAGATACTGATGGGGATGTCGGTGCTTACCATGGCCATCATGAAGAAGATCTGGAGAGAAGGGATCCACGATATCGTGCTCGCGGAATAGTCACGGAGAGGCCCCGTTTCGTAATATTCCTGGAAAGCACCGATACTGTTTAACCATCCGAAACTGCAGAACGAGGTACACCAGGCTCCCAGCACGCAAAGCCAGGCTCGCGTGCCACCATCTGGAGCGTCGTTGACCCAAACCGGGGGTTCGCTTGCAGCACCCTCCTTCTCTGCCGGCGCCGTAAAGGAAACAGCGGTCTCCTCTCCTGAGTCGGAGGCAACGTTGCGCTTGTCTCCCTCCTCGATATCTCGAGGACTGGGTGAGTTTGAGCGCGACATGGTAAATGCTGATATTAAATGGCACTAATGTAAGAATGAACACACTTGTGAAATGAGAAGATGCTACCCTGAAGCTCAGAGTTGGGCGACAACGTCAGACAGGCTCACAGCCTGATTAAATAGCAGGCTCTCTCGGTGACGTTCCGAAACAGAGTTTGTAAGATGACCATCTCGGCCGCTGTCAACAGCTCGAGAGCCGAGATTGTTAATAGGCAAACATGCCAAAGAAGGGTGGTGACGTTATGTGTGACTGTGAATGGCCGGCAGCCATCTCGGCGACGGTCCCTGTTTAGCCGCCGAGGCCGCTGCGAATTGAATCACCACGGACCTGGCGACGGACAAGGGGCGATCCGAGATCTGGAATCCGAACACGTGCTGGCCCACCCTCCATGATCCTTCCAAGTTTGGAAGAGCTGAAACGCCATTGCTGCTTTCCGCGGCGTTATCGGCGTTAACTGCGGACTACCAAGTATTGACGGCCCAAAAAGGTAAGATAGGGTTTCCATTCTGAATGGAACTCCGACGACTATGGCCTCTCCAAGATCAACAAGCAATGTTCTCGTGAGGCACCTTGCTAACAGCAGATACAGGACAGGAACCGCCTCTGGCTGTCGGCGGAGCGGCTTTACATCCACTCCTGCTTATCTCCTTCAGCTTGGTCAACATGTCAACCTTGCTGGAACCGCGATCATGCCGTGAGCTTTGTGTTGACTTGTGTTGACTTGCTAAGTCGAAGAAGCTCTCTGATCCAGATCGCTGCCAGGCGCGATGGATTCACAACCATATGACGCCGGAGCGGCGCGTCTACGTCAAACCATGGACCAGTGCTACCTCGCACCCTACGGTTTTCTCGGAATCCTCAGCGACGTGCTTCGTCTCTACATCAAGGGTTTCCTGACGATGTCACGCACACCTCTATACCCAAAGCGCAGGATCGTTTACCGGAAATCGTGTCATTACGCGCTACTTCAGCGGCCGGGGTTCTTTACTCGTGTTTCTCGACCTTGTCTTTCGGTTCTATTTCACCTTTCAGCAAGCACACCGGTCAAAGATAGGTACTCTGTGAGTATATTGATTCTTATCCTCTATGGAGGCCTCATTGTTGTGTAATGTGTACTACGATCAAGGTTCTACTTTGCCAGCTTGAAGTACATCTCTTTGCATTCTAGCTGCGGTCACAGTCGTAACGAAATTCCTATCTGAAGCCGTCTATATATCTATCTATCATTCTACCGCATCCAATATCATGATCATATGACAACAACCTAACCATCAGGGAAGACTCAGGAGATCATCAACCTTGACAGGCTGCCCAGTCCTGATGGATTGGTTCGCCGCAATACCCGTCAGAATGGACAAGGCTCCATCGAAGTGCGATGCCGCCCGGTTATACTGGTCCTCCACTGGAGTTCCGAATATATCGTTCAGCAACACAGGATCACCTCCACCATGTCCACCCGCGCCCTCTTCAATCTCGACTTCCACCGGCTTCTCAAACAGAGGACGAAGCAATATCCGCTTCGTGTCGAGGGAACCCTCCATGCCCTGCTCTCCACCAGAGTTGACGTACGAGTTCTCCACGATCTCCATCTCCAAACGGCCCTTGGTGCCATTGAAATTGACCCTGAAGCCCTCCCACGGGGCATAAGCGGTGAGGCTGTACGTCATCACCGCCCCAGAGCGATACCGCACCATCACATTCATGGTATCCTCGATACTGATGCCATCGCTGAAAACGCTCTGGTCGCGGTAATAGCTGTCCTCCTTCTCAGCATCGAGATACATAGCCTTGAGCGCCTCGTGCTCCTCCAAGTGCAGCGCAAACGGGTCCTTCTTGGCGACCTCGCTGCCGCGAGAGCGGGTGTAGAACTCGGTCACGCCGCGCCTCTCGGCGTTCTCGCGGCCGTAGAACTTGAGGTCGCCCATGGCCATGACGGTCTCGGGCCGGCTGCGCAGCCAGAAGTTGACCAGGTCGAAGTGGTGCGTCGACTTGTGCACCAGCAGGCCGCCCGAGTTGCGCTTGTCGCGGTGCCAGCGGCGGAAGTAGTCGGCGCCGTGGGACGTGTTGAGCATCCACTCGAAGTGGACCGAGGTCACGGTGCCGATGGCGCCCGAGGAGAGCAGGTCGAAGATCTTGGTGTTGTGCGGGGCGTATCTGTTGTCGTCGGGTCAGTGGTTGGCCTCACAGTTACGTTTCGGGGTCAGGGTTGGGGGGTACCGGTAGTTGAAGGTGACGCGGAGTTTCTTGCCGGTGCGCTCTACTGCATCGAGGATCTCCTTGCAGCGAGGGGCGTCAATGGTCATTGGCTTCTCGGATACGACGTTGCAGCCCAGCTCCATGGCGCGCACGATGTAGATGTTGTGGGTGCGGTCGATGGTCGTTACGATGACTTCGTCCGGCTTCGTCTCTTCTATCATCTTGTCGAAGTCGACCGCCTTATAGGTCGGGACGCCGGGATGGCCCAGATCCTTGATCTTGGAGTTGGCATAGTCCATGCGCGTCTGGTTAACGTCACAGAAAGCTACCAGGCTTGATGTCGAGCCGAAGTCCTTCACGATGGCCGTGTAGAAGAAGGAGGACCTTCCTCCCGTGCCTACGATGGCATACTTCTTTTGCGCCATGCTTGCTTTAGATTCGTGTGCTTCGTGTGCAGGTCAGGGAGGACGCTCGGATACAGAACTGGTCGACGATGCGTTCACGAAATGTTGATAGGAGGTATGGAAACCCCTTATTTACACCAGTGTCTCTGGCAAGAGCTGTCGTGCTTGATGAGTTGACCGAGCTTCGCCAGGATATCGTCTTGACGTGAAGGGCTGGTGGTTAAAAGGATTCGGTTCCCTTTATACCGAGCGGACAAGGTTCCACGAACTCGACCGAGAATGAGGAGAAATGTTGGAGTTGGGGTACTCGCACTCCACTTCAACGACCGGGTAAAATGAACCCTGCAGGATAAATCAGGAGAGTCGAAGATCACATCCCGTCCCTGCCACCTTGGTTAAAAAGAAATCGGACTCCTCTCCGGAGTCGTTGGTGTGTAGGGTCTCCCCAGGTTCGACTACTGCAATGTAATGTTGCTATTGGTGCAGTAAGTCTAGTTCGAATCCTCCCCCGCTTCCCCAGGTCATCCCCGACCAAAGTCGGAGTTGGTGCTGCATGCTGACATGTTCATAGCTGCTAAGTAAGGATCGGCACTTACGAGATTGTAATTCTTCCATCAATCAAGAGCAATATGGTTGCTCTCGGCCGAGTTGCCGGTTAATGTGACCTTGCTGCCGCGATCACGAGCACGCATGTCTTCCAGCTTTGGGACGGCAAGGGCTTTCCAGGACTCTGTCGAGTTACAAGAATATACTGCTGATCCTGGATGCTATGGGAGGTCTTGCTGATCCCCGCCCAGCGGCCCAAGCGCTTGGGTCGGCCATTAACCTGGGTCACGGATAAGTGTTGACCGCTCTTGAACTATTATAAGGGATGCTGTAGACGGACAAGAGGCTGATATCTGACTGCTGTTTTTATCCAAGTCTCGTTGCGGTATCTTTTCCGTGGCGGCCTCAAAATCTTCACTTGTCTTGATATCTTTGGAAACCCTGTATCACCATGGCATCCGACAAGAAGGTCGACCCCGACGCCATTGCTCCGGTTCCGTCAAACGACGAGACCCTTCCCGTTGCGCGGCAGAAGCGTGACAAGGCCGCAGGCTTCCTTGCGACTGTAAGCGAGGATGTGACCTCCTTCACCTACGAAGAGGAGAAGTCCGTCCTCCGCAAGATCGATCGACGAGTGCTGCCCATACTCCTCCTCGCCTACTTCTTCCAACAGCTCGACAAATCCTCCCTGTCGTACGTCTCGATCTTCGGCCTCACCGACGACGCCCACCTCGTCGGACAACAATACTCATGGCTCGGTTCGATCCTCTATCTCGCCCAGCTGGTTATGCAACCTCTGGCTGCATTTCTTCTTGTCAAGCTGCCGACTGGAAAGATTATTGCTGTTGCGATATTCTTCTGGGGCACGAGCCTCACACTTATGTCTGCTTGCACAAACTTCCCGAGTCTTCTTGGCTTGCGGTTCTGCTTGGGCACCTTTGAAGCTATGATCGGTAAGCACTCCCATACGTAACTTCTAGGATGCAAGAAACTGATCCTTGTTATAGCCCCTTCGTGTATAGCAGTCACTCAGATGTGGTTTCGACGATCTGAGCAAACGATGCGCAACTCGCTGTGGAACGGCATGAATGGACTCACGGCCATTGTAGGCTCTCTGGTAACATATGGTCTGGGGAGCATCCACCAAACCAGTCTCTTCAAGTACCAGGTGACTACTCTTTCCTGCACCCATGATTCTTCAGACCTGATAGACACTAACACTAGCCAGATCATCTTCATGTTCTGCGGTCTATTCACCGTGACGTACTCCGTCTTCGTCTTCTTCTTAATGCCCGACTCGCCAATGGAAGCCAAGTTTCTGTCCGAACGCGAGAAGGTCATTGCCGTGGAACGGCTTAGAGCCAACCAGATGGGCATCATCTCTCGCGAATGGCGGTGGGACCACGTCTTGGAGACGTTTCTGGACCCCAAGACATACATGTGGTTCTTTTTGATCCTCTCCATCTCGTAAGTCTTCCCCCCTCACCTAGTCATCTCCTCCGGGCCGCTTACGGTATACGCAGGATCCCGAGTGGTGGTATCAGCACCTTTGGTAATCTAGTCGTGAAGTCCTTTGGATACACTGCCTTCCAGGCAATTCTGTTCAACATCCCCTTTGGCGTGATACAGATCATCTCTATCGTCGGCGGAGGATGGATGGCGACAAAGATCAAAAGCAAAGGCTGGACCATCGTCTTCTTCACGATTCCGTCCGTGGTTGGGACTGTGATCATGTTAACAGTTTCTCGGGAGAAGAAGGGCGTGCTCCTTTTTGGATATTATTTGGTAGGTTTCAAAAAGAGTATTGCAACGGCGCTTAAGACAGACTAACAATGTGCCGCCATAGGTCTCGATGTTCGCTTCGATCACCCCTCTCGTGTATGCTTTCCAAGCTCAAAATACCGCCGGCGACACCAAGCGGAAATGCACTTCCGCGGTCGTTTTCGTCGGGATGTGTGTTGGCAACGTCGTCGGCCCCCAACTGTACTCCCCGTCGCAAGCTCCGGAGTACCGTCCGGGCCTGACCGCGAACCTCATCTTGTTCGTCATCGAGGCCATCATCTCAATGTAGGTGCAGAGTTATATCCTAGCTTATCCACTGCCGCTAACAACTTCCTAGATTATGCATGCTGTACTTGAAGTTCCTTAACAAGCGACACGCCCGTCAGCGGGAGCAGGCCGGCAAGTCCGCCAACGTCGTCGACGAGTCTATGATGGATAAATCCAATGTCCGATCCGGAAAGGCAGTGGCGATAGAACTTGAAGAGGCAGGTCAGACCAACGCGAGGGCTATTGCTGAGGATAAGGGTTTCGACGACACTACAGATCTGGAGAACGAGGACTTCATCTATGTCTATTGATCATAGGGGCTTCAGGGTACTGGGATTGGGGCTTGGTTAGCCCCTGGTGATGCGATGTGAGAGACTACAATGAGAAGACATAGTAACTCGCAAATGATGGCGTGCCAGTCCAAAGTTACTGGGGTGACGGCTGCGAGGCAGTCCCCAAAAAAAAAAAGGGTTATTAGGTGCGAGCCGATAAAACTGGGCTGCGCAGGTTTTAAGGTTTGTATCGACAAGCGAGCCGAATGGAAGATGAACCTTCTTGAACTGCCGTCTGAAGAAGACAAATCATCTGTAATGACATTGTTACGCTGGTCGAGTAGAGCAGAGCAAGCTGATGGCAACATTTTATCCAGGGCGCCAGGGTTCTCTGACAAGCACGCCTTTCGCAAGTAATACATGCCAAAATAGAAGAGTGATGGCACAGACCAAAATGTGCATCCTCGAGTTTCGGTGATCTCCGATGTTGGGGGCGGAAAAACTCGGCAAGAAGATTTCAGTCTGGGCCGATCAGCCAGTATGCTGGCAAGGGGTTAGATCATAAGGCGAGTAGGACGCCTGGTAGGCACCCTGGTAGCTATGTGGTCTCGGCTAGCCGCTGAGCTAGCTGCTAGTCAATGCGTGGATGAGGTGTTCAGTGTAGAACTAGTCACGTTCGTCACAGCAAAGTCTAGGTCCAAGGCTTATACTGTAGTAGCGCTGAAACTCTGTCTCATTGACATCGATATCCATGTTTACTGCTTTGCAAACATAATTACCCAACAACAGCGCTGGTTATCCCCGTTGGAAGGGAGAGCGCAGTTTCCAAGGGGTCGGTTCGGTTGTTAGTTTTACAAGCGTTCAGTCCGCCTCGCACGCTAAGGATTCTCTAGTTCATAAAGTGCCGTTGCAACCGAGTTGTTGCCCCAGCGTCGTGGTGTTGGAATGTACTGAAATGTAGAAAGGGATTGCCGGATGCTGCCAAGCTTATCCAGCACTATATTCATTGCAACTGAATACACTAAAAATTGAAGCTATTCCAAGACGACGCCAGACTACCTCGGGCAACAATAAGATCCGTAATTGAGTAATTGCCAACATACTTGCTCGTTTTGTGGCTTGAAATAGCGAGTAGGATGGCATGCAGCAACACATGAGGTCTGTTGACATTGAATCTAGCCCTCCCTTCGACGGTCAAATAGACGTGTATTTCCTGGGGGCTCCCCACAGCCGTCCTGAAGAGCTGAACTGCGAAAACTCTCACTTCTCCGTGCTCAACACTCGACGGATTCGGTATCCCTGGCGATCATGAAGCTGCACGCACTTGCTTGCTTTACCGCGTTAGTCGTCGGTGTCCAGGCGGCTGGAGAGCCGGCGCACCAAGGCGCAGCGAGGACAACGCCGCGGGCTGTCCTTCACAAGAGGCAGGGAGGATGTGCGCCAGACGCCTGCTTGAACGGTGAGTTCGAAATATGTGTCCCATATGGTCGTTATCAGGTTGCATGGTTCACTGACCAGATCCAACTCTAGCTATCCAAGCATCGGATCAGTGCAGCTGTATTAGAATGGGCAGCGCAGATTGCGCTTCCTACTTGGCGACCACATTGACACCCGAAACCTCGTATGTGAAAGCAATGACCTCTTCGCTGTCACTAAACTGAGTCACGGAGCGTTGCTGAAGTATCTATGCTAGGACGGTCTATGAGACGCTCTCCTTTTACACCACCCCGTCAGCCACAGAGAGCCAAACAACAACGACAACAGTTAGCGTAACAACTACTACAACTTATGAAGAGGCAAGCCCTTCCCATACACTACCACCCCTCATCAGTGATGAGTGCAACCGGACCCAGCTGACAGAACCGACATAGGATATCACAGTGACCACCACAACCACAAGCGACACATTCCAAACTGCTGTAGCGCCCCTCCCAAAGATCAAACGGGGACTTGTGAAGCGGATTCCTTACTACGCCTCCGCGTGCGGCGGGGACGAGGGCTACTCGAGCGCTTGTTCTTGCGTCGGAGCGACACCTAGCACCAGGTGGGCGTCTACTCCCGTGACGACCGTCACCATTTCTTCAACCTACGCAGCCGAGGACACAGTCACGGAGACCACTGTCTTGACCGAGTCTTCTACAACTGTAGACACTCTTACAGTGGGGCGACAAAAATTTCGATGCACTTTAAGTCGCGACGCGACGCGCTTCAATTTCTCATTCCACCACCTCTTTTTCAATGGCTCCTAGCACTCCCAGTCCACCTCCGAGAACTCCAAAAAAGCACTACTCTCCTCACAAGAGGGCTAGGATCGCGGCCTTGCAAGAAGCCGGGTGGTCCCAGAGGAAGATCGCGCGCCACGAGGGCATCTCTCCCGGCTCGATCTCCGGGATCCTCAAACGGTACCGCGTTCAGAAATCGGCCAAGTC